>JAOPSE010000008.1:133942002-134576993 GCA_029449295.1 Zea luxurians
TCAAATATCGAAGGCCAGGATTAGATCTTGGCCCATAGTGAACCGTTACGCGAGCATAGCCCTCGGATCACAGATCTACGACTCGAACATTGTCCACGACACCGCTCAATGCGATCCATCCGATCACAAATCAGTGGGCGGATTTTAATGAGCCGAAAGGGTATGCTAAGCCTAATCGTAGCCGTTCACACAGATCCAACGGCGCGGATGTTTACTCCCCCAGATCTAATCTCAGCCATCCGAGAAGGATTGGACGGCCCACGAGTCCTCTCCTACCCAGAGCACCCCGGTCGCACGGCGCGGTGACCCACCGCGGCAGCGCCATGGGCGACCATCGTGCGGAGCTCGCGCCCGAGTACGAACCCGAATACTATTGCGTAAAAACAAAATTCGGATCACATAGGAACAGACGGGAGGGATCTCACCGTTGATTGTCGCACAGACAGCCCCGGCCACGGCAGAGTGCGGACGGCGGCGATAATTGAACTCCGATGAGGAATTCAGCGCACCCGAGATGACCCCGATCGCTGGCGATCCCCGTGTAAGCTTCCAAGATCCCCTGGTGACGACACACGGGCACCCCCTGAGGCTAAGTCAGCGGCGTATCCAAGTTGGCCCTCGGCGGCAATCCTTCTTCTCCCTCGCGATTTCTCTCGTCTCTCAGCTCGATTCGCTCGGTTTCACCACGGTGCACGGTCAGGCAGAGGGCGGAAGTAGGGGCGCGATGGATTTATAGTGCCGCGGTTCCACAAGGTTGAGACAAACAAGCACCAACATCGCGCAGCTCCCGGCGATTTCATCGCGCGGATTCCGGCGTCACCGTTGCGGGGAAAAGGGATGAAGATGACGAGTGGGCCCCACCTGCAGCGGAAGAATGGAGGGAGGAGGGCGCGCCCACGGCTGACATGGGTGGCCCGCTTGTCGGCGCTAAAACCCAGCTGGGCCAGCGCGCATATGAGAGATGGGCCGGCCAACGGGGAATTCGGCCCAGGTAGGTATAGGTGAGCCACTTTTCTTTTCTTTTATAATTTTTGCATTTCTTTCTCCATTTCAAAGTTTACCATTTGAATTTGAATTTGTTAGTGAGTTTTACACATAGTTCAAGTTTACAAAAATACCAGTATAAGAATATATATTTATTTATATATTATTATTACTATTTTTCCCTATAGCACATATTCTTTTCCTTTTTCTTCTCTTTTATTTTATATTTCCATTTTCAAATTCTAGTTTTCTAGCTTAAGCTTGTTTCACAAATTTGAATACAAAGTGTAAACTTATAAGGAAACTTCATGGAATGCACATTTATGTATCTATTTTATTTGTTATTTACATAATTTAATGCCATTAATTGAGTATGTAGAGAAAATCAAGGGATCCTCGAAACATCCACTTATAAATTTGCTTATTTATTTTTTTTTCTCCTACCAATTTTTGGGCTTTACAGGTTGCGAGTTCATCAGCTTTGGCTCCGGTTGTATCTTCGGCATCGACAGGCATAGCTGCTTTTACCGCCGAAGTTGGGGTGGCGTTTGCTCAATAGCTTGCATCACATTCATCATCCGTCGTTTCTTCTGCCTCCGGCCTTCCCCTTCGTAGATGGAGCAGTTTCCTTTGATTGCAATAGGCTAGTCAGATCTAACCTTAGAGGACCTAGCAGTGAAAATGGGATGGATTCAGTCATTACCTTCAAGATTTTTGAAACATCAGCAGTAGAGGGTGAAGGAGGACCATAGTCTTCTCTAGCACATCTTGTACCTTCGTATCCCCAGAAGATATCCTGACGAGTTTACGTTTTTTTGGGAGCCGAATCCTTCGGCTCCGATAGAGTCTTCTGTTTCTTCAAAGCTTTCTGGTCCTCCTTGACAGATCGTGTAGCTTGCCTACTCAGAATACTGACAACCCTTTTTCTTTTGACCCCTCAGGCCCCTTGGTCAAGCCTTTCATAGTCAGGATACTCAAAGTTAAGAACATCCATAACACGGTTCAACCTTCGTTTTAGCCGGGTGCCAAAGGCAGCAGTCATCAGCTGGTCTTCCTTCTTCGTATAGTTCCCAAGAATCTCGTTGCACATTGTTTCTATCAATTCTAACCATTCAGTGCATGGATCTTTAAATGTCTTCTAAAATTTGAAGCGGTAAAGGAGCCGAACAAGTTCATACTTTTTCCCTTCTTCCTTCTTCTTTGGCATTCCACATCCGCTAGAGGTTGGGAAAGTTCTGTTTGCCAAGTATTCCTGCACTAAATCCTTAGTGCCAATATGCCTGTAATACTAAAAAATGGTATACAAGAAATATAGAGAGATCTCTTCATTGTATGTGCCTTGTTTGCATCATGAAAAGAGCATACCTATAATTAAGAGATGAATTAAAACAAATGATAAAAATATATATATATGCATCATGTTGGAGTTTTATATGTTTGTGCATTAAATAAAACAATAAAGTAATAATAATAAGATAATAATTATTAGAAGTTGAATTAAACCCTAAATTAGAGTTTTTGAAAATAAGAAGAAGAGAAATGATATAAAAATATAAATAATATAATTCCAAAATTGGTATTTTTAATTTCACAATATGATTTAAGAATAAAATTGGAACAAGTTTGAATTCAAATTCGAAATTGAATTGAAGTTGGTAATAGAGAAAAGAAAAATAGAAATGAAAAAGAAAAGAAAACGCCGTTTGGGCCAAAACACCACTCTCGGCCCACTTAATTAAGACATGGCGCGACCCAGCTAGCTGAAACGCGCGCCGTTACACTGCCCGTGGGTCCACCTGCTCAGCCACTGCCTCGCGCCCACGGTAGCCTTACCCCCTTCACTGCACTGCTGGGCCCGCTAGTCATCCAGCTCTCGCGTACCCGCTTCCACTCCTCGCGTCGCGTACGACTCAGTCGCGCGCGCTGACGCTCGTGGCCCACACGCCAGTCACTGCGCTCGTCTCGCTCACCTCGCGCGCATGGCAGAGCCCCGCCGCGGCGAAACCGCGGATTCTGGCCTCGGCCGTTGAAACATTAACCACGTATGCGCCCATATAGTGCCATGACCCCTCCCAGACTCGCCTATTCCACCCCATTCTTGCCTTGCGGCCGCCATTGACCACCGCCACAAACCATCGCCGCGTCCGCTCGGAAAAGTGCCGCCGCCGGTGATTCTCATACACACTCACGCTCGTATCCGTACGTGTGGTCAGGGGCGTTCGCCGGAACCCGTGAAGCTGCAGGAGCCCTCAATTCGAATTGTGGAGCCTCGGGGCGACTTGAATTGCTCGCCGTAGTTCGATTTCCGCCGCGGGACTTCACCACCGTGTGGCTGGGGCCACCACCGCTATAAACCGAGTTGATTTCTCCCTCACATTTTTCATCTTGTCGTTCACGTCGAGTAGTGCCAGACCATAGGGGATTCGGGGCGTCGCTGTAGCCAGGCTACCTCGCCGGACACCGTGCCATGGGGCAGCGCCGCCGTGTCCGTGGGCAGGTTAGGGAAGAATGCCCCGGGACCGTTGATTAACGGATTGAGGGCAGGGATCGGTTAGAGCTTATCCCCCCCGCATCTCTTCTGCACCGTTGGATGCATGATGCGCGACCCTGATTAGATATAGGATACCGGTTCAGTGGGGTTAATCCGGTCCGTCCGTCTCTGAGCGAGCGCTTGGGATTCATAGTGGGCATCATAAGATCCGAGTGGTTGATTGCTAATCCGACGGCTGCAGACACGTACCGATTCATAACCCGCGTCAATCTAATCTGGCACATAGGCGCTAGATTGGACGGCTAGGATTCATTGATACCCTTTCGACCGTGCGATTATGCAAATGAGCCCCTGCTTTCATAAAAATAAACCCGCCATCCATAGGGGGGTTCGTCTGAGTCTTAGGATTAATTGCATCAGGGCCCCTGACCTTTCTGGAATTCGAGGCCCAGTATAGAACTGATTCAAAATGAATAAACGAATTAGTAAATGCATTTTTAATACAAAAACAATTGCTAGAACTTGTAAAATTCGTAGAAAATTCATTTTTAATCCAAATTGATCCATTCCAATTTCTAAAATTTTTTAATATTAATATTTATCACCTAGAGTCTCTGTATTGACATGAAAACAAAAACAAAATTTATTTCTCATGTAATTTGATTTCAAGCACATTAAACCTTTGGAAATTCATAATTCAAAATCTATAACTCCAAATTTAATGATTCCAGTTCCTTTGAGCGTATTTTAATGTGTAGATTTTTATTGTGTATTTTATTCACATGTTTGGTGCAATGTTAATTTTTGCTATACTATGTATGTATTGTGTTGATGCGAGTAGACGAGCAAGCCACTGTGGATTCTGAGGTTCAGCAAGTAGAAGTAGCTGAGCAGGAGCTCATTGAAGGCATGTTGTGCCCTTGATCACTTACTTTTTCCCAGCCATGTTCTTATTAATTATAATGATCTGCATAGGTTAATTTTGATGGGACCCAATAGGTTACCCTAGTTTTGGCTATCTTTATACCTTGGTTTGCCACTGAATATTTTTGGGTAGTACTTGCTATCCACTAGTACAGAGAAGTTCTATAGTGGCGGTTGTAAACCTATTTATAGTGGCGTTTTTCGTAACCGCCAGTGCTAGGGGCCAGTAGAAATCATCATTTTTACAGGCGGGTAACTGAGGACCGCCAGTGAAAATCGATTTTCACTGGCGGTCGGCGTAATAAAACCGCCAGTGAAAATCGATTTTCACTGGCGGTCGACGTAATAAAACCGCCAGTGCAAATCGTTTCCAGGAAACTAAAACATATTTTAAAAATAGTTAAAAATAGTTAAAAAACCGCCAGTGCAAATCGTTTCCAAGTCGCGGCATTTTTCGCGCAAAATTCACGCGCTACGCGGTTGTTAGTATTCGAACCGTCGACCTCACCCTCGCGCGTACCCTCCCCTACCACTCCGTCTATGACATGTCTTGTGTCTAGTTTGTAGTTGTTTTCTCCACATATTACAATCATTTGAGTGTAAATTGCTTATTTGAGACACTAAACGAGTTCAAATAAAAAAGTTGTCAACTACAAAGATAAATAACTTTTGAAGTTCTACAACTTTTATTTTGACACTTTTTTCATCCGAGGTAGTTTGCAAAATTTGAATTTTAAATTTGACATACTTAGATTCAATTTTTGAGAACCGAAATGAGTTCAAATAAAAAAGTTGTCAACTACAAAGTTTCATAACTTTTAGAGATCTACAACTTTTATTTTGGTGGTTTTGTCATACGAGGCCGTTTGAAAAACTCGAAAAATTAAGGATAAAAATGATTTCTAGTGGCGGTTCCTTAAGAAAACCGCCACTAGAAATCGTATTTGTAGTGGCGGTTCCTTAAGAAAACCGCCACTACAAATCATGGATTTCTACTGGCGGTTTTCTTAAGGAACCGCCAGTAGAAATACGATTTCTAGTGGCGGTTTTCTTAAGGAACCGCCACTAGAAATAACACAGTCGGTGGATAACCGAATCCGCCTGTAAAAATATATCGTCTCCGCAGGCTTTGAGCCTTTTTCTACTAGTGATCGCTTATTGTGGTTTTGGGTATGGAGATACAGTATTCATTACTACACTTTTATTATCTGTTTATTATTATTGTTCATGATAAGATCATTATGTTAATGGAAACATGGAGCGACCACCCGGGAAAACAGTGCTACCACAAGGGTTTAATGGGACGCCCTTGGCTGATTAACTAGGAAAGCTAGTGGATGTCTTCCTTACCCGAAAGGGGCAAGGGCAGTAGGGGAGTGGTCAGTGTAGGGAGGTCCTTGGGTTGATTTTGCTACGATGGCGGTCAGGCGAGGGATTCCTGCACTGGAGCTTCCTATAAACTGTAGCGGGATTTCTGAAGCTAGTGGAACTTTGTAAAGGCCTCGTAGTGTTATCCTGCCTCGCCTCCTCGGTAGAGGTGTATGGGATTGACCATCTCTTGGCAGATGGGTAACATGACTTGTGGGTAAAGATGTGCAACCTTTGCAGAGTGTAAAACTGGTATACTAGCCGTGCTCACAGTCATGAGCAGCTCAGACCCTCACATGATTAATTTATGGAACTTAAATTTAATTTGACATTTACATCGCATTTGGGATTATTTTTACTATTACTTTATTTATTATTATTAAGGTTTGGTATTTACTTACACTTAGTAATTGCTAATAAAATTTTGACCAACTTATAAAAGCAATGCTCAGCCTCAGCCTCTATTTTGTTGATCAGCCTTACACTTCACATGAACTCCCACCTTTGGTGAGTTCATGCACATTATTCCCCACGACTTGTTGAGCTATGAACATATGTGAGCTCACTCTTGCTGTCTCACACCCCCCACAGGAGAAGAACAGGTGGTCGAAGAGGAGCCGCCTAACACTGAGGCATTCGACTTGATCTAGGTGGCGTCTCCCAGTCAGCTTTCTGGCACCAAGGATAGATTTTAGTTCCTGCTATATTCATCTTTTATTTTGTAAGACTTCCGCTATGTAATAAGTACTCTGATTTTATTGTGACATTTATCTCTATACACTCTGTTGTTATATATGTTGTCTTCTTTGGTGCATGTATGAGATGCACCCGGCTTTGTTCCTTAAATCCGGGTGTGACAATGCCCAACCACCACCCTGAAGTCTACTTCGGCCAATTGACAGGGAGACCCTAGCTACATATTGCACAAAGGTCGAGTCATGTCGAAGCTCAGCTTCAGGGGACTCATTACCATGGTCATGAGCTTCTCCCTTTTCTTCTCATCAGCCTTCATGTAAAACCATTCATTAGTCCACCCAGTCGGCCATTTAGTGCGGTAGCCAATCACCGAAACTTGGTATCCTTTCGGTATGCAAAATTATAGCACCCGAAGTTTTTTGTGCAGACCATCGGCTCTGCCCATCGTCTGATAGTGAAGTTCGTGCACTCGGCAGAACCCTTCAGCATTAACACTTTTTCCTTGGCTTCGGAGAGCCCATATGTAAATGATGAGCCTAACAATAGCATTCGGGGTCAGCTAATGGAGATATATCTCAAATCTTTTCAAAACTTCCCCTACCATTTCATATAGGGGAACCGAAGCCCCGCCCTAAAGAAGCTCTTGAACACAACAACCACATCTTCCTTTGGCTCTGGAATTACTTCTTCCCCAGCAAAGCGAATCAATCCATCTTCATTTTCTACAAAGTAGCCTAGCTTCTTCATCACAACCAAGTCCTCTGCTGTTACGGTGGATCTTCCAAATTCAATGTGACTAGGTTCAGTTGGGCTCAGAATGCTATTTTCCTCTTCACTTTCGTTGTCACTCCTGACCTCAGCCTCAGTCTGTTCAGCTTCGACATTAGGGGTCAATTCGGTAGTAGCGCCCTCTTGCACAACTAAACTGGGCGCCTCATCACTTCTGATATGGGCGCTGTCTTAGTCACTATGACATCCCTGTTGTCTAATTCGTGTTATGCCGTGACTTTTGTCATAAGTCCAGATGCTCAGTGAAAATTCCTATTTTCGATCGTGTCTATCTCTGTTTATCAACTTACTCATGAAAGTCTCACCAAGTTGGAATAATTCGATCTAAAGAACAGCCAAATTTAGAGCCTGTTAAAACTTTATTGCTTGAAGCAAATGCAAATTCGAAAGTCAATCTCGTCTCGCAAATCCCATCCAGACTCTTTGATTCGAACTCTTGACAGTTGTCATTCGGTCCATGTTCAAATATTTCATCTGAATCCACATTCTCCAGCAGAATCTTGGTTGTGTCAACCTTTAATTAATTCTTATGTAAATTGACTTGTTTTCTCTATATCATAATTCATCTCTATCTATCAAGTGTCTTTTAAAGATTTCTCGAAGTTTGAAACAAATGCTCACATAAAAAGATGAATCCTATGCTTGCTTGAAACTGCTCTATTAAGTAAAAGTAAATTTAGAAATTCAACCAAGTTATGCCAACTTTCCCAAAACACTCTGTATCAACTCTACAACAAAAGATATTAAGGGTTCATGTTGAGAAAATGTCAAGAAAATGCCTCCTTCGGCCTAAAACGTTAGTTTTGAGCTTTATAATGATAATACATTGACCAAAGTGGAATTTCAATTTCTAGCCAAGATATAAGGTTTGACTTTTAATAAACATTGGAGAACATGTGTTATAGAACAAATATTATATTTAAACCAAGTCTTGATTCGATCCCTAAGTGTCCCAAACGGAGCCCTCAAGTTGGATCAAAAATCTGTTTTCAAAACTCAAAACTTTCTAAGTCTGAAATTAATGCCAATCGGGTTGATGTCTCATGTTCTCTAAATTGTGCTAAGCAACTCGAATTTCACAAAATATAAAAGATGTTAGTAACTAATAGAGGCACGACATATCAAAAGATGACGTTCATCTGACCCCGTTTGACAAGGTTTTGATGGTAGTTTCTAACCCTCATCAGCACCCTGACACTAGTAACTTTGAGCTTAATTACCCGCTAACCCTTTCACCAAATGCCCAAGAACCCTCAACCAAATTTGTAGTGCATTGCGCGGGAAGAAACTTTGCTACAGTGACCAAGATCTGATTCCAAAGGTAAAATACCAAAAACGGCTAGCCAAAGTCACTCCAGTAACACTTGCCACGTGTTCGTTTCTTTGCCTCTAAGGAAACTGGTGCTATGTAGGCCACCGCCCAAGCCACCAATGGTTGAAGCTCGCTCCCTCTTTTTATACCCCGAGTGCCCTGCTCCCTTCCTTCTCCACGATGCGCACAACCCTTCTGTATGCTCCATAGAGCTTCCTCGCCCACTCTCCGCTCTCCTTTCCTCAGCTATGCGCGCTGCTGGCCTCGCCCACGCCATGGGAGCCATGTGGAGCTCCTCTCCCCACGCCACTGCCCTATAAAACCTAGCACCAAGCACGCCAGACTCTTCCCCATCATCCACTGACCTAGTCCATCCACTTCTTGGTCCTCTTCTCCTCGCCTGAGCACGTCGCCATTGTCGCTGCCTTGGCATGGTCGTAGGCCACTGTGGTCGGGCTACCTAGAGCCACCACTGGCTGAACCGGCGTCGGGGCTGGGTGCGCCTCCCTCCGGGGACGACTTGTCCCCTCTGCTGCGCCCGGCCGACGCTGGCAAGCCACGGCCAGGACAGCCAGCCAACGGCCATGCCTTTCCTATGTGTTCATGAGGTAGAAGAACATGTTTGTGTGACTGATGTGTGGGCCCAGGGCCAAACGTAATTGTGTTCCAAATTTGCAGATTTTGCTCTTTCTTTTAAAATTCATATCTTGAGTTTGGTAGCTGCTAAAATCGTGAAACTTGTTTGGTTAGCTTCCTCGTGAAATTCTCTACCCATTAAATCTATAAGTTTGCATGTTTTAATGGAAAAGTTTTTCTGTAGAAATTCGTATTAAAAACTGGTTTTAAAATAAATGAACTTGCTTCTCTCCATAGTTTTAATTATAAAAATCCAAACAATGATGAAACTTGTTTTGTTGGTTAGATGTTGTCATACTCTAGCTAAGAAAAAATATAAAACCTTAATGTTGTTCACTGTTTGCTTGGTGTTTTAATTAAAACATGTTAAATGGAGAAAACAAGATTGATTTGCTTGTTATTTTTGGATCTGTAGGTCTATTGCTCCAAACAGATTGAAATTTTTACAGTTGACCCTTAGTGTGATGCTTAGTTACTGGTAAATATTTCATGATTTACGGTCGATGTATCACTGAGTTAGTGATTTAACTTGCCTGATGCACATTAAGTAGTTTTAAATGATTTAAAATAATATAAAGATCTAAAAATGAAAAATGATGTACCACTATCATTGCATGATATTATAGTAGCCCATGGAAATTTAATATGGTCATGCATACACAGAAAATAATTAGTTTTAGATTTAACTTGCTCTCACATGCTTTATTGCATTAACAATTTGTTATTTTTGTAGTAAATAAAATATAAAATGTGAGCATGTGGATTTTATACATTACTCATAGCTTGTTATTACCTATGACTCATAAAAATTTGAGCTCCACATTAGATAGTTTCATATGGTGCTAAAATAACACCCATTTGAAAATTATAAGAAGAGTTAGTGAAAAATTAGAAGTAAAACAAAAGCGTGCATGTTTCTTGAAATGCTTAAGTGTCTCAATATAAATTGAAACTTGATAACTAAGTCATAATGATTTAAACTTGAGAAATTTGTGGTAGTGTCTCTCCATGATTTTGATTGATGATTGAGTTGAGTGCTCTTGTGCTAGCAAACTGAAATTCCTGCACGTACAGTTTTGTTGTGCAGTTAATATAGTAAAGTAAAGTTTGTTTTCTGTAGACATATGCTATTTAAAAGTTGTAGTTAACTTGTGTATCTAGCTCTTCCTAAAAATTCATGAGCTAAGAATTGATGGTTTAGAAGTTATGCTTTTCGCAAGTTCAATGACTGAATCTGTCCAATTTCTGTACAGATTTCAGAGATTGCAATGGTTGCTTAAGTATATGTTAGAATCAATTCTTGATGCTCACAGTAAAAATGTAGATAACTTTCTTATCTTGCTTGTGTTAAAACTGCATTACTATAGGCCTAATAGTTTAAGAGTTATGAATTTTACAAACTGATTGTTGTGTTCTGTCCACTGTCGGGACAGATTTCGAAAATTGTATTGTTTGATTTGGTTAAACATAGAATCACTTTTTGGAGATTATAAACATTGTGTAGTAATTTTACTAAGCTTTACAAAAGTCTTGGATCATCCTTTTTGGTGGTCTAAAGATCAAGTTATAGATGTTTAAGTATATAGACTGAATCTGTCCAATTCTAGACAGCAAAGCTTTCCTAGTGTATTTTACCCTTGATATATTTTAAATCAACCTGAGATGTTCATAAATTATTTGTAGACAATTTTATTAGTTTTCCAGAAAGTCTAGGATCAATTGAATTGGATGACTGAGTATCTAGTTATGAATTTTCGAAGTTGCAAGTCTGAATGTGTCCAAATTTGGATAGAGCTGTCGTTTATCAATATTTTACCTTGTTAAGTATCTAATAACTTTGAGATGACAATACCAAAGTCGTAGAGCGTTTCATAAGCTTTCCAAAAAGCTATTTTTGGATAAATAACGTGTGAGTTATAACTGAAACAAGTGACTGTTGTGCTGCCGTCCAAACATCTGCAAGTGCTCATTTGATTGTTTAGTTCACCCTTTTAGCTAAAAATGTTTGGTTAGCTCTTAATTAAGGTAGACTTGCCATGGTTAAGCTTAAGATAGCATCTGTGTCATGTTTTATATGTTTATTTCTCTAGTTGATTGTGATATAGGAGTTCCATAGACAATGGTGCCTATGTCCTCTCTTAAACTTGTGTTGTCTGGGATGCTTTTGTATGATCAATAGAAGAACTAATGAAAAGCCATAGAAAATTAAATAAATGCTCATACTTGTGATGTCGTGTTTGCGTTGGTTAAGTATAAGAAATGTCGTCGTCTTTCCAGTGGTAGTGATTACATGTGCCCGATGACGTATAAATAACTAACGCTTGCGTATAGTTGTTGCAGTGTCTTACTAATTAGTCTTTAGTTCACTACCATGTATTGGAATATCTTGTGCTACTTTCATCATATTCATACATATGCATCCTGCATCTCATTTAGGACCAAGAGATGATGATCGTGCAAGTGATGTGGTGACAACCACAAGATGTAGTTGATGGATGACCTGAAGAAGGATGGACGTAGCCAGTGGATGCTCGCCAAGCGAGTATCATCTATCAAAGACTATCTTGTGTTGGATTCCACGCAAACCCCGGTTTTATGCATAACCGTTATATATATGCTATTTTAATACACTTAATGTTTGTAGGCTTGTACTATGCACTTGAGTGTAGGAATTGCCTGAAACCCTAGTTGCATGAACTCAGGATTCCTTTTTGAGATGGATACTAGTATGCTAGGTCGAGTAGCTGCTTTGCTAATTAGGGATCTTGGTAGAAGTCGAGTGATTTTTCTAGCACTCGTGCGAGGTCAGGAATTGGTTGTATCCATTTTTTTATAACAAAATGATGATGGTCTGTGGACACGGATCCATGGGGATGCGCTATTTACGAGACAAAATTGGAATAAGGATTAACGTGTGGATACGTGTGTCAAGCGTTTGAACATACTAAACACATGTCGGGAAATATGGTAACTGGTAAGCCTAATACCTGAGTGAAGCCAGACGCGGACTTTATCCCCCATTGGTCCTAAGATGGAGTCTCCTATTCTAGATATGGTGGGTACAAGTGTGGCCACTGCACGGCGGCGACCGGGGTCAGTGGAGCATTGTATGCCAAGGCCGTGAGCCCTGACTACGAATGGGGGATCGATGGGGACGGTTGATGTGTGTGGGGACGGAGTGCCCCTACATGTCGTGTGTTTAGGTTTACCTTGCAAGGTTAAAACTTGATTCGAATCGTCCGCTTCTCGCAGCTAATGAGACTGCTTGATCCATTGTACTACATTGAGTAATAAGTGGAAATGAAGATACTGGCAAAGGATGTTGATTGACATAATATTTG
Source organism: Zea luxurians (assembly GCA_029449295.1). NCBI lineage: Eukaryota > Viridiplantae > Streptophyta > Magnoliopsida > Poales > Poaceae > Zea > Zea luxurians. The sequence continues at coordinate 133,954,544 of JAOPSE010000008.1, forward strand.
ATACCATGTATGGATAGTTAGGTGCTCATCTAGTCTAAAATTATTATTCTAGAACTTGAAAAGCTAAAACTTGTTTTAGACTCAGCTAGTGCTTTTGGCAAACCAAACCCCTCAGCCAAACAGCTTCATGGTCTAGAGGTAGAGGAGTAGACTCCTCACACCAGGTAAGTATAGCTGAGTATTAGTATACTCAGCCTTGCTTGTGGCATAATTTTTGCAGGTAATCCTTGGATGATTGGTTGATGGTGTGACTTGGCCTTCATCCCTGCCACCGGGATAGACTATCGAGTGGGTTACTGCTTCCGCAGGAGAGGACCAGGAGGAGTAGCATGGCCAGGCTTTGCCATGTTACTCGGTTTTCTCCATTAGTTATTTCCGTTGCATTAAAAACTATGGTTACTATTTCTGAAACTCCGATAATGTAATCACTACTAATACTTCCTTAATTTATGTTATTATGCTTTATTGTATTTCTCTGTACCTCACCTTCGAGTGAGCTAGTGGTATTCGATCCTTGGTAAGTGGGTTTATCGGACTAGATCCGAGGGACTGATGGGTTATTCCGATTTAAGTGTGTTGCTACCTCCAAGGCGTGACTCGGGAACTTAAGCTGGAATAATTTGGGTGGTTCCTCCATAGCTGGTATCGGAGCGAATACCATTACAGAGAAGTCATAAGTCATGATTTCCAACCTTTTCTTAAGTAAAACTTGCTTAGAAACCAAAGTTGGATAGATGTTAGGACGATAAGGATAGACCTAGGATGTGAAGCCTTACGAAATGGATGGGTAGCTAGGTGGCTATTTATATATGCCGTAAAGGCTACTACTATTATAAGGATGCTGTAGAAGCATCTAAAAAATTAGTTAGGTTTGAGAAAACGCCTAGAATTGGCATGCATCATGATTGTTGCATCAATGTATCTTGTGCATCAACATGCTTCTTTTACCTTTATTCCAATAACAAGAAATTGTGAGTGATCTAATGTATTGCTATGTTATGAACTATAAGAAATGCCTTATCTCTTGTGTAATTAGTAAGTCTTGCTAGGTTGTGTTATGTGTTTCTCTTGTCTTGCTATCTAGTTGATGTTCTAGCTGTTCAACTTTTTTGTCCCCCCTCTAAATAACCTTGTGGTTAGCAAGTAAAACCTTTGTTAAAAAGGATCATATACCTACATTGGTGTTTTTTGGCCCTTGTGTGTTTCACCCTTGAATTTACACATGCCCAGTTTGTAGATCCCTATAGCTTGACCGCTAGTCTAGCTAAAGTTTCCTTGTGCACTTGTTTATGTCAAAAAAATTGGTTGGTGTCTGTTTCCGCAAAACAATATCCAACCCTAAAATCTTCTTGGAAGCCTTGTCCAAATCCTCGTTAACCTCTTGTCTGCTCATCCTATAAGCCATCTGGTTTGGCGACCTCTCTTTTCACCTGGATCTGGCAATCTTTTTCCTTGTGAATCATGTTGTGGCTTTATCATCCGAATCTCTGGATCCTTCATTGATTTTGCCCCGTTATCTGGTTATCTGCTATAACCTGTTCTTAAGTATCGGATGTTGATTTACCTAAATCTCTCAATTTTGGTCATTCTCATACCCCCTTCTCCGAGGATCATGATGTCGTTTTGTCAATTTTATCTCTAAATGGTGTATTCATTGGGTTCAATGGATTTTGTTGTTGTCCTTGGTTCTCTCATGTCTCTAAAAGCTCATCAATCTTGATCTCATGGTTGGTTCCTCCTCATATCAAATATCATATCAATCTTTGACTTGATAATCCATGTGGTGATCATGACAAGTTCGTGGAGTTGAAGAGTTCTCATGTGATGCTCTTTTTGCCAGCAATCTCTGCTTCAACTCTGGTCACATTCTTATTTTCTGAGCCATACTCTCATAGGCTCCATCTAATTGTGTCATGTGGATTTCTCATTGGTTGCGTTTGGTAATGATGTTATGACTAACGATTAATGGTGCCACGACGAAACCGAGAGCCTCCTGTGAGCACGCACACATGGTTGAGCTGCTCGGCACGCACTAGTATCGCATTTAACAGTCATAATTCATTATGGGACAATGCCGATGTGTCATCTTTTGTGGACATTCTCTCAGAGTGATCGCTGCATTTTGTCTCAACATGTCGCGATACTCTATCCAAATCTATCTTCAGTATCTTGTCAGGTAACATCTCATGGATTGGAATCTACCTCTATCATGGGAGTTACATGCTTCTCCACCCTTAAAGATCCTCATTCGAATCTTGGGACGAGATTCTTTTAAGGGGGGAAGGCTGTGACACCCCTGCTGTCTAATTCGTGTTATGCCATGAGTTTTGTCATAATTCCGAATGCTCAGTGAAAATTCCTATTTACGATCGTGTCTATCTCTGTTTATCAAGTTACTCATGAAAGTTTCACCAAGTTGGAATAATTCAATCTCAAGAACAGCCAAATTTAGAGCTTGTTAAAACTTTATTTCTTGAAGCAAATGCAAATTCGAAAGTCAATCTTGTCTCACAAATCCCATTCAGACTCTTTGATTCGAACTCTTGACCGTTGTCATTCGGTCCATGTTCAAATATTTAATCTGAATCCACATTCTCCAGCAGAATCTCGGTTGTGTCAACCTTTAATTAATTCTTATGTAAATTGACTTTTTTTTCTCTATATCATAATTCATCTCTATCTATCAAGTGTCTTTTAAAGATTTCTCGAAGTTTGAAACAAATGCTCACATAAAAAGATGAATCCTATGCTTGCTTGAAACTGCTCTATTAAGTAAAAGCAAATTTAGAAATTCAACCAAGTTATGCCGACTTTCCCAAAACACTCTGTATCAACTCTACAACAAAAGTTATTAAGGGTTCATATTGAGAAAATGTCAAGAAAATGCCTCCTTCGGCCTAAAACGTTAGTTTTGAGCTTTATAATGATAATACATTGACCAAAGTGGAATTTCAATTTCCAGCCAATATATAAGGTTTGACCTTTAATAAAAGTTGGAGAACATATGTTATAAAACAAATATTATATTTAAATCAAGTCTTGATTCAACCCTAAGAGTCCCAAACAGAGGCCTCAAGTTGGATCAAAAATCTGTTTTCAAAACTCAAAACTTAGTCTGAAATTAATGGCAATCGGGTTGATGTCTCACGTTCTCTAAATTGTGCTAAGCAACTCGAATTTCACCAAATATAAAAGATGTTAGTAACTAATAGAGGCACGACATATCAAAAGATAGCGTTCATCCAACCCCGTTTGACAAGGTTTTGATGGCAGTTTCTAACCCTCATCAGCACCCTGACACTAGTAACTTTGAGCTTAATTACCCGCTAACCCTTTGCCCAAATGCCCAAGCACCCTCAACCGAATTTATAGTGCATTGCGTGGGAAGCAACTTTGCTGCAGTGACCAAGGTCTGGTTCCAAAGGAAAAATGACAAAAACGGCCAACCAAAGTCACTCCAGTAACACTTGCCACGTGTTCGTTTCTTTTCCTCTAAGGAAACTGGTGCTCTGCAGGCCATCACCCACGCCACCAATGGCTGAAGCTCGCTCCCTCCTTTTATACCCCGAGTGTCCTGCTCCCTTCCTTCCCCACGCCATGCACAACCCTTCTGTGTGCTCCACAGAGCTTCCTCGCCCACTCTTCGCTCTCCTCTCCTCTGTTGCGCGCTGCTGGCCGCGCCCACGCCATGGGAGCCGTGTGGGGCTCCTCTCCCAACGCCACTGCCCTATAAAACCTAGCACCAAGCACGTCATACTCTTCTCCATCATACATTGATCTAGTCCATCCACTTCTTGGTCATCTTCTCCTCGCCTGAGCACGTCGCCATTGCTGCTGCCTTGGCAAGGTCGTAGGCCACCGTGGCTGGGCCACCTGGAGCCACCGTCGGCTAAACCGGCACCGGGGCTTGCTGCGCCTCCCTCCGGGGACGGCTTGGCCCCTCTGCTGCGCCTGGCCGACGCCTGAAAGCCACGGCCAGGACAGCCAGCCGACGGCCATGCCTTTCCTATGCGTTCGTGAGGTAGAAGAACATGTTTGTGTGACTGACGTGTGGACCCAGGGCCAAAGGCAATTGAGTTCCAAATTTACAGATTTTGCTCTTTCTTTTAAAATTCATATCTTGAGTTTGGTAGCTGCTAAAATCGTGAAACATGTTTGGTTAGCTTTCTTTTGAAATTCTCTACCCATTGAATCTATAAGTTGGCATATTTTAGTGGAAAAGTTTTTCTGTAGAAATTCATATTTAAAACTGGTTTACAAAATAAATGAACTTGCTTCTCTCCATAGTTTTAATTATAAAAATCCAAAAATGATGAAACTTGTTTTGTTTGTTAGATGTTGTTATACTCTAGCTAAGAAAAATATAAAACTTATATGTTGTTTACTGTTTTCTTGGTGTGTTAATTAAAACATGTTAAATAGGGAAAAGAAGATTGATTTGCTTGTTATTTTTGGATCTGTAGCTCTAGTGCTCCAAATAGATTGACCCTCTGTGTGATGCTTAGTGACTGGTAACAATTTCATGATTTTCAGTCGATGTATAACTCAGTTAGTGCTTTAACTTGCTTGATGCACATTAAGTAGTTTTAAATGATTACAAATAATATATAGATGTAAAAATGAAAAATAATGTACCACTGTCCTTGCATGATATTATAGTAGCACATGAAAACTTAATATGGTCATGCATCCACAGAAAATAATTAGTTTTAGATTTAACTTGCTCTCACATGCTTTATTACATTAACATTTTGTTATTTTTGTAGTAAATAAAATATAAAACCGGAGCATGTGAAATTTATACATTAGAAATATTTTGTTATTACCTATGCCTCATAAAAATTCCAGCCCCAAATTAGATAGTTTGATATGGTGCTAAAATAACACCCATTTTAAAATTATAAGAAGAGTTAGTGAAAAATTAGAAGTAAAACAAAAGCGTGCATGTTTCTTGAAATGCTTAAGTGTCTCAATATAAATTGAAACTTGATAACTAAGTCATAATGATTTAAACTTGAGAAATTGGTGGTAGTGTCTCTCCATGATTTTGATTGATGATTGAGTTGAGTGCTCTTGTGCTAGCAAACTGAAATTCCTGCACGTACAGTTTTTGTTGTGCGGTTAATATAGTAAAGTAAAGTGTGTTTTCTGTAGATATGTGCTATATAAAAGTTGTAGTTCACTTGATTATCTAGCTCATCCTAAAAATTTATGAGCTAAGAATTGATGGTTTAGAAGTTATGCTTTTCACAATTTCGGTGACTGAATCTGTCCAATTTCTATACAGATTTCAGAGATTGCAATGGTTTCTTAAGTAAATTTTAGAATAAATTCTTGCTGATCATAGGAAAACTGTAGATAACTTTCATATCTTGCTTGTGTTAAAATTGCATTACTATAGGCCTGACAGTTTAATAGTTATGAATTTTACAAACTAATTGTTGTGTTCTGTCCACTGTCGGGACAGATTTCGAAAACTGTATTGTTTGATTTGGTTAATCATAGAATCACTTCTTGGTGATTATAAACATTGTGTAGTAATTTTACTAAGCTTTCCAAAAAGTCTTGGATCATCCTTTTTGGTGGTCTAAAGATCAAGTTATAGATGTTTAAGTATAAAGACTGAATCTGTCCAATTCTGGACAGTAAAGCCTTCCTAGTGTCTTTTACCCTTGATTCATTTTAAATCAACCTAAGATGTCCATAAATAATTTGTAGACAATTTTATTAGCTTTTCAGAAAGTCTAGGATCAATTGAATTGGATGCATGAGTATCTAGTTATGAATTTTCGAAGTCGCAAGTCTGAATCTGTACAAATCTGGACAAAGCTGTCATTTATCACTATTTTACCTTGTTAAGTATCTAATCACCTTGAGATGACAATACCAAAGTTGTAGAGCGTTTCATAAGCTTTCCAAAATGTATTTGTTTGCTATTTTTGGATAAATAACGTGTGAGTTATAACTGAAACAAGTGGCTGTTGTGCTGCCGTCCAAAAATCTGTAAGTGCTCATTTGATTGTTTAGTTCACCCTTTTAGCTAAAAATGTTTGGTTAGCATTTAATTAAAGTAGACTTGCCATGGATAAGATTAAGATAGCATCTGTGTCATAATTTATATGTTTCTTTCTCTAGTCGATTGTGATATAGGAGTTCCATAGACATTGGTGCCTATGTCCTCTGTTAAACATGTTGTCTAGGATGCTTTTGTATGATCAATAGAAGAACTAATGAAAAGCTGTAGCAAATTAAAAAAAATGCTCATACTTATGATGTCATGTTTGCGTTGGTTAAGTATAGGAAATGTCGTCGTCTTTCCAGTGGTAGTGATTACGTATAAATAACTAGCGCTTGCGTATAGTTGTTGCAGTGTCTTACTAATTAGTCTTTAGTTCGCTACCGTGTATTGGAATATCTTGTGCTACTTTCATCATATTCATACATATGTATCCTGCATCTCATTTAGAAACGAGAGATTATGATCGTGCAAGTGATGTGGTGACAACCACAAGATGCAGTTGATGGATGACCTGAAGAAGGATGGACGTAGCCAGTGGATGCTCGTCAAGCGAGTATCATCTATCAAACACTATCTTCTGTTGGATTCCAGGCAAGCCCCGGTTTTATGCATAACCATTATATATGCTATTTTACTGCACTTAATGTTTGTAGGCTTGTACTGTGCACTTAAGTGTAGGAATTGCCTGAAACCCTAGTTGCATGAACTCAGGATTCCTTTTTGAGATGGATACTAGTATGCTAGGTCGAGTAGCTGCTTTGCTAATTCGGGATCTCGGTAGAAGTCGAGTGATTTTTCTAGCAATCGCGCGAGGTCAGGAATTGGTTATATCCATTTTTTATAACAGAATGATGATGGTCTGTGGACACGGATCCATGGGGATGCGCTGTCTACGAGACAAAATTGGAATAAGGATTAACGTGCGGATACCTATGTCAAGCGTTTGAACGTACTAAACACATGTCAGGAAATATGGTAACCGGTAAGCCTAGTACCTGAGTGAAGTCGAGTGTGGACTTTATCCCTCATTGGTCCTCAGACGGAGTCTCCCATTCTAGAAATGGTGGGTACAAGTGCGGCCACTGCACGGCGGTGGCCGGGGTCAATGGAGCATTGTATGCCAAGGCCGTGAGCCCTGACCGTAAATGGGGGATCGATGGGACGGTTGATGTGTGTGGGGATGGAGTGCCCCTACATGTCATGTGTTTAGGTTTACCTTGCAAGGTGTCGGTACACTGAAACTAGGGTACCCCTTACTACAGTATGAAGACGCAGTACCCACGCGGCTATCTTTAGTCGCGTGGTAAAGGAGCTGTGCGTGGGACCAGACCATGGCTCGCCCCAGCCTCGGGCGACTACTCTAGGCCAGCAACAGCGCCTGACCCCACCACGTGCGTGGCTCCGGGGCCACCATGTGGCCAGAGAAAGAACTATACTCTAAGGCGTCAACAGTAAGTCCGGACCCCCATGAGAAAGCGCCGGACCCCTGGATATATAGTCCGAACCTCCAAGTTGGTCCAGGACCCCACGGGTACGGACTGAACCCCTAGAATGGGATCCGGACCCCCCCTATTGGGGTCCGGACCGCCCACAGTGGGGTCCCAAGGCCTTACTTAAGGCCCAGGTGGGGGTCCGGAGCTGACACGTGTCCAGACCTGCTCAGGTGCGCTCCGGACCTATCCGCATACACTCCTGCTCCCCGCTCAGGCGGAGCCCCGATGTTGCCACGTGGCATGCTGCACGTGACGTAAGCCAACGGGCGGAGCCTGACGTAAGGCCTCTGGGCTACGCGGCCTCTGCATTTAATGCGGATAAGGCGCGCCGCCTGTCCATTCCACTGGCAGGCGGTGTGCAGCCTCAGCATTTATTGAGACCTATCCATTCCACAGGCAGGCGGCGACCTGTCCATTCCGCAGGCGGCGTGCCTGTCCATTCCACTGGCAGGTGGTACACCCATACTGCCGCATGCACTACGCTCATCATTACTCGCACATTACCAAGGAAGCAGCCGCCGCATATCAATACTGTGTGGACTACGGACATCAGGACACCGGGAGATTGCTCAGGCGTTACTTGCATTAGTTACTCCTATAATGTATTCCTTCCATTATGTTCCTAGGCCCACATGTCGAGGCTCAGCATCCTTGTATGTGCCCCCTTGAGCTATAAAAGGGAGGGCACATGACGTTACAAGGCAGACTCTCAAGCTCACAGAATCAATACAACACACAGACAGTGGAGTAGTGTATTACGCTCCGGCGGCCCGAACCACTCTAAATCCTCGTGTCCACTCGTGTTCATCCCGAATCCACCTAGCAGGCGAAACGATTAGGCCCCTCCTCATCTTAGGATTTAGGGCGGGTGCGTTCCGCCACCCGGCCAGAGAATTTCCTCTCCGACATTTGGCGCACCAGGTAGGGGGCTTGGCATTAGGTTTTTGCCTGTTTTCCTGCTCGACACCATGGTCCAGATTATCGAGCACCATGACTTCGTTCCTGAGGGCTTCCCGATGGAGGAAGAGGCTGTGTCTTCCATGCCACAGGCCTCAAGCCGCCCTACGCCTGGTGCTGCTGATGTGCGCTCTACGCGGCAACACTCCTGCGCAGACATCCATAGTGTTAAGGGCTGCGCCTGGGGCCTTGTCTGCAGCCAGGGAGTTGCTACGCCATCCTCCTAGCTCCACGGCCTTGCCGGGGGCCATGAAGCAGTGGCGTGACGATGTCGACCGTCTGCTTAGCATGGCACATTCTGGCTCAGCTAGGCCTAGGCCTCGGTCGTCCCGGCGTCAGCATGAGGCGTCGGCATCAGTGCGCTCACCCTCGGTGATGGTCGCACCGACTGAGGACCAGCGGGCGGAGCTCAACCGTAGGCATGCGGGAGAGGACGCTCCAGTCTCTCTGGAGAGGTCTGATGACCTGCGGGCAGAACTCAACCGTAGTCGTGCGGGTGAGGATGCCTGAGCCTCTCTGGAGAGGGCGCGTGAGCGTCGACAGAACATCGAGGGTCGCAACCTCGACCTAGACTTCACCGCGGTAGCACCGCAAAATCCAACGGGCGCCTGGATCTAGGCGGGTAACCCATTGGCCAGTGTGGGCTACGCCGCACTGGCGGATCATCTTCGTGCGGCGACTTGGCCATCCAAGTTCCGGCCACACCTACCGGAGAAGTACGACGGTACATCAAATCCGTCGGAATTCTTGCAGGTATACGTCACCGCTATTACGGCAGTAGGTGGAGACACTGCTGTAATGGCAACATACTTTCATGTAGCCTTGTCTGGGCCAGCCCAGACCTGACTCATGAACCTCACCCCAGGATCGATCTACTCCTGGGAAGAGCTCTGTGCGTGGTTCACAGCGAACTTTGCCAGCGCTTATCAGCAGCATGGCGTGGAGGCTCACCTCCATGCAGTGAGGCAGGAACCCGGGGAAACTCTCTCGGCTTTCATCTCCCATGTCGGTACCCTGAAACAGGGGTACCCCTTACTACAGTATGAAGACATGGTGCCCGCGCGGCTATCTCTAGTCACGTGGTGAACAGCACCCGACCCCACCACGCGGGCGACTCCGGGGCTGCCACGTGGCCAGAGAAGACGGTATCCCCCAAGATATCAGTAGTGGGTCCGAACCCCCACGGGGAAGTGCTGGACCCCTGTATATACAGACTAAACCTCCGGGTAAGGCCCAGGACCTCCATTAGCATGGACCGGACCCCTTGGATGGGTCCTAGACCCCTCTGTGTGGGGTCCGGGCCACTCACAACAGGTTCCCGGGATTCTAGGACAAAGAATACCCGAACCTTGTTGAAGACCAGGCGGAAGGTCGGGAGCCGACACGTGTCTGGGCCATGAGGTGTACGCCTCTGCTCCCCGCCCAGGCGGAGACTCGATGCTGCCACGTGGCCTACTGCCCGTGACGTGAGCCAGCGGGCGGAGCCTGACGTAAGGCCTCTGGGCCACGCGACGCTGCATTTATTGCGGATAAGCCACACCGCCTGTCTATTCCACTGGCAGGTGATGTGCCACCTCGGCATTTAATGAGCCCTGTGCACTCCACTGGCAGGCGATGTGCCGCCTCAGCATTTAATGTGCCATGTCCGCTCTGCTGACGGACGACGACCAGGCCATCCTGCAGGCGGCGTGCCTGTCTATTCCGTTGGCAGGCAGTACACCTGTGCTGCAGCGTACACTGTGCTCATCATCACCCGCGTGTTACCGAGGAAGCAGCGCAGGATATCAATACTATGTGCGCTACGGACATTATGGCGCTCGGAGATCTTCTGGGCGACACTGGCATTGGATACTTCCATATGTATTCCCTCCGTTTTGCCCCTAGGCCCACATGTCGGGGCTCAGCATCCTTGTATGTGCCCCCCTTGAGCTATGAGAGGGAGGGCACACGGCGTTACAAGGCAGACACACTTAGACCCAGCTAAGGCACACACACTCACTCAAACTCACAAGTTCATACAAGCTCTCAAGCTCAATACATCACACAGTGGAGTAGGGTATTACGCTTCGGCGGCCCGAACCACTCTAAATCCTTGTGTGTTCTTGTGTTCTTCCCATTTCCACCTAACAGGCAAAACGCTTAGGCCCCTCCTCATCTTAGGATTTAGGGCGGGTGCATTCTGCCACCCGGCCAAATATTTCCTCCCCGACATTTGGCGCGCTAGGTAGGGGGCTAGGCTTTAGGTTTTTGCTTGTTTTCTTGCTCAGCATGATGGTGCAAATCGTGGAGCACTGCGCCGGGACTTTGGAGGATTTTTTGGTGGAGGAGGATGCTGCTTCTTCCACGCCACAGGTTCCCAACCGCCCAGTGCCGGGCACTGCTGCTGTGCACACTGCACAGCAGCATACAACTACGTAGACATCCCGAACTCCGTCGAGGGCTGCTCCGGGGGTGTTGTCTGCAGCCAGGGAGTTGCTGTGCCACCCTCCAAGCTCCACGGCCTCACCTGGGGCCATCAAGCAGTGGCGTGATGACGTCGACCGACTGCTCGGCATGGCGCACTCTGGCTCGACCAGGTCTAGGCCACGGTCATCCCGGCGCCAACATGAGGCGACAGCGTCTGTGCGCTCGCCCTCTATGAGGGGTGCATAGACCGACGACCTCCGAGCAGAGCTCAACCGCAGGCGTGCGGGAGAGGATGCCTGGGTCTCTCTGGAGCACCGACAAAACTTCGAGGGTCACGAAGACGCTCGAGTCTCTCTAGAGAGGGCGCGTGAGCGCCAGCTAAACATCGAGGGTCGCAACCTCGATCAAGACTTTGCTGCGGTAGCACCGCAAACCCCAGTGGGCGCCCAGTTCTAGGCAGGTGTCCCTTTGGCCGGCGTGGGCTGTGTAGCACTCGCGGATTGTCTCCATGTGGTGACCTGGCCATCCAAGTTCCGGCTGCACCTGCCGAAAAAGTACGACGGTACGTCCAACCCGTCGGAATTCTTGCAGGTGTATGTCACCGCCATTACGGTAGCAGGTGGAGACACCACCGTAATGCAACATATTTTCATGTTGCCCTGTCTGGGCCTGCCCGGACTTGGCTCATGAACCTTACCCCAGGATCAATCTACTCCTGGGAAGAGCTCTGCGCGCGGTTCGCAGTGAACTTCGCCAGTGCTTATCAGCGGCATGGCGTGGAGGCTCACCTCCATGCAGTGAGGCAGGAGCCTGGGGAAACTCTCTGGACCTTCATCTCTCGCTTCACCAAGGTACGAGGAACTATACCCCGTATCTCTGATGCTTCCATCATCACCGCTTTCCGCTAGGGGGTGCGTGATGAAATGATGCTGAAGAAGTTGGCCACGCATGACGTGGAAACTGTCACCACGCTCTTCGCTCTGGCCGACAAGTGCGCCAGGACTGCCAAGGGCCGGGCATGGCACTCGACACCACAGACCGGGGGTTGCCCAGACGGGTGGCTCGGGTGCCTTCGCTCAGGACGGCAAAAAGAAGAAGAAGAAGAAGAACAGTGGCTCCGAGAGGCTACCATCTGCTGCTCTGGTCGTCGCAGCTGCGACTGGGGGCCGAAACGAGAGCAACAAGCGCCCACGGCCGCAGAGGGGTAACAACGGCTCATGCCCTGTACACCCCAACAGTCGCCATAGCGCCGCGGAGTGTCGCGAGATCATCGAACTCGTGAAGCGCGTCAGCGAACAACGCGAGCAGACCTCCAAGGATGGCTCCCCTCCTCGTCGCCGGCCTGGCAAGGAAAGGGTCGACAGTGGCGAGGTGGCCACGGGAGAGCCAGACCTCGGGTATCAATCACCCGAGGGGGTCCTGAAGGATGTTTTCACCGGAGACTCCGACTCCGGCGATGACAATTAGTCGGGCCACCGGGGAGACCCTGTCCTTCCTGGTCTACGGTGCTGAAGCCTGCCTTCCCCCGGAAACCCTTATGGGCTCCTCACGGGTCCAGTATTTAAACGAATCTATGCAGGAATAGCTGCGGCGTAAGGATGTGGACTTCATCAACAAACACAGATGGCAAGCGGCAACCTGAAATGCACGATACAACCAAGTGCTCGGGCGCCACTGCCAGCGGATCGTGCATAGTAGGGAGCTCAGGGTCCGGGACCTAGTCCTACGGCAAGTACTGAACCGAGAAGGGCTCCACAAACTCTCCCCTAGTTGGGAAGGACCCTTCAAGGTGACGGAATCATGCCGACCCGAGAATGCCCGCCTCGCCACAACTGAAGGGGTGCCTCTTCCCAATCCCTGGAACATAGAGCATTCCTGTAAGTCCTACCCACAGAAGCAAGTCCGAGGGGTTATAATTTCTTCTTGTAGCTAGGTTGTGCATACGGGTACGCCAGCCCAGTGAGGTCCGCCCTCATAAGCCCGGCCGGTTGGTCTGCACTCATGCATGTCAAGTTATAAGGAAAGAATTTACCCCGTCAGATGTGCCCCTGTGATGGTTTTATTCTGCTACAGATTCTAGATATTATTATTTTTTATCTAACCCACCCATACGGCCTCCCACCCTTGCTGGTATGATGACATCCGAATTGAGTAGCCAGGCTTGCAGTTTAGGACCCCTCGACGAAAGTGGGGGGGTCTGGTAGCCTGGGGACCAGTTCTAGAGAATGGGTACTCATCTCTTGGGGTGGTCCGGAGCTGTGTAGCCGCTTAGCTTGGTTTCACACCCTAAGCTTGCATGCTCCACCACTCTGCGATGGGTATCCTAGTATTTGGAACTATAGCCCTGTGGGTCCGGGAACCTGTGGTCCGGTTCTAGAGAATGGACGCACGTCCCCTGGGGTGGTCTGGAGCCGTGTAGCCGCTTAGCCTGGTCCCGTACCGTAAGCCTACACGCTCCACCACTCTGCGATGGGTGTCCTAGTATCTGGAACTGTGATTCAGGGGGTCCGGGCACACGGCTTGGCTTCCCAGGACAAATCCTGCAGGTCCTGTTGCATGAATCAAAGGATGGCTGATACCAGACGATGGGTCCTGATGGGTGTGCTACTAAGACTTCCTAGCCGAAGCTATGTGCAGGTCCAGGTCCCAGTCGAGGCTGCCTCCTAGGGGCCGGGACACCAACTCTTTCTTAGGTATGCTGGTATCTAGCCTCAACATGTTGAGCCTACATCCCAGGGGGGGCAGGTATCAGGAGAGGAGTTGATAAAACAACACACAACAAGAACAAGCATCATACAAATAAGAGCTATTTAATTGATAGTTCCCAAAAGTATCTTACAAAAACAAAGTTATTACATACGCCTTCAAGCGGGGCCCTAGCCTCATGTCTACAGGTATGACCTACTCGACATCAGTAGGGTCGCGCTGGAAGCGCGCGGCCGCTGTCTCCACGGCATCTTGTACAACCTCCCAGGTGGCATCTTCAGTATCAGCAGCCAGGCCAGCGGTCACTGTTGGAGGCGGCACCGAAGCCATCAAAGCCAAAGAGATGGAGCCGCAGCTCAGCTTGCTTCCCACCTCATGGAGTTGGAGCTAGACCAGTTCATGGAGGTGCACCATGGGATGCTGGTGAAGCTCACGCGAAAGATGGAGCCGCAGCTCAGCTCGCTTTCCTCCTCCGGAAGGTCGCTGCGCAACACCCTTCTGTCCGTATGCTGGAGGAAGAAGCATCGCCCCCATGGACATCTCGCAGAGGTAGGCGAAGATGGCCGCGTGAGGGATGAAGTGGGGCATGAAGTGCTGAGGTTGGAGGCCGAGCTCCTCTAGTAGCAGCACGAAGAAAGACGAGGTCGGCGGCGCCAACCCGCAGGGGAGGTTGGAGATGAAGAGCACGAACTCCCTAGAGGCAAGATCACCGTGAGGAGAGGCACCGACACGGATCCTTCCAGTGAACGTCGGCGCACCCCATCCGAGCAGGTTGCGCACCAAGTTGAGTGCCACCTCGGACTGGAAGCACTCGGGAGGGTCTAGCAAGGCCATGGCGACTACGGTGGCAGAAGAGCACGGAGAACTCAAGAGCGCAGCGAGTGATGAAAATGACTACCGCACTCGGGGGAACCCCTTTTTAAAGAAAGATTCCCCCACTCACGCCCCGAGACGCCGCAGAAAATCTCGCCCGACGCGCACCAAGGCGACCTAGCCTCTGACACGGGGACCCGGGCCCACGAGTCATACTTCTTGGGCGTCGGTCTCCATGTGCGAAGAAGGCGAACCACCACGCGAGGAGCGAACTGCCGTGCCTCTTCATCTCCGCCGAAAGCAGCGGACCAACCCCTAACACGGGGGCCTGGGCCCACGGGTCATACCCCTTGGGCATCGGTCTCCAGGTGCGAAGAAGGCGAACCGCCGCGTGAGGAGCAAGTCACCGCCCATGGTAGTACGCCTCTTCACCTCCACCGAAACCAACAGCCCAGTCTCTGACACGGGGGCCCAGGCCCACGGGTCATACCCCTTGGGCGTCAGTCTCCGGGTGCGAAGAAGGCGAACCGCCGCGTGAGGAGCAAGTCGCCGCCTGCGGTAGTACGCCTCTTCACCTCCACCGAAACCAACAGCCCAGTCTCTAACACGGGGGCCCGGGCCCACGAGTCATCCTCCCTGGGCGCTGGTTCCTAGGTGCAGAGAAGTCGAACCGCCGCTCGCGCCAGTACCGCGTCTCCTCAGGGCCGCAGCAGAAGATAGAGAAGGTAAATTTTCAAAACCAATGCAGCGGTATCGAGGCACCCCGCGCGTGGCCCAGCAAAACCATCAAGTGCGGAGGCCACGGGTTAGTCAGCCGCGGGGACAAGCATGACAGTTAGCATGACCGAAGGCGGACTGGCAGTAATTACATCAGCAAGCGCACGGAAGCAGCGTGCCAATCGCCAATCAAGCTTTGGCCCCACCTGCAGGCTCATTTCCTCCCCTGAGGTGGGCCCGGGGGCCACTATCGGTACCCTGAAACAAGGGTACCCCTTACTACAGTATGAAGACGTGGTGCCCGCACGGCTATCTCTAGTCGTGTGGTGAACAGCACCTGACCCCACCACGCGGGCGACTCCGGGGCCACCACGTGGCCAGAGAAGACGGTATCCCCCAAGATATCAGCAGTGGGTCCTGACCCCCATGGGGAAGTGCCGGACCCCTGTATATACGGACCGAACCTCCGGGTAAGGCCCAGGACCTCCACTAGCACGGACCCGACCCCTTGGATGGGTCCTGGACCCCTCTGTGTGGGGTCCTGGCCACTCACAACAGGGTCCCGAGATTCTGGGACAAAGAATACCCGGACCTTGTTGAAGAAGAGGCGAAAGGTCTAGAGCCGACACGTGTCCGGGCCATGTGGTGTACGCCTCTGCTCCCCGCCCAAGCGGAGACTCGATGCTGCCACGTGGCCTACTGCCCGTGACATGAGCCAATGGGCGGAGCCAGACGTAAGGCCTCTGGACCGTGTGGTGCTGCATTTATTGTGGATAAGCCGCGCCGCCTATCTATTCCACTGGCAAGTGATGTGCCGCCTCGGCATTTAATGAGCCCTGTCCACTCCACTGGCAGGCGATGTGCCGCCTCAGCATTTAATGTGCCCTATCCGCTCCGCTGACGGACGACGACCAGGCCATCCTGCAGGCAGCGTGCCTGTCTATTCCGCCGGCAGGCAGTACGCCCGTTCTGCGGCATACACTGTGTTCATCATCACCTGCGTGTTACCGATGAAGCAGCGTAGGATATCAATACTATGTGCGCTACGGACATTATGGCACTCGGAGATCTTCTGGGCGACACTGGCATTGGATACTTCTATATGTATTCCCTCCGTTTTGCCCCTGGGCCCACATGTCGGGGCTCAGCATTCTTGTATGTGCCCCCATTGAGCTATGAAAGGGAGGGCACACGGCGTTACAAGGCAGACACACTTAGACCCAGCTAAGGCACACACACTCACTCAAAATCACAAGTTCATACAAGCTCTCAAGCTCAATACATCACACAGTGGAGTAGGGTATTACGCTCCGGTGGCCCGAACCACTCTAAATCCTTGTGTGTTCTTGTGTTCTTCCTGTTTCCACCTAACAGGCAAAACGCTTAGGCCCTCCTCATCTTAGGATTTAGGGCGGATGCATTCCGCCACCCGGTCGGAGATTTCCTTTTCGACATCCCGCTTCACTAAGGTACAAGGGACTATACCCTGTATCTCTGATGCTTCCATCATCACCGCTTTCCGCCAAGGGGTACATGATGAGAAGATGTTGGAGAAGTTGGCCACGCATGACGTGGAAACTGTCACCACGCAATTCGCTCTGGCTGACAAGTGTGCCAGAGCTGCCGAGGGCCGAGCATGGCACTCGGCATCGCAGACCTGAGTCGCCCAGACGGTTGGCTCAGGTGCCGTCGCCCAGGACGGCAAAAAGAAGAAGAAGAAGAACCGCGGCCACGGGAGGCCGCAGTCTGCTGCCCCAGTCGTCGCAGCCGTGACTGGGGGCCGGAACGAGCGCAACAAGCGCCCACGGCCTTAGGGAGGCAACAGCGGCTCATGCCCTGTGCACCCCAACAGTCGCCACAGCGCCACGAAGTACCGCGAGATCATCAAGCTCATGAAGCGCGTCAGCGAGCGGCGCGAGCAGACTTCCAAGGATGGCTCCCCACCTCGTCGCCGGCCTGGCAAGGAGAGGGTTGACGACGGTGATGTGGCCTCGGGGGAACGGGACCTCGGGTATCAGTCCCCCGAGCAGGTCCTCAAGGACATCCTCACTGGAGACTCAGTCTCCGGTGATGATACCGACCACCGCAAGAAGCTGTACGTGATGTACGGCAGGAGCTGGGAGCTCACCTCCCGCAGGAACGTCAAGTCCCTGCGCCGAGAGGTCCTTTCGGTGACCCCAGGGGTCTCGAAGGCGGCCCCACACCAGCGGTGGCGGAGCACCACTATCTCTTTCGGGGCATCCGACTGCCCCAAGAAAATGGCAGGGGCCGGCATACTGTCGCTCATCACCGCCCCTGTCATTGCCAACATCAAGTTGCACCATGTTCTGATCGACGGTGGGGCTAGGCTCAATGTCATCAGCCACGCTGCGTTCAAGTAGCTGCAGATCCCAGGGTCCCGACTGGGACCCTCCCGTCCATTCTCTAGAGTGGGCGCTCAACCGGTGTATCCCCTTGGGAGCATCACGCTCCTGGTTACATTCGGGACAGAGGAAAACTTCCGCACAGAGAACGTCCAGTTCGACGTTGCGGAGGTTAACCTCCCGTTCAATGCCATCATTGGCAGGCCGACCCTGTACTAGTTCATGGCCATTGCCCATTACGGGTATTTGGTCCTCAAGATGTCGTCTCCAGCTAGGGTCCTCACCGTGCGGGGCAACCGCGCCGCTGCGCTTGCGGCTGTGGAGAAGTTGCACACCCTGGCGGCAGAGACTGCTCGCCCGGACGACAGAGGTAGAAACCCCTCGACCACCGGTACCAAGGCGCCTACCAAGGTGCTAAGGGTGCGGCCATCCAGAGCGGACGACGTCCCCAACAAGGCCATCCGACTCTGCACAGATTCCCCCCAGACCACTCGCATTGTGGGTGATCTGGAGAAAAAATAGGAACTCGCGCTCGTCGCCTTCCTCCAGGCAAATGCTGACGTGTTCGCATGGGAGCCATCGCAGATGCCTGGGATCCCCAGGGAGGTGATCGAACACCATCTGAAGATCCACCTTGACGCCAAACCAGTGAGTCAGAAGCCTCGGAGACAGTCGTTGAGCGGTAGGACTTCATCCGAAAGGAGGTCCGGAAGCTGCTGGACGCTGGCTTCATCGAAGAGGTTCATCACCCAGTGTGGCTGGCCAACCTAGTCATTGTTCCAAAGGCAAACGGGCAGCTTCGGATGTGCATCGACTACACCAGCCTTAATAAGGCTTGTCCCAAGGACCCGTATCCACTTCCACGAATAGATCAAATCATGGATTCTACCTCCGGGTGCGACCTCTTGTCCTTCTTAGATGCTTACTCTGGCTTCCATCAAATCCAGATGTCTAGGGAAGATAGGAAGCATACCGCTTTTGTAACAGTGGACGGACTTTACTGCTATGTCGTAATGCCTTACGGTCTGAAAAACGCCTTGCCGACATTTGTGCGGGCGATGAGTAAGAGTTTCGGGGACCTGATTAGGGACAAGGTGGAGGTATACGTTGATGACATCATAGTCAAGACTAAGAGAGGGTCGACCCTAGTGGAAGACTTAACCCTAGTCTTTGACAAGCTGCGGGCAACACGCACAAAGCTGAACCCGGACAAGTGCGTCTTTGGTGTCTCCGCAGGAAGGTTGCTGGGGTTCCTGGTTTTGCACCGGGGTATTGAAGCAAACCCGGAGAAGATCAAAGTGATTGAGACGATGAGGCCTCTGGGCCGTATCAAGGATGTCCAGAAGCTTATGGGGTCATTAGCTGCCCTTAGCTGCTTCATTTCAAGGCTGGCTGAGAGGGCGCTGCCCTTCTTCAAGCTGTTGCGGAAGTCCGACCCATTCTCTTGGACCAAAGAGGTGGAACAAGCCTTTCAAGAGTTGAAGCAGCACCTGGTGTCCCTACCAATACTGGTAGCCCCAGAACCTGGGGAGCTGTTGTATTTATACATCACGGTGGCTGCAGAAGCAATAAGAATGGTGCTGGTCGTTGAAAGGACGGCACAAGAAGGCCAGGAACCTGAGGGCTCGGGACTGGCTACAGGGGTCCAAACCATCCAGAAGCCGGTCTACTATGCCAGCGAGGTCCTCCATGAGGCAAAAGCCAGGTACCTTGAGACGCACAAACTTCTCTATGTTGTGCTTGTTGCGTCTAGGAAGTTGTGCCACTATTTCCAAGCACACAGGGTCATGGTGGTGACCTCCTTTCCGTTAAGGGCCATCCTCCACAACTCTAACACCACAGGCAACATCGCCAAGTGGGCCACAGAGCTCGCTGAGTTCCAGCTGGACTTCCAGCCTCGCCACGCCGTCAAGAGCTAGGTCTTGGCTGACTTCATCGTGGAGTGGACACCTCCCCCGAGCGTCCTTGGGGGTTCGGATCCCGATTCGGACCCCACACCTGCGGAGCCTAGGGGTCCGGTCTTCACCGAGCCCCACTGGACACCCTTCTCCGATGGTTCCACCCGCCAGCAGGGTGGTGGAGCCGGAGTGGTCCTCATCGACCCAAGAGGAGATCAAGTGAAGTACATGGTGCACCTTGAGTTCAAGGCCACCAACAACATGGCGGAGTACGAAGCACTGATCTTCGGCTTGTCGGCGGCCCTATCCCTAGGGATCCACCAGCTCCTCATGAAGGGGGACTCCCAGCTGATTATCAAGCAGGTCTTCGGGGAATGTAGCTGCAACAAGCCTAGGCTCGCAGCTTACCTCCTCCACGTAAGGAAGCTGGAAAAGACTTCATGGCCCTAGAACTGCAACATGTTCCTCAGGCTGACAACTCGGCGGCAGATGAACTCTCCCAGAGGGCATCAACTTGGGCACCCGTGCCCGAGGGCGTCTTCAAAAGACGGCTGCTGAGACCCACCGCCTAGCCTGCCGAACTAGGCGAAGGGGGCGAGACTAGCACCTCGAAGCTAGCAGTCCCGGTGGCGTACCATCTACAGAACCCACCGAAGACTGTGTGCTATAGGGGGTCCTACCAGCCCCTTAGTGCCACAACCAGTATCTCAGAGTGGTCCTGATGCATGGATCTCCGAGATCCGGGACTACCTGAAGGAAAATATCCTACCTGAAGATCATGTGTCCGCAGAGCGCATAGTGCGGTTTGCTAAACGCTACATGGTGGTAGAGGGGGATCTTTACCGCCATGGCGCCAATGGCATTCTCATGCGGTGCATCACCCAGGAGGAGGGTCGTTAGCTACTCGCAGAGATCCATGGAGGTGAGTGCGGAAGTCATTCGTCATCCCGCACGCTGGTTAGTAAGGCCTTCCGGCATGGCTTCTACTGGCCAACCGCTCTCCAGGATGCAGCTGAGATGGTAAAGTCCTGCAAGGCGTGTCAGTTCCATGCAAAGCAGATACACACACCAGCTT
Organism: Zea luxurians; assembly: GCA_029449295.1. NCBI lineage: Eukaryota > Viridiplantae > Streptophyta > Magnoliopsida > Poales > Poaceae > Zea > Zea luxurians. The sequence goes on from JAOPSE010000008.1 coordinate 133,974,991, forward strand.
AGGCTCTGCAAATGATTCCACCCTCCTGGCCATTCGCCGTATGGGGGGTGGATATCCTAGGACCATTCCCCAGGGCCCTCGGTGGGTACCGTTTCCTCTTCGTCGCCATAGACAAGTTCACGAAGTGGCCTCAGGCCACCCCTATGGTCAGCATCACCCAGGGTGCTCCTGTTGCCTTCCTCAAGTCGATCGTCTGCAGATTCGGGGTCCCAAGCCATATCATTACGGACAACGGGACCCAATTTACAAGTCGGCTCTTCCAGGAGTATTGTGAGGGCATCGGCACCCAGCTCTACTTTGCGTCTGTGGCTCATCCCAAGAGCAATGGCCAGGTAGAGAGGGCAAACACAGAAATCCTCAGGGGGCTCAAGACAAGCACCTATGACTGCTTGAAAAAGCATGGTGCAAATTGGGTCAACGAGCTTTCGTATGTGCTATCGGGAAACCGGACCACACCCAGCCGAGCTACCGGGAGACCCCGTTCTTCCTGGTCTACGGGGCCGAAGCCCGCCTTCCCCCAGAAATCCTTATGGGCTCCCCATGGGTCCAGTCGTTTGATGAGTCTATGCAGGAACAGCTACGACGTGAGGACGTGGACTTCATCGACGAACGCAGATGGCGAGCGGTGATCCGAAATGCACGGTACAACCAAGCGCTCAGGCGCTACCAGCAACGGTTCGTGCATAGTAGGGAGCTCAGGGTCGGGGACCTAGTCCTAAGGTGAGTACTAAACCGAGAAGGGCTCCACAAACTCTCCCCCAGTTGGGAAGGACCCTTCAAGGTGACGGAAGTATGCCGACCCGGGTGTGTCCGCCTTGCCACAACTGAAGGAGCGCCTCTTCCCAACCCCTGAAACATAGAGCATCTCCGTAAGTTCTTCCCATAGAAGCGAAACTAGGGGGTTGATTTTTCTTCCTTCGTAACTAGGTTGTGCATATGTGTACGTCAATCCAGTGAGGTCCACCCTCATAAGCCCGGCCTGTTGACCTGCGCCCGCGTATATCAAGTTATAAGGAAAGAATTTACCCCCTAGAGGAGCTTTTGTGATTGTTTTATTCTGCTTCAGTTCACAACCGTTACTTTTTATCTAACCCACCCATACAGTTTCCCACCCTTGCTGGTATGATGACATCCGAATTGAGTAGCCAGGTTTGCAGTTTAGGACCCCTCTACGAAGGCAGGGGGGTCCGGCAGCCTGGGGGCCAGTTCTAGAGAATGGGCGCTCGCTCCCTGGGGTGGTCCAGAGCTGTGTAGCCGCTTAGATTGGTTCCATACCCTAAGCCTGCACGCTCCACTGCTCTGGGACCGACACCCTAGTATTTGGAACTATAGTCCTATGGGTCCGGGAACCTAGGGTCTGGTTCTAGAGAATGGACACACGTCTCCTGGGGTGGTCCGGAGCTGTGTAGCCGCTTAGCATGGTCCCGTACCCTAAGCCTGCACGCTCCACCACTCTGCGACGGGCGTCCTAGTATTTGGAACTGTGATCCAAGGGATCCAGACATACGACTTGGCTTCCCAGACTAAATCCTGCAGGTCCTGTTGCATGAATCAAAGGATGGCAGATACCAGACGATGGGTCCTATGGGTGTGCTACTAACACTTCCTAGCCGAAGCTGTGTACAGGTCCAGGTCCCAGTCGAGACTACCTCCTGGGGGCCGAGTCACCAACTCTTTCTTAGGTATACTGGTATCCAGCCTCGACACGTCGAGCCTACATCCCAGGGGGCCAACTACCAGGGAGGAGTTAGTAACGCTACACACAGCGAGGACAAATAGCATACAGATAAGTGTTGTTTAATTAATAGTTCTCAAGAGTATTTGTACAAAACCAAAAGTTATTACATCCACCTTCAAGCGGAGCCTTAGCCTCATTTCTGTAGGTATGAACTACTCGGCATCGGCAGGGTCGTGCTGGAAGCGCGCGGCCACCGTCTCCACGGTGTCTTGGACGCTCTCCCGGGCGGCGTCTTCTGTGGCGGCCACCGGACCGTCGAGCACCGGCGCCAAGGACATGGCCGGGTCATGGCTCAGGAAGCACGTCAGCACGTAATCCACCACCGCTCGGCAGAGCCTGCTGCCCTCTACCTCCAGGCGAGCGCCGAGGATCTGGTCTAGGCGATGGAGACGTTCGGCGGCGGAATCCAGCACCGGGAGGGCGTCGGAGATCGACGCTGGCGGCCCCGACACTGGGATGGGACTTATCCCCAGTGGCACCAGTGCCGTGCTCGCCTCGCCAGCCCACTCAGCTATCCGCTGGACACCAGCGTGGTGTTCAGCCTAGAGATCTTCTAGGGCCTTCTTGGCAGCCTCCGCCGCCTAGGGACCCGGCGTCGCCTGCGCCGCTTCAAACTGGCGGACCTGCTCCTCCAGCTTTCGCTCCCTCTCCTCTGCCTCGAGCTCATGCTCAGCCAGCAACACCTCCCGCCTTTCAAGCATTTCCTCCCTGAAGGCGAGATCCTTCTCCCGCTAGGCGAGATCCGTCTCTCGCCTATCCAGGGACGCACCCTTCTCCTTGAGGCTGTCCTCGGCGAGGGCAATGTTGCTGGCCTTGTCCTCTAGCTCCTAATCCCATTTTTTGATTTTCTCTATGGCCTCCACTTGCTGGACCCGCTGAGCCTCTAGGGTCTGGTCTAGGGCCTTCAGCTTGGCCCGGAGCTCTGTTGTGAGGGCCTCCCTCTCGCTCAGGGCCTCCTCCCTCTTGGCCAGCCTCTTCTCTTGACGCGACGCCTCCAGCTCCTTGGCGAACACCTTCTGGAGGTCCCTTTTGTAGTCCTTCTGGTCTCGCTCGAGCTCGGACCGCTCGGAGGCGAACTGGCGGATGTCGCCTTGGTGCGCTCCTCTAGCTGGGTGCGCTAGTCGCTGAGGCGCTAGTGCTCAGATTCCAGCGCCTCCCATTCCCGCCGGATAGCCGCCTCGGTTTCATTGAGGGCTTGGTGGGCGCGAGACAGCACCCGGGGGAGGGGGATTGGCGCCACGTCCGGCTGGGCGCCTAACCGGAGCTGCCGCCCAAAAAACACCTTCGTCTCCTCCAGAGTGGGTGGTGGGGTGGAGCTAGACGCGCCCCCCGCGTCACCCTCGATTAGTCCTGCAAGATGGGCCGTGCCGTGCTGGCCCGGCACGAGCCCGTCGTGCTTTGGGCTTCAAAGTGTCGGGCCGAGCCAGCACGAATTACTTTCGGGCCGGGCTTTATCGTGCCTATAGACTAAAATGGAGGCCTAGCACGGCACTAAAGCCCGCCGTGCTTGAATCGGGCCGTGCTTTTTTAGGCCCGGCACGCAATTGAAAATCTCAGGAGCCTGGAGATTGGAAGGTGGTGGCGTAGCTCGGTTACTCCACTCTCTCGTCACGGCCTCACACTGCAGAGGCTTGGACGGACGGGATGGACATGGCACGGTACGAGTCATGCTACTGGCACTGGATCGCCGGGCAGGAGGCAGGCCTCGCTGAGCTTGAGGCGGCGTCGGCCAATGCCGCCGCGGGCTGGGCAACAGACGTCGAGCTGCAGACCGTGGTGGAGCGGTGCATGCTCGGCTACCAGGACTACACCACCCGCAGGCGTGCGCTATCGTGGGAGGATGGCCGACGGCGTCGCCTTCTTCGCCCCGCCCTAGAGCCTAGAGATTGGAAGGTGGCGCGGCGTGGCGTTCTAGGGTTAGGGTGGTGGCGCGGCGCACTAAAGACTTTGAGGTGGCGGCGGCGTTGCGTGTTCCAGGGTTAGGGTTTAGGACTTTAGGCGGCGCGGCGCGTTCCCTGGCCTAGAGAGTGGAGAAACGAGCCGTCGCGGGTATAAATGAATTGCGATTTGCGCGTGGGCCGCGTGCGACTGCGAACCACTGGGCCGTTTTCGTGCCGGGCTGACCCGGGCACGGCCCATTATCCCGTGCCGTGTTATTTGGGCCATCGGGCCGAAATCATAAGCACGGCCCAGCATGCTAATCGTGCCGTGCTGGCCTGGGTTCTTCTCTACCGTGCTGGGCCGGGCTTCATGCTTTCAAATTCGTGCCGGGCCCGTGCTGGTACGATGGGCACGGCTCAAACTTGCCGGACTACCCTCGATGGCGGGGGTAGGTGTAGTTGGGACCTCCTTCGCCACTGCCGATGGTGTACTTGACGGTATCGCCGTCGTTGAGGCTGCGGTAGCCGTCGGCAGAGTTGCAGCAGCCGGGGGCGCACCGCCGGTGCCACTCCCAGTAGACGCCTGCTGCTGAGAGCCAGACCCACCGGACATGGTATCTGGCGGAGGAGGCGCGACCTTGGGAGCAGAGGGGGAGGAAGCCCTGACAAGCAAAGGATGGGTTAAGACCCTTTGGCATGATAAATAGACTAATCAAAAAAAAGAAGGGGCTACACTCACTTGGGGCCCTGGACTTTCCAGTGACCCTGGAAGCGGGGCGACCGCTGCTGTTGTTGCCGCTGCTATTGTTGTTGCTGTTGTTGCTGCTGTTGTTGCTGCTGGTGGTGGTGCCCCTGGGGGAGATCACCCCCGGGTGGTGGTGGCGGCGGCGGGACCGATGGTGGTGGTGGTTGTGGTGGCGGTGGGCCCGATGGTGGTGGTGGCGGAAGACTGATGTGCCTTTGCGTGCCCTGGGCCTAGGAGCCGACCTCCTCGGCCCCACCAGCAGTCCTCTGACTCTTCTGGGGGGGTCCAAGACAAGTGACCCATCAGCGTGGCGCAGCCTGTGCCGCCTCTCCTCCTCTGAGCCCCCGGAGCTACCTGGGGTGGAGGCACCGCTTGCAGCCCCTTTTCCCTTGTCCAAGGGGCCAGGGGCCACGGTGGGACTGGCACTAGGGGCTGGACCGATGGGCTGGGGACCCCCAGCCGGTACACTGGGGATCCGAATCCTGCGAAGGGGGTCCCGACCGCCGGTCTGATGAATCGCCACGTCGCTCTCGTCGAGGTCGGCAGCGTGGCCAGCACCATCGATCGTAGCCCTGGATCATCACAGAGCGCAAGGATGTCCTGGGGGAGTATCAAGGATTCAGGGACGAAGGACTCACCAGTAATCCCCTTCACCAGGAGTTCCAGCTCCTCCCAGGACAGGTCGGTACCTGGCCTGCGCTGGATCCGGCCGATGTCGTTCGAGCCGGTGAACCAGCAACACAGGCGCGCCCTCCTCTGCAGCGGCGCGATCCGGCGCTTCAGGAAGTCACCGACCACATGCATGGAGGTCAGACCACCGGTTGCCAAGGTCTTGATTCTATCTAGCACGGGGCAGGAGCTCTAGCGATAGCGACGACTTGGTCCTCCAGTGCTTGCGGTCGAGGGCTGGCCTGTTGCTCGACAGAACGAGGCGGTCGTTGGCCTCGGCGTTGGTGATCACCCAGTCGCCGCGCCAGTTTTCCCACCTCGCGCCGCCGAAGGTGGAGATGTAGGCGACGGCCGAATTCGGCCTTGTCTAGAAGTAGTAGGCGCTGAGGTGGTCCTTAGCCTTCCCAGACTTTACCAACATGAAGAAATGGCGGAAGAGGGAGGTGCAGGGGCCACCCCCACAAACATCTCGCAGAGGTGGACGAAGATGGCTGCCTGGAGGATGTAGTGGGGCGTAAGGTGCTGAAGTTGGAGCCCGAACTCCTCCAACAGCAGCAAGAAGAAAGGCGAGATCGGCAGCGCCAACCCGCAGGAGAGGTAGGAGACGAAGAGCACAAACTCCCCGACAACGAGATTGCCGAGAGGAGTGGCGTCGGCGTGGATCCTTCCGGCGTGCACCGGCACGCTCCATCCGAGCAGGTTGCGCACTAGGTTGAGCGCCCCCTCAGACTGAAAACGCTCGGGATGACCTAGCGAAGTCATGGCGTCGGCGGCGGTGCGGGCGCAAAGCAGGAGAGCGTGAATGCAAAGGGGTGCAGAGAGCTCGGAGGCGAAAGGGCACAGCGATTGGGAGAGAATACGAAAGCGTAACTGCTGCACGTGGGGTAAATCCCTTTTCAAGGCAGACTCTCCCGCTCGCGCCCCGAGACGCTACTAGAAATCCCATCCGACGCACACCTGACGCCCAGGCGGCCTAGTCCCTGACACGGGGGCCCGGGTCCACAAGTCATACAGCTGATGTGCTGGTCTCCGAGTGCGGAAAAAGCGAACCGCCGTGTGCGCTCGAAGAGCAAACTGCCACCCGCGGTAGCGTGCCTCTTCATCTCCGCCGCAAGAAACAACAGCCCAATCTATGACACAGGGGCCCAGGCCCACGAGTCATACTCCTTGGGTGTCGGTTCCCAGGTGCAGAAAGAGCGAACGGCCACACGTGCCGGTAGTGCGCCTCCTCGGGGCCACGACAGAAGACAAAGAAGGTAATTTTTTAAACTAATGCAGCGGAATCAAGACGCCCCGTGCGTGGCCCGACGAGGCCCCCAGGCGTGGGGGCTGTGGGTCAGTCAGCCGCGAAGAAAAACATGGCAGTTGGCGTGACCGAAGGCAGATTGGCGATGAGTACGTCAGCAAACGCACGGAAGCGGCACGCCAATCACCAATCAAGCTTTGGCCCCACCTGCAGGCTCGTATCCTCCCTTGAGGTGGGCCCGAGGGCCACTATCGGTACCCTGAAACTAGGGTACCCCTTACTACAGTATGAAGACGCAGTACCCACGCGGCTATCTTTAGTCGTGTGGTAAAGGAGCTGTGCGTGGGACCAGACCATGGCTCGCCTCAGCCTCGGGCGACTACTCTGGGCCAGCAACAGCGCTTAACCCCACCACGTGCGTGGCTCCGGGGCCACCATGTGGCCAGAGAAAGAACTATACTCCAAGGCGTCAACAGTAAGTCTGGACCCCCATGGGAAAGCGCTGGACCCCTGGATATACAGTCCGGACCTCTAAGTCAGTCCAGGACCTCCACGTGTACGTCCGGACCCCTAGAATGGGATCCGGACCCCCCCCCCCCCCCCGTATGGGGTCCGGACCGCCCACAGTGGGGTCCCAAGGCCTTAAGGCCCAGGCAGGGGTCCGGAGCTGACACGTGTCCAGAGCTGATCTGGTGCGCTCCGGACCTATCCACATACACTCCTGCTCCCCGCTCAGGCGGAGCCCCGATGCTGCCACATGGCATGCTACACGTGACGTAAGCCAACGGGCGGAGCCTGATGTAAGGCCTCTGGGCTACACGGCATCTACATTTATTATGGAAAAGGCGTGCAACCTGTCCATTCAACTGGCAGGCAGTGTGTAGCCTCAGCATTTATTGAGACCTGTCCATTCCGCTGGCACGCGGCGACCTGTCCATTCTGCTGGCGGGCGGTGACTTGTCCATTCCGCAGGCGGCGTGCCTGTCCATTCCACTGGCAGGCGGTACGCCCATACTGCCGCGTGCACTACGCTCATCATTACTCGCACGTTACCAAGGAAGCAGCCGCCGCATATCAATACTGTGTGGACTGCGGACATTAGGACACCGGGAGATTGCTCAGGCGTTACTTGCATTAGTTACTCCTATAATGTATTCCTTCCATTATGTTCCTAGGCCCACATGTCGGGGCTCAGCATCCTTATATGTGCCCCCTTGAGCTATAAAAGGGAGGGCACACGACATTACAAGGCAGACTCTTAAGCTCACAGACTCAATACAACACATAGACAGTGGAGTAGGGTATTACGCTCCGGTGGCCCGAACCACTCTAAATCCTCGTGTCCACTCATGTTCATCCCGAATCCACCTAGCAGGTGAAACAATTAGGCCCCCTCCTCATCTTAGGATTTAGGGCGGGTGCGTTCCGCCACCCGGCCGGAGAATTTCCTCTCCGACACAAGGTTAAAACTCGATTCGAATTGTCTGCTTATCGCAGCTAATGAGACTGCTTGATCCATTGTACTACATTGAGTAATAAGTGGAAATGACGATACTGGCAAAGGATGTTGATTGACATAATGTTTGATACCATGTATGGATAGTTAGGTGCTCATCTAGTCTAAAATTATTATTCTAGAACTTGAAAAGCTAAAACTTATTTTAGACTCAGCTAGTACTTTTGGCAAACCAAAACCCTCATCCAAACAGCTTCATGGTCTAGAGGTAGAGGAGTAGACTCCTCACACCGGGTAAGTCTAGCTGAGTTTTAGTATACTCAGCCTTGCTTGTGGCATGATTTTTGCAGGTACTCCTTGGATGATTGGTTGATAGTGTGACTTTGCCTTCATCCCTGCCACCGGGATAGACGGTCGAGTGGGTTACTGCTTCCGCAGGAGAGGACCAGGAGGAGTAGCATGGCTAGGCTTCGCCATGTTACTCGGTTTTTTCCGTTAGTTATTTCCGCTGCATTAAAAACTATGGTTACTATTTCTGAAACTCCGATAATGTAATCACTACTAATACTTCCTTAATTTATGGTATTATGCTTTATTGTATTTCTCTGTGCCTCACCTTCGAGTGAGCTAGTGGTATTCGATCCTTGGTAAGTGGGTTTATCGGACTAGATCCGAGGGACTGACGGGTTATTCCGATTTAAGTGTGTTGCTGCCTCCAAGGCGTGACTCGGGCACTTAAGCTGGAATAATCTGGGCGGTTCCGCCACAGTCACTTCAGTTTTGTCTCCCTCATGGGACACCCTGGTTGTAGATCTTACTCTGGCCATTTCAGTTTTCAGTTTCTTTCAAATGAAGCTGATCTTAAGTGACGAAGCGCTTATTTGAAACCACAATGCAGAGAGCTTCGACTTCGGTTAAAATTTTCAACAGCACAACAATGCAATGGAAATGAATGTTGTGGTAACTTCTCACCATCCAGTCTGTTTATATATTCCTGTAGGAGAAGAAGGCGAACCGCCATAGTGCGCACACTGGCTGAACGGTGGACCGGCCAATGCTCGGAATATTTTAATTGTTTTTTGATAACAAGCTCAGGGAAGGTGTTTTTCGGACCTTCGGCATTTTGAAGCCTTCGTGTTTTTCGTGGACCGAGCTCGTTACAAAAAACGATCTAGCACCACGAAGGGGCTACTATTGGGGGTCTTCTTCTCTACCGAAGGTCCTCAAGGCAAAGACACCTTCGGCAAAATGATACAGAGGTCCGCCCTCCTTCTGCCGAAGGTTCTCAAGACAAAGACCTTGCATAGAAGCAATGATGTCGAAACGCCGAAGCTACCGTCAGCTTCGGCTCAGATCAAGCAAAGAAGGAAAAGACTAGATAGACCCTAGTAATCTAAGTTGTCTATATACAAATGTTCAAGGGCATGAATGTAATTTTACCCGGGCTGTGTCCCGCACCTATAAATAGGTGGACAGTACCACCATACTGTTCACGCTGAATTGTAATCACTCTCTCACGTCTTCACCTTCCAGTAAGCCGATGGTATCAATGTAATATTAATTTTGTTAATATTCATACGTGTTTCATGGGATGCAAATATGAATGAATTAATGAGATGCAGTTACTGTCTTCATCCTTTTGCATTCCTATTCACATACTAAATGATGAAGGTATGTCCTTGATCTTCGTCTAATGAGCATTATACCCATGTGGAGATAATGCTTCAGAAGATGAAGGTCCGTAATAATTAACAATTGTGTTGTCTTGTTCTTGACCTACATCATTTGAGAACAAGTGACCAACAGAGAGGCTGAGGATAGGGAAAGTACAGAGATCAAAGTGGACAAGATCAAAGGCCTTAGTAGCCCGAGACATGGAAGTGGAAAAAGGAAGACGAGTGTGACGGCCGAGCTAACAAGCATGGCAGAGGCGCTCAGATGAGCCTCTGGTATAGGCGATATCTGAGTGGCTAGAAAGCTAGGACATCATGTCAGGTCTAGTGTGCCCGAGACAATGATGCCAAATAGCGGAGGTGGTGGTAGTAGCAAGAACGAGGGGGTCGCTATGCTGGTGGGGGAATTGGATGGCAAGTGAAGAGAGTAGAGGGGGCCAAAGCTATCACAGCGAGCGAGTATGACACGAGTGGGAAGGTGGTGTATGGTGAGTCCCCAGGGATCAAACTCCATAGAACAATGGTTGTCACTAGTGAAGCAACGAACTGAGAGAAGGGGATGAGTCATACCGGGAGCAACAACGATGTCGTTGAGGTACAAAGGTCCGAAAGAACTGACGCACCAACTGAGGTGATCGGGAGGGTGGAACCGTTGCCCACAATGATGGAGGGAGGATGTGAGGAGTGTGGTGGATGGGAGTGGGATAATGAGCTAGCGGTGGGAGTAGTGTGGAAAGAGGCTTCGAAATCGACCACCAAATCAATAGCGGGAAGGGGTGGCGAAGGCACGGTGTGCGCGAAGACGACTAAAGGAGGCGCTGTGATAGAGCCACTAAGAGGAGAGGGAGACAACAAGGTGTCGATTGCCAGGGAGGCAACCACGGCGCGGGGGAAGACAAGCGGTCCAGGCACGTGACAACCCGCCTAGGGAAGGATCTCAACGCAGTCACGAAGAAAAGGGTTCATGGCTCGATCGAAGGATACAAAAATGCCCCGGACAAGCTGGTCATCGTGAAGGAGGACACGCACAGCGATCCCAGCGGAACTAGGTGGAGCCAGAAGGAAGTGGGTGCCAACAGCCAGAGCGATAGTGGAGCCAGAGGGGCCGGGAACAATGGAAGCAGTGGAAGGCACATGAACCGAAAGGGTTGCGGCCATAGGAGCAGGGCCAAGGATGCTGGTGGGCGCGACGGGCAGCAGCAGGCTGAACAGGGCGACGCTAAAGGAGGCAACGGTGGAGTCCATGGAGGACATAACGGCTGCAACAACTAGCTGAAGGCCAGCGTGGCGGTGTGGGGGGCCACGAGGAAAACTGGGAGCGTGCCAGTGCTGGGGAAGAAGAGGTGTCGATCGGTGTGGGTAGCTGCCCGTGGATGGTCAGGCAAGACCGCGCTGAAGAGGAGGCCCTGCGCCATGGTGGGGCCTGAGCTGAGGTGGCCAGACTTTAGGGAGGGGTTAGAGATGGGCCCGACGTCGAATCCCAAGTTGAGGTGGCTAAACGGTGAGCAGGCGCGGGCGGCGGAGGTTTCAACGGCGGCGAAGTGGCTGGCGGCACTGGTGAGGATGGCCGAAGCCGCGCCAGAGATGGACGTAGAGGCGGGGGCCACGCCCATGGCGACGGTGGTGGATAGGCCGACGGCGACAGTCGCTCACACGCCGCGCCCATGGCGGCGTTGGTGGTGGCTAGGTCAGCGGCAGCAGTCGCGCACAGGTCGGTGGTGGCATCGGTGGTGAATAGGCCGACGGCCTCGGCGAAGGAGAGGGGGAGAGGCGCCAGGGAGTAGCTGCAAGGCCGCTGGCGGGCCGCTGAGGGGTGGGGCAACTGGCGGCTGGGACAGGTACGACTAATGGCTTGGGTAGGGCGGCGGTCGATGACTGGGAAAGAGGCAGGAAGAGGCCGACAGCGACGGTGGTCTGTGGGGTGAGAGGGAGGTGGAGAGAGGAAAGTGTCTCTGATACCAAGTTAGAGAGTGAGAATATGGGAAACCCTAACACTAGATTAGGGTTGGATGTTGTATTAATAGACTTGAGTTAACTGGGTCAGACCCATTACAAAGGGATGAGAGGGTAATTACACGGGGAAAATCCCAAACCCTAAACGGGTTTTCTAACATAAGCTACCAAACTGCTACGTTGTAGAAATATTACCTGTTATTCTTTTAGCATTTTCTGGCTGCTGATTACTAAAGTTGCTTGGGATGCTTAATGGTTATAGTTAACACTTAACACTACTAAGGCCTTGTTCTGTTAATCCTGTTACCCATGGATTGGATGAGATTGGAAAAAATTAAGAATATGTTTGACTTGCTTGGGATTTAAACCCACCCAATCCCACTCAATCCACATGGATTGAGAGTTAACCGAACAAACCCTAATGTGACAGATAGTGAACTATCTTTAAATGATGCATGCATGGAGATCTCTCGTCGAAAATAATATAAGCACTACTTGAATTCAAAATAAGAAATGTGCCATTGTTGTAAAAAAAATCCGTTTGCAAGCTTAAAAATCAGAATATGACAATCTGTGCTCCGATGAAGATGTAATTGGCAACCAGATATTTTCTTTTGAATCATAAATACTGGCAGCTAGATATTTTCGATGCCAGTTCGCTTGAAGAGTATTGTAGGTTGCAACCACTATTTCTCATTGCCGACAAAATTTTCTTTCTGCACCAGGTTCTGTGGGAAGTGCGCAGAAACTAGAGTCGATATATCTTCAGCAACTATTACATGTACATTTATAGTTTCTATAACCAGTATGTTCATGATTCCTAAAAAACAGTAAATAATTTTTTTTGAACAAACGCAGGAGAGTTGCGTGTCATTTCATTAAGAAGAAAAAATACAAAAGAAGGGCAGGACAAGACTTGCCAGCCTTAAGTACAGACCACAGCGAAGAATAGCGCGCCACTCACAAGGTAGAGAACAACCACTAGCTTCACCGAATTACGGTGAAGTCCCCAAGGGGAGCTGATGCAGGAGGAGGTCTTAGGAGGCTGAAACTCCAGCCAAGCACCAAGTGTGCCCTTCCTCGACCACTGCTAACACCACGTTTTGAACACAAAGCCTAGAACCCTCAAAGGCAAAAGAATTACGATGTTTTCAAAGCTGCGAGGCCACTAGGATTATTATTGTGTTCATCAAAACACGGTTACTTTCAAGTCTTCATCAAAATAAGGTTACTTTCAATCTACTTTTTTTCTCACTCTCTTCCACAATCATCGTTTTTTCCATTGCCCGATCTGGATGCTACCCGTGCTGAACACCAGGTACCTTCTTTTCCATACTTTGCCAAGATTTCTTTTTGATTTTTTAAAATTCAGACCCGAATGATAAGTAAACACTTGAAGTCGGCAATCCTAATATATATATCTTTGTTATTTCCTTCCAAAATCTTCTGTTAGCACTTCCCATTTAACTCTCCCCTGGTAGCATCCACCTGCTATGAGTGTTTGGGTAGTATCACTAGCAGTAAAAATCTATTGATCACAAACATCAAACAGTGATCTCGACGCATTTGATCCGTAATGCTATTTTGACGAATGCACTTAGTTTGTAACTTTGTAATATGTGACAGAACAATGTCAATGAAAGAGCGAAAACTGAGGCATTTGCCATGCAGTTTAATTACTTTTATGATCAATAATTTTATATAGACATCTGTCTCTATCAATGGTAAAGGATTTTTCACATACATTTTTTCTTCTACAAAAGAAAATGGGGAAAACTCAATTCAACTGTGTAGGCACAATTTTGAAGCCAAGTTCACTGACGCTTGTTATTAGCGTCAGGTTTCACGATTGCGTGAGTACCAGGGTGTAGTTTCACGTTTTGATGTGATTGCAAGGCAATACCTTAAAATTGTAAGGGTAATCTTGTCCGGTGTTGCTGCCATTAGTTTGCTTGCTAACCATCATCAAGCTTCAGAAACTGCAGAGCATGCAGTGGACAATTCACCACGTGGAGATGGACCTAAAACCTCACCATGACCACGCTGTCCTGAACTATTGTATAGTTTCTTAGAAATAAATATTGTTCAGTTTCACAGAAATCTGAAATAACCGCACATTCAAGTGACTATTTTCATAGAAATATAAAATAATTGCATATTTAAGTGACTATTTTCACAGAAATCCGAAATAACTGCAGTTCTCAACTTGTAGACCAACCTATTGTAGCTCCATTTTCAAGATATTGTGATCCAAAAAAATAAACCCTTGATCTTTTCAAATTTTGATTTGACGTGCAATATTGTTAATTCGCCTGCCATTTTTTTGGAGGTTGCAATTTTGTCATTCCAAAAGGCAAATCAAAGTGGGATTGATAATAACCTCGATCGTGCAAAATTGGGAAAAATTTGGAGACATGAGAAATTCGTGGAACATGCTCTCTAAGCAATACAAGGAAGAATATGAGAAATGCATAGAAGAATGTATGTGCATCATGGTCTCTGTGTTTCATTTGTTTCTATTGGTTTGTGATTTGGAATTAGTAGATAAACCATGCTTGAATTGTTTAATGATAGTTTGTGTTTTTTGTTTTGTTACAGCAAAGTCACTAGATTATGATAAATTGTATAAAGGTCTGGACGTGCTAGCTGATTTTGACAAGCATGCAAATTCTAGGGTTATCATACCTCTCCCTGGTTCTCCCTTGTAACAAACCTATTTGGTGGATCTACACATGTTTGTACTCAGATACAATACATGATATCTTGTATTATAACTTTCTATTTGTTATTTTTCTACCTTAGCACAAGACGGTTGCTGATCATTGTCCTGTTTTGATTGTTTGAAGTTACCAGAGCAGATTACTTGACTGATCGATGAACATTGCATTTTATGGATATGATGGATTTGTTTGATGTATAAGACTTTTAATGTATGCAAAAAACTCTTAACTTTTAAAAAATGTTAACAAGAACATAAAATGATAATTAATATTTTTGAATTTTAATATATCTTATCAGTTTGTGCACGACTTGGAATACTCATGTGGCGCGGCAGATAAAAATCCGTGAACAACTTGGGAAAGCGTGACTGCAACATGGTTTAGCAGTAGAATGCACAAACATCCAATCAGCAACAGCGGCATGCTTGTGTACTTCCGGGCAAACCTTTTCACTGTTACCAGCAATCATGTGGTGCTGTAAACTGTAATGCCGTTCCATCACCTGAGCACCCACTGAGATATGACTGCAAGCAAGCATAAGGCTGAGCTGACCGATGCGTGAGCGTACAAAGCAACATCTAGACGCTATAAATATGGTGTCGTGCATAGTACAACGTTTAAAATAAACGGTGGAACAGACATTCACCGAGTGAATATATAGTTTGCTGAACTTTCCATGTTACATGCCTTTTTTTACTGCGGTAAGGTTTGAAGTTCAAGACATGTTTGCAAACAAAGTTTTTAAAAATCACAGGATTTGAAATACTATATTTTAATTATGACAATACCATTGCAGTTTTGAAAACTGAACTCTAGACCTAAGTTTATAATACCTTAAAAACTATAGTATTTATAATATTTCAGTTTTGATAATAGAGATTTTAGGTAGCTTGCTAGGTTAAATATCATTATGTATATAATACTATAGTATTCGCTATAGTATTCGAGCATACTACGGTATTCTTCCAAAACTGTAAAAAAAAAACTTCGCTCTCTGACACCCCTTCAGTCGTAAAATGAGCACAAGGCATATTTTTTTTATTGTTGCAATTTTGCAAGTAAAAAAAATATCAATAACGAGATGTGAGTCATCTGATCGGAATTTTAAGATTAAATAAATAACAAGAAATCTTAGTTCCATTCGACCAACAGCATGCAAGCGCCAAATTAAATGAACTGGCGATAATCCGGCTTCACTGCCTGCATGGGATTCAGACTCCGGCAGTTCTGTATAAACACGCCAGGGAGATTACAAATATATATAAATCGCAGGGTGGCATGCAGCGATGCTTGTATCTGGAAACCGCCATCTTATCTTATATACCTGCATCCCTGCTGCTGACTTAATTGTTCAGGCCTCCATTATTCCTGCGGAGGCCTTCTTGAGATCCTCGTACATCTCCTCTATCATCGGTTTCCACAGCCGAACGCGGGCGTTGATGAACCAGTTGGAGACCTGCCAATGCACATGGAACAAACGCATTGGTATATTATTCCTGTTGCCGAGATCTGATCCGAATGAAGTTGCTTTCAGGCAGGCTGAAAAGCATGAAGAAACTGTACCTGGCTCCTGCTCAGGCCGCTCCTGGCTGCTAACATCTCCTTCTCCTTGTCTCTCGGGTACCTGAATGTGTGGATTAGTTTAGTTTAGTTCTGCATGCCATTTGCATGTGGAAAGAGATGCCGGAAGCCTGAAGATTTCTCTGGATGTGTGAGCTAGTGAGACTTTTACGGGCGGAGGAAGTTCTCGAACATCCAGGCTTTGAGCACGGCCACGGACTTCTCCGGCAGGCCGCGCTGCGGCCGCCACGACTGCTGGTCGCCGCGCCTGAGCTGCCGCAGCGCCCAGTGCTTCTGGATGAAGGCCGACTCCCAGCTGCGCTCCCTGTCGGCCAGCGACAGCGACGACGACGACGGCTGATTACCTCCCCGCGTGGCCGCCGCGATCTCGCCGGTGATCCGCGCCCTGAGCCTCCGGTGCGTCGCTGACACCGCGCGCTGCGCGAACAGCGTCGAGAGGGCGCCGCCGCCGCCCGGGCGCACAAGGCTGCCGTACTTCGACACCGCGCTCTGGATCTCGTCCACGCATTGCTTGCACCGTTGGTCCATCTGCACCGATCAAGTAGAGCATTAGCATCGAATCAGGTAGAGTACGAAAAACAAGAGTTGCATTGGAACTGCTCACTCACTATCTGTAGCAGTTTCTGGAGGTCGTTCTTGAGCTCATTGTGGTGCTCTTCCGAGCTAACAAACACCGACGGGTTCGGGTTGGATGACGTCGTCTTGGAGCAATAACTTGACGATGGCAGCGGGCAGCTCGCCTCACCGCCGCCGGCGAACCCGACCACGTCTTGCAGCAGGCGGATGACGAACTCGTCCAACACCTGCTGCGTGACGTCCGCGTACCCGGGCCACCGCGACAGGACCTGCGAGAAGTGCATGGGGCCCGGACGTGCCGCCACCTGTCCGGCGCCGCCGCAAGGAGGCTGGAACATGCCGGGGCCGCCGCCGCCGCTACTCCAATGCGTCAAGCCGGAGCAGCTCACCTCCGAGGACTGATCCGGCAGGCTCACGCTCGCCGCACCTGCCGTCGGGGAGGACCCAGCGCGCAGCCTGAGCGACAACTCGCTCGCCGCCGCCCCGGCGAACGGGTCCCGGAAGCCGTCGCCAGAGAACCACGTCGCCGGGCAGTAGTACGAAGACTCGTGGATCCAGCCGCCTTCCGGCTCTCCAACGACAGGCTGCTTGGTCATCCTGCTGGGCGCGTGAGCAACGGTGACATCCCATGGCGACGGGCCGTACGACGACGACCCGCCCGTGACGCCGTAGTAGGCACCGTGCCTCTCCTCCGGCGACACGCTCTGCAGTGCGGTGGCACGGAGCAGCTGGCCGGCGAGCAGCACCGAACCATCCGCCAAGAAGCTCGAGGCGGCGACGTCCGCTGCGGGTTCGCCAAACCCAAAGCCGCCGCCGTGCAGCGTGTACTCCGGGACGTGGAAGAAGGGCGCGTCGGCGCTGCTGATAACACTGCCGTCGCCGCTGGCGAAGCAGCTGCGCATCGTGGCGTCGACTCCCAGTCCCAGATGCTGATAAGACGCGTTGCCGGACATCTTGAGGTCCGGGAGGAGGTGTCAAACGTTGTAGATAACTAGATACCGATTTTTTTTTTAAAAAAGAAGGGCCTGAAACTGAACGCAGCGGCGCGATTAGAATAAAATGGATGAATGAATGAATAAATAGTGGCGACATGAACACCGGACAGGACAAGGTCAGAAGATTGCTCGTCCTACCCGCACCTCCCCACCAAAGAAAAATACTCCTATACGCAAAGGTAACCTGGCATGGCAGCAGCAATCAGGCACGGACATTGCAACAGAGATGCACATGAGAGAGACTAGGGCCGTAGGCGGCGTTGTTCTACAGGTTTCTCCCAGTCCCAGAGAATAAACTAGCTAGACCAAAAAAGTTACTATATCCTAGTATTAGGTAGGCTGTGCATCTTCAAGTACTCTCTACTCGTTTAAAGCACACAGTAAAACAGGATGTTGGTCAACACTAAGAAATGCGAGCCTCAATTTTCAAACGGGGAAAAAAAAACTGAAGTAGCAGCTACAGCTATAAGATACTGATCAATTAATAAAATAGGCTTAGCCGACATGCATTGCATGGCACAGGGCTACAGCTAAGCATAGATGGCTTCTTGGAAGCAAAGCAAGCATTAGAGGCTCAAGAAGAGTGAGGACCCAAACCTTATCAAATCATACTGAAACGCCAACCACCACTCTGGTACGTCACTTGGAAGCAGCAACCAATAGTAACCAGAACGAAGGAACAAAGCAGGCCAGCACAGTGAAATACAAAGAGAGATGCAAAAGAAGCTGGGGGAGAAGTTTGCAGCTGGACACTAAGCTAAAACGGAAAGGGGAGAGTTTCCTAATAAAACGGCAGCAGGGAGAACGAATGGCTTGCCTGTGTTGGTGCGTGCGTGTGGTGGGGGTGAGGTGTGGGTGTGGATGCGGTGGCTCTTTGCTTTGCGATCCCCAGGCCGGCCGATCGAGAAAGAAAATAGTAAGAAGTAGCGGCTGCTGCGCTGGTAGCAGGGAAACAAGGCGGTCAGGGACGGAGGGGCCGGCGCCCGGCGTGGCGCCATGATCAAAGCAAAGCACGGGAGAAAGAGAGGACGAAATCATGCACGTCTCAACAAGCCAATGGTTGCCCCACTTGGAAAGAAAAGCCGGCCGGTGGCGGCCCCCGCCCTCCGATCCTGCCCCAGATCATGATCAGACCCAGATTTTGGGCTCCCGTCTCGGCTATCACTCGCCATAAACCTCCAACCAAGAGCTACCAAGCGAACATGCATGCATGGGTCCTATCCTAGCTACGGCTCCTACTCCTGTCATCAAGGGCAAAGGGAAAGGACGCAATGCGATGCAATTACTCGTGCCATGGTAGCAGCATACTGTATACATGCCGCCGCCTCGCGAAACTGAGAGTGGGGCGATGCCAAAGCAAAGGAATGCATGGGGGAGGAATGCATGCATATGAGTGCATCATGCCCTTGGCCTGGCTGCGTGTGTATCTGACTATCAGAGAGAAGGTACAGGATGGGGGAACAGTCTGCTTTAATTTATGGGACTTATCACCTCATGATTGCCCCGGCCGCCACTATCCCCCTCTCGTAGGATCGAGGAGATAGACGACGGAGTAGTAAACAATTATATATAGATGGATGCATGACCTCATCACGCATGTGTGTGCGCTTAGGAGTGTAGAGTAGCTAGTAGTAGGTCTTCTTGCTAACCAATCATGCTTGGGTTGTATTGTATCCCCCCAACCAACCCATGATCCAACCCCGGCCGGCAGGCGCTGTGGATATTATGCGTGTGAGAGTGTGGATGCGGACCGACATGTAGATCTACAATTGTGGGAAAGAAACAAGGGCTCTTTCAGGACAAAGGCGGGGGGCCACTCACTCTTGCGAGCCAGGCTACTGCTCTAGATGCAAGCGTGCATGCAACCACTTGCCTCAGCAAATGCAAGCGAGAGAGCATGCACGCCAGCGCAGGGGCAGGCCAAGGCAAGCGCGTCCAAGCCAACTTTTAGGGCTCTCTGGTTTTCTTTCACCAGGGGCTTGCATATGCACGCATGTCATACCAATCAGCAGCGTCCGGCATACATGGGTGGTTCTGAGTTCCTCTCTCCGTACCAAGACGTAGGAGGTATAACTATTTTTTTATTCTTGTCATATGATATAAGCCGTGCTATCTCTATACGTGAGTACAGTGATATATAGATAATTAATCGTATGTGGTAAATATATTTCTTAGTGAGGTGGTTATGGTTTATATATATCGGGATGCAGGGAGTAAAATCTAGGGAAAAAAAGGGAGGGGTAACTACTGTACGCAAGAAAACAACGTGAAAAGCTCTTTTTTTCTGTGAATAAAAGGAAGGCGAGGAGAGGACATAAACGGAGAGAGGAGAGGGAGTGTGTGCGCAGGCTTTTCGAGGACACCCTTCCCCGTCCCTGCCTCTTTATGTCAGCGGTGTGCACGCACTTATCTGCTTGGTTTTGCACACATCCCGCATCCTCCTCCTGCCGCGCTCTGTGGAAGCTGATCAGGGCGGCCAAAAGATCTGGAATCTGTTTGCAGTCTGCCCGCTGCTGCGGTTGCCGGTGTCAGGCTGCGTACCTCTCTCTCTCTCAGCAGGAAGCTGGACAGCCACCTTCGAACAAACGAGTAGTGCTGCTAATCCTCTCCTCGACTACTGCGCACTGCACAGGCACCTAAAACGAGCAAGTAACAGCTCGTGAAATATTAGGATCGGATATATGATTGGATACTAATGGAATCGAATTTGCACTTACTTGACATGTAACATAACGTTATAACCAAGTATTAATTTGTTTTATCAATCAATTTATAGTTGATAAAAAAATTATATCACAAGTAAATTATAAGCATGGTTTATAGATAACCTTATAAGTTTAATCATGATATATACTTTTATTATTAGACGGGTACCTAAAGTAAGCTATAACATATAATGGTCTATCTAGACCGATCAAGTTCTGCCGATCAATCTTACAAGGCGGACCGATCGACCAAGTCCTCCCGAGCAATCCTACGAGACGGATCAATCGACCAAGTCCCATCGAACAACTCTACGAGGCGGATAAGCCCAAGACCCACGATGGGAGCTAGTACTCATGTAGGCCCCGACACCATGCCCTCTTGTCACGGCGCGACAGGAGCACGCCTATACCCAGCTGACGTGGAGACAAGGCACACACTATTGTCCCACGACAACTACGATACGACACATCGTCACACACACCGTCTCGGATGACGCCCCGACACGCTAGTGGGATGATGGAGAGTCTCTGACGACAAGACGGGGCATCGCCACGTACGGCCCTTAGTGTCCTCTAACTCCGACCCATTAGTCCCATCAGATGTCTCTACAAGGAAACTCAGCATCAGTCGCTACATTGGCTCGCATACCTGGTAGATGGAAAAATCCGCCATACTGAACGTATGACCACCACGAACCAGAAGATAACGTCAGGAGGGCTACGTCAGCAAGACCACCATAGACAAAAGGTCGCGCCCTCGTCCTTCGGACGGCAAGTCCCTATCTAAGAACCCCCTTGAACTATAAAAGGGAGAGGGTCAAACTACCAAGGAGATGGGCATTCATCCTGAATCCTCCACTCCCTCATTCTTACACAAGCATATGTTGTAACATGTTTCTTAGTGAATACTATGATCAACACTATACTGGACTAGGCTGAGAGCCTGAACCAGTATAAACCCTATATTTGAATCCCTCGATTCATTATTCAAAGTGAATCCTCGCTAGCCTCCCCTACCAAACACAAATTCTACTTTGTCCCCTGTTTCTGAAACCATAACAGTTGGCGCACCAGGTAAGGGGAATTCATCCTTAAGACATGCCTTGTTGAGATCTGTGAAGTCAATGCACATTCTCCATTTCCATTTGTTATCTTCACCATAACATTGTTGATAAACCATTCTGGGTAAGTGACTTCCCTGATTACTCCAGCACTAAGGAGTCTTTTGACTTCATTTCTTGCACGTTCGGCTTTACCTTCTGACATTTTCTGAAGCTTCTTCTTGGTCTAATGGTGGGATCTACGTTGAGAGAGTGTTCAATGACACTTCAATTAACTCCACATAGATCATTGGCTGACCAAGCAAAGACATCTCTATTGTTGAATAAAAACATCTTTAGATTTTTTCTTCCTCTTCAGTCAACTGTGATCCAAAAACTGCTTTTTGATCAGTTATGTCTTCATAGAGAAGTATATCTTTTGGCTGATCTGCCAAAGCTACTTTATCCCTTATGTGCTTCTGCTATCCATGAACTTCGGCTTCATCTATGTTGTGAATGGCTTTGGAGTCTATCCAACTTCCTTCGGCTCTTCTTGCAGCTTCCTTAATGTGTGCTTGCATTAGAATATTGTGATTAGAATAGTATAATATGTAATTGTGATTAGAATAGCATTACCTAATAACCAACCTCGTTAAAATAATATAATATGTAATTGTGATTATACTATCCCCTCATGTGTGTTCTCCTTGGTGTGTGCTTGCATTAGGATATTGTGAAAAATTGTAGAACCCGATTAGATGATTATTCTACTTTAAAGTAAGTCTGTCTATATGACGTTTAGAAGATGTAGCGATATATGCACCTTTAACTAGTTGTAATAATTGGTAGAACTAATGAAATACCAAAAGTGAATGTGGTAAATACATGCAATCGTGATGTCGTGTTTGTGTTCGTTAAGTATAGGAAATGTCCATTGTCTTTCCAATAGGTTGATTTTGTGTGTCTGATGACGTATAGGTAGCTAAGTGCTTGCGAGTAGTCATTTACAATGTCTTACTATTTAATGTTAGTTCGCTACCGTGTGCTTTGGATTATCTTGTGCTATTTTCTTCATGTTCATGTATATGCATCCTACATCTAATTTAGGACCGAGAGATGATGATCGTACAAAATGAATGACGTAAAGTGGAGCTGACCACAAGATAAAGTCAGTGGATGACTCGAAGAAGGATGGACTGGACAAGTGGATGCTCGCCAAGCGAGTACCCTCAGGCAAACACTACCTAGTGTTGGATTCTAGGCAAGCCCCGGTTTTATGCATAACCGTTATATATTCAATTTTACTGCAATTATTGTTTGTAGGCTTGTACTGTGCACTTAAGTGTAGGAGTTGTTTGAAACCCTAGTTGCATGAACTCAGGTTCCTTTTTGAGATGGATACTAGTATGCTAGGCCGAGTAGCTACTTTGCTAATTGAGGATCTCGGTAGAAGTCGAGTGATTTTTCTAGCACTCGCGCGAGGACAGAAATTGGTTGTATCCATTTTTATAACGAAATTATGATTGTTTATGGACACGGACCCATGTGGATGCCCTGTCTACGAGACAAAATTGAAATAAGGATTAACGTGTAGATACTTGTGTCAAACGTTTGAATGTACTAAACACATGTCGAGAAATATGGTAAATCGATAAGCTTGGTACTTCAGTGAACCTGCCCGCAGACTTTCCTCCTCACTAGACCTGACACAAAGTCTCCCATTCCAGATATGGTGGGTACAGGTGTTGTCACTGCACGACAGCGGTCAGGGTCAGTGGAGCATTATATGCCAAGGCCGTGAGCCATGTTCTGTTGACGGAGAATCGATGAGGACGGTTGATATGTGTGAGGACGGAGTGTGAAAGTAGCCTAGAGGGGAGGTGAATAGGCTACACCTGAAATTTCTCACCAAAAACTTCGAGATAATGTCAAATTTCAAGTTGCACTGGTGCAAACTGGTTCAGCTGGTATTATTCTCAACTGAATAGGTTTGAGCCTGCTCAACTTAGATTAGATAAATAGTTACATGAATAGCATGAAGTAATAATTCTTTCTTATATCTTGCCCTAGAGAAGATCCACTCGAATGGGTG
Source organism: Zea luxurians (assembly GCA_029449295.1). Taxonomy (NCBI): domain Eukaryota; kingdom Viridiplantae; phylum Streptophyta; class Magnoliopsida; order Poales; family Poaceae; genus Zea; species Zea luxurians. Next base: position 133,998,060 of record JAOPSE010000008.1, read on the forward strand.
TCAAATCGATGTGAACCGAGTCCACAAGATTCACACACAATATAAAAACAAAGATGAACTGACCAACAATTTAAAGCACTTCTCAAGAACACAAAAAGAACACACGATTTAACCCGAGGTTCGGCAACCACCACAAAGGTGTCATACTCCTCGTTGAGGAGCCCACAAAGGGTCGGGTCTTTTCCAACCCTAATCCTCATCAAGCCGACCACCAAGGTCAAGGCAATCTCTTCTTAACTTAGCTCAACGAGCTGGTGATACAAACTTCTTGGGGTTGTCCACAAATTTGGAGACTCCCAAGCAACCTCTATCCGTCAAGGAACACAAGGTTACAAGAGTAACAAATCTGCACAAGATTCAAGTTTGCAATGAGCTCAAGAGATGAAGAGGGAGGGAGAATAGAGATGAAATCACTAACGAGTTAAACAAACTTCACCTCACACCAAGGGTTCTTCAAACGATTGAAGGGAATGCGATTCAGGGTGTGAGAGGTGAAGTGAATGCTCTTGTTTGAGTGTAGGTCAGCCAAGAATTCGTGGATGGGCAGGAGTGAATGAAGAGATAGAGAGAGGGTAAATGGGTATATAAAGGAGCCCCAAAAGCTGGTGGCTGTTGGACCTTTTTGATTGAAAACCGATTGAGCGGGTCATAAAACCGGCTGAGCCGGTTTCTGCCAGAAAGTTTTTTGGTTCAGTGACCAGCTGAGCTGGTGGGTGGACCGGAGTCAAAACTGGCTGAGCTGGTCTAAAAACCGGTTGAGCTGGTTTTCAAAAAGTTGAACACATCTTTTTGGCTGACAGAGCAGAAAGGTGGAACAGTCCGAAAACTGGCTGAGCTGGTTTTAAAATTGGTTGAGCTGGTTTTTAGGAAACTGAACACAACCTTGGGGAAGTCTGAGTGGAGAATTCAAGCAGCTTTTCCAAAAGCATTCATGATAAAAAATCAAGGTTTTCTTAGAGGATTTTGAAGAGAATTAAACTGAGCTCATCACAACAACTTACTCATATTTTGCGGATCCCTCTTAATTGAATGGTGAATCCTACAACTCAAGAATTGTAAAATTTAAACGGTCGTCATTCATAAGCACTTGAATCACGTCATATGATGTGTATATATTTAATCCTCAATGCTTTACCCTTTGTATACATATGGAATATGTGCTCCTCCTGTTTTTAAGATAACTATATACATGCTAGGAGCAAACTTGTTAGAAACTCTGTTTGTTTTGTCATTTAATCACCAAAACCCTCAGTCAGGGTTGATTGCACTTACAATCTCCCCTTTTTGGTGATTGATGCCAAAACAAACTAGAGTAGATACATATAAAAGAAAATGTAACTAAAATTTTTTTGAATACTTGTGTATGTGCAGCTATGTTTTAAAACTTAATATTGACTTGATATGTCAATTATGCAACACATTTGGAGAGAGTGAATAATCAACACATATCACAACTATTCAAGGGGTGCAACAAACATAGTGTCATATAAGAGATCATGATGCATATGACAAACTTACTCAATTTCATCATAGCATTTCACATAGCATAGGAGATCATGATGAATAAAGCTCATAGCATAGAGGATCATAAAAGGTTCTTAGCTAGCCATTACAATAATGATCATCATGGCATAACAAAGTTCATGGCCCTAGGCCATCATCACATACACAGCTAAACATCTCATAGTTATTAAAGACCACATTGTTCATTACATAAAATAGTTCAGCTCCTAGGGCTACCAACCAAACAGCAACTTCTCCCCCCTTTTTGGCAGCGAGCACCAAAAACAGGAGAAGGGAGAACCACATATTACCATGGTGGAGAGGGATCAAAGAAGTGAGCAGCCAGATTCACAACAAAGTTTTCCTCCCCAGGGTTAGCAGGAGAAGGAGTGTCACCAGTTGGATCCTGGGGGAGGATAAGAAGAGGAGGGGCCCTGATCACCTTGGTAAGGAGGACGGACAAACTGCTCCCCATCATCAGCAAAAAAGTCTTCCTCAACTTCTTCATCATCAGCAGACATGAATGGGACACCATAGGCCTGTTGGTGCCATTCTTTTATATCAGGAGGTGGTGCATGAAGAGGCACATCAGGGGAGCGAGGAGCAAACGGGTGACCCATGGAGACTAACTGGCGGCGCAGATAGTCATCCGTATGCCGCTGGTGCCTAGCCAGCTCTGCACATCAGGAGAGATATCCCGGTACATGGAGAAAAAGGCTGCAACCCCATGAGCTAGCCGAGCTCCCAGACCGCGACCACGACCTCGACCACGACCACAACATCGTCCACGTGGAGTGGGAGTACCATGAGCAGAGGAAGGATGGGTGGGATCAGTAGAAGTCTGCTCATGAGAACTGGCAGGAGCCTTTTTCATCCTGCCTGCGGGATTATTGGGATCTATCCAGAAAGGGGTGTAAGGAAGATGCCTGGTGCCCTTCTCATATCTGATTTGAGTAACAACTTCAATCATTTTCATAATGAAAGGAGCATGAAGACAACCTTTGAGGGGAGAGAATGAGGCATGGATGATCTCTTTCCAGATCATATCAAAGACATTCAGTCTTTCACTGCTATCTGGTTTCATGAAAGAGAGAAGAACTTTACTCTCACCCAAAATATTCATCTGATTTCCACCTTTTGGGATGAGAGTCATCCTAAAAATAGCATTGAGATATCTATAATATTTGTGCATATTAGTTGATTTCTAATACTCATCATTCTCAGAAATATGAAGATCCTTTGCTTCATCTTTGGTAGGAGGACGATAATCATGAATCTTTACCCTGTCGCTAGCAATGTCATTGTCAGAAAATCCCAAGATGTGGACAAACCTCCTATAGCTGACTTTGTACCAACTTCCTTCAAGATAGAAATTCATGTAGGGGAAGTTGTAGGGACTTTTTCATCTGCACTTTTGATCCAGAGAGTGGAGTAGAACTGTGCAATGATCTCATCATTCCAATCAAAATGGAAAGTCATGATGTCTTTCATGTTCTTATTCTCACAAGCCCTCAAAGCCAAAGACATTTCCCTATCACCAATGTTTTCACAACCACTCCAGTTTATATAACACTAATGCAAGATTGGTTGATGTTTCTTGGGAAGAATAACCGTGTTATAGAAATTGACATGCAGTAGAATCCAAAACGATTACCTTCGATGCGGATGTCTCTCATGCGGAGAGCTGGATTTTGGAAGTGCATGTCATGAAGGAGTGCCGAGCCTCCACTGGCACTAAAATCAGTGATCTCATTCATAGAACTTCTGGCTTGGAACTTATGAAGAACCAAACATCAAGCAATGGGAGCATCTGAGGGAGGAAGATTGATAACATCTTCTTTGCCACCTTCATCATCACTTGAAGCTTCCCAGGCCTATGGATTTGTGGCAGGGCGAGAGCGAGTAGAAGGAGTTCTAGCCATGCACCCGTGACCACTCTGAGACCTAGAGGCCTCAGCTCCCATCACAACATTGCTAGAGCCTCTGCCTAGCTTGGACCTAGACCTAGAGGGTACCTCCTCACGAATCTCTGGGAGTCTTCATCAGAGTCAGATTCAATGACGAAAGGATTGCAGCGACGAACCATCCTTGAGTCCAAATGATACACACAAGGTGAGGGAAGTACTAATTTTCAAGGAATTAAAGAACATACGTGAAGAGAATCAAGAGTGATATTGAGCACGTATTTCAACCGTTCATGTGAACAGTTCAACTATCATGAGCAATGCACATTGATTCATCTTCAAAACAATGTTCATGATAAAAAGAATCATTTGAGTATTGATTCAAACATCCAACCCTTACTACTCCTTGAAGGTAATTGCAAGAAATACACTAAGTACATAGATCGAGTCACAAGAGTGAAGAACAGTGGAGTTACCTCGATCTAAAGATCCTTCCAGTCAAATCCAAAAAGATGGAGAGAAAGTGTGGAGGAGCTTAAGGGGAGCAGCCCCACAAATTTTCTTCCAAAGATTTGGCAAGATTTGTGAGTATTTTGAGTGGATTTGAGAGGAGGGAGAGAGAAACTGAGAGAGAAAGACTGAAGAGAGAGAGAGAGAAAGAGAATGGGGAAGAGAGGAGAAAAGGAGCGACTGTTGGCTGACCAGACTGCCAGAAACCGGTTCAGTCGGTCCAAATACCGGCTCAGCCAATTTTTCTACAGCGGCATGTAGAAAAGCCTGTAGAAAAGCTGCAGACTGTCTGTAGAAAAGCTGTTGCGCAGACTGACACAGCGGAGCAGTCACCAGACAGAGCCAGAAAAGCGGCTGAGCTGGTTTTGAGGCCGGCTGAGCCGGTTTTCACTAGAGTGAAACCGGTTCAGTGGTCAGCTGAGCCGGTTTACTCAACCAGGTTTCAACAAAAACCAATTTCGCCTAAGTTCACAAGCAAGATTTATATTTTAACCTGAAAGGGAAATGTGCCGTTGGGCCATTTCTATAAATGTTTTGGTGATTAGATGCCCAACACATTGTTTTAGTTAATATATGCTAAGTGGTTGAGAAGTGCAAATCAAGAATCAAGGTATGTCTCTAAACTTAGTAAATTGTTTTTGGAGACTAACATATCTCTCTAAGTGCTAGGAACATTGCCAAGAAAAATGGAAACGGATTGGAGGAGTTTGGCTAGGTCTAGCCAAGACTTGAATCAGCCTCTGGTGCACCGGACTGTCCAGTGGTGCACCGGACTGTCCAGTGGTGCACCAGACAGTGTCCGGTGCACATGCTGGTTCAGCAGCAAACAAGCTGCTCTCGGGAATCAGCGTGGGCGACGTGGCTAAAATTCATCGGACTGTCCGGTGGTGCACCGGACTGTCCGGTGAGCCATCAGTGCCCGCGCTCCTGGCCCCGGCGACGAACACCTCGCTCTCAGGAATTCGTCGAGGGCGCCGCGGCTAAAATTCATCGGACTGTCCGGTGAGCCAACGGCGCCCGTGGCCAACAGTTGGCAGCGCGATCAACGGGCGACACATGGCTGAGCCAACGGTCACTTGGTCGCACTGTCCGGTGCGCCAAGGGGACCGAAGGCTCAACGGTCGGTTTCGCCAGATAAGGAAGGAGATCGGGCACCGGACAGGAACTGTTCATGTCCTGTGGTGCACCGGACTGTCTGGTGCGCCACCAGACAGAAGGCAAGAATTGCCTTTCAATTGGATCTCCAACGGCTCCTAGCTGCCTTGGGGCTATAAAAGGGACCCCTAGCCGGTTTACTCAATCAGGTTTCAACAAAAACCAATTTCGCCTAAGTTCACAAGCAAGATTTATATTTTAACCTGAAAGGGAAATGTGCCCTTCGGCCATTTCTATAAATGTTTTGGTGATTAGATGCCCAACACATTGTTTTAGTTAATATATGCTAAGTGGTTGAGAAGTGCAAATCAAGAATCAAGGTATGTCTCTAGACTTAGTAAATTGTTTTTGGATACTAACATATCTCTCTAAGTGCTAGGAACATTGCCAAGAAAAGTGGAAACAGATTGGAGGAGTTTGGCTAAGTCTAGCCAAGACTTGAATCAGTCTCTTGTGCACCGGACTGTCCGGTGGTGCACCAGACAGTGTCCGGTGCATAGGCTGGTTCAGCAGCAAACAAGCTACTCTCGAGAATCGGCATGAGCGACATGGCTAAAATTCACCGGACTGTCCGGTGAGCCATTAGTGCCCGCGCTCTTGGCCCTGGCGATGAACTCCTCGCTCTCGGGAATTCGCTGAGGGCGCCGCGGATAAAATTCACCGGACTGTTCGGTGAGCCAACGGCGCCCGCGGCCAACGGTCGGCAGCGCGATCAACGGGTGACACGTGGCCGAGCCAACGGTCACTTGGTCGCATCGGACTATCTGGTGTGCACCAAGGGGACCGAAGCCTCAACGGTCGACTTTGCTAGATAAGGAAGGAGATCGGGCACCGGACAGGAACTGTTCATGTCCGGTGATGCACTAGACTGTCCGGTGCGCCACCCGACAAAAGGCAAGAATTGCCTCCCAATTGGATCTCCAACGGCTCCTAGCTGCCTTGGGGCTACAAAAGGGACCCCTAGGCGCATGGAGCACTACACCAAGCATCCTTTGAACATTCTAAGACGCCTAGACTTCGCCACCACGCACTTGGATCATTGCGTTTGAGATTTGAGCACCGTTTGAGTTGTAAACTCCCTGCGCTGTGTTTTGTGCTCACATCTTGACTTGTGTGCGTGTGTTTGCTGCGACTCTTGCGTGTGTTTCTTTCCCTCCCTTACTCTTGTGCTTTTCTTGTGATCAACATTGTAAGGGCGAGAGGCTCCAATTTGTGGAGATTCCTCGCAAACGGGAAAACTACTATAAGGAAGAAACTGTGGTATTCAAGTGGATCATTGGATCACTTGAAAGGGGTTGAGTGCAACCCTTGTCCATTGGGATGCCACAACGTGGAAGTAGGCAAGTGTTACTTGGCCGAACCACGGGATAAAACACCGTGTCTCTTGTGTCGCTTTTCTCTGTGATTGATTTCTTTTCAAGAGCTCGCTCTATAGAAACTTGGTTTAATCTAACTAACATTTTATAAACCAAGTTTGTGCTATTATTATTGAATTTTGCAGGATCACCTATTCACCCCCTCTAGGTGCTCTCATAACCATCTTAAACATTTTAAACAAGAAAAACAAGATCTTAAATGTAAAGAACAAGGTTTTAGACCAACAGTTTAGTATCACAAACATGCATGCACGACACTAAATATTTATGAGCTATTTTTCAAGACACATTTCGAGAATCCAAAATATTTAGCTCACTCCTAAGAAAGCAAAACCTAGTCTCATCAAGAGGTTTAGTGAAGATATCGTCTAGTTGATTTTCGGTGCTCACATGGAATAATTCGATATCTCCTTTGGCTTCGTGGTCTGTCAAAAAATAATGTCTAATATCAATGTTTAGTTCTAGATTGTTGCACAGGATTATTTGCAAGTAGTGGAATTTTGTTAAACTCACAACCAATGTCTCTTAGAGTTTACTTCATCCATAGCAACTGTGCATTACATGCACCAGTTGCTATGTACTCAGCTTCTGCAGTAGAAAGTCCAACACAATTTTGTTTCTTGGAACTCCAAGACACTAAGGACTGCCGAAGGAATTGGCAAGTCCCAGTAGTGCTTTTCCGATCTACTTTGCAACCAGCATAGTCTGAGTCAGAATAGCCATGTAAATCGAAAAAGGAGACTTTAGGATACCACAGTCCTAGGTTTTGGGTGTGAACTAAGTATCTTAAGATTCTCTTAATGGCTACAAGATGGCACGCTTTTGGATTAGCTTGAAAACGAGCACACATGCACACACTTAACATGATATCGGGCCTAGATGCACACAAATGGAGTAATGAACCTATCATCGATCTGTAAAGCTTTTGATCTACCGGTTTACCTTCTTCGTTGAGGTCGAGATGCCCATTTGATGTCATTGGGGTCTTGACGGGCTTTGCCTTTGCCATACCAAACTTCTTCAACATATCTTGAGTATATTTAGTTTTGCATAAGAAAGTTCCTTCCCTTAGCTGCTTCACTTGAAATCCCAAAAAGGACTTGAGCTCACCCATCATAGACATCTTGAACCTATTTGTCATCACCCTACAAAATTCCTCAGAAAATTTCTCATTAGTACTACCAAATATAATGTCATCGACAGATATTTGGCACACAAATATTCATTATCGACTTTGCGAGTAAATAAAGTAGAGTCAGCTTTTCCTATTTCAAAATCATTTTTAAGCAATAAATCCTTAAGACATTCATACCAAGCTCTAGGGGCTTGTTTAAGCCCGCAGAGCACTTTGTGGAGGAGGAAAACATGGTTTGGCTTCTTTGGATCTTCAAATCCCAGCGGTTGCTCCACATAGACCAACTCTTATAGTGGCACATTTAGAAATGCGCTCTTGATGTCCATTTGATACAACTTGAAATCATGATTAGTTGCATAGGCAATTAATATTCTTACTAGGTGAGTGCCCGTGCGTTGCAACGGGAACATATAATAACATAATAACTTATATACAAAATGTGTCTTATATTGTTATAAGAAAATGTTTCATAATCCATTTGTAATCCTAGCCATACATAATTTTTGTTATTTTAATTTAGCTGTTTCACTACTACATTGCAACCATCAGTATCATGCAGACTTCGATATATGCCACGATTTCCATGGTCTCATCATTGAAACGCACGTGCCACACCTGCCTAGGGATGAAAACGGGACGGATAGAGCCGGATATAGGGTCATCCCATATCCTACCCTAATGTATTTCTCTCGGATACGGGACCGGATACGGGTAGTTAAGATTCGGGACGGATACAGGACGGGACCGGGTAATAATCCGGACGGGTAAGAAACGGATAACGGATACTACTTGGGTAGGTACCGGATAATTGTCGGGTAGTTCGTCCGATGATATTAATTGTCCAACCATCCAACAAACACATAAGCTAAGCAATACATAATCATGTATATGATGGATCAAATGTAAAAAAGGAAACCGATAAAATTGACATCATGAAGTTCAAAGTTACTTATCACAAGGACATTGTACAACCAACACCGCAATATTTAAAATTCATAAAATATTCTAGTTTCACTCAAAATTTGCAAATAAGTTACAAAAACTAATAAACATTTTATACAAAGATAACTCAAGTCCTCATGAAATGATAAAGTAAAGTACTGATTATGTTGAAACTTGGATATTTACACTGATTTCACATGTAACACATACAAATAAGTGAAAGTGAAATAGAATAAACGCGGGCATCTTATAGATCTTATGATCCAAACATTTTTATTGTTATATATGGACATATGTTGTGTCTCCGTAAAATTTCACGATTTTTTGCGGCTATTTATGTACTATTAATTTCTTATCATAGAAAATCATCAAAATACAATTAAATCCTTAAAATATTGTAGTATCGACTGAAAAATACAAATAAGTTATCAATACTAATAAATAGTCAATAAAAAGATAACCTTAAGTTCCCACGTGGAGATAACTTTAAGCCCACACATAAAAATGGTAAAGTCTATTAATTTGATATAAATTTGGACATTATTTCAATGATTTTGGTCTAAAGATATGTTTAAACAAAAAATTTGATGTATTACAAACTTATAGATCTCTTCAAGCTCTACAATTTTCATATAAATTTTATCTTCATCCGATTTCATATGTAAAAGTTATGATTTTATAACTATATTATGCAGGAAAAGAAAAAATGGGTACCCGAATTCCGGGTACCAGTATCCGACAAGAATATCCAGGTATTTTCCGGGTAGTTCTTGCTCCGTATCTGAACCAAATCCGAAGCTACAGTATCCGTGTATTACCCATACCCGTCCCGAATATAAAACTACCCGAATCCGTATCCGAAAAACGGGTATTAGCACTACCTGTATCCGGTACCCGACGAGTATACCCGACCCGTTTCACCCCTAACACCTGCCGGTAGAAGTTTCCTCGTACATTATCTTTCATCATGTATGCACCACCATACACGCTTGCTTAAACAAAAAAGCAAGTGTGTGTGTTTGCGAAGAGAATTAAAGGCAGGCCGTCACAAAAGCTACCCCGACGATGGCGAGTGGTCATTGTTGTCGGTCCTCCTCTGCGTCATCTCTGGTGCCAAGATGATGCCATAGTCCTTGATATAGTAGTCGTCGAACGCGCACGACATGGCGAGTACCGATGACTCTTGGTTGGGCTACCAAACGAAGTGCACCCCGATCTCATCAGCGAGGTAGTACACCTAGCCGTTGCACCACCGGATGTGCTACTCCTCTACATACATCTTGTTCGAGGATACTCACACAACGTCAGCAACGGTCGTTGTCCCAGCGCACAAGAATTCATGGCCGGTCAGTAGTGACTTACGTGGCAGGTTGAGCTTCAGGTGATGATGAGCTAGACGGTGTGACGGCGCCGTTGTGAGATGTGATGCCTAGAACAACCCAAGAGTCGGCGGCGTTGGTGACAACCATGAGGTCCCTCTGTTTGAGATGGACAGCGCGGTGCAGCCGCTCTGGACCACGTCCAAGCGGCGGCTGCGGCGGAGCTTGCCGAACACAGGGACGCATGTGGCCACGTAGTACTGCTTCCAGAGGTCGAACTGGCAGTCGCCAAGCTTCTTCTCGTCGTCGATGAGCGACGCCAACGTGAGCGCCTCCTGCCAGTGGTGTTTGTTTGGGGTTTCCAAGTAAGAAACATGGATTCATCTTTAGCGTTGGTTTATGAAAACGACTCACAAGTCAGATCCATGAAAAAATATTACGGAGAATAAATGTCACACATATAAAAAAGAATTTAAGTTGAAAACATTATTCAAACAAAAGAAATTGCATGAAAGGCTCTTCTTTAAATACTACTCCCTCCATCAAAAAATATAATTCAGGAATCTCGTTGATAATTATCTACTACTACACATTGTGCAAAGGTAGCAGGTAGGCTTTGGGAGAGATGTGGTAGATATTTTTACTGTAACAGATATTGACATAAACACACATGTGGTGTAGTGGTAGCTACAAGCACATTTGCTTGAGAGGTCGCAGGTTCGAATCCCATTGGGGCCACATTTGTGTTTTTTTAATTTAATTTAATTTTAGCTAGGTGTGGGATGCACGTGGGAATGGGGATGAGATTTGCGGGGAGGGAGGAATGAGAAAGACAGTGCGGGGAGGGGGAATGGGAATGGCGTAACACGGAATGGTAGCCGGGAATGGGAATGGGCTTTGCGGGGAGGGGGAATGGGAATAGCAGAACACGGAATGGCAGCCTACCCCTTACCGTCTTAATAAGTAGTAGAGATTGACTCTAACCTTGCTACTAGCGCATAGGTTTCCCCAAAATCAAGTCCCTCCACTTGAGTGAAACCTTGAGCAACCAATCGTGCCTTGTTCCTTGTGACGACACCGTGTTCATCTTGCTTATTTCGGAAGACCCACTTGGTACCAATCACATTTTGCTTGGGTCTTTCCACTAAAGACCAAACTTCATTCCTAGTAAAGTTATTGAGCTCCTCTTGCATCGCAATTATCCAATCCAGATCACCTAGTGCTTCTTCAACCTTAAGTGGCACAAGAGAGGAAACAAACGAGTAAAATTCACAAAATTTTGCTAAATGGGATCTAGTTGTTACCCCTCTCTTGATGCTACCAAGAATGTTATCCACTAGATGACCTCTTTGGATGGTATGGTGAACTCGAGGATGGGGCACCAATGGTTGTCTTTGAATTTGCCCATCATCATTCTTTTGTTCAAGAGGAACTGCACTAACAACTGCTTCATGCTCATCTTCCACAATTGTTGGCATCTCTTGTGGTTGACGAACTTCTTCAAGGATTGGATGACTTGAGGTTGATGTGTTTGCTTGGGTGGAAGATTTATCACCCACCACCTTTGCGCCCATATCAATGACCTCATTTGTCATCCAAATTGTTGCTTCGTCATCGTCCTTCTCTTGTGGCCTCACTTCACCTATTGCAAGCTTCTTTATGGCCTCACAAGGTGATTTTTCATTTCCTGCAATATCACTAGAAATATGCCCTTGCGAGCCATTAGATTCATCAAACGTCACATTTATCGCTATTTCAACAAGACCAGTGGTATTGTTGAAACCATAATATCCGTGCGCATTTGATGCATAGCCAAGCAAGAAACCCTCGTCCACTCTAGGAGCAAACTTCGAGCTCTTGACTTCCTTGTTAAGAGTAAAGCATTTGCAACCAAAAACTCTAAAGTAATCAACTTTAGGTTTGTTACTAGTGAGAAGTTCGTAGGCAATCTTCTTATAAATCTTATGGAGAATAGAGACGGTTGATTGCATGACAGGCAGTGTTGACCACCTCTGCCCAGAAGTTGTCAGGTGTCTTGTATTCATCCAACATGGTTCTGTCGGCTTCAATAAGTGTTCGATTCTTCCTCTCCACCACACTATTTTGTTGTGGGGTGTAGGGAACCGAGAGCTCATGTTTGATCCCTTCTTCGCCTAAGAACTCTTCCACACCTGTATTCTTGAACTCTATTCCATTGTCGCTTCTCACTTTCTTGACGCTTTAACTCAAACTCATTTTGAGCTCTTCTCATAAACTTCTTCAATGTTTCTTGGGTTTCACCTTTATCACTTAAAAAGAAAACCCAAGTGAAGCGAGAAAAATCAACAACAATGACTAATCATACTTACTGCCACCAATACTTATGTAGGCCACGGATCCGAAGAGGTCCATATGAAGAAGCTTCAATGGCCTCTTAGTAGTGACCACATTCTTTGGTTGATGTGGAACACCATGTTGCTTTCCTGCCTGACATGCACCACATACCCTATCTTTCTCAAACATAACATTTGTTAGTCCAATGATGTGATTATTCTTTTGAAGTTTGGCCAAATTCCTCATGCCAACATGAGCTAGGTGGCGATGCCAGAGCCAACCCTTGTCGGATTTTGCCACTAAACAAGTCTCAGGCATCACTTTACTTGTTGTGAAATCAACAAGATAGAGTTTGCCCTTCAAGCGACCGGTAAAAGCAATAGAGGAGTCCTCCCTTATAAGGATTTTCACATCAACATTAGTAAACAAGCAGTCATATCCCAATCCACAAAGCTGTGAAACGGACAACAAGTTATAACTTAATGAATCGACTAACAAAACATTTGAAAGTGACTGGTGGTCAGTAATGGAGATGTTACCAATACCAATCACTTCACTCTTGCCACTATCTCCAAACATAATTTCTTGTGCTTCTTGAGTTAGTTGCAAGGAGTGAAACATGTCTTTCTCTCCGGTCATGTGATTTGTACATCCACTGTCAAGCACCCAGCTTGACCCACCGGAAGAGTAGACCTGCAAAACAAGTTTAAGCTATGCTTTTAGGTACCCAAATTAAATTGGATCCTACAGTGTTAGTTATTGCGTTGGGTACCCACACACTCCTTTTTATAACCTTTCTCTTAGTGTAGGCACCCACATATTTCACAACTAATTTTCCTGAGTCCCATGTTAACATATAATCACAAAGGTAGGAGTGAGAAATAGGAACTCTAAACTTCTCTCCATTTGTGGAGACAACATTCTTCATCTTATCCTTTGTGTTACTCAAGTTTACCTTTACTTAAGTTGACTTGTCATTTAAGGAGTGAATCCTCCCTAAGGCATCATATAGGGTAGTTCCTTCTAAGAACTTGGGGGATCTCCACTCCTTCTGCTCTATGCTAGGGTTCACATTGTATGAGTTGTACCCAAGTCCCTTTTTCCCATTATTGGGCTTCAAGGATTTGTACTTGGGTTCAACTTTCTTTAACCCATCATTACTAGAGCATTTCTTCAATATTTTCTTGACTTCAACCTTTGAGCTGTTCTTCCTTGCATGGTTAGTCAAACAACAGGAAGCATGATATTTTGAACGATGTTTGCAAGTATTACAGTTGGAGGAGCTAGCTTTAGACTCTGCCATTAAAGATGAAGTGGTGAAGTTCTTGCATGTTTCAAGTTGCACTTGAAGTTCTTGATTTTGAATTGTTAAGCTTAATAAGCATGATTCAAGTGCTTCCTTTTCATTTGCAAGACTAACTACAGAGGTTTTAGCAATAGCCATTTCTTTCTCTTTATCCTCTATAGTTATTTTGACTAAAGACATTTCCTTAGTCAATACTTCAAGCATTTCATCTTTATTGGATAGCAATCCTTAAAGTTCTAGGTTTCTCTCCTTTTCAAGGATGAGTAAGTCTTCTTGAGCATCAAGGGTTGCTTTTCTTTTATCTAGCTTCCCCATTAGTTGAGTGATTACATTATATCCATTTAAGCCAAATTCTTTAATCATTTTATTTTTCATAGCCAGTTGTTCATCATCATCATCTGTAAAATCTACATTAAATAAATTTACCTTATCTCCTTTTGCCATAAGGCAAGAGGGAGTGTAGGAGTCGTTAGAGAGGATGGTGAAGAGTTGCGAGGTTGAGGTGGATTGAATGGCGATGTTAGCCACCTCTTCCTCTTCTTCCGCTAGAACTCTCTTCGTCGGAGTTCCATTCTTCACCGATGTGAGCTTGGCCATACTTCTTCTTGAAGTATCCCTTGCTCTTGCCTCCCTTCTTGAACTTGTCCTTTTTATAATCCTTCTTAGCTTGTTCCTTTTTATTTGGACAATCCGCTATGAAATGACCGGTTTGGCCACATTCATAGCATGCCCTCTTCTTTCCTTTTCTCTGATACTTATCATTTTTCCTTACAAATTTCTTGAAGGTTTTGATGAACATGGCTGTGTCTTCATCACTTGATGTTACGATCACTTTCTTTGACTTGTAGTCTTTGCTCTTCTTGGAAGAATCTTGTTCGTTTGAAATCAAGGCATGAGAGTCTCTTGTCTTGATTGGGGCTTCTTCGGACTAGTGTTGTTGAATCTTGGCAAATAGTTGATGAGGAATCATCTCCTCATAATCATCACGGTCTTTTATCATCCTTGCTAGACTCTTGTCCTTTTCTTTGTAGGCTCTCATGAATAGCCTAGTGACCTTAGAGTCACTCCAATCTTCACTTCCTAGCACTCTTATTTTGTTGACCAACACCATCAATCGGTCAAAGAGTGATTGGAGAGACTCACCCTTAGTCCAATCGTATCTTGCAAGCTCACTCTCCAAAGCCTCAATTCTATGTCTGTTAGCTTTGGGATCTCCTTCATGTGTCATTTTTAGTATATTTCAAATGTCACGAGCATCTTCCCTTCCTTGGACTTTCTGGTACTCTTCCGGACATATGCTTCCTTTTATTATGCTCACAGCTTGAGCATTGCGATGTACTTCTTGCATCGTTTTTGGTGTCATCTCTTCTCCTTGGGTGGGCTTATGCATACCTATATTAACAATCTCCCAAAGACTAGGATGTACACCAATTAAATGTGACTTCATCTTATTGGCCCACTCATCATAGTTCAACTCACTGAGAGTTGGTAACTTTCCAAGTGGCGCCAAAGAGGTGTTGGGAATAAAATTTCTAGAACAATCAAATTGAACTTTATTGAATTCGTTACCTTTACTTTTGGTAGATGACCCTTCGGTGGTGAGACTTACCTTGCTCATCAACCTTGATACCAAGAGTTCTACCAAGTCATCGTTGTAGTCAATTCTTCCCTTTCCTTTGTCTTCTTTGGCCTTTCTTCTTGATTCTTCTTCTTCGGCCCTTTTCTTTGCATCTTCCTCTTTCATTTTGAGGAACATTTTCTTGGCAATCTTCATAGCGAAGTCGAGGACCTTGGGGGTCCATTTCCTCACCAGTGGAAGTGGTAGGGATTTCCTCGAGAAGAGGATCCACATGGTCCCTTTGTGTAGACATGATTGTTTCCTCACGTGGTTAAGCGTAAAACAAGGCACGAACATCTGATACCAATTGAAAGTAGCCTAGAGGGGGGGGTGAATAGGCTACACCTAAAATTTCTCACCAAAAACTTCGAGATAATGTCAAATTTCAAGTTGCTCTGGTGCAAACTGGTTCAGCTGGTATTATTCCCAACTGAACAGGTTTGAGCCTGCTCAACTTAGATTAGATATATAGTTACACGAATAGCACGAAGTAATGAGAAATTCTTTCTTATATCTTGCCCTAGAGAAGGTCCACTCAAATGGGTGTCAAATCGATGTGAACTGAGTCCACAAGATTCACAAATAAGATAAAAACAAAGATGAACTGACTAACAATTTAAAGCACTTCTCAAGAACACAACAAGAACACACGATTTAACCCGAGGTTCAGCAACCACTACAAAGGTGTCCTACTCCTCGTTGAGGAGCCCACAAAGGGCCGGGTCTTTTCCAACCCTAATCCTCCTCAAGCCGACCACCAAGGTCAAGGCAATCTCTTCTTAACTTAACTCAACCAGCGGGTGATACAAACTTCTTGGGGTTGTCCACAAATTTGGAGGCTCCCAAGCAACCTTTATCCATCAAGGAACACAAGGTTCCAAGAGTAACAAATCCGCACAAGATTCAAGTTTGCAATGAGCTCAAGAGATGAAGAGGGAGGGAGAATAGATATAAAATCACCAACGAGTTAAACAAACTTCACCTCACACCAAGGGTCCTTCAAACGATTGAAAGGAATGCGATTTGGGGTGTGAGAGGTGAAGTGAATGCTCTTGTTTGAGTGTAGGTCAGTGAAGAATTCATGGATGGGCAGGAGTGAATGAAGAGAGGGAGGGTAAAGGGGTATATAAAGGAGCCCCCAAAAGCTGGTGGCCATTGGACCTTTTTGACTGAAAACCAGTTGAGCCGGTCCTAAAACCGGCTGAGCCGGTTTCTGCCAGAAAGTTTTTCGGTTCAGTGACCGACTGAGCTGGTGGGTGGACCGGAGTCAAAACTGGCTAAGCTGGTCTAAAAACCAGTTGAGCTGGTTTTCAAAAAGCTGAACACAACTTTTTTGCTGACAGAGCAGAAAGGTGGAACAATCCAAAAACCAGCTGAGCTAGTCCAAAAATTGGTGGAGCTGGTTTTCAAAAACTGGTTGAGCTGGTTTTAAAACTGGCTGAGTTAGTTTTAAAACTGGCTAAGCTAGTTTTAAAATCGGCTGAGCTAGTTTTAAAACTGGCTGAGCTAGTATTTAGGAAACTGAACACAACCTTAGGGAAGTCTGAGTGGAGAATTCATGCAGCTTTTCCAAAAGCATTCATGATAAAAAATCAAGGTTTTCTTAGAGGATTTTGAAGAGAATTAGACTGAGCTCATCACAACAACTTACTCATATTTTGCGGATCCCTCTTAATTGAACGGTGAATCCTACGACTCAAAAATTGTAAAATTTAAACGGTCCTTATTCATAAGCACTTGAATCACGTCATATGATGTATATATTTAATCCTCAGTGCTTTACCCTTTGTATACATATGGAATCTGTGCTCCTCCTGTTTTTAAGATAACTGTGTACATGCTAGGAGCAAACTTGTTAGAAACTCTGTTTGTTTTGTCATTTAATCACCAAAACCCTCAGTCACATTTGATTGCACTTACAGAGTGCCCTGACATGTCATGTGTTTAGGATTACCATGCAAGGTTAAAACTCTATTTGAATCGTTTGCTTCTCGCAGCTAATGAGACTGCTTGATCCATTGTACTATAATGAGTAATAAGTGGAAATGAGCTTACTTGCAAAAAGATGTCTATTGGGATAATGTTTGATACCATGTATGGATAATTCGGTGCGCATCTGGCCTAAAAGTATTATTCTAGAACTTAAAAAGCTAAAACTTGTTTTAGACTCAGTTAGTGCTTTTGGCAAACCAAACCCCTCAGCCAAACAACTTCATGGTCTAGAGGTATTGGAGTAGACTCCTCACACCGGGTAATTCTAACTAAGTATTAGTATACGCAATCTTGTTTGTGGCATAACTTTATAGATACTTCCTTGGATGAATTAGTGGACGGTGTGACTTGTTCTCCCTCCCTGCCACCAGGATGGACGGTCGAGTGGGATGCTGCCTCTGCAGGAGAGGATCAGGATGAGTAGAATGGTCAGGCTTTGCCGTGTTACTCGTTTATCTTCGTTAATTATTCTAATGCATTTAAAACTATGGTTAATGCTTTTGAAACTTCGATAATGTAATCACTATTGATACTTCTTAAATTTGTGGTATTATGCTTTATTATATTTCTATGTGCCTCAACTTCGAGTGAACAAGTGGTATTTGATCCTTGTTAAGTGGTTTTATGGTACTAGATCCGATAGATTAATAATTTATTTTGATTTAAGTGTGTTGTCGTCTTTAAGGTGAAACTTTGATACTTAAACTAGATAATCTGAATGGTTCTGACATGGTATAGGGTATTGCCCTCACGTCGTGCCGCAAGCACCACCTCCCAACAATCGTTGCCTCGTCTCCCCTTGCAGCCGCCCCTTCGTCTGCGATAGTCACACTCACACGCACAGTTTCTCGTCGATGAGAGGCGGGGGCTGAGGCAAGCCATGAGCCACTACACCTCCACCTATTCAACTCCCTTAGGTCCCAGGTCGTTTCCGACGGCTGACTCGATGTATCCTCTTGTTGGCACCGATCCGGGCGCCAATCACTGCGTTGAGAACCGACGACGGTGCTCTCTGCACAGGCACGGACTATCCGCGGCCAGGGGCCGGACGGTCAACGACCTGGCGCAGGGCTCGGGTTCCCTACATGACGGGCCAGACGGTCTGCGCCTAGAGGCCAGATGGTCCGCGCGTGCGTTAAGGCGGCGGAGTTCGCTGGTGGCGCCTATATCTCACTCCCAGGACGGACCCCGTCAGGGAGGAGAGATCCTAGGCTTCGTCTAGGGTTGGCAGGCCACCCTAGACACCTCTAATCGACGTAGAGCCGAAGAGAAGTGGAGAATTTGGGATGGAGAAGGGCTAATCTATGGCTAATACTAGAACTACTCCTAATGTACAAGGTAAAACAAGATGTAAACTGAGTATTGATTCGATTATTGATGATTAATCGGTCGTAGTCCACTATGTATATATAGAGGGGAGGTCTGGACCCGTTTCAATCCGTATCCTGAGCTAAATCCGCGGTTTTAGCTAACAAATTCCACAATAAATTCGGAACCCTAACTGATTCTGCGCGTGCGCGGACCGTCCACACCACCAGTGCGGACTGTCCGGACCGCGGACCGTCCGGCCCCAGGGTCGGACCGTCCTCTCGTACATTTTGGTGCCCAACATATGCCCCCCTGCCTTTTGGCGGAGCTGAGCGAACCAAAAGCAACTAACATGATGTGATCACATTGGCTTCCTCAGGCATCTTGCCACATACTAGGATGATACTACTTGAGGAAACGCCCGTTTAACACCTTGGGCAAGTCTTTGCCTTGCAATGTTTGCAACAAGTAGGCATTACTGGAGATCACCTATGTGACCTTATAAGGCCCTTACTACCTTGGCGACCACTTCCCAAACTTCCAGTCTTTGCTCCTTAGAGGCAAGACGGTCTTCCATAATAGGTCCCCTACTTGGAATGATTTAGCCTTGACCTTCTTGTTGTAAGCTTTGGCGACCATGATCTTGTCCTTTTCTATTTCTCTTAAGGCTATCACTCTCTTGTCGGTCACTTCATCAATATTGTCCATCATTAAATTATAATAATCACCGATAGTTAGATCATTCTGCTTGGCGAACCTGACAGCATTTAAACTTATCTCTACAGGTAATACTGCTTCCTACCCATAGACAAGCTCAATCCGAGATACTTTAGTAGCATGGTGTTTAGATATTCTATGAGCCCATAAAGCTTCGGAGAAAATCTTATGCCAATGCTTAGGATGATCAGATATCTTCTTTTTTATCAGGATAATCTATGTCCTATTACTAGACTCGGCCTGTCCATTGGCCTGAGCATAATATGGAGATGAATTGAGCAATTTAATTCTATATAATTCAGCAAACTCACGTACCTCCTTTGACATAAATAAAGCCCCCTGGTCTATAGTCAAAGTCTAGGGAATGCTGAATCTATGAATAATATGCTCAGTTATGAACTCAATTACCTCCCTGTGTGTCATGTTCTTCAAAGCAACGACTTCAGTCCATTTGGTAAAGTAGTCAGTGGCAACTAACACGAACCGATGCCCTTTTGATGATGAAGGATGAATCTCTCCTATAAAGTCCAATCCCCATCCTCTAAAAGGCCAAGGCTTAATGATAGGATGTAATTCAGCCACGGGGACCAACTGTAAGTCGGCCGAATTTCTGACATACTTGGCATCCTTTGTAGTACTTGAAACAATCGGCTATCATGTTAGGCTAATAGAAGCCAGATCTTCGCAATAACCACTTCATCTTTGGAAACGATTGATGGGTACTATGAATCCCCTCATGTACTTCGGCCATGGCTAATATAGCATTACCTAGGCCCAAGCATTTAAGCAGGACATTGTTGACTGTTCGGCGATAGAGTTCATCACTCATTAAAACATACTTGAAAGCCGTACGCCGAATGTTTCTATCCATCCTAACACTAGGATTTTGTAGATAATTAATTATGCGTGTCCTCCAATCACTTCCACCGGCTTCATTACCAGCCGTATCAATCAGGAGAACTTTCCTGGCAACATCAGATGGTCGGCTCCCACACCTGGATGGTCCGAGACTTGGGAATCTAGCGCGGTACCGGTTATCGAATTTTCAATGTTGTTAAATTTTCGTCACTTTATTCGATAACCTTATGCATCTTGCGCTAAATTGTTAGCTCTGCAATTCTCAACCCTAGATATGTGCTGAATGCTGAATTCGTCAAAAGAATGAATTATGCCCCAACACTTTTCAAGATAACTATTTAGAGTACCATCTAAACATTAATACTCTTCTAATACCTATTGGACAACTAGCTGAGAATCACCAAATGCCTTCACATGTTTTACTCCCATACAGTTTAGAAGCTCCAAGCCAAACAAAAGGGCCTCATATTCGGCTTGATTGTTAGTGCAGCAAGTTTTTAATCGGCTAGAGAAGTTGAAAGATGCATTACTTGGTGAAACAAGCACGATACCAATTCCTTGTCCTTCATTGCAAACCGATCCATCAAAATATAAAGTCCAGTGAGTAACAGTGAGGTATAAGATGTCTAGTTTATGAGTATCATCAATCTGATGTTCTACAATAAAATATGCTACGGCCTAGCCTTTCATAGATTTCAATGGTTTATAGGCCAAGTCATATTCTATAAGTGCATAAGCCCATTTACCAATTCTAGCACTCATGATCAGGTTTTGCAACATGTATTTGATCACATCGGTTTGACTAGAAACAATGCAATGACTAGATAGAAAATAACACCTAATTTGGTGCAGGCATAAAACAGGCATAGACATAACTTCTAAATGAAAGTGTACCTTGTTTTAGCATCCACCAGCCTCCGACTTCGGTAGGTTACCACATGCTCCTTTCCTTCGGTTTCTTGTGTCAGAACAACTCCAATAACTTTATCTTTGGCTGCAATGTATAATTTGAATGGTACTCCTGCCTATGGTGCTTTCAATACGGTAGCCGAAGACAAATATCTTCTAATAAGGTCAAATTGCTTCTTGCTGTTCTACCCCTCAGGTGAATTCGGCATCATTTTTAAGCCGAAGGGTAGGAGTAAAGGCATTGATCTTCCCGACTAGATTAGAAATAAACCTTCGTAAATAATTTACCTTATCGAGGAACTTCTGCATTTCAAACTTACATGTTGGAGGTCCCACATTTTGAATGGATTTAATTCGGTTAGGGTCTATCTCTATACCATGTTCATGAATGATGAATCCTAAGAACCTACCAGCCAACACTCCAAAAGTACATCTATGTGGGTTCATTTTTAGACCATACCGACACATTTTATCAAAGGCTTTGTGCAAATCAGCTATATGAGAACTAAACTCAGCCGATTTGACTAGGATATCATTAATGCAGACTTCCACAGTGTTTCCCAATAGCTCATGAAAGATCAAATTCATAGCCCTCTAATAAGTAGCACCAGCATTTTTCAGACCAAATGTCATGACATCCCACTCAAACCAATGAAGCCTGGACATGTAAAGGCCATTTTAGATGCATCTTCTTCAGCCATGAAAATCTGATTATATTCGGCATTACCATCAAGAAAGCTAATAATTATATTTCCTGGCGCATTATTGATCAATGTGTCGGCTATTGGCATGGGATATTCATCTTTAGGAGTTGCTCTATTCAAATTACGAGAACCAATGCATACTCTAAGTTTACCTGATTCTTTCTTCTCCACCGGCACAATATTGGAGACCCACTCTGCGTATCTGCAAGGTCTAATAAAATTAGCTTCTAGCAGCCAGTGAATTTCGTCCTTTATTCATGGGAGTAGGTCTGGACGAAATGTTCTACCTTTCTGCTTGAAAGGTCTAAAACCGGACTTAATAGGCAGCTGATGCTCTACTATCTCTCACTTAATCCTAGCATCTTAGTGTAATTCCAAGCAAAGCAATCAGAATATTCTTTCAATAGACCGATCATTTTATCTCTAGGATCGGTCTCTAGGGTCTTGTTTACAAAAGTCTGCCTTAGAGTTTTACCATCTCCTATGTCGATCTCCTCCAAAGGATCGACCGATGTAAACCCCTGTCCTAACTTATCGAGATCCCTGAATTCCTCTATTATGCCTCCCTCAGAAGAATTGGGCAGTCTCTATGCCGCTACGGACCGTTTAGCCTCGAAGTCTGGACAGTCCGTGATGTCGGGTCTATGCTGCAACGACTGCCCGGCCTCAAGGGCCGAACTATTCTGTGAAAGACCGGACCGTCCGGCCTTAGGGCCCGGACTGTATGTGACCTGGGACTTGTTTCTTATGAGTGTACTCATTATTTAAACTTTATTTGGGATTCAACCGATTTTCCATCTGCTCTAGCATTATAGGGGTGAAGCCCTTCCTATCTGTACTTATGAATTGATAATCAGAAAAGTCAACCCTTGTGAGACATGTAGCGGTCTCATAGGCCCAAAGTACAGGGACAACGGCAACGGCGATGCAGGTCGATGCATCAGCATGCACTTGTTCTACATCATCGCCTACCCATTGTAGCAACATTTGATGTAAAGTAGAACGTATACATTGATTAGCATGAATCCAATCTCTGCCTAAGATTAGACTGTAATTTGCTTCTACACCAGCAACGTAAAATGCAAGAGCAAGGGTCTTGGTCCTGATGGTTAACTCAACGGACGTGACTCCCTTGGCTTTGATCGAACTATCAGTCCAACACCGCTGAGTGTCATGTTGGTCTTGACAAGTTCATCGTCTTGCTTTCCTAATTTTCTATACAATGAGTAAGGCATTAAATTTACGTCCGCCCCTCCATCTACCAACATTTTAGCAATCGGTATTCCATCAATATGGCCACACACGAAGAGCGACTTTAAATGGTTGACCGATTCTTTTGGCTTAGTGAAGGTAGCCTCTTTAGGACCAAAATCGAATTGAGCGACAACAGGTTCATCATCACCGATAATAGTACAATCGGCGGAGAACATAATAACATTTACATGCATACCTGAGTGTTCTGGCGTAGCTTCGTAGTCGACCAAGTCTTCTCCCAGCATGTCATCTTCCTCCATAGGTATTGGCGCATTGTTGGAGGTGTTCTAGTGCAGGGCGGACGGTCTGGACTCGAGGGTCGGACGGTCCGCGACATCCATGGGTGGTCTGGCTTTAATGGCCGGATTGTTCGTCGTAGCTATAGGGAATTGCAAATCTACTGTCTTGTCCTCTGTGTCCGTTTGATTTATTTCAACGGCCTTTGGCCTCCACCTCTTTTGTGGTGGTGGATACTATGGATGTGTAACATCAAATATTTTTTCTGTTTCTTTTTCCTGGCTTTCTTTTGCTCTTAGGCACTGCAATGTTTGCTTTTGCGACCGTGTCAATCCTGATGGGCACCATCGGGGCATGGAGTATTTTGGGTCGGCTGTTTTACTAGCAGCCGTATCTTCTTTTTTGCTTGCATTGGCCGATTCACCAAAAATCATCAGCCCTTCGTTGTTTCTTTTTATGACGACATATCTTGTACCTATTTTGATGATGTCTCCTTCTATCGTCCTCATGGAGGCTGTAGACATATGCCCCCTACTGGATTGGTCGGCCTTTGCGGCCGAGTGGTCCGGCAATCTTGTTGGGCCTATGCCTGGTGATCGGATTGTGGGGCACTCAATCGGTCTTGTACTGGAGGTACCAACCTGTCGAATACAGATGTTTGGGGTGCCCCCCAAGCAGGGTATTTTGGCATCCCAAATGGATATGGTGGCATGCTCCATATTTGATTTGGGACATATGGCGGTGGCATGTATGTATATTGATATGGCACAGGTGGATATGGGGGCAGGGGTGTCCATGCAGGCACGTTAGGTCTTAATCTATACTACTATATTAAGGCTGCAAGGAGTAGCCTGCCTCCCCGCTGTTCTGCCTTCCAACGATCTCAACCGTTCGTCCATGCCTCTGTTTTTGTCGTCTGTCGGATGCATCACCTTGGTCGCCCAGCCCCGCGTGCATCACCCTGGTCTCTCACCCGCAGCCACGGCCGCATACCTTTACCCCACAGCCGCAAACGTCGTGTGACCCGCCATCTGAGTCCTCATCCTCGCCTCACACCGCCGGATCACGCCCATGCCCTGCGCGAGCAACAGCTCCCCTGATCCATCCCTCCTCCCCACACCACTCTCACCTAACTGCCCAGCTCCAATCCCACCACCGATGCAACCTAGACCGACGATCTAGGCAGAAGGCCGGCGGGCCGCAGGGCGCTTGAGCTACCGCGCAAGAAGAGTCTGAGCATGGATCACGACACTGTCATCCGTGAGATCGCAGAGTACCGGCAGAGCCACCCTCGCCGGTCGGCAGACCTCCACGGGATCTCCCAGGAGCTCCTGCGACAGTGCATCAATACTTCGCTAAGTGTACCCTCGACCTACGCCAAGTCTGAGAGCCTAGAGTCACTGATACGCACAGACAACGTGATGATGGACAGCTTCAGGATCCTCAAAGAGGAAGACATCGTCGCGTGCACATGCCCGAAGCTGAGGTCGGTGAGCATGCTGATGCAGCTCGTCACCTGTGGCTCGCTCTCGGTGAAGGATCACGGGGACACTGGGGTCATTTGGACGTGCAAGCCGAGGTTCCCGAACCTCAGGTTCCTCCCCTCGCCGCTGATCTCGCGCACCATGATGATGGGCGAGCTTGATTGCCTGTCGGAAAACCCAGGTTGATGGGGATGAAGCTAGAGGAGAAGGAGTACTTTAGCGGGAGCCTTGTTGAGACCAAGAAGACGCAAAGAGATGGTCCGACTGAGAGGTATCTGGCGCTTAAACGTTCTTCTTCCTATAATGCAGAAAGGTAAGCTTGATCAGTGCTTTGCTATGTTCTTGATATCCTGCTTAATCAACTTGATATCTGGGCACACATAAATATGTCTAGGCTAACTATTGAAACCCTACATGATTCTTTGATGTTACTTACTGGATGTCGATTTTGAAGAAAAAAATGTTGCAACCCAATTGTCGGGACCTTCTAATTCATGACTTCGTACCATTATGCGTTGTAGAGTTTGCTTACCAATTTGATTTCTGTTAGTTACATTTCCTTTTTGAAAACTATGTCTCATTAAGAGTAGAACCAATGAAATGTGGGCATTGAATCCAAAATTTTGCACGAACTGTTGATAGGGACGCGAACCATTATTGGTTGGGTTTAGGCTTGGGATCAGAGAGTTAAGAGTTGGAGAAGAGCCATGTACAGGAGAATATTTATGAACGCTAGCACCATTGCTTTTGTCGTTGCCTAAAACACTAACAGGTTGGTACCAGAAACACTTTATGGTTGTCATATAGCGCCAGCATGCAGTTGGCATGTATCTATCAAACAAAAATACCAAAGTACGAGAATCTACCTACTGGGAGATAATTTGAGGCCCGCAGGATCCCAAATCGATAATGAGAGATTTGTAAATGAGGCGTGGAACAACATGGCAAAACACTGCCATCTCTCTGTTTTATCCATCCAGTATTTTTCTTGGAATCGTATTTGAATGTTAGGACTGTCCTTAGAATAGGGGCCATGGCTAGCTATGGCGAACTGATGTGACCAGAAATATAGATGGGAGGGTGATTTCTCTTCCTATCACCAATTTACTTCTGAAATTCTGGTGAGATTCCCTCATCCTCACAACATGAGCCGCTTATCAGTTGTATAGGACCATGCTGCTTACTGCCAGGCAAGGTTCTCCTGTTGCTCTACTGAAATACAGATGTGACCATGTTGGTTCATCCTCATGAACAGTCAGTTGTGTCCTTCCAAGCTGTCAGTCAGTTGTATCCTTCCAATCTGTCATTCTATTGGCAGGACCATTTTTTTTAAAAAAATGCCGCCTGCTAAAAATACAGTGGGTTCCATTCCATTCATCTGCGTCGCTACTGGATCATGGTTTCTTCAGTTGTTAAAAGCCCGAAATTTACATGGAAGAACTTCAACTTATGAATGCAATAGCATTTTGATGGCATATATTTATATTTTATTTCATAACAAATCCGCAGGGCCGGCGAGGCTCTAGACTACACAAGACGCGAAGAGGATAAAGCCAACGACGCGTCGTCGTGCATGAGGTGCCTCCCACGGACGTTGATCCTATCATCCTTCCTGTACCTGAAGGGCAACTCGCTCAGGTCTCCTATCTCGGACTGCCGGGGGAGCTCCTCGGCCTAGTGGGACTGCGACGCGGCCTCCGGGGATGGGAGCAGGAGGTTCGCTGATGCCTCCGTCGCGTCCGCGACCACAGGGGCCAAGTCGTTCAGGAAGGAGGAGAAGCTCATCAAGATCGAGGAATGTTAAGTGTCGCCCGTGGTCTTTCTTTACCTGAACCTACTATGAACACTTTGTCAGTGCTCGGTAATGCACTCGATCGATGCTTTCTTCTTGTTTTTGCCCCATCGTCGTCATGACACAGTGGCATCGAGGGCTGGTATTGAGGGCTATGCTTTGAACCCTTCGTGCAGGCTGTCATCCGGAGCCCGTGTTGTGATCCACTACACCGTCCCTTGCAATGACAGTGACGAAGGCTCTGAACGCTCGGAGGAGTGACACTGCTGCTGCATTTGCAAATTAGTGAGGGCTTTACATTGCTTGAAACATGCATCCAGTTAGACGACCAATTTTTTCTTCCCGTTTTTTTCACTTTCTCCCTTAGAAACATGAGCCCCCCTTATCACTGTATAAGTGCCTATTATAATGTATCGTTTATGTGTTTCACTTAAAAAGATGTCTCATGAGACTGTCTGGTAGAGTGTGTAAATAGAGGACGGCAAATGGTTTTCGCCGAGGTGAGTTCTCCCTCCGTCCTTTTTCTTCTGCCCCACTAGCGTTCCCTGAGAATCAGCCAGTTCTCTGTCCTCCGATACGAAGGGACAATGTGCTCCATGGAGAGCTAGAACAAATTGGGACGATGAACATGGTTATGCAGTAATTTGGTTCTACCTCATGTCCAAGGTTGCCAACATATACAGTAGTACAATCAGGATTGTTCTCTAGGTACTCTTTACTTCCTGCATCCTGGCTTGCATCCGTTGCTGCAGAATATAATCAACGAAGCAGCAAAACCAGCAGCAAGGAAGATCCTTATTGGCTCAAATCATTAGCACTAATTATGTGGCATGTTCTTGATCTCATGCCAATAATTCAAATGTTCAATATAAACATGGTATGGTTGATAACCTTAAAAAGAAAACAGTTCTTTTTCTGGTCATGAAATCATTCAAAAACACTAACCTGAATGGGTGGAGCTACCATTTGTTAGTACAACTGCATTATGATTGTCAGTTTCTGGTTTCTCTTCTGAATTGGTCTTTGTTGCTCAATTGCACCTTATTTGTCTGCTTCCAAGCCATTCTTCGTACCACGTACCTTCTCAACAATATAGAATTTTTGTATGATAACCATTGTGTTGGGGTCATGCTTCGTTGCGCCGAAGGTCTTACACGAAGAAGCAGCTTCGGCTGAAGTTGTCCCCAGGAAATGGCCGAAGGTCCCTTTTTGTGGAGCTTCGGCGTTACAAACCGACATAGAGATAGAATGACCTTTTTATCCATAGAGGTCTGAGTCAATGTTGAAAACTTTTGTAAGGGGCATAATTGTAATTCGTCACAGGCTGCGTCCTGTGTCTATAAATAGATGAACAGTACCCCTGTACTGTTCATGCGAACCTATCATTTGCCTTCGCATCACACTTGTATTTTTGCCTTCTTCAGGACCGAAGCATTTGAGAACAAGCCCCCAACATTGGCGCCCACCTCCGGTGAACTCACTTCCACTTTTCTGAGCTGATGGCTTCGTTCAACAATCAAGCTCGAGCTGCTTCGGCTTCGAAGCTGGTGCTCCCGATAACAGGCGGTTCTTGCTCAGAGCCGGCTAACAAGAAGCAGAAGAAGGAGGCTCAGAGAAGGGTGCAGCATGTTGGAGTGCAGGGACCCTTCATCAAGTCAAAATGGTCCCACATTCCAATTACTTTCTCTCAGGAAGACCTTCAGCTTAAGGATTATCCTCACAATGATGCCATGGTTATCTCTTGCGTGATCAAAGGATTTCTGGTCCACAATGTCCTAGTTGATACAGGCAGTGCAGCTGACATTATATTTGCTAAAGCCTTCAGACAAATGCAAGAGCCCGAAGACAAGATTCATGATGCTACGCACCCTCTTTGTGGCTTCGGAGGGCGGCAGATTGTAGCACTTGGGAAGATTACCATGCCGGTAACCTTCGGATTTGTTAACAACACAAGGACTGAGCAAATTGTGTTTGATATTGTTGACATGGAGTATCCTTACAATGCTATCATTGGCCGCGGTACTCTTAATGCCTTCGAAGCAATTCTCCACCCAGCTTATCTCTGCATGAAGATACCTTCGGACCAAGGGCCTATTGCTATTCATGGAAGCCAGGAAGCTGCTAGAAGGGCCGAAGGAAGCTGGACTGACTCCAAAGCAATCCATAACATAGATGGAGCTGAAGCTTGTGAACAGTACAAATTCAGGAGGGAGAAGGCAGCTTCAGCAGATCAACCGAAGCCCATGTTATTGTGTGAGGACATAGCAGAGCAGAAGGTGCTGTTGGGCTCGCAATTATCTGAAGACCAGGAGAAAACCTTGATAAGGTTTTTATTCAACAACAAAGATGTTTTTGCATGGTCAGCTAATGATCTCTGTGGAGTAAATCGCGATGTTATTGAACATTCGCTCAATGTTGACCCATCCTTCAGACCCCGAAAGCAGAGGCTTCGGAAGATGTCGGATGACAAGGCCGAAGGGGCTCGCAATGAAGTAAAAAGACTCCTCAGTGCAGGAGTTATCAGAGAAGTAAAGTATCCAGAGTGGCTAGCTAACACTGTTATGGTGAAGAAGGCCAATGGCAAGTGGAGAATGTGTATCGATTTCACAGATCTCAACAAGGCTTGTCCGAAGGACGAATTCCCGCTGCCAAGGATAGACTCTTTAGTCGATGCAGCAGCTTCTTCAGAGCTCATGAGTCTCCTGGACTGCTACTCAGGCTATCATCAAATCTGGATGAAGAAGGAAGATGAGCCGAAGACTAGCTTCATAACTCCAAGTGGCACATATTGCTATCTTCGGATGCCTGAGGGGCTCAAAAATGCTGGAGGAAGTTTCAGCAGAATGACTGCGAAGGTCCTCCAGTCTCAGATTGGCAGAAATGTGTTGACTTATGTCGATGACATTATTGTAAAAAGCACGAAGCAGGAAAATCATATTGCTGATTTGCAGGAGACCTTCGCCAGTTTCAGGCAAGCTGGTCTGAAGCTGAATCCAGAAAAATGTGTCTTCGGGGTAAAGAAGGGGAAATTTCTTGGATGTTTGGTTTCAACAAAGGGAATCGAAGCTAATCCAAATAAAATCGAAGCTATACTTCGAATGGAGCCACCAATCACAAGAAAGGGGGCCCAAAGATTGACAGGAAGGCTGGCATCTCTTAACAGATTCATATCCAGATCAGCAGAAAGAAACTTACCCTTCTTCGAGGTGCTGAAGTCAGCTGAAGTCTTTCAATGGGGACCAAGTCAAAAAAAAGCCTTCGAAGAGCTGAAGCAATACTTGATAGATCTAACAACATTAACTCCACCAACGCCAGGGGCTCCTTTGTTGTTATATGTAGCAGCTTCGCACTCGGCAGTAAGTGCAGCACTTGTCCAGGAGAAGCTTGATGGACAAGTCAAGAAGCAGGTTCCAGTATATTTTGTATCTGAAGTCCTTAGTGTATCAAAGAAAAATTATACAGAGCTGGAGAAGGTATTGTATGCCGTTTTAATGGCATCCAGGAAGCTTCGGCATTATTTTCAGGCATACAATATCATTGTTCCTTCTTCGCAGCCGTTGAAGGATATAATGAGAAATAGAGAAGCTACTGGACGGATTGGGAAATGGGCTGCAGAGCTCAATGAATTTTACATTGATTATGTGCATAGATCCTCGATCCAGTCTCAAGCATTGGCAGATTTCATTGCCGACTGGACGCCAGGGGCTCAGGATGAAGAAGCAAATAAAGATGCCGAAGTGTGGACAGTGTTTTGTGATGGCTCTTGGGGAACCTTCGGAGCAGGTGCAGCTGCTGTGTTGGTTTCACCATCCAAGGTTAAAACTTGTTATGCAGCAAGACTTGATTTCAGCTGTACGAACAATATTACTGAGTACGAAGCCCTGCTTCTGGGCCTTCGGAAATTAAAGGCAATGGGAATCAGAAGGGCGATTCTTAAAACTGATTCCCAGGTTGTTTCGGGTCATGTTGACAAAAGTTGCAAGGCTAAAGATCCGAAGCTTGAAAAATATCTAGACACGGTCCGAAGGATCGAAGCCTCCTTTGAAGGGTTTTCTGTCAAGAATATCCCTCGAGGACAAAATGAGCATGCTGATTTGTTAGCCAAGTCTGCAGCACAGGGGCTGCCGTTACCTTCGGATGTGTTCTTCGAAACAATAAAGGCACCTTCAGTGGAGCTTCTTGAAAGAGCAGTCCTCAACATATCTCCTGTTTACAGCGAAGATTGGAGAACTGAAATCATCTCTTACCTTCAGGGTAACTTCCTATCAGATGACGAAGCTTATAATAAAAGGATAGAGGCAAGAGCCCGTCCGTATGTCATGATAGAAGGGGAGTTATACAAGCATGGAGTCTGCGCTCCTCTGCTCAAGTGTCTATCTAGAACCGAAGGTATAGAGTTGATGAAAGAAATACATGCAGGCCTGTGTGGATCCCACATTAGATCTAGGCCGTTACTTGGAAAAGTCTTCCGCCAAGGGTTTTATTGGCCGAAGGCGGCTTCGGATGCAGCGGAGTTAGTTCAAAAGTGCGAAGGTTGTCAGAAATGTGCAAGAGATCAAAAGCAACCTTCGTCTTTGACACAGCTGATACAACCCATCTGGCCATTGCAAAGGTGGGGCCTTGACTTGTTGGGTCCATTACCATCGGCCCAAGGGAATCTAAAATATGTTATAGTAGCTGTGGAGTATTTTTCTAAATGGATTGAGGCGAAGCCATTAGCCACAATAACTTCGGCTACTGTCCAAAAGTTTTTCTGGCAGAATATTGTCTGTCGCTTCGGGGTACCGAAGGCCATCACTGTAGATAATGGAACGCAGTTTGACTCCGAAGCTTTCAGAAATTTCTGTGATCAAATTGGAACGAAGATCCATTTTGCATCAGTCAGGCATCCGGAGTCAAATGGGCTCGTTGAAAGGGCCAATGGCATTATAATGACAGGAATAATGAAGTTAATCTTCAACCAACCCAGGGGAAAGTGGCCAGATCAGTTAATCAAAGTGGTGTGGAGCCACAATACAACAACATCAAGGTCTACAGGCTTTACCCCATTCAAATTATTATTTGGTGACGAAGCAATAACTCCGGAAGAAGCTAAAGCTGGGTCAATAAGAGTAGTAGCTTCGGCAGAATCAGGTCCCGAAGATGCTTGCCTTGTGGAAAAAGATGCTTTAGAGGGGATCAGGCTTCAGGCCGTGGAGAATATCAATAAATATCAAGCTAAAACAGTCAAGTGGCGAGATAGAAAGGTCCGGTTAAAAAATATTGAGCCGGGTCACTTGGTGCTTCGGAGAGTAGCCAACCCAGACACAGTGGGCAAGCTACAGTTGAAATGGGAAGGACCTTTCTTAGTAGTATCTTCGTCAAGGCCTGGATCGTACAGATTGAAGGACATGGATGGCAACGAAATTCCAAGATCTTGGAATGCGGATGAGCTTCGGCGATATTATGTATAACTTGATGTAACTTTTTATGTTTTTCTTTTCTTTTTTCATGGCACCCTTTTCCTTTCTAAAGGGGGAGAAAGGTTTTTAATGGGGCCATCATATGTAATTTCCTTTTTAGTTTTATAAGAGCAAAATCCCCCAAAAAATGTAAATGTAAAAACTGAGAACGCACCATCGAGTGCCGAAACTGAAAAGGTGAAGAAGCTCCAAAGACGTCCCTAAGGGGATGCAGAGCTCACAGCGAAAAGTCAACGCTGATTCCGCCTAAGTAAAAGGCGAAGAAGCTCCAAAGACGTTCCTAAGGGAATGCAGAGCTTATACCGCCTAAGTAAAAGGCGAAGAAGCTCCAAAGACGTTCCTAAGGGAATGCAGAGCTTATACCGTCTAAGTAAAAGGCGAAGAAGCTCCAAAGTCGTTCCTAAGGGAATGCAGAGCTGATGTGTGGTTGTTTCTAAGGAAATAATGGCTGAGAGTGTGGCTTCGAACATATGCTTTGGACATTCATTCGCACATTACATTACATCATAGCATTTGCATTCATAAGCATTCATTCATAGCATTTGTGTTCCTAAGTGGTTGCTTCGGCAAAAAGAAGAAGTGGTCTTTTATGTTTCGTTATGTACAAAAAAGAAAAGCTTCGGCAAAAAGAAGAAGTGGTCTTTTATGCTTCGTTGTGTACGAAAAGAAGGGAAGGTGTTTTTTCGCCTTCGGCTCAAAATACTGATTTCGTCCACATCAAAGCGCCTCAATAAAGGGGTAAGAATATATTACAAGGTATGTACAAAGTTCCTTGAGAACAGCTTAATTGTATTTACAAAAAGTTGTTACAAATTCTCCTGAGTTTTTTCTAGACTACTCCTACTAATCTTCGTCAGGTTTCCGCTTCGGCGGCGTATTCTTTAAGTATCATCTTCAGCTTCGTCATCCTACATGAATCAAGGTATCGTGAGTAAAAATCAAGTGTGAAGGAGAAGGTAAGTACAAAGTATGATTTCTTACTGGTTCAAGATGACTTCGAGCTTCGTCTCCAGCTTTCTCTCGCCCGCCTTTTGTCCATATCATTTTTATAAATCTATTTGAGATGCTTCGGGCAAGGTCAGGAATATCATCTAGAATGGATGGAGAGAGAGTGAAGTTCGGCCTGTTGACGACTTTTCCATGCTCACAGCCGGTTTTCAGGAACGCTGCAGCGGTACCCCGAGAAGCTACCCAGGCACAGAAGTCACCGTGCCCGGCTATAACCTCGTCAAGCTCATCAATTTCAGCTTCAATGTGATCGAAGGCCTTTGGTAAATTTTCAGCCGAAGGGGTAAACTTCCCGCTGCTGGCTCCAACCGAGTGAAAGATCTTTTTTAATTGTTGAATGCAGCTGGTACTAAATTTCAAACATTTATCCTGAAGGCTTGTTAATGATTTCTTCAAATCTGAGTTGGCTTGAACTTCGGCTTCAAGTTTTGAATTAAGCTCTAGCTTCTCTTGTTCAAATTGTTTTGATTGGCAGATAAGCTTCGAATTCAATTCTGATACTTTAGCTTCGGTCTCTGCCAGCAAGCCTTCAGTCGATTGGAGTTCAAAGTCTTTCTTTTCAAGAATAGCTGATTGCTCTTTTATCTTGCTCTCTAGATTTTCGATTATAGCTTCGTGTTTTTTATCCTCTAGATCTTGCTGCATCCTCAAAGCTTTGCTTAGAAGCATGCTCTGCAAATAAACAACCTTCGTTAAAGAATATTGCCATTATTAAAAAACAATAGAAGTCAGAGAAAAGTTGTTTACCTTGAAATTGGAATAAAATAAGCTGCCGACGATATGTTGTCGTCGGTAGCGGCTGATATCTGTTTCTAGCTTCGGAAAACCGATACTCTTTGATAGAGTACCGATGACCTTAGCTCCAGTTTGGTCTCGGATGCAGCCTAATTTTTCATCGTCGATGCCTCCAAATAAAAGAGCTCCTGGCTTGTATCCGCAAGATTTGGCATAGTCTTTAAGCTCTTCTATTTCAGCCTTCGACATTTTTTGCCCAACTAAGTTTTGAAATATGTAGGCTTCGTCGTCCGAAGTGTCTTCGGCTATTTCTTTTCCTTTCCCAGGCACTGTGGCCATGGTTTCTTCACCAGTGGTGGCAGCTTCTTCTGCAGCCATGTCTATCAAAATTCTGTCGATGTCTTCAATGGTAGTTTCTAAGTTCACATCTTCGGCTGGAGCGGCTTCGGTAGCCGCGACCTCCGAAGGTGCGGCTTCGACATTTGTTATGCCCTCACCAGCTGGAGTTTTCTGAATTGACGCCCTCGGTGGCGTCTTGTCGATAACTTCGGTCACTGCAATAATTCTTTGCCTTTTTGTTTTGGTTGTCTTCGTTTTTTCCGGCTCCTCCACCTTTCGAAAAAGCTTCGTCAGTTGAGGCCCTAATGGACTTAGCTTCGTGGGCACGGGTTCAGTCATTACCTTTAAGATTTCCTCTACATCGTCGGTAGAAGGTGGTGCAGGAGACCCCTCTTCATCGGATAATTTTCGCTTTGGAGTTGATATTTTTCTTTTCTTGGGAATTTTCTTCTCTTTTGGTGGTCTTTCTTCATCCTTGTTCAAAGCTTCGGCCACTCTTTTCCTTTTTTGGCCCTCAGCACCCTTGTTCAGCCGTTCATAGTCAGGGTACTCGAAGCCCAGGGCATCAAGCACTCGGTTCAGCCTTCGCTTCGGACGGGTGCCGAAGGCAGCGGTCATCAGTTGATCTTCTTTTTTGGAATAATTCCCAAGAATTTCATTACACATCACCTCAACTGTGTCCAGCCACTCTTGGCAGGGCTTTTTAAAGTATTTCTTGAATTTGAAGTGATAAGGAAGCCGGACAAGTTCCCCCTTCTTCTTCTCCCCCTCTAGCTTTGGCATCTCCCATTCTTTCAGGGTAGGGAAGACTCTGAACGCCAAGAATTCTTGAACCAGATCCCTAGTACCAATATGCTCTGAAATAATTTCAAACTCACCTAGTGCAGCCCAGGTGGGACCCTCCAATGTCATGTGGCATCGTGGCCTTGTCTCTCCGAAGATTAAATCAAGTGGGCTTTGTACAAGCTTCTCTTCATCTTCGTCAACTTTCACATAAAACCACTCAGATTTCCAGCCTGCTGGCCATTTGCTTCGGTAACTGATAACAGGACACTTTGTTGTTTTCCGGTAGGCAAAATTGTAGCAGCCGAAGTTATCATGTAACCCATCTTTTCTGGCCTTTGTTTGATAATGTAACTCATGAACTCGACAGAAACTGTCAGCAAATGGCTCCACTGCTTGGCTTCGGAGGGCCTAGATATAAACATTAAGCCTAACGATAGCGTTAGGAGTCAATTGATGAAAGTAAATACCAAATTTCTTCAATATATCTGCAATAATTCCATGAAGAGGGAATCTCAGCCCAGCCTTTAAAAAGCTCTTGAAAATAACAATCTCGTCCTTCTCTGGCTTCGGGGTAGTTTCTTCTCCCCCGAAGCGAAGTAGCTTCTTCTGATTTTCGCTGAAATAACCTGCCTTCACCATCTTGGCGAGATCAGCCTTTGAAACAGTCGACTTTCCGAAGTCTAGGTGGCTGGGCTTGCTGGGCATGGCAATGCGGTAGTCATCTTCGGAGTCAGTTTCTTCAATGTTCTCTTCTCCTTCGGCAGCTGTCGGGCCTGCTTCAGCAGCGGGCATTTCTTCCGCAATCACCAGTCCGGAACGCTGCATTGCTTCGGAGATGGGCACAGTATTCGAACCTTCGGCTTCGTCTCCTTCACGTTCAACTCTGGCAGTAGATCGCACTCTGGCCATTTGATTCTGAGTTCGGGAAAGTTAGATACTTTTTTCTTTTTTCCTTTTCTCCCGAAGCTTTTCTTTCTGACGAAGCAGGCTTCGAGACAGACCTTCGTTCGATTCTGAGAATCAAGCTTCGGCTACAGTTAAAAATTTTGGCAGCAAAACAGTGCAAATAGCAATGAATGCTGTGGTAACTTCACACCTACTCGTCTGTTTATATAGTGCTGCAGGTAAGAAGGCGAAGCGGTAGGATTTTTACACCAGCCGGGCAGTCACTTGTACTCGCTGCGCAGTGGACCGCAAAGATCAAACAGTAACTCTGCAAGGTGGGCCCGACACGAGCTCGGAAATTGAATCGTTTCTCGGCAACGAGCTCAGGGAAGGTGTTTTTTGGACCTTCGGCTTCCCGAAGCTTAAGAGGCTTTTTTCACGGATCAAGCTCGTTACGAAAAACGATCTAGCGCCGCGAAAGGGGCTACTGTTGGGGTCATGCTTCGTTGCGCCGAAGGTCTTACACGAAGAAGCAGCTTCGGCTGAAGTTGTCCCCAGGAAATGGCCGAAGGTCCCTTTTTGTGGAGCTTCGGCGTTACAAACCGACATAGAGATAGAATGACCTTTTTATCCATAGAGGTCTGAGTCAATGTTGAAAACTTTTGTAAGGGGCATAATTGTAATTCGTCATAGGCTGCGTCCTGTGTCTATAAATAGATGAACAGTACCCCTGTACTGTTCACGCGAACCTGTCATTTGCCTTCGCATCACACTTGTATTTTTGCCTTCTTCAGGACCGAAGCATTTGAGAACAAGCCCCCAACACATTGTATATAACATAGTTGGCCAAACATTATTCTATAGGGTTAATACCAGCTACCTCGTTCTACAAGCTATGGTCATGTGGGGAAATGGTAAGCGAATGAAATTTGTTAGGGTGAGTGGAGTACGTTTGTTTCATGTTGAAACATACATTCTGGTTACATAATAAAAATTTGATTTGATGTTCTATTCTCTTATGTATTTGTGTGTAGGATGCAAGGATTCTTCGAATGAACTTTGTGATTGATCTATTAAGTTACGAGGACAATTTATGCCACTATGCCATCCCTGCAAACATACAACAGAGACTTATCAATATCTCTACAAAGGATTAGATTAGTGTACGATTGCCGATGTATTGTTTCTTTTCATGTAATTGTTGTGCACTCGCGTTTTATTAATAATTTGTGAGTCGTCGTAACGCACAGACACCTAACTATCATATATATAGGTCTGCATGATATTGATGGTTGCAATGTAGTGGTGAAACAGGTAGATTAAAATAACAAAATTTATATTTATAGCCAGGATCACCAATGGATTACAAAATCTTCTCATAACAATGTAACACATTTATATATAAGTTATCATGATATTATATGTTCCCGTTGCAACGCACGGGCACTAACCTAGTTGAACATTATGACCTCATGTCCTTTCCAATTGGTGAGGTGATCCAATCGGTCTTACCTGCCGTCGCTCCTGAGTGGGTGAACGAGGTCGCTTTGGTGGCCGGTCACTTGGGTTGGGCTTTTTTTCACATACTTAGACAATAATTGATCAAAAGTCGGGCCAGACTTGACCTGTCGACCAGCTGCCTTGAACTTGTTTTCCACGTACCTATTTCTGGCCATCGTGGTTTGAAGGTACGTGGTCGCCGTAGTTCCTGAGTGTTGCTGGACCGTCTGCTGGAGTGAGCTAGACTATCCGACAGTGTCCCGGACCATCCGTGTCTATGCGTCGGACCGTCCGCAATGCGCAGAACAGGTGCTCATGCCTAGTTTCCTGCCTGCGCCTATCCCCCAGCGTTGGAGGTGGTGATGGTAACTTTCAAAGTCTCCCCTCCATCAAGAGTCTTTTCCGCCACCACTTTCCTGCAAGAATTTTTATTATTTTCATCGGCCTTTCGTGCGTTGCCGATGATGCCCTCCTTGCCTTTGCCCTTATCGGCCACGCTGGGCCGAATCAGTACCTTTTTGCCATCGAAGTCCATCATATTTATTGGGAAGGGCTCTGTGTCCACCTGCATTTCCTGAAATTTCAATCGTCCCTCGCTAATGTCCGATTGAATCTGTCGTCGAAATACATTACAATCATTAGTGGCATGAGAAAATGAGTTGTGCCACTTGCAGTATGCGCGACGTTTTAGTTTGTCGGCGGGTGGAACAATATGATTTATCTTAATGTTGCCATTTTTGAGTAATTCATCGAGTATCTTATCACATTTGCCAATATTAAATGTAAATTTAACCTCCTCTTGCCGTTTCTTTTGAACTGGCTGTAAGGATGATCAAACCAAAGATTTGGCCTGTTTTGGCCAAACCATCTCAGCAACGTATACTTCTTTTGATTCGTCGTCCGAGCTACTCTGGTCGCATTCTACTATATGGACATTGTGATGAATAGCTTTGGTAGTTTCTTTGCTTTGGCTTTCACAAGCCAAAACTCTCTGGTGTAATTGTGCTAGTGTAAAAAACTAGACGCCCTATAATCTTTCTTTTAAATAATAGCGCAATCCATTAAAGGTTAATCCTACTAGCTATTTTTCTGCCAAATGAATTTGAAAGCATCGGTTTCTTGTATTCCGGAATCTCCGGATATAATCATTAACCGATTCTTCTTTACCTTGTCACAGGGCCACTAAATCTACCAAATCTAGCTCGTAGTCACCGGAAAAAAGTATCATGGAATTTTTGTTCTAAATCCTCCCATGACAAAATAGATTTACGGGGTAGTGTGGCATACCATGCGAATGCGGTTCATATTAAAGATAATGAAAATAAACGGACGCGGAACGCCTCGGTGTCGGCCAATTCTCCTAATTGCGCTAAAAACTGGTATATGTGTTCGTGTGTGCTCTTTCCTTGGTCACCCAAAAATTTTGCAAATTCGGGTATCCTAGTTCCCTATGGGTATGGGTGGTGGTCAAATCGTCTGTCATAAGGTCTCCGATATGACTACCCTCCAGGGACCATGCTTACTCTAAGCTTATCTCGGAACATCCCGGCTATTTCTTCCCTTACTATATCGATAGCAGCCGGTGGGAGACCACCAACTCTTTGGTCTGACATGGGTGGGGTTGTTTGGATATTGGCATGTTGTCTTCCCCCCATTGGTTTGGGTTTTGTGGCGTATTAATATTGGCCCTATGTGGCTCATAGGAACAGCCATATCTTTTCATCCTTCTATGGGCCGGAAAGTACTCACCCCCATGTGTTTGGAATATTGTATTATGGTGCTGGTGTGCTGTAGGATATGATGGGATGTTTAGCTTGGACGGATGAGGATTTGGGTAACAATCCTCATCAAAAAACTCTGTGCCAGACCGTCCGGTTAGATAGGCGGACCGTCCGGCTGTGTGTGTGGACTGTCCGGCCATAACAGACCGTCCGTTGTTGTATGCGGACCGTCCGTTGCTATATGCGGACCGTTCGACTGGGTAGTTTAGGGTTTGCACAGTACGTGGTGGCTTGGGTGCATGTCTCGGTAATTCATTAAAAATAGGACCGGCCACCGCTGGCCTGGACGGTCCGTGCTCACATGCAGACGGTTCAGACATGTGCAGATCGACGAATTTATCGCCTATGTGCATGGGAGGCTGTGGTTGCCTAGGGTACGTGTAACGCCCCAAATTTGGGGGTGTAAATTTTCTTCTTTAACATCCACAAATTTGGGCGTTACCTTCCCTTTTCCATTCCTTTTCGCTACGCCTTGTCCCTTTCAAAGTTCTTGAGAGAGAGTTAACTCGATGTCGTGTATTAATAAACCCTAGAAATGGATTTTGGTTGTTGCACCATGCTGGAACATGCATCTATTTTTGTTTGTTGAGTGAATTTGTGAAGCATACATTTAGTAAGAATTAGAGCTAAAACAGAAAAATAGGAAAAAGGAAAAAAAAAACCCAAACATCTCCCCATCCCCTGCTGGCCTTCGGCCCGCGGCGTGGTCCACCTAGCCATTTGCACCCCCTCCATCGTCTTGCGCCGACTGGCGCACGTGGCCCACGAGCACCCCGCGCGGCCCAAACATTCCCCCCACCGGCCCAGGTGACAATTTTCGTCCCTGGCCCATCCCTGCGCGCGAGTGAGCGCCACGCGGCTCACCTAGACCCACGCGAGCACGCGGTCAGCGCGGCCGTCGTGC
Source organism: Zea luxurians (assembly GCA_029449295.1). Lineage (NCBI taxonomy): Eukaryota > Viridiplantae > Streptophyta > Magnoliopsida > Poales > Poaceae > Zea > Zea luxurians. The sequence goes on from JAOPSE010000008.1 coordinate 134,037,796, forward strand.
GTTCTAGCCGCCTGGACTTAGTTCTTCTTCTCCAACTGCTGTCCGAGCATCCCGCGCCCAAGACAGAAAAAATGCCCACAATCTTGCTGTGCCGCGCCGTTCATCCCAGAACAACCCCATTCGAGTCTCCAAACGCCCCGTTCTCTCCCACAAGCCGCACGGTGCCCGAGCCTCAGAATCGTTCCCTGTCGGAGCCTGCCGGACTTGCTGCGTTTGCATCCTGTCCTCGTTAGGGTGAGCATATCCATTCATCTCATCCTTCCTCCCCTTCTTTCTCTCTCTCCCAGCCATACCGGCTTGGCTCTATGGTAACCATGTGCGGTGTGCCCCGGCGCGACTGGCCAGCACAGCCAGCTCGGCTCATGGCACGCACGAGGCGGCCAGCATAGCTAGCTTGGCCCATGGCACGTCGGCGCGCCCCGGTGGCCAGGCTCCTGCTCGGCCAGCTCTAGCACGGAGACTTGGCACGACCAGCCTCGGCTGTGACCCTACGCGGCCTTGGCTCGCCTCTGGTTGTCCACGACTGCTCGTGGCTCCGGTGCAGCGCCCACGCGGCCCATGCCTCCCCTGGCTAGCTCGGCTGGTATAGGAAGGAGCCCGTTGTTTTTATTATTATTTATTTTACTTTATTTTAGTCTTTGTGAATGGAACCCCGATGAACCACATAAATAACTTAGTTTTTTTAGAGTCTTGGCAATCCCATCTGCTAGCCCCCGGAGTCTACAGTTAATTGTGGGTGTGCACTAGTCCACTAAATTTACACATGTATTTCATGATATTAATCTAGTTCGCTCTGTTCCAGTCACGATAGTTTCGTAGTGATAATACCATTTGTATGTTAACAACATTAACCTATCACAACACATGCTTTCACAAATTATATAATTACTTGTTAACCCAATAGTGATCTAGCGAAGACTAGCTTATGATCTGGAGCTACGCTTTTTGAACATACGTGAGTGTAATTAGGCCACCTCAAATGTTTTATACTTGTTAGACATAAATGTGTCGTCAAGCTAGTAGTTCTTTCGAGTAGCACGTGCGGTTTCACGCGTCGTCGTGTGTCGTTCCGCTGACGCTAGTTTCACGTGATCGTAAACACGAGCTTTGTTTGTTTCCTTATATGGTCTATTGTTCCTTTCCTGATTTAAGATGTGAATGTATGTTTGCACTCGCATAGATAGCAGTCCGTTGGCGCAGTCCGAAGGGGTTGCAGGTGAAGACCCTAAGCAGCAGCTGGTTGGTAAAGGCAAGTGTCCCTTGACCCATCTATGTCCTATACATTTTATAATTCACTCCCTGCATTTACACAATTTATACCTAAGGATTGACTAGCTTTGTGTATCTTGTCCTTGTTTACCTATGTGGGTTGGATCATTATGATACGCTATTTTCCCCTTTTGATTATGATGATGATATTGTGACATTTAAGGGGACTCGAGCGGTTTCTCGAGTGTCTCTCTATAAGGACTGTTTCGTTGGATGACCACCTAGGAAAACAATACAACCATGAGGGTGGTATGGGATGCCCTTAGCTGAATAATTAGAGGAACTAAGGTATAATATGCTTCATCGTCGTGCCGTCAATGGGGCTCAGTGTATGTGGGTCACTCTACCGAGGGTGGTTTTCCCCTTGGGGAGGAGTGTGGTACATTTAGGAAACCTAACGGACGACTACAGCCTCAGGGAATCTTTGTAATGGCTACATAGTGAAACCTTGCCTATTCACCTTGGTAGTGTTTAAGGGTTTGATCGGCTCGAGGCAAAAGGGAATCACGACTCATGGGTAAAGTGTGCAATATCTGTAAAGTGTTGTGAAACTGATATATTAGCCGTGCTTGTGGTTATGAGTGGCGTTGAGAGCTTCATTGATTAGAGACACACTAATCAGAGGTACTTTGTTTACAGGTGATAATGAGGATGATGATGGTCTTGATTATGGTTATGGTTATGGTTTCTGGTATTTTTTCCGTTTGGAAACGGTACTTTTGGGTTAACAACTTGGGTTAATGTTAAAACCTGGCTCTCTACTAGTAATAATTACCTGACCAACTAAAAGCAACTGCTTGACCTTAACCCCACATAAAGCTAGTCCACTACAGCCAAATAGGACAATTGTTGAGTATGTTGATGTGTACTCACCCTTGCTTTACACACCAAACCCCCCCAGGTTGTCCACACTGCAACCACTGCTCAGGAGAAGATGAAGTCGGTGGCGGATTTCCAGGAGTTCCAAGAGTACGATGAGTTCTAGGCATGGGTTAGAGCAAACCCCCAGTCGGCTGCCTATGAAGGCCGTGTTTAGCTACGTTTTGTTTTCGCACTTAGATAATTGTTAATGACTATGTGAATGTCTCGAACATCATGATGTAATCAGATTATTACCCTCTTTTATGTTATTATTTGAGCACTGTGTGATGATGTCTGGTTATGTAACTGCTATGTACGTGAATTGCTTATCCTGGCACATACATGGTTCGTATTGGTTTGCCTTCTAAAACCCGGTGTGACATAAGTGGTATCAAAGCCGTGCTGACTGTAGAACCGCTAACCTAGGTTAGAATGGTCATTCTAAGGATTATAGACCCCTATTCTCACCATGACCTTGATGTCATTTCAAAAGTCGGTCATCTCAACCAATTCTATGTTTTATTATATATATTATACCTTGCTAGAAATTTTGTTTTATTCCATTTCCTAATTTTTTATGGTCTACTTGCCGGTCATACTAGTTCTGTTCTTACTCTTATGCTTACGATTTCTTTTATAGATGGCTCGTCTTAGACACACTGCACAGAAGCCAGTCATTCCTTTCTTGCCTTCTCGTCTTGCAGAGCTCCGCTTCGTCGCCTGGTGGCTGGTCAGTCCAGCCATTTGTAGAGGTTGCACCACCGCCTGCACGAGGAGCAGGAGTGTCGGTGATAGGAGTTGGAGCAGCAGGACTCTTCTTCCTCACCTCAGCAGGAGGTAGAGTCTGCGAGGCACTGCTCTCCTGTGCTCCCGCTGGAATCGCCCCCTGCACCACCACTGGGCGTCCCGGTCGCTAGAGTAGCTGTTGGAGGAGACCCAGACGACGGAGGCAGTGGCGACAACAACTCAATCCACATCACTGACCATTCGAAGGAGCAGGAGTCGGAGGGATGGGTTGCCTGACCCATCACTCATGACACCGCTCGCGGGTGTCACTTCCACGATGCGCTCGACACCTTGCTGCGCCAGGCACTCGACCGATGCACTTGGTCTATCGAGTATCACTGTGTTGTCTTCCGGCATAGTCGCGGGGCCTACCCGGACCGCTAAGAGGCGACTTGTTTGGTGCGTCGTCTGGAGGATAGTCTCCGGGGTGCGGAGGTCTGCTTGGAGCATTATTCTATCTCTGAGCGGGACTCAGCTGAGGTGGCCATGCAAGATGCCGCATGGTGTGCGCTTTCGCACTACTGCTCAGTGCTCGGTGGGGTGGCCGATTGTCTTGACCTGAGGTATTACCCCCGACGTCCATCTGGCAGCACAGGAGGCATGGTTGTCTCACCTGTTAGTGAGGACAATCCTAGGTTGAGCAGCATAGTCAACCTAGCCGCCGTGCTAAACACGGAGCTGGACCACGCTTTAGATGAGCTGTGTAGGTCTCCTGCTGAGATCGCCCAGTTGTGGGCGGAGCGCGAGGAGTGCCATCACCTAGCGGATGGCTCTCCCACCCCCATCGGGACTCAGCACCCGTACCGCTCGCCTCAGCCTGGACACCATGCCTATGGCGACCCTGACTACAGGACCCGGATAAATTTAGGGCCATAGATCATCAGCGTCGGAAGTTGTAACAAATGTTTAAAATAAAACTCTTAGCCTTAGTCTTAGTCCTATTCTCAGTTAGTCTTAGTTAGTCAGGGTAGTTTGCTTATCATGTGTTTTTATGCTTGTCATGTTGAACTATGATGGATTTGGGTCTTTGTAATGACTGTCGCCAGTGTGTGGGTACCCACCTCAGCAGTTCAAGCAAAATCAGCGCCCGCCTCAGCAGTAGTTTAAGAGGCAGTACCATCAGCATCAGTAGCAGTATCGCTAGAGCAGCCAACCAGGAGGAAGTCAGTTCTAGAGGCAGAATCAACAGGCACCTCGTTTTTCTGCCTAGCAACCAATCAGAGCAGTCAAGCAGCCCTAGTGCAAGGAAGAGGCAGAGCATGCTTCCATTATGGAGAGTAAGGCCATTGGGAGATGCATTGTCCAAAGAAGGTAGTTCAGCAGCAGCAAGCCCCCAGTGCCCCCGCAAAGTAGAACGTGTCTCAGCCAGGAGTAGGCAATCACGTTCAGGCACGCTACAGCCATGGGAGGCTGAACCATCTGGAGGCTGTAGTAGTCTAGGAAACGCCAGGCATGATAGTAGGTATGTTTTCAGTCGAATCCCATCTTGCAGAAGTATTATTTGATACGGGAGCAACACATTCATTTATTAATGCATCATAGGTAGAGGCGCATAATCTTCCAATAACCACCATATCAACACCAATTCAAATTGACTCAGCTGGTGGAAAAGTTCGAGCCGATAGTGTATGCTTGAACGTAAGTGTGGAAATAAGGGGGATAGAGTTTACTACTAACCTCATAGTGATGGGTACTCAGAGAATAGACATTATCCTAGGGATAAATTGGCTAGATAAGTACCAAGCAGTTATCAGCTGTGATAAGAGGACAGTGAAATTGGTGTCCCCACTAGAAGAAGAAGTGGTGACTGAGCTAGTCTCACCCGAGCCAAGGAAAGGAGGTTGTCACCAGATGGCTCTTGATAGCAATGAGGCCGATCCACTCGAGACTACCAAGGTTGTGTCAGAGTTTCCGGATGTGTTCCTAAAGATTTACCAGGTATGCCACCTAAGTGGAAAGTTGAGTTTGCCATAGAGCTTATTCCTGGAACTGTCCCATATCTAAAAGAGCCTACAGGGTATCTGGACCAGAGTTGGTTGAGCTCAAGAAGCAAATAGATGAGCTGTCAGAGACTCAGAGAAAGGTCACATTAGACCAAGTACCTCACCTTGGGCCACCCTATCCTGTTCGTGGAGAAGAAGGATGGCACTAGGAGGATGTGCATTGATTACCGAGCTCTGAATGAAGTCACAGTCAAGAACAAGTAGCCCTAGCCCAGAATAGAAGATCTATTCGACCAGCTGAGAGGGGCCAGCGTGTTTTCAAAGATAGATCTGAGGCTAGGTTATCACAAGCTCAGGATCTGACCTTTGGACATTCGGAAGACTGCATTTATTACCAAGTATGGGTTGTATGAGTACACCGTTATGTCTTTTGGCCTGACGAATGCGCTAGCCTTCTTCATGAATCTAATGAACAGTGTATTCATGGATTATCTCGACAAGTTTGTGGTGGTATTCATTGATGACATTCTCATATATTCTCAATGTGATGAGGAGCATGTGGACCATCTAAAGACGGTGTTGTAGAGATTGCGAGAGCACCAATTGTATGCAAAGTTGAGCAAGTGCGAGTTCTAGATTGATGAAGTCCTGTTCTTGGGTCACGTTATAAACAAAGATGGATTGGTTGTGTATCAGAACAAAGTGGTAGACATTCTGAACTGGAAAGCGCCAACAGATGTTTGAGGAATCAAGAGCTTCATTGGAATGGCTGTATATTATCGGTGATTCATTGAAGGATTTTCAAAGATTGAGAGGCCGATGATAGCTTTGCTAGCAAACAAAGTTGAGTTCGAGTGGACCTAGAAGTGCCAAGAGGCCTTCGAAGAACTAAAAGAGAAGTTGACTATGGCGTCTGTCTTAGTCTTGCCTGATGTGCACAAGCCCTTCTCGATGTATTGCGACGCTTGCTACACTGGCTTAGGATGTGTACTGATGCAAGAGGGAAGTGTTGTGGCTTACTCGTCCCGACAGCTGAAGGTTCATGAGAAAAACTATCCAATCCATGACCTAGAGTTAGCAGCAGTGGTTCATGCACTAAAGACATGGAGGCATTATCTGTACGGGCAGAAGTGTGATGTTTATATAGACCACAAGAGTCTGAAGTACATATTCACCCAGTCGGAGCTGAATATGAGACAACGAATATGGTTAGAGCTGATTAAAGATTATGAATTGGAAATTCACTACCATCCAGGCAAAGCGAATGTGGTAGCGGATGCTTTATGCAGGAAAAGTCAAGTCAATATGATGGTCGCTCACCCGATGCCTTATGAGTTGGCCAAAGAATTTGATAGGTTGAGCCTCGGATTTTTGAATAACACGCGAGGAGTAATAGTTGAGTTAGAACCCACTTTAGAGCGGGAAATCAAAGAAGCGCAGAAGAATGATCAGAAAATCAATGAAATTCGACAACTGATTCTAGAAGGAAAACACAATGATTTTCAAGAAGATGCAGAAGGTGTGGTATGGTTCAAGTAACGCTTGTGTGTTCCCAATGTCCAGTCCATTCAGGAGTTGATCCTCAAGGAAGCTCATGAGACAGCTTATTCCATACATCCTGGAAGTGAGAAGATGTATTAGGATCTGAAGAATAAATTCTGGTGGTATGGAATGAAAAGGGAGATCACAGAGCACGTGGCTATATGTGACTGTTGTCAGAGGATCAAGGCAGAGCATCAAAGGCCAACCGGGTTGTTGCAGCCATTGCGAATTCCTTAGTGGAAATGGGATGAACTCGAGATGGACTTCATAGTCGGGTTGCCTCACACTTGAGCCAGCTACGATTCCATTTGGGTAGTGGTTGACCGCTTGACCAAGTCAGCCCACTTCATACCTGTCAAGACTAGCTATAGCAGTGCAGTATTGGCGGAGCTGTACATGTCTTGGATCGTTTGTATTCATGGTGTGCCAAAGAAGATATTGTCAGATAGAGGAACACAATTCACCTTTCATTTTTGGCAGCAGTTGCATGAAGCTTTGGGTACACATTTGAATTTTAGTTCAGCTTATCACCCGTAGACAGACGGTCAGACTAAAAGAACTAATTGAATCCTCGAAGATATGTTGAGAGCCTATGTGTTGCAAGATCAGTCTGGATGTGATAAAAGATTACCTTATGCAGAATTCTCCTATAACAACAGTTATCAAGCCAGTTTGAAGATGTCACCGTTTCAGGCGCTTTAGGGGAGTAGTTGTAGAACTCTGTTGCATTGGGATCAGCCTGGAGAAAAGCAAGTGTTTGGGCCAGACATTCTGCTCGAAGTCGAAGAGAACATCAAGATGGTTCGGGGGAATCTAAAGATAGCGCAATCAAGGCAGCGAAGTTATACAAACACGAGAAGGAGAGAGTTGAGTTTTGAAGTGGGCAATTTTGTCTACCTGAAGGTGTCGCCTATCAGAGGAGTCAGAAGGTTCGGAGTCAAAGGCAAACTAGCACCCCGATATGTTGGTCCGTATCAGATTCTTGCGAAGCATGGAGAAGTGGCCTATCAACTCAGTTTGCCAGAAGATTTGTCACGGTGCATGACGTCTTTCATGTGTCTCAGTTAAAGAAGTGTCTGCGTGTGCTAGAGGAGCAGTTTCCAGTGGAAGGTCTGGAAGTCCAAGAAGACTTGACCTACATAGAGAATCCAATATAGATTCTAGAGACTGCGGATAGGGTCACCCAGAGGAACACTATCAGAATGTGCAAAGTCAGATGGGGTCACCACTCTGAGGAGGGAGCAACTTGGGAGCGCGAGGATGATCTGATAGCCAAGTATCCCAAACTCTTTGCTAGCCAACCTTGAATCTCGAGGGCAAGATTCTTTTAAGGGGGATAGGTTTATAACGCCCCGAATTTGGGGTGTAAATTTTCTTCCTTAACATCCACAAATTCGGGCATTACCTTCCCTTTTCCATTTCTTTTCGCTACGCCTTGTCCCTTTCAAAGTTCTAGAGAGAGTTAACTCGATGTCGTGTATTAATAAACCCTAGAAATTGATTTTGGTTGTTGCACCATGCCGGAACATGCATCTATTTTTGTTTCTTGTGTGAATTTGTGAAGCATACATTTAGTAAGAAATTAGAGCTAAAACAGAAAAATAGGAAAAAGGAAAAAGCCCCCAAACCTTCCCCCATCCCTTGCTGGCCTTTTGGCCCGCGGCGCGATCCACCTTGCCATTTCCACCCCCTCCCTCGTCTTCGGCCGACCGGCGCGCGCGGCCCAAACTTTCCCCCCACTAGCCCAGGTTGCGAATTTCGTCCCTGGTCCATCCCTGTGCGCGGGTGAGTGTCGCGCGGCCCACTTGGCCCCACACGGGAGCGCGGTCAACGCGACCGTCGTGCGTTCTAGCCGCCTAGGCACATTGCTTCTTCCCCAACTGTTGTCCGAGCATCCCGCGCCCACGTCGGAAAAACTGCCCACAACCTCGCTGTGTCGCACCGTTCGTCCTAGAATAACCCCATTCGAGTCTCTAAACGCCCCGTTCTCTACCACAAGCTGCACGGTGCCCGAGCCTCGTAACCGTTCCCTATCGGAGCTCACCAGACTTGCTACGTCTGCATCCTGTCCTCGCCGGGGTGAGCATCTCCATCCGTCTCCTCCTTCCTCCCTCTCTCTCTCTCTCTCTCTCTCTCTCTCTCTCTCTCTCCCAGCCGGACCGGCTTGGCTCCATGGTAACCATGCGTGGCGCGCCCCGGCACGATTGGCAAGCGGTGGCCAGCTCGACCTACGGCACACACGCGGCGGCAGCGCGGCCAGCTCGGCCCGCGGCACATCGGCGGGCCCCGGTGGCTTGGCTCCTGCTCGGCCAGCTCTGGCACGGAGACTTAGCGCGACCAGCCTCGACCGTGTCTGTCACACCAGGGTTTTAGGGACCCGGGCGCGAACGCATTCACCAGGTGTGTTGGGACCAAGTCTCACGCATATGATGAATCATGGTGTAGGAATGAATGTCACATCTTTACAATATAATAGGAGTTCTGCACAAAATAAATAATTAATTACATCGAACGGAGACACCGATCCAGCAACCCAAAGTTGACTGGGAGACGACGGCCTAGACCTCTCACGAACACATCGCATCATCCTCCATGTGTCTCATCCTGTGGTACCTGTTCTTGACCTATAGAGGGTGTGAGATAGCAACGGTGAGCTCACATACGTTCATAGCTCAACAAGTTGTAGGGAATAATGTGCATGAACTCGCCAAAGGTGGGAGCTCATGAGGTGTAAGGCTTACCAAAGAGGATGGTTGAAGCTAAGCATTGCTTTTAAGGTTGGTCAAAATTTTATTAGCAATTACTAAGTATAAGTAGATACCATACCAGAATAATAATAGAACAAAATTAACAATAAATCCCAGGCAATGCAAATGACAAATTGAATTTAGTTCCATAATTTAATCATGCGAGAGTCCTGAGCTGCTCATAACCTCGGCTAGTATACAAGTTTTACAGTTTGCAGAGGTTGTACCCTTTACCAACAAGTCGTGTATCCCATGCCGCTAGGGTTAGCTAGACCCTTAGACACTACCGAGGTGAATGGCTAGGGATCCACTACGAGGCCTTTACAAAGTTCCACTAGCTTCCGAAAACCCGCTACAGTTTCTAGGAAGAGCAATGTAGGAATCCCTCGTCTGACCGCCATCGCAGCAAAATCAACCCGAGAACCTCCCTACACGCCTACTCCCCTACTGCCCTTGCCCCTTTTGGGTAAGGTAGTCTTCCACTAGCTTTCCTAATTAGTCAGCCAATAGCGTCCCATTCCACCCTTGTGGTGGCACGCGTTTCTCAAGTTAAGCTCCATGTTCCAATTAAAAATAATGATCTTAACATGAACAATAAATAAAATAACAAAATAATTGAATATGAACATAATGTAGTATTAATCCCAAAACCATATAGAGCAATAGCAAAACTACCCAAATGATTCAGGGGTGAACAAGGTAAAAAGGTAACCAAAATAGGGTGACTTATTGGACCCCATAAAAATTAAACCTATGCAGGAATAAATAATTATAAAGAACATTGTTGGGTAATAAAAGTGATCAAGGGCACAACTTGCCTGGGACTTGAGATTCTAGGTACCAGGATGATCTTCATGTGACTCGTGACCTCGCTACTAGTCGTGGCAATACAAGCAAACATGGTATGGACAAAATTAACATCACACCAAACATAAGAATAAACTGTATAATAATAATCTACGTGTTGCTACGAGATCGTGGGATCTAGAACTAGTAAGATCAGAGTCAGGGTTAAGGAGTTATGATTTATGGGAGATCTATGTGATTTAATTATTAAACTATATTATAAATTGTTTATATTCATCATATGAGAGAATATCTTATAAATAGTTAACTCAACTTTAACCTAAGTCATTACTTGATTATAAATCATCTTTTAGGCCAAAGATAAACCTAAGATCATGATACTATATTAATATTAGAATAAGCTAATCCCAAAAACATAGATTAATCAAATTAGTTACCTAATCATAAAAGTATGGGATATCATATAATCAATGTTGCTACTGCGTAGTAAATATTTATACGAAGCTAACACAACTGGAACGAGTCAATTCGGAATTAAAACGGAGGAGTTATGAATTTCCGAAGGTTTTCTGTATTCGATACGAGATTAACTAGGGGATAAATTTTAATAAAGTTTTCATGTCAAACCCGAGACACAATGTGATGGAGAATATTATTACAAAATTACAGGAACTAGAATGGGCTAAAAAGGAGTTAAAAATAAATTTTATATGAATTTTACAAGTTTCTGTAATTATTTTTGTATTAAAAATCAATTTCCATAATTAATTTCCTAGTTTTCACTATCCTCTGGACTGAGCGACAAATGCAGGAAAGGCCAGAGGTGACTAGGTAAAAATCCCGAGACACAGTCAATAGTAGCACCGGACTGCGGGTCGATTCTATAGAAACAGAGGGGCTCTTATGAGAATTTGTCCCGCGAAAGGGTACGCTTGATTCACGGTCGTCCGATCAAAAACTGATGGCTAAGATTACACCTGCGTTCGATCGAACCGGTATGTAGATGCGACCGTTGGATCCAGTATCGACGGATATCAGATCACTTAAGTGCGATCCAATCCGATCCGCCACTCTACGATCTAACGGTCCAAATGGTCCCATCGAATCGGTACGCAGTGTGCAATCACCGCCGTCCATTCTTAGATCGACGGCCACCGCACCGTCGTCTCCCTCCCGCCGGTAGGCGGACGCGCCGCCCCCAACACTCACCGGCGTTCCGATGCGACAAGCGATTCCTCGATCTGGCCCTCTACTTCGACCCCTGATTTATGAAAACGGCTGCGGATATGGAGAGGAAAGTAATAGGCTAGGTCATACCGGTTGATTTGGTGCCCAAAATAGCCGGCCACGGCCGACCACAAATCCACCGCGTGAATTACTCCGGCGACGAATTAACTGGATTCTAGAGACCGCCACGCCTGGCGACTAGCCTGTTGATGACCTGCGTGCTCCCGCGTACCCCAATTGTGACTTCCCCGCACCAGGACGACGGCGTTTCAAGGAAACGACGCGTCGGCTACCCTCTTCCTCTCTCTCTCCTCGCTGTCTCTCTACTAGCGCGGATAGAAGTAACCTAAAGGTCTCGTGGGTCAAGGATTTAGAAGCACAGGGTCCGCGTCGGGCACGTAATCCACATATACACGAAGGGAGCAACGACGTGACGAATTTCCCGGGAGCTGTTGAGGTCACAGCGTGCGTTACGAAGGTGACAAACCTGACCGCAAGGCCCCACGTGCAGGCGACCCAGTAGAGAGGGAGCCTGACCGCCAGGTGGGACCACACTTCACTGACCGGTATGTGTACGAGTTGAAAATCTCATGGCTGGTCGAAGGGGCCCAGACGTTAGGTCCCATACACCGGTGCGGTTCCATGTCAGTACGCAGTGGCTGGCCACGTGGGGCCCACGCTCTAGCCAGAAAGGAGAGAGGTGGAGAGGGAACGCACCGGGTTGAGCAACAGAAGGGAAGAGTGCGCAGGTAGACTGACTTCGAGGCCCTAGGCGACAGTGTCAGCAAGAAATGGGAGTAGGCTGGCTGAATCTGTTTCCCAGGCCGAGCTAGGAGGGTTTTGGCCCAAAAGCTGATCTGGTCTCTCACCTTTTTCCTTTTCTATTTTCTTTCTTAATTTCTAATTTCTCATTTCAACTCAAGTTTAAAGTTCATAGTTCAAATTCAATCTAAGTCACTAGTAAAGTACTGGCCTGAAGAATTATATTTATTTATCTATATTTTTCTTTGTAATATTTATATTCTCTCCCTTTTCTCCAAATTTGTTTTCTTTTCATATTCCAAATATTTAAAGGCTCAAACTGAATTTTAAATTCATGTTTTAAATTTCAGGTTTTCAAATATCGAATACCATTCAATTGTGAATATGACCTCTACTGTTTCCAATATTATTGTTTATTATTTTCCTTGTCATTTATTTATGGGAGGAATAAATGGTTTCATAAACATTTTCTTTCTCATTTTCTACTTTATGTTTTTATTTAGAATTGGAGGTCAAGTTTATGGTTTCCATAAAATACATCACCGCAAATTCTTCATCTAAAGATCAACCTTTTCTTTATCAATTTATTAGTAACTTAACTAATTTAATATTATTGTTTGAATGTGAGGAGATTGAATCCTAATAGATTAAAGGTCTTCAAAAATTTCCACCACACTATTATAGACATTTTTATCTCTTTATTTTATTATTTTATGATATATTATTTTTTCCTACCAAATTTTAGGCTTTACAAATCCTACCCCCTTAACAGAAATCTCGTCCTCGAGATTTGTAAGAAAAGGGTGTATAACCATGTTATCTCAAAACATATGCACAAACAAAATCTCAGCATGATGCATAATTTATTAGCAACACATAGGGTCAATTAGACCTTATTATTATTCCTAAAATAGTAACATACTAACTACTATCCAAAGTAACATTTAGGTCTTACAAATAGTAATATATATATATATATATATATTGATGTAGTGGTGGTGGAGGTAGTGGGTGTTGTTGGTGTTGTCTCTCCAACCGTACTTGCCTCATTTCTTGACGCATCTCCAGCCCGTCCTAACGCATTTCCTGGCATTCTTGCCTTATCTGATTTTGCATTTCGTTCACCATATTTGTCATTTGTTGCAGTACCAGCATTTCGGCGGCAACCACTGGATCGGTTCCAGCCGGTGGAAGATTTGGAGGATTCATTTCTGTTTGCTGTTGCCTGATAATCCTCCTTTCCTGGTATTGACCATCAGAGTTAGAAGCATATGGTAAGATAGTTTTGCAAGGGAAATTATTTGTTAGGCAGAACAAATAGGCTAGTAGCTGGGTATGAACTGAAGATTCTTTGGTAGGGCTTAATCTGTTGTTTTATGTCTAGCTTGGGGTATTTAGTCGTATGAGGTGAATATCCAAAGGTAAAATAGAATTTGTCAAGATGAGATAGACTATATGATGTAGGTCAAAAGTTTGTTTGATGTTAGGTGGAGATAGATAGATCATGCAATCCATCATGACTCTATTGGTTGGGTTAGCTCCTCTACTCACGATTGAGTTGGTTTAATGCACTAATTTTAGGTTTAAGTGCATAAGGGGATAACAAGTTTCATAGGAGTAGGATCTAGTTTATTCCACTAGTGCTAACTTGTTAAGTGACTCTCATTAGATTCTATGATTCTATTTAGGAATACCATTTAGTTGAGCATATCAAGCTGCCTTTATTTTTATGAAATTCCGGTATCTTTTTTCTAAGTGGAACTTCCAATTAGTATATATTTTTATACCCCTAATTTTTTCATGCCATTAGTAGGTGTGGCATAGAAAACAAGGGTACATCAGGTTTTAACTATTAGGTGAGTGTTGACATAGAATGAGTGTACTATGGCATAATCGATCTTCCTTTGGGTTAAAGGGAAGTTAGGTAAGGAAGACTTTTATTCTGGATGGTGGATCTTGATTCATCTGAGGATCTGTTTCTACTCATACCCTTCATCGTCGAAGTTAACCTTCTTCTTGGGTCTGATTTAGGGACCATCGGTCATGGTGTTAGATGCCTTTATCTGAGTTGGGATAACAATTGCGGGTAGGTAGATTAAACAAAGTTTTACTTTGCTTTTGAGATAAATGGGTTGGGCAACCTATAACATAGGCTAGGTCGTGGTTTCACGGACGAGTTGGTCTAAGACACAAATTTAGGTTTAAAATCCATTTATAGGAATATGGTATAATCTATGTTACCAGTATTAACTAACTTGTTTTAGTAACTTCCTTTAGATTGGATCATATTAGATTAGGTAGGGTCTAGATTAGATTGGATATAACTAGATTAGACTAGTTTAAGTTAGATAGATCTACCAGGGTAGGATATATATTATTAGGATATGTTAGAATCTTTTGAGATGGGATGGATTATATGGTGTTGGTAAGTCAGAATCTCTGTTAGGTTAAAACAGAGGGGTTATGCAACCATCGAATGGTTAAGGTAGTTGCATAAGGCTGAATTGGTCGGTCATTCTTAACTTAGTGCAAAGTGAATTAAGTTAAAACATATTTTATAAGAGTAGAGTCTCATTTATTTCATCAGTATTATCCTTCTTGTTAAGCAACCTACATTAGATTAGCTCCACTTTAGCCTTCGTTAGGTTAGATTAATCTGTCACATTAGATCAGATTTTAGTTATTTTTGTGTGACTAGATTAGACTAGATAATATCTCATTATTTTGGATTAGATCCTAGTTGTTATTTTAGGATGAGATAAGTAAAGTGGTTAGGATAAGATGATTCCTTCAAGATAAGATGAATCTATTAAGATAAGAGAGTCTTTTGAGATAAGATGGATCTTATAAAGCTAGATATATTTTAATGTGGGATATTCTTAGTTGATCTAGTTATCTTATGATTTTTTGTATGCCTTTATGTATATGCTGATGCAATTGTGGATATTACTCCACAACTCATCACACTAAATCAAAGATCCAAATCAGACAAATATCATAAGAACAAGCATTCAAGCATATAGATACTTATGAAAATAGTTTTGTTTTTGTTCCTAAGAGTAGGTCTCCTATTCCTAAAGGTCACTTTAGGCACAGGATTTCAAAGTGTGAAATCCACTTTTGTCTTTAGAAGTGATAAGGTAAGAATAATCATAGTAAAGCGGAAATAGATGAGAAAAGATCAAGAAAAGTTTAGAAAAGAATCAGAGTAGCAAAGGTAAGTAGACAATGATTGTCCAGTTCTATCTAGGTTTCGTCCTACAGTCAACATTCCTCTGATACCACTTCTATCACACCCAGGTTTTAGGGACCCGGGCGCGAACGCATTCACCAGGTGTGCTGGGACTAAGTCTCACACATATGATGAATCATGGTGCAAGAACGAATGTCACATCTTTACTATATAATAGGAGTTCTGTACAAAATAAATAAATAATTACATCAAACGGAGACACCGATCCAGCAACCCAAAGTTGACTGGGAGACGACAGCCTAGACATCTCACGAACACATCACAGCATCTTCCATGCGCCTCATCCTGTGATACCTGTTCTTGACCTATAGGGGTGTGAGACAGCAAGGGTGAGCTCACATACGTTCATAGCTCAACAAGTTGTGGAGAATAATGTGCATGAACTCGCCAAAGGTTGGAGCTCATGAGGTGTAAGGCTTACCAAAGAGGATGGTTGAAGCTGAGCATTGCTTTTAAGGTTGGTCAAAATTTTATTAGCAATTACTAAGTATAAGTAGATACCATACCAGAATAATAATAGAAAAAAATTAACAATAAATCACATGCAATGAAAATGACAAATTGAATTTAGTTCCATAATTTAATCATGCAAAAGTCCTGAGCTGCTCATGACCGCGAGCTCGGCTAGTATACCAGTTTTACACTCTGCAGAGGTTGTACCCTTTACCCACAAGTCGTGTATCCCATGTCACCAGGGTTAGCTAGACCCTTAGACACTATCGAGGTGAATGGCTAGGGATCCACTACTAGGCCTTTACAAAGTTCCACTAGCTTCCGAAAACCCGCTACAGTTTCTAGGAAGAGCAATGTAGGAATCCCTCGTCTGACCGCCATCGCAGCAAAATCAACCCGAGAACCTCCCTACACGCCTACTCCCCTACTGCCCTTGCCCCTTTCGGGTAAGGTAGTCTTCCACTAGCTTTCCTAATTAGTCAGCCAAGGGTTCCACCCTTGTGATGGCACGTGTTTCTCAAGTTAAGCTCCATGTTCCAAATAAAAATAATGATCTTGACATGAACAATAAATAAAATAAAAGAATAATTGGAACATGAATATAATGTAGTATTAATCCCAAAACCATATAGAGCAATAGCAAAACTACCCAAATGATTCAGGGGTGAACAAGGTAAAAAGGTAACCAAACTAGGGTGACTTATTGGGTCCCATCAAAATTAAACCTATGCAAGAATAAATGATTATAAAGAAGATTGATGGGTAATAAAAGTGATCAAGGGCACAACTTGCCTAGGACTTGAGATTCTAGGTACCAGGATGATCTTCAAGTGACTCGTTGTAATACTCAAAATTGTATAAAAGGAATGTATATAGTGAATTCCTTATTGTATGTGCCATATTTGCATCATAAATAGAGCACACGTATAATTAAGAGTGATTAATTAAAACCAATGATCCCAAAATAAAAGAAAATGCATCATGTGGAGTTTTATATGTTTGAGCACTAAATAAAATAATAAGGATAATAATAATAGGTTAATAATTTTTGGAATTTGAATTAAACCCTAGATTTGGAAGTAGGGTTTTGAAGATGAGAAGAAGAGAAATGATATAAAAAAAATATAAATAATATAATTATATTTCTAAAATGGGTATTTTTAACTTCACAAAAATAATAGAGAATGAATTTGGCACAAATTCGAATTTAAATTCAAATTCAAACTAAACTTAGAGAGGAAGAAAATAAAAAGGAAAAGAAAAAAAGAACCTAAAAGGGTGGGCCACTGACTTCACTTCTGGCCCGTTACCTCTTCCTTACCTCGCGCAGGCCCACTACTCGTTCCCCTCTGTGGCCCATCACCACACCGCGTGGGCGTGCAATGCCTGGTCGGCTCGCTGCGCTGCGGGCCCCGTTACCTGACTCAGCTCACACACGCGTCGTCTCACTGCTCCGCGGGTCCCGCTAGTCAGGGCATGTTCCCCTTCTTCGCAACGGTGTCCGCAGCTGTCGCCGCCATTGCCAGGGCATGGGCGACCTTCCCCTCCGCCTGGACCTGGACTCTAGGAGATAAAAGGGAGCCTCTCCGTGACCCGTTCTTCCCCCTGCCAACTCCTCGCCCACTCGCGCCCAGAATCGATTGCAAACCAGCGCCACTACCGCTGTCACAAGTTCGGATCTCGTCGTCGTTGTTGTTTGGCAAGTGTACGGGTGCTCGCGCCTCGGAGTTAGGGTCGGCGTGCTTGCGACGTGGCCCCGGAGATGTTCGTAGACTCCCCGGCCCCAGAACTTAAGCTACCTCGCCACAATTCCTCGCCGTCGTTGTGCGCTCTGCCTAGATCCGCACCGCGTCGTCGCCGGGGGGTCTCGGTGCCTTAATTCTTGGTGAGTAACCATTCCGCGTGCTCGCACGATAGTCGTAATAGTCTAGCGCTAGTAGAATTAGGGTTGGTGCCTAAGAACGCCGGGCAAGGCGTTCATCGGTGTGTGGGTGCCTGCTAGGGCGGCGGCGCCGCTGCCGCGATCCACTAGGGAAAGAAGAAGGCTCATGGGTCGTCCGATCCTTCTCGGTTAGCTACGATTAAAAGACAGGATAACGTTTCGCTTCGTTAAATCTTAACCGTAGGATGCAAATCGTTCGGCAGAGATTGGATCTAGGCGTAGAGCGATATTAGCCGTCGATCTCAGGTCCATCGGCCAGGGGAGTGCGTGGGTCAGTAGGGTGCTCGGTTTTAATCTGGAGCGTCGCTCATTGATCCAACGGCTCAAATTGGAAGTTACCCCTTCGGCATAAACATTTTGTAAAAGAGACCCTAGCTTTCTAGGAAACAAACCCGCAGTCCTGGCATAAGTATTCTGAGTCTTAGGAATTCTTCTGTATTAGCCCCTGGGTTTCTCTGATTTTGAGGCCCAGTCCAGATTGGTATTTAACCCGAGAATTTAAATTATAAAATGGATTTTTAATATATAAATATACCCTAGAACTTGATAAATTCATAGAAAATCCATTTTTAGTCCAAATCACTCCATTCCAATTTCTAAAATTTTGTAATATTATTGTCTATCATGTAGTGTCTCTGTTTTGACATGAAAATAGTAAGAAAATTAATTTCTCACTTAATCCTATTTTAAGCACATAAGACCTTAGGAAATTCATAACTTAAAATCTATAACTCCAAATTTAATGATTCCTGTTCCTAGGTTCTTATTTTAATATGTAGATTTTTATTGTGTATTTTATTTAAATGTTTGGTGTGATGTTAATTGTTGCTATACTATGTATGTATTGTGTTGATGCGAGTAGACGAGCAAGCCACTGTGGATCCTGAGGTTCAGCAGATAGAAATTGCTGAGCAGGAGCTCATTGAAGGCAAGTTGTGCCCTTGATCACTTACTTTTTCTCAGCCATGTTCTTATTAATTATAATGGTCTGTATAGGTTAATTTTGATGGGATCCAATAGGTTACCCCAGTTTTGGTTATCTTTATACCTTGTTCCCCACTGAAATATTTTTGGGTAGTACCTGCTATTGCTTTATGTGGAATTGGGTATGGAGATATTTTATTCATGATTACACTTTTATTATCTTTTTATTATTACTGTTCATGTTAAGATCATTATGTTAATGGGAACATGGAGCGACCACCCGGGAAAACAGTGCTACCACAAGGGTTTAATGGGACGCCCTTGGCTGATTAACTAGGAAAGCTAGTGGATGTCTTCCTTACCCAAAAGGGGCAAGGGCAGTAGGGGAGTGGTCAGTGTAGGGAGGTCCTTGGGTTGGTTTTGCTGCGATGGCGGTCAGGCGAGGGATTCCTGCACTGGAGCTTCCTATAAACTGTAGCGGGATTTCTGAAGCTAGTGGAACTTTGTAAAGGCCTTGTAGTGTTACCTTGCCTCGCCTCCTCGGTAGAGGTGTATGGGATTGGTCGTCTCTTGGCAGATGGGTAACATGACTTGTGGGTAAAGATGTGTAACCTCTGCACAGTGTAAAACTGGTATACTAGTCGTGCTCACGGTTATGAGCAGCTCGAACCCTCACATGATTAATTTATGGAACTTAAATTTAATTTGACATTTGCATCGCATTTGGGATTATTTTATTATTACTTTTCTTTATTATTATAAAGGTTTGGTATTTACCTACACTTAGTAATTGCTAATAAAATTTTGACCAACTTATAAAAGCAATGCTCAGCTTCAGCCTCTATTTTGCTGATCAGCCTTACACTTCAAATGAACTCCCACCTTTGGTGAGCTCATGCACATTATTCCCCATGACTTGTTGAGCTATGAACGTATGTGAGCTCACTCTTGCTGTCTCACAACCCCCCACAGGAGAAGAATAAGTGGTCAAAGAGGAGCCGCCTAACACTGAGGCATTTGACTTGATCTAGGTGGCGTCTCCCAGTCAGCTTTGTGGCACCAGGGAATAATACTTAGTTTGCTTTATTTTATCATTTATTTTTGTAAGACTTTCGCTATATAATAAGTACATTTATGATATTTATGACATTTATCTCTATGCACTCTATTATTATGTGTGTTGTTCTTCCTTGGCGCACATATGAGATGCACCCAGATTTGTCCCTTAAATCCGGGTGTGACAGAAGTGGTATCAGAGGAAATATTGACTGTAGGACGAAACCTAGATAGAAATGGACAAAACTCTTACCTACTTATCTTACTCTGATTCATTCTATACTTATCTCACTCTGATTCTTTCTATACTTATCTTGATCCTGTCTCACCTTCTACTGTTCCACTCTGATCATTCTTACCTTTTCTACTCTGAGACAAGATGGATTTCACACCTTGGAATCCCTACCCCTATGACATTTTTAAGAGATAGGAGGCCTAAGACAAAATAAAAAAAATATTTTCTTTATTTAAAAATGTTGTTTGATTGTTCTGATGATAAATGTCTGATTTGCTTCTTTGATTGATTGAAATATTATATATGGACATCTTAGCATGTGCCACCATAAGGTAATGGGTTAGCTATGGTAGGTAAAACATTAATCTGCTTAGCTAATAAACTCTCCAAAGTAACATGATTCGTAACTACCTACCTTGTCCACTTTTCTCTTACCATATGTATCTAACTCAGATGGTCAATACTAGGAGGGGTGGTGGAATAGATTTACCTCCCAGACGACACACTCGGAGGATATTTAGACAACCCCAGCCACAACCAACAGAGATGAATCCTCCTAATCCTCTACCAAGCGGAGTTGACCCACTGGTTGCTGCTCAGATGAGGATAATGCAACAAATGGCGGACACTATGGCAGATATGCGTGCTCAGATGCAGCAAGAACGCCAAGAGATGCGCCAGGAACGAGAAGAGATACGCTAGGAGTTGCGCCAGGAGCGAGAAGAGATACGCCAGGAGAGAAGGGCGCAACAGCAGCTGCAACAGCAATTTCAACAACAACAGCAACAGCAGCAACAACAACAAGTACCATTGCCTCCACTACCACCACCAGTTCCACCTCGTGATAAGCACCAGGAATTTATGAGCCATAAGCCGCCGACCTTCACCAGTTCACCAGATCCACTTGATGCGGATGATTGGTTGAAGTCAATTGAGAAGATGCTCAACATCGCCCAATGCTCAGACCGGGAGAAAGTTCTTTATGTCTCTGGTCGTCTGACAGGTCCTGCTTCTGACTGGTGGGATTCTTATACTGCTGCCTATGATGCTGCTGATACTATTACTTGGGCAGAGTTCAGTACATAGTTCAGAAACTACCACATTCCAGCTGGATTGATGAAGATCAAGAAGAAGGAGTTTCTGTCATTGAAGCAAGGCAACATGTCTATCAGCGAGTACAGAGATAAATTCATTCAGTTGTCGAGATATGCTCCGGATGAGGTTGCTGAGGATGAGAGAAAACAGGAGCACTTTATTGAAGGACTTAATGGACCCCTACAGTATGCACTGGTTGCACATACATTTCCATCATTTCAAAGGCTACTGGATAAGGCTCTTGCTATTGAACACAAGCGTGTTCAATTGGGAGACTTGAAGAGGAAGGCTATCTCACAGGGACAGGGTAGCAGCAGTGTTCGTCCCCGCTACGTTTCGCCACAGGGTACACCTACTCGTCTAGGAGGAGGACCACGCCCAGCCCAGTATGCTGCATAGGGGTCTCCACGGACACCTCCTACTCGTCAGGCTACTCCCACTGGCACCCTGACGAGGCCTACAGGACAGAAGACCGGCCCTACATGCTTCAAGTGCAGTCAGATTGGGCACTATGCTAATGCTTGTCCGATGGGGAATTCTGGTACACCAGCTAAGAACAAGCAAGAGACTCCTGGCAAGGGATATTCTATAGCCAAGGTTAATCAAGTCAGAGTTGATGCTACTCCTGATGGTGCAGACATCGTACTTGGTATGTTTTACGTTAATGCAATTCCTGCAACCATATTATTTGATTCTGGTGCTACACATTCATTCATGTCTGCTCGATATGCCAACACAAATGAGATACCACTGCTAAATATGAGAAAACCCATGATAGTAATCACACCTAAAGGGCCTATTGAGGCAAATCAAATGACACGTAGATTGATATTAACAATTATGGGAAGAGAATTTGGAGCTACTGCTATAATATTATAGGCCAGCAGTATAGACCTGATCCTTGGTATGTCATGGTTATGAAAGGCAAAGGCCATTATAGCATGTGGTAGGGGTACTATAGAACTCACTAGTCCTAAAGGAGAAACGTTTCAAGTTCAAATTGCAATAACCACCTCTTCCAAAC
The DNA here is from genome assembly GCA_029449295.1 of Zea luxurians. NCBI lineage: Eukaryota > Viridiplantae > Streptophyta > Magnoliopsida > Poales > Poaceae > Zea > Zea luxurians. The sequence goes on from JAOPSE010000008.1 coordinate 134,059,722, forward strand.
GGGCGATATACTTTATAGCGGGGGAGTTTGTTGGTGACAACATCCGGATGGTTAAAAATTTTCCGGATGTCTATCCAGAGGAGTTACCAGGGATGCCACCTGATATAGAAGTTGAGTTTGTCATCGATCTTCTACCTGGGACTACCCCTATATCTAAACGACCATACAGGATGTATGTAGAAGAATTAAAGGAACTTAAGAAGCAGTTAACTGAGCTACAGGAGGCAGGGTACATTCGTCCGAGTTCCTCACCTTGGGGAGCGCCGGTACTATTTGTACAGAAGAAGGATGGTTCGCAACGGATGTGTGTGGACTATAGATCACTTAATGATGTTACTATGAAGAACAAGTATCCGTTACCCCGCATTGAGGATTTATTTGATCAGATGAGAGGTGCTAGGGTATTCTCGAAGATTGATCTCCGATCGGGATACCATCAAATGAAGATTAGACCATCGGATATTCCTAAGACGGCTTTCTCAACCCGATATGGATTATATGAGTTCACTGTTATGTCGTTTGGATTAACCAATGCACCAGCTTATTTTATGAATTTGATGAATAAGGTGTTTATGTAGTATTTGGATAGATTCGTCGTGGTGTTCATCGATGATATTCTTATCTATTCTAAGAGTGAAAGTGATCATGAAGAACATCTAAGGTTGGTGCTGCAGAAGCTACGAGATAATCAACTCTATGCCAAGTTTAGCAAGTGCGAGTTTTGGATTGACAAGGTGCCATTCCTGGGACATATTATTTCTAATGGAGGAATAGCAGTGGATCCTGCTAAAGTGAAGGAGATAATTGTTGGGGGCCTTCGTCCTCCAAAGGTCCTCAAAAACATGATTTAACAATGTTTTCCAAGTGTAACATGTGGACAGGTACCTTCGAACATAGATCAAAATCATACACGACATAAGAAGCATGGTCAAGATGAAGGATGATGCCGCTCCGAAGCTACGGGCGGAGGAGCTTCGGCTTAACAACGGAAAAAGGAACCGACTTAAAGGGGAAAAGGTCATCCAGTCCTCGTTGAGTTGTCCATAATTCAGTAGTAATTATGAAGGACATAAATGTAATTTTACACAGGCTGCGCCCTGTGCCTATAAATAGATGAACAGTACTCCCGTACTGTTCACGCTAACTTGTATTTGGTCATGCGTCACGCTTGGACTTTTGCTTTCTGTCAAGCCGAAAGTATAAATGTAATCCAATATTGTTCACGTTCATTCATGATTATATAATTAAGAAATATTAATGATGTCATATGATTATATGTTATTTCACATGTCTCATATGCTTCTTCTTTCATTAATATATACTGTGATGTCGAAGGTACGTCCTTCATGACCTTCGTCTGAAGATCATTATATCCTAAGGGAGATAATGCTTCGAAGGACGAATGGCATTAACCATTAACCTTTTTGTGTTGCCTTGTTCTTAACTCATAGCATTTGAGAACAAGTCCCCAACATTGGCGCCCACCTCTGGTAAACCCTTTTTCGACCACCTTTGGCAAGCACTGACCTTCATCATGCCGCCGAAGAAAGCTCCAGTGCCATGGGCTGTCGCACTACAGCCACTGGATCCAAATCAGGAGACCCTTTCTCTCCGAGAGGCCCGAATCCAGAAGAGGAAGGCCACTAGTCCAACACTCCAGGAGGAAGAGTTGGACCAAGAAATCAGAAACATGGAGATAATCCATCAGCAAGTACAAAGGAAGAAGGAGAAGATGGCCCGACTGGCTGATCTTCAAAGGCAGATCGACGAAGCCACTGAAGTCACTGAGATTTGGAGTTTCTTGGGACTTGCAGGATATTATCGGAGATTTATTGAAGGATTTTCTAAGATTGCTAAGCCCATGACCTCACTTCTGGAGAAGGGAAGAGAGTTCAAGTGGGATGAGAAATGCCAAGACAGCTTTGATCAATTGAAGAAGAGATTGATGTCACCACCAGTGTTGACATCTACAGAAGGGATTTGACATTTATTGTGATGCATGTGGCCAAGGATTGGGATGTGTGCTCATGCAAGAAGGACATGCGATCGCCTATGCGTCTCATCAGTTGCGGAAACATGAATTGAACTACTCCACTCATGACTTGGAACTGGCAGCCGTTGTGCATGCACTTAAGATTTGGAGACACTACATTATGGGAACTAAGTGCCATGTATACACGGACCATAAGAGTTTGAAGTACATATTCACTCAGAAGGATCTCAACCTTAGGCAACGCCGTTGGTTGGAGCTTATTAAGGATTATGATTTGGAGATTCACTATCACCCAGGCAAGGCAAATTTGGTTGCAGATGCCTTGAGTCGGAAGGAGCACGTTCATTCCGCTATTGTTGTCCAGCTACCCGATGAATTAGCAAAAGATTTTGAGAGGCTCAACCTGGGAATTGTTGCACATACGGAAGGAGTTACCATTGAATTGGAACCTACCTTGGAGCAAGAAATTCATAAAGGTCAGGTTGGTGATGCTAAAATTCAAGAGATTAAGGATCTGATTATGGAAGGTAGAGGTCCAGAATTCACGGAGGATGAGCAAGGCACTGTATGGTTCAAGAATCGGATCTGTGTTCCTGATATCGATAGTCTTCGAGAAACCATATTGAAGGAGGCACATGACTCAGTTTATTCTATTCACCTTGGGAGTACTAAGATGTACCAAGACCTGAAGCAGAAGTATTGGTGGTATGGACTAAAGAAGGATGTTGCTTCACATGTTGCACTTTGTGATGTTTGCCAGAGGGTGAAAGCGAAACATCAAAGACCTGCTGGTTTACTACACCCGCTTAAGATACCTGAGTGGAAATGGGAAGAGATTGGCATGGACTTCATTGTTGGATTACCCCGCACATCTGCTGGGTATGATTCTATATGGGTGATCGTGGACAGGCTAACTAAAGTAGCCCACTTTATTCCAGTAAATACCACATATTTAGGAGCCAAGTTAGCAGAGTTGTACCTGGCATGGATTGTCTGCCTACATGGTGTACCAAAGAAGATTGTGTCAGACTGGGGATCACAGTTTACCTCTCGGTATTGGAAGAAGTTGCACGAGTCCTTGGATACAAGATTGAATTTTAGTTCGGCTTACCATCCACAGACTGATGGGCAGACTGAGAGGACCAACCAAGTGCTAGAAGATATGTTAAGAGCTTGTGCTCTTAAGCATGGTGGTAGTTGGGATAAGAGTTTGCCCTATGCGGAGTTCTCTTACAATAATAACTACCAGGCCAGTTTGAAGATGTCACTGTTTGAGGCTTTATATGGCAGAAAGTGTAGGACTCCACTTTTTTGGGATCAAACTGGTGAAAGGCAGTTGTTTGGGCCTAAGATTATACAAGAAGCATAAGAACAAGTCCGTCAAATAAGAGAGAATTTGAGAACTGCACAGTCAAGGCAGAAAAGCTATGCTGATACCGGGAGAAGGCTGCTTGAGTTTAAGGAGGGAGATTATGTCTATTTGAAGGTGTCACCACTCCGGGGTATGAGAAGATTTAAAGTCAAAGGAAAGTTGTCCCCTTGCTTTATTGGACCCTTCTTAATCTTAAAGCGAGTGGGAGAGGTTGCATACCAATTGGAGTTACCGGATCATCTTGCGGATGTTCATGATGTCTTTCATGTGTCACAACTGAAGAAATGTCTCAGGGTACCTAAAGAGCAGCTACCACTAGAGGACCTTAGTGTCCAAGAGGATCTGACATATGCTGAGTACCCCATCAAGATTCTTGATACACTGACTCGTGTCATGAGAAATAAAGTTATAAAGATGTGCAAAGTGCAATGGAGTCACCACGGAGAAGATGAAGCTACTTGGGAGAGAGAAGAAGAGCTTTGCATAGATTTTCCTCACCTTTTCCCTAGATCTTCTTAAATCTCGAGGACGAGATTCTTTGTAAGGGGGGTAGGATTTGTAATACTCAAAATTGTATAAAAGGAATGTATATAGTGAATTCCTTATTGTATGTGCCATATTTGCATCATAAAAAGAGCACACGTATAATTGAGATTGATTAATTAAAACCAATGATCCCAAAATAAAAGAAAATGCATCATGTGGAGTTTTATATGTTTGAGCACTAAATAAAATAATAAGGATAATAATAATAGGTTAATAATTTTTGGAAGTTGAATTAAACCCTAGATTTGGAAGTAGGGTTTTGAAGATGAGAAGAGAAATGATATAAAAAATATAAATAATATAATTATATTTCTAAAATGGGTATTTTTAACTTCACAAAAATAATAGAGAATGAATTTGGCACAAATTCGAATTTAAATTCAAATTCAAACTAAACTTAGAGAGGAAGAAAATAAAAAGGAAAAGAAAAAAAAAGAACCTAAAAGGGTGGGCCACTGACTTCACTTCTAGCCCGTTACCTCTTCGTTACCTCGCACAGGCCCACTACCCGTTCCCCTCTGCGGCCCATCACCACACCGCATGGCGTGCACTTCCTGGTCGGCTCGCTGTGCTGCGGGCCCCGTTACCTGACTCAGCTCACGCGCGCGTCGTCTCACTGCACCACGGGTCCCGCTAGTCAGGGCATGTTCCCCTTCTTCGCAAAGGTGTCCGCAGCTGTCGCCGCCATTGCCGGGGCATGGGCAACCTTCCCCTCCGCCTGGACCTAGACTCCAGGAGATAAAAGGGAGCCTCTCCGTGACCCGTTCTTCCCCCTGCCAACTCCTCGCCCACTCGCGCCCATAATCGGTTGCAAACCAGCGCTACTACTGCCGCCACAAGTTTGGATCTCGCCGTCGTCATTGTTTGGCAAGTGTACGAGTGCTCGCGCCTCAGAGTTAGGGTTGGCGTGCTTGCGACATGGCCCTGGAGGTGTTCGCAGACTCCCCTGCCCCAAAACTTAAGCTACCTCGCCGCAATTCCTCGCCGTCATTGCGCGCTCCGCCTAGATCCATACCGCGTCGTCGCTGGGGGGTCTCGGTGCCTTAATTCTCGGTGAGTAACCATTCCGTGTGCTCGCGCGATATTCATAATAGTCTAGCACTAGTAGAATTAGGGTTGGTGCCTAAGAACATTGGGCAGGGAGTTCACCGGCGCGTGGGTGCCCGCCAGGGCGGCAGCGCCGCCGCCGCGATCCACTGGGAAAGAAGAAGGCTCGTGGGCCGTCCGATCCTTCTCGGTCGGCTGCGATTAGAAGACAGGATAACATTTCGCTTCGTTAAATCTTAACCATAGGATGCAAATCGTTCGGTAGAGATTGGATCTAGGCGTAGAGCGATATTAGTCGTCGATCTCAGATCCGTCGGCCAGGGGAGTGCGTGGGTTAGTAGGGCGCTCGGTTTTAATCTGGAGCGTTGCTCATTGATCCAACAGCTCAGATTGAAAGTTACCCCTTCGGCATAAAGATTTTGTAAAAGAGACCCTAGCTTTCTAGGAAACAAACCCGCAGTCCTGGCAGAAGTATTCTGAGTCTTAGGAATTCTTTTGTATTAGGCCCTAGGTTTCTCTGATTTTGAGGCCCAGTCCAGATTGGTATTTAACCCGAGAATTTAAATTATAAAATGGATTTTTAATATATAAATATACCCTAGAACTTGATAAATTCATAGAAAATCCATTTTTAATCCAAATCACTCCATTCCAGTTTCTAAAATTTTGGAATATTATTGTCTATCATGTAGTGTCTCTGTTTTGACATGAAAACAGTAAGAAAAATAATTTCTCACTTAATCCTATTTTAAGCACATAAGACCTTAGGAAATTCATAACTTAAAATCTATAACTCCAAATTTAATGATTCCTGTTCCTAGGTTCTTATTTTAATATGTAGAATTTTATTGTGTATTTTATTTACATATTTTGTGTGATATTAATTTTTGCTATACTATGTATGTATTGTGTTGATGCAACTAGACGAGCAAGCCACTATGGATCCTAAGGTTCAGCAGATAGAAGTTGCTGAGCAGGAGCTCATTGAAGGCAAGTTGTGCCCTTGATCACTTACTTTTTCCTAGCCATATTCTTATTAATTATAATGGTCTGTATAGGTTAATTTTGATGGGATCCAATAGGTTACCCCAGTTTTGGTTATCTTTATACCTTGTTCCCCACTGAAATATTTTTGGGTAGTACCTGCTATTGCTTTGTGGAATTAGGCATGGAGATACTTTATTCACGATTACACTTTTATTATCTTTTTATTATTACTGTTCATGTTAAGATCATTATGTTAATGGGAACATGGAACGACCACCCAGGAAAACAGTGCTACCACAAGGGTTTAATGGGACACCCTTGGCTGATTAACTAGGAAAGCTAGTGGATGTCTTCCTTACCCAAAAGGGGCAAGGGCAGTAGGGGAGTGGTCAGTGTAGGGAGGTCCTTGGGTTGATTTTGCTGCGATGGCGGTCAGGCGAGGGATTCCTGCACTAGAGCTTCTTATAAACTGTAGCGGGATTTCTGAAGCTAGTGGAACTTTGTAAAGGCCTCGTAGTGTTACCCTGCCTCGCCTCCTCGGTAGAGGTGTATAGGACTGGCGGTCTCTTGGCAGATGGGTAACATGACTTATGGGTAAAGATGTGCAACCTCTGCAGAGTGTAAAACTGGTATACTAGTCGTGCTCACGGTCATGAGCAGCTCGGACCCTCACATGATTAATTTATGGAACTTAAATTTAATTTGACATTTGCATCGTATTTGGGATTATTTTATTATTACTTTTCTTTATTATTATTAAGGTTTGGTATTTACTTACACTTAGTAATTGCTAATAAAATTGTGATCAACTTATAAAAGTAATGCTCAGCTTCAGCCTCTATTTTGCTGATCAGCCTTACACTTCACATGAACTCCCACCTTTGGTGAGTTCATGCACATTATTCCCCACGATTTGTTGAGCTATGAACGTATGTGAGCTCACTCTTGTTGTCTCACAACCCCCCACAGGAGAAGAACAGGTGGTCGAATAGGAGCCGTCTAACACTGAGGCATTCGACTTGATCTAGGTGGCGTCTCCTAGTCAGCTTTGTGGCGCTAGGGAATAATACTTAGTTCGCTTTATTTTATCATTTATTTTTGTAAGACTTCCGCTATGTAATAAGTACATTTATGATATTTATGACATTTATCTCTATGCACTCTGTTATTATGTGTGTTGTTCTTCCTTGGCTCACATATGAGATGCACCCGGATTTGTCCCTTAAATCTGGGTGTGACACTCGTGACCTTGCTGCTAGTCGTAGAAATACAAGCAAACATGGTATGGACAAAATTAACATCACATCAAACATAAGAATAAGCTGTATAATAATAATCTATGTGTTGCTACGAGATCGTGGGATCGAGAACTAGTAAGATCAGAGTCAGGGTTAAGGAGTTATGATTTATGGGAGATCTATGTGATTTAACAATTAAACTATATTATAAATTGATTATTATTCATTATATGAGAGAATATCTTATAAATAGTTAACTCAACTTTAATCTAAGTCATTACTTGATTATAAATCATCTTTTAGGCCAAAGATAACCCTAAGATCATGATACTATATTAATATAAGAATAAGCTAATCCCAAAAACATAGATTAATCAAAGTAGTTACCTAATTATAAAAGTATGGGATATCATATAATCAATGTTGCTACTGCGTAGTAAATATTTATACAAAGATAACACAACTGGAACGAGTCAATTCGAAATTAAGACAGAGGAGTTATGAATTTTCGAAGGTTTTATGTATTTGATACGAGATTATTTAAGGGATAAATTTTAATACAGTTCTCATGTCAAACCAGAGACACAATGTGATGAACAATATTATTACAAAATTACAGGAACTGAAATGGGGTAAAAAGGAGTTAAAATGAATTTTATATCAATTTTACAAGTTTCTGTAATTATTTTTGTATTAAAAATCAATTTCCATAATTAATTTCCTAGTTTTCACATTCCTCTGGACTGCGCAACAAATGCAGGAAAGGCCAGGGGTGACTACGTAAAAATCCCGAGACACAGTCAATAGTAGCACCAGACTGTGGGTCGATTCTATAGAAACAGAGGGGCTCTTATGAGAATTTGTCCTGCGAAGGGGTACGCATGATTCACGACCGTCCGATCAAAAACTGATGGCTAGGATTACACCCGCGTTCGATCAAACCGGTACGCAGATGCGACCTTTGGATCCAATATCGACGGATATCAAATCACCTAAGTGTGATCCGATCCGATCCGCCACTCTACGATCTAACGGTCCAATTGTCCCATCGAATCGGTACGCAGTGTGTAATCACCGTCGTCCATTCTTAGATCGAAAGCCACCACACCGTCGTCTCCCTCCCGCCGGTAGGCGGACGCGCCGCCCCCAACAATCACCAGCGTTCCCCCGCGGCAAGCGATTTCGCGATCCGACCCTCTACTTCGACCCCTGATTTATGAAAACGACCGCGGATATGGCGAGGAAAGTAATTGGCCAGGTCGTACAGGTTGATTTGGTGCCCAAAACAGCCGGCCACGGTCGACCACAAATCCGCCGCGTGAATTACTCCAGCGACGAATTAATAGGATTCTGGAGACCGCCACACTTGGCGACTAGCCTGTTGATGACCCGCGTGCTCCCGTGAACCCCAATTGCGACTTCCCCGCACCAGGACAACAACGTTCGGAGGAAACGACGCGGCGGTTACCCTCTTCCTCTCTCTCTCCTCGCTGTCTCTCTACTGGCGCGGATAGCAGTAACCTAGAAGTCTCGTAGGTCAAGGATTTAGAAGCACAGGGTCCGCACCGGGCACGTAATCCACATATACGTGGAGGGAGCAACGACGTGACGAATTTCCCGGGAGTTGTTGAGGTCGTCGCGCGCGTTACGGAGGTGACGAACCTGACTAAACGACCCCACATGCAGGCGACCCAGCAAAGAGGGAGCCTGACCGCTAGGTGGGACCACGCTTCAATGACCGGTACGTGTACGAGTTGAAAATCTCGTGGCTGGTCAAAGGGGCCCAGACGTTAGGTCCCGTATGCCGGTGCGGTTTCGCGTCAGTACGTAGTGGCTGGTCACGTGGGGCCCATTTTCCAGCGAGAAAGGAGAGAGGTGGAGAGGGAACGCATAGGGTTGAGCAACAGAAGGGGAAGAGTGCGCGGGGAGACTGACTTCGAGGCCCCAGGCGGCAGTGTCAGCAAGAAATGGGAGTGGGCCGGCTGAAGCTGTTTCCTAGGTCGAGCTAGGAGGGTTTTGGCCCAAAAGCTGATCTGGTCTCTCACCTTTTTCCTTTTCTATTTTCTTTCTCAATTTCTAATTTCTCATTTCAATTCATGTTTAAAGTTCATAGTCCAAATTCAATCTAAGTCACTAGTAAAGTACTGGCCTGAAGAATTATATTTATTTATCTATATTTTTCTTTATAATATTTATATTCTCTCCCTTTTCTCTAAATCTGTTTTCTTTTCATATTCCAAATATTTAAATACCATTCAATTGTGAATATGACCTCTATTGTTTCCAATATTATTGTTTATTATTTTCCTTGTCATTTATTTATGGGAGGAATAAATGATTTCATAAATATTTTCTTTCTCATTTTCTACTTTATGTTTTTATTTAGAATTGGAGGTCAAGTTTATGTTTTCCATAAAATACATCACCACAAATTCTTCATCTAAAGATCAACCTTTTCTTTATCAATTTATTAGTTACTTAACTAATTTAATATTATTGTTTGAATGTGAGGAGGGAGAATCCTAATAGATTAAAGGTCTTTAAAAATTCCCACCACACTATTATATACATTTTTATCTCTTTATTTTATTATTTCATGATATATTGTTTTTCTACCAAATTTTGGGCTTTACAGTGACTCTGCGCAGCCTTGGCTCGCGGCTGGCTGTCCGCGGCTGCTCATGGCTCCGGTGGAGCGCCCGTGCGGCCGATGCCTCCCCTAGCTAGCTCGGCTGGTAGAGGAAGGAGCCCATTGTTTTTTATTATTATTTATTTTACTTTATTTTAGTGTTTGGAATGGAACCCCGATGAACCACGTAAATAACTTAGTTTTTTTAGAGTCTTAGCAATCCCATCTGCTAGCCCCCTAGGTCTACAGTTAATTATGGGTGTGCACTGGTCCACTAAATTTACACATGTATTTCATAATATTAATTTGGTTCGGTCTGTTCCAATCACGATAGTTTCGTAGTGATAATACCATTTGTATGTTAACAATAATTACTTTTTAACCCAATAGTGATCTAGCGAAGACTAGCTTATGATCTGGAGCTACGCTTTGTGAACATACGTGAGTGTAATTGGGCCACCTTGAATGTTTTATACTTGTTAGATATAAATGTGTCGTCAAGCTAGTAGTTCTTTCGAGTAGCACGTGCGGTTTCACGCGTCGTCGTGTGCCATTCCGCTGACGCTAGTTTCGCGTGATCGTAAACGCGAGCTTTGTTTGTTTCCTTATATGGTGTACTGTTACTTTCCTGATTTAAGATGTGAATGTATGTTTGCACTCGCATAGATAATGGTCCGTTAGCGGAGTCCGAAGGGGATGCAGGTGAAGACCCTGAGCAACAACTGGTTGGTGAAGGCAAGTGTCCTTTGACTCATCTATGTCCTATACATTTTATAATTCACTCTCCTCATTTACACAATTTATACCTAAGGATTGACTAGCTTTATTTATCTTGTCCTTGTTTACCTATGTGGGTTGGATCATTTTGGTTTAGCTCTATGCTAGTGCTTCAGCCTAATCAATGAACATGATGAGATTATTTATGATACGTTGTTTTCCCCTTTTGATTATGATGATGATATTGCGACATTTAAGGGGACTCGAGCGATTTCTCGAGTGCCTCTCCGTAAGGACTGTTTCGTTGGATGACCACCCGAGAAAACAGTACAACCATGAGGGTGGTATGGGACGCCCTTAGCTGAATAATTTGAGGAACTGAGGTGTAGTTTGCTTTGTCGTCGTGCTGTCAATTAGGCTCGGTGTATGCAGCTCGCTCTGCCGAGGGTAGTTTGCCCGTTGGGGAGGAGTGCGATACATTTAGAAAACCTAACGGGCAACTACAGCCTCAAGGAATCTTTGTAAAGACTACGTAGTGAAACCTTGACTATTCACCTAGGTAGTGTTTAAGGGTTTGATCGACCCGAGGCAAAAGGGAATTACGACTCGTGGGTAAAGTGTGCAACCTCTGCAGAGTGTTATGAAACTGATATATCAGTCATGCTTGCGGTTATGAGCGGCCTTGGGAGCTCTATTGATTAGAGGAACATTGATCAGAGATACTTTGTTTGCAGGTGATAATGAGGATGATGATGGTTTTGATTATGATTATAGTTATGGTTTCTGGTATTCTTTCCGTTTGGAAAGGGCACTTTTGGGTTAACAACTTGGGTTAATGTTAAAATCTGGCTCTCTACTAGTAATAATTACCTGACCAACTAAAACCAACTGCTTGACCTTAACCCCATATAAAGCTAGTTCACTACAGCCAAACGGGACAATTGCTGAGTATGTTGATGTGTACTCACCCTTGCTTTACACACCAAACCCCCTAGGTTGTCCACATTACAACCACTGTCAGGAGAAGATGAAGTCATGGTGGAGGATTTCCAGGTGTTCCAAAGAGTACGATGAGTTCTAGGCGTGGGTTAGCGGCAAACCCCTAGTCGGCTGCCTGTGAAGGCCGTGTTTAGCTACGTTTCATTTTCGCACTTTGAGAATTGTTAATGACTATGTGGATGTCTCAGACATCATGATGTAATCAGACTATTACCCTCTTTTATGTTATTATTTGAGCACTGTGTGATGATGTCTGGTTATGTAACTGATATTTTATCAAACGCACGTACTAGCCTTCTATAATCTTTTTGCATACCCCCTATGATATTTTGCATTTGGTCTTGCTGCTCATCTATATATTTTTTAAGAGATTGGAGCTCGTTAGTGTCGCTCGCCTCAGGGATAGTCAGAGCGAAGCTAGATCTGTCGCCCGTTGCCGAACGACTTTGTTGTTCCTGTCCACCTTGAAGTTGGCGAGGAATTTTGCTTTCGGTTCCTGGATCAGCTACACCTTGTGCTCCTTGAACTAGAGCTGTTCTTCAGCCGGCAAGGTTTCCCAAGTCGGCTCGATGATATTGTTGGGGAGACGTCAGTGTTATCCCTTGAACCGGCCATTGAGGGTTGATCTAATAGGTCTATATGTGATCTCCCCAGCGGAGTCGCCAAAAAGTGTGTTGGCACCGATCCGGGCACCATCACTGTGTTGAGAACCGGCGGCGTTGCTCTCTACACAGGCACGGACGGTCCGCGGCCAGGGGCCGTACGGTTCGCGACCTGGTGCAGGGCTCGGGTTCCCTGCCTGACGGGCCGGATGGTCCACGCGTTCGCAGGGGCGGCGGAGTTCGTCGGCGGCGCCTGGATCTCGCTTCCGGGATGGACCCCGTCGGGGAGGAGAGATCCTAGGCTTCGTCTAGGGTCAGCAGGCCACCATAGACACCTCTAATCGACGTAGAGCCGAAGAGAAGTGAAGAATTTGGGATGGAGAAGGGCTAATCTATGGCTAATACTAGAACTACTCCTAATGTACAAGGTAAAACGAGATGTAAACTGAGTATTGATTCGATTGTTGATGATTAATCGACCGTAGTCCTCTATGTATATATATAGGGGGGTCTGGACCCATTTCAATCCGTATCCTAAGATATATCTGTGGTTTTAGCTAACAATGTTTGCAATAAACTCGGAACCCTAACTGATTCTGCGCGCGCGCGGACCATCTGCATCACCAGTGCAGACTGTCCGGACTACGGACCGTCCGAACCGTCCGCTCGTACATTTTGGTGCCCAACACCTCTATCACCCAATCGCCCGAGTGCTAGATGGTAACAAGAACTAGCGCTTCAGTTTACAAAACTAGTGGTTTCATTTTTTTTTAACACTTTTGCGGTTGCTCGATTGATTTAGTGGTTGTTGCTCTGTTGCGGGGGTCATGATGAAGGACTTGCTGAACATGGAGATCGGAAAGAACGATTATGATAGTATGAGTGTATGACTGGTGATTGAATGATTACTCTCGTCTTGTGGCGATCTGATTTCCTAATTTGGACATGGTGTCGCGCAGCATGCATTGGTTAATCATTTCATTAATTACTCTGAACTTAGTGAAAATGGCCGGCAATGTGGCCTTCTCAAACAATCTCGAGGGTTGGTTGTCCCTCGATGACTAGCATGTCTGGGCTCAGTGGCGGAGCTCCGTAAAAATAACGTCTCGGGTCACTCTATAAATATAACGATGTACTACTTGTCTTTTATTTTTTTTCGCAATTTAGAGGTAGTAACATTTAAAATAATCCAGTGAAACTGTGGCAGATAGGAAAAGGGAATCAGACATTCGGGAACAATTACTCACAATAGAAGAGAATCAAGGACACATGGCAACAGGCAGTCAGCACTCAGCAAACAATGCTCGCCGTTCTGGTGTCCTTGATATGCATTATTCATTTTTCATATAATCATTGCGTACTGACATTTTATCGATAATTTATGTGTCATGGTAAGGAGTATTGTACTACTATTATTTCTCTATTTTACAGTATCCCTCAAAGAAATACTCTATATACATGTGAAACCTATTAGTTAATAAAATATAATGACGATATGTTTGTGTTCTTTTTATTTCGAGATTATTGACAATGTTTTGAATACGTAAAAGTATGATATTTTTACTGTCAACGGTACAACACATCGACACCTCTACTGGTACTAGGCGCTACTGCTTTCGCTACTCGATTGAAAACACCGGGAAAACTCAGCACCGTAGCCGTGCGGCCGACGGGCGAAAAAACGCCCGCCACCGACCTGCGCACGTGCACCAGTCTTGAGTGGCATGCCGGGCAAGGCGGTGAGAATTGGGGAAGAGGCAGCGGATTCCACTCGAGCCGTCCGCCCGTCCCGCAGTCAGGTTCGATTGTCTAAAATTGATTGGTTTTTAAAAATAGTATAATATTTAAAATATCAATAGTACTGTAAAATATATTATTACCAATCGGATACTCATCGTCTCTCGAATCGTAATGTAAGCTTTAACCGAATTTCTAAAAGTCATCAACATGTTTGATATCAAACTAGTATCATCAAGTATACTATAAATAATGTTATTCTTTGCTATAAAGATAGTTAAATTTTAGATAATTTAGATAGTTTGATCTGTACATACTTTAGGAATTAATTTATTTAAGAACGGAGGAAGGAGTATTAGCATGAATGTTTGCTTGATCAAGTTAAAAATAATTCCGGTATTATTTGCCAATGGAGAAAGTATTGATCAGTAGGCATGGAGGCCGTAATCATTGGAATGTCACTGCGCCAAGATGGGTGAAAGGAGCAACTTTGAAGCCTATGATATGAGCTCCAAAATCGAGGAAGTCCGTTTCCCTTTTCTCCTTGGAAGAGCGTACTGCAGCAGGTAGTGTTCGTTCGCGCCCTCCCCATGCCGATGCATGCTTTTCTGTTCCTCTCTCTATAGCATCACTTCACCCAAACTTCCACCAACAAAACCAGATAGGTACCATGCAGTCGGCTCAACTCACGGTAAAAACTTTGCATTGACAATGAATATAGAACCTAAAGTTGCGTAGATTCTATTTAAATGCACTAAAACTATTAGCTGTCTGGCTAATAAGGCCCCGTTTCAATCTCACGGGATAAATAGCTTTCTGTTAAACTTTAGCTATATGAATCGAAGTGCTAAAATTTAGCTTCAATTACCACCATTAGCTCTCCTGTTTAGATTACAAATGGCTAAAAGTAGCTAAAAAGCTATTAAAGCTTATCTCGCGAGATTAGAACAGGACCTAAGTTGCTAGCTAAAATAGCTTGCCAACTATTAACTAGCTACTCCCTACAGGTCCTATTTTGTTGTCGTTCTAGCCACCACAAATACGACGGATGATAAAAGTTATTTCAACCTTCCACGCTTGTTTGAGACGCATTTGCGAAAGGGCTCTAGCAGAATTAATTAGAGGGTCTGGATAACACTCCTTATATTCTGGGTTTGACTCTATGTGAAAACGAATTTTTAGGTTATGGTTACTCGTCTATCCCACGCTAAAACACAGGTCTAAGGCTCGACCTTGGTCGCGATTGTTCTTCCACCGAATATAGTGCCTCTGTGTATGTGGAGACGAGGTTCAGGAGTTTTCTCGATCGACCTGTGTGAGAAGATCTTCTTAATATAATGTTATGGGGACGATCTTACCCGCACAAGTCAAGTTTTTGTTTGAGACGTATTTGCCCTTGAGATGGCTTCAAACTATCTCCAGCCGTTTACCTATCCTATCTCCATATTTAAGCTCCATTCTGTAAATAGTATGATCTAAGTATAAAATAATATTTTAAATAACTATATAGATAAACTGTTTGATACGGTCTCATACAAAAATGACGTGGCATGCAGCAAAAAGGATCCCTAGGGGAATTCAAACTCCAACCCACTTCGTCAAAAGTATCAGCCTCAATCATATGAGCTACGAGCAGGTGTTATATAAATGCACAACCACGGTAAATTTAATATGAGTAGAACATGAAATATCTACCCTAACTAATTATCTCTTGATACGTGGAATCATATCCAAAACGATAACAAAATCGAACCCGAGGGGAGTAACTATTAACTAGGTATTGTTTAGATGTCATAGCTAATAGGTTGGTTGGTAGTGCCATATGACCATAGTTAGAGATGTCCAAACGGGCCGACCGGCCCGGTCCGGTGAAGCCTGGCCCATTTTGGGCTCGGCCCGCCAGGCACGATTAGAAAACCGGGCCGGGCCGGCTAAGCACGCGGGCTCAATTTTCTGTTCGAGCCCGGCCTGCAACGGGCCTAAACGGGCTGGCCAGCTCGTTTAGCACGAAAAAGCGGGCCGAAAAGCGGGCTATACGGGCTGAAAAGCACGTTTTAGTGTAAAAAAGCGGGCTTAACAGGCTTAGAGCTAAACGGGCCGTGCCGGGCTAGCCCACCGTGCCTAATTTCCTGTTCGATCCCGGCCCGATTATTCGTGCCGGGCCGTCCCGGGCCCGCATATAACCGAGCCATGCCAGGCTCGGATCGGGCCCAAACAGCGGGCTTCGTGCCGGGCTCGCGGGCCTCATACTTATTAGACATCTATAACCATAGTACGTCTTATTGATATTAGCTAATTAGCTAAAGACGAAAGAGATAAGGTGGAGGGATATTTTTGTCTTTAACCAGTTATTAGCTGGGATGAACTAGCTAATGGACTAATTGGTAGTTAGAATGTAGCTAACTATTAGCTGAACTTTTAGTTGAGCTGTTCGAAAACATACTGTTATTATTAGCAACTAATTATTAGTTATAATATATTTAAATAGGGCCTTATTATTTGAAATCGAGTAAACTAGAGCTTGCCAAATAATCGTGGTGCCATTTCAAAGTTCAGATTACGTCTCTCACAGTCTACCATCCCTACCACGAGACACTACTGTAAGAAGCTCGTCGTGGACATGTACTACGAGGCACGAATCTAGGCCATCGTCAGCTACCATAGCTCGTCCTTAGGGAGAATGTGACCAAGCAGCAAGCCCGAACCATATCGTTGACCAGGGACCAGTACTTGCAGGTAAATACAACACTTTAATATCCGTGACAAAATTTTTCCTTAATTTTATCTTCTGATATGCAGTGTACGTGTTTACTTTGTAGATGATTCCTTATTGGTGTGCCGCACATCCTCAGTGCTGAGAGCAGATGGTGAATAGGTGGTGCTCGCCTGAGTGGGACGAGGCGCACAACGCTAGCCGGGAACGGCGTCTGATGATGCAAGGTCCCTCCCACCACCAAGGCAGCCGTAGCCTAGGCAAATATGCAGAAACATGGGTACGCACTCTTTTTTTATTTAGGTATAACACTGGATTAGATATTATTTCTAATTATCTCATTGGTTTTCTTGTAGTCGGTGTCACAGGGTGGCCAGCCTTGCTTCATCTTCTCGGCCTATGCTATGGCCCACAAGGGCAAGGCGACGGCCGACGTCACCTACAACCCCGATGACAGGCCTGAGGCGTATAGAAACCCCACCATTTAAAGCCATCTTCATGAGTACACCGCCATGGCACAGGAGGTCCATGGGCCAGATTACGATTCGAGGACCGAGGACATCGTAATCATGAGAGTTAGAGGAGGCAAGAGACATGGGCGGTACTAGATTGCCAACGGGGCAATCGACTCGTCGTCCACTCCCACTCTGTCTCAGGTGCGAGCAAGGAGCACGAGCTCGAGCCCAGTCATACGACCTCGGCAGGTCAACTCACATCATCACATACAACAACTAAAGGTTAGTGCTTCTGTAACTCATCATTCTTTGAGTTATATACCTTATCTTTGAGTTACTATAACATTGGCTTGGAATATTACAGGCCTAGCTAGAAACAGAGAGGAGGGAACGTTAGGAGATGGAGGTGAGGTTGGCGGAGATGTTCCAGTACATGTAGAGCCTTGGCACCGCATAGGGTTTTGCTCCATCACCTTCGTTGTTCCCTACAGTTGATCCTGCTCAGTTCCATACTCCTGTGAGTATCAAAATTCTAGTCCTGCATGATATATATTTATCTGGTATAACACATGCGATCTCTTCTCTGTGCAGGGACAATCTGGGACAGCATCCAACAATCCTCATGGATTGCCCAGCCCATCGCCGCACCAGTCCTGGCGCTCATCTCTTTAGCTTAGTTGTGATACTTATGTTGGTGAACTTGTGTGAACTTATGTTGGTGAAACATGCCCTGAACTTATGTTTGAGTTGGTAATACTTATGTTGGTGAAACTTGGTATGAACATAGACATGTTTGTGAAAAACTTGTTAGATTTGTGAAATATGTGGTCTCTATTATGTATGTGATGATTATGTGATATATGTGATGTATATGTGATATATCTTTTGTTTGTTTGGAGGGAATAGCAAAAACAAATAAAAAAGGAGTATACTGGTCACTTTGCCGAGTGTAACACTTGGCAAAGAGGTGCTTTACCGAATGTCAAGGTCATAGCACTCGGTAAAGAAGGAACACCTGGGCACCGATAAAGCTTCTTTGTCGAGTGTTATGGCCCTGGCACTCGGCAAAGAAGCAAGCTTTGCTGAGTGCCTCCTAGCGCACTCGGCAAAGAAACTGACAAAGGGGCCCGCTGGTGGCCTCATTGCCGAGTGCTAGTCTGGCAGACACTCAGCAAAGAGGGAAACACTTTGCCGAGTGTCACATAGTACACTCGGTAAAGGCGCCGTCTCCGTTACCAGTCGCCGTGACGGCAATTTTTCTTTGCCGAGTACCGAGTGACACTCGACCAAGTCTTTGTTGAGTGCCCGATAAAAAGTACTCTGCAAAGAAGCCATTTGTAAGGCCCAAAATTTGGTAAAGGAAAAAAATGTATATATATGTCATAAATAAAGAAAACAAAAAAAAATATCTAGGATAGTGTTTGGAATCTTTGGAAACCTTGGAGAATTATAAGGGCCTTTCGTATTCATGATCAATGAATGACATTAAATTAGTAAGCAACTAATAAATGGATAAAGAAAGGATGACCTCTTGCCAAATAGTTTTGTGGTAATGAATTTTATGGACAACACAAATAAGACCTCCAATTTTAAATGAAAACATGAAAGGGGAAAAAGAGAAAAGGAATTTCCAATAAAAACCATTTATTCCATCCATAAATAAATGACAATGAAAACAATAAATAATAATATAAAAAAATAGTAGATGATGTATTTTGGTGTAGGTTATGCTCAATATTTGGAAACCAATGAGTTCAAAACGTGAATCAAATTTGAATTGAATTTAAAACTTGAAAAGGATATAGAAAAAAGAAAAGAAAAATGAGAAAACCCACCTGGGCCGCATTCCTCTTGACTGGCCCACCTCCTATTCCTCTACGCGGCCCATCTTGGTCTTTCTCCCGCGCAGCCGTCTTGCAACCAGCGATAGGTGCCGACAGGCGGGCCCTGGCGGTCAGCCACCTCTCCCTTGGTCACTTGCGCGTGGGGTCGGGTTGGAAGGACCGTCTTCCTCCCGTGTTTCTTGCTGGATCGTTGCAACGGTGCGTTGAAATCGGTGGAGGGATCCCGGTGCTCCCTCAACTAATTCCCAACCGATTCCCCATGGCCACCGTAGTACCCGCTGGTAGCTTCGCCAGCCGTTGCTTGCTCTGGTATAAAGATGCTCCGCACCCTCCCTGGTTCAAGCCCGACGCCTTCCTCCGCGCGGGCTTCGACGCGGACGCCTTCATCGCCGAGCTCCGCTCCTACGTCCCGCTCGACAGCCTCGCCGCCGCGCTCCGCGCCCACCTCGCCGCGCTCCGCGCCGAGCTCGTCGGCCTCATCAACCGCGACTACGCCGACTTCGTCGGCCTCAGCGCGCGCCTCATGGGCGTCGACGCCGCCGCGGTCCGGATGCGCGCCCCGCTCGCTGACCTCAGGGACAAGGTCGCCGCCTTCCGCGCCGCGGGCAGCCTCGTTCCGACCTTCTTCATGGTGCCCTGGATCCCCTCGCCGTACCTTGAATCAACCTCCAGTCCGCACTTCGCCAGCTCCTGTCGTCACCTCGAACGTTGGTGAGCTCCGTTCTTTTTCTTATTTCACTGCGAAGTACTCAACCGATAGTTTGTCACCCGATAGTCGCGGGGTTTGGCGCGTATAGAACCTGGGGGTCACCTGTACCTTGGTGGAGATCGGCGGTCGACTGTGTCTGGGGCTCTGGGCGCCGGAGGTTGAAGAAGGTGCTGCTGACCTGGGCGTTCGGCTGGAGGGGAAGAAACACTCTGGTGCCGTTAGATTTCAAAACTGCGGCTCGGATCATAGGATAGCGATACCTCTTCGTAGCATGAAAAGTGGATCGTTGATCGTCCAATCTGCTGCTTAGGTTATCACGTGTATATCTGCCGTTCGTCGCAAATCTCATGGCTATAGATGCGTACCGGCTCTGTTGGGATAGCTTCTAATCTATGCCGTCCGTAGTGGATCGAACGACTCACAGTGCCCCGTACCCCTTCGTAGTGGACTTTTTGCGTAAGAACCCCTCTGGATTCCCTAAATTGAACCCGCCGTCCACATGGGGATTCGTCTGAGTCCTGGAATATTTTGCGCAGAGCCCCTTATGCTTTTTAGTTATCGAGGCCCAGTCCAGAGCTGTTTTAAATTCAATAATTGAATTGGAAAATAGATTTTTAATACAAAAATAATTGTAGGAACTTGTATAAATCATAGAAAATTCATACTAACTCCTTTTTAGTCCATTCCAGTTCCTATAATTTGTATTAATATTGTTTAATACTTAGTGTCTCTGTTTTAACATGAAAATGGTGTTAAAATTTATTTCTTAGCTAATCTCGTATCAAATACATAAAACCTTAGGAAATTCGTATCTCCTCCGTTTTAACTCCGATTTGATCCGTTCAAGTTACGTTAGTCTCGTTACAACGCATAGATCATTATTATGCAGTATGTTCTTATGTTTGGTGTGATGTTAATTTTATCTATACCATGTTTGTCTGTATTGCTACGACTAGCGCGAGGACACGTGTCATCTGAAAAGCAAGTTGGTACCTGGAATCTCAAGTGCCAGGCAAGTTGTGCCCTTGACCACATTTTACCCAATAATGTTCTTTAATATCACATACTCATGCATAGGTTAACTTTGATGGGACCCAATAGGTCACCCTAGATTGTTTATCTCATTACCTTGTTTACCCCTGAATCACTTGGGTAGTTTGCTATTGCTTTACATGGTTTTGGGATAATCGTTTATTATATCTATGTTCCAATTATTCTTGTTATTCTGTTTATGTTCATGTTGATATCATTAATGTTAATTGGAACATAGAGCTTAACTTGAGAACCACGTGCCACCACAAGGGAGGAATGGGACCCCTTGGCTGACTAATTAGGAAAGCTAGTGGAAGACTACCTTACCCGAAAGGGGCAAGGGCAGTAGGGGAGAGGTCAGTGCGGGGAGGTCCCTGGTTGATTTTGCTGCGATGGCGGTCAGCCAGGAACCCTGTACTGGATCTTCCCATAAACTGTAGCGGGTTTTCGGAAGCTAGTGGAACTTTGTAAAGGCCTCGTAGTGGATCCCTAGCCATTCACCTTGGTAGTGTCTAAGGGCCTAGCTAACCCTGGCGACATGGGAAACACGACTTGTGGGTAAAGGGTACAACCTCTGCAGAGTGTAAAACTGGTATACTAGCCGAGCTCACGGTCATGAGCGGCTCAGGACTCTCTGATGTTTAAATTATGGAACTTAAATTCAATTTTGTCATTTGCATTGCATGGGTTTATTATTAATTTTGTTCTATTACTTTACTTATGGTTTGGTATTTACTTACACTTAGTAACTGCTAATAAAATTTTGACCAACTTATAAAAGCAATGCTCAGCTTCAGCCTTTATTCCATTGATCAGCCTTACACTTCATGAACTCCCACCTTTGGTGAGTTCATGCCACATTATTCCCCACAACTTGTTGAGCTATGATCATGTGTGAGCTCACCCTTGCTGTCTCACACCCCCCCACAGGAGAAGAACAGGTGGTTTCAAGTGGAGTCAAGTATCGAGGAGTTTGATCTGATCTAGGTGGCGTTTCTCAGTTGACATTGGCGCCGACGATCCTTAGTTCGTTTTATCTTTAATTATTTTATTTTGTAATAAGTCTTCCGCTATGTAATAAATACTCTGATGTTTTATGACATTTATCTCTATACACTCTGTTATTATATGTGTTGTCTTCCTGGCGCATGTATGAGATGCACCTGGCTTTGTTCCTTAAAGTCGGGTGTTACAGAAGTGGTATCAGAGGAAATGTTGACTGTAGGACGAAACCTAGATAGAAATGGATAAACCCTTACCTACTTACCTTACTCTGATTCATTCTATACTTATCTTATCTTGACCCTGTCTCACCTTTTGCTGTCATACTCTGATTACTCTTATCTTTCCTGCTCTAAGACAAGATGGATTTCAAATCTTGGAATCCCTACCCCTATGACAATTTTTAAGAGATAGGAGACCTAAGATGAAATTAAAAATTATTTTCTCTATTAAAAAAAATGTTGGTTGATTGTTATGATGATCAATGTCTGATTTGCTTCTTTGATTGATTGAAATAGTATAGACGGGCATCTTAGCATGTACCACCATAAGGTAATGTATTAGCTTTAGTGGATAACACACTAATCTACTTAGCTAATAAATCCCCCGCAGTAACATTTCTCGTAATTACTCGCCTTGTCTACAATTCTTCCTTTCTTACCCTATATTCCTAACCCAGATGGGCTACCCCTATACTGTTAGAAGAGAGCAGTATAGATTTGATCCTTGGTATGTCATGGTTAAGAAAGGCAAAGGTAGTTTATACATTGTTCTAAAGGAACCATTGAACTCGCCAGATCTAAAGGAGAAAGATTTGAAGTTGGAATTGCAGTAACCACCACCAGACTAGCAGCATTCTTTGAAGATGGGAAGTTTGTTGGTATCAACATCCGTGGGGTTAGAGATTTTCCGGATGTCTTCCCAGAAGAGTTACCAGAGATGCCACCAGATAGAGAAGTTGAGTTTGTTATTGATCTCTTACCTGGACCTACCCCTATTTCTAAACGGCCATACAGGATGTCGGTAGAAGAATTAAAAGAACTCAAGAAGCCCTTAACGGAGTTGCAAGAGGCTGAGTATATTTGTCCGAGTCTTCACCTTGGAGAGCACCGGATTTGTTTATACAAAAGAAAGATGGATTGCAAGGGATGTGCGTGGATTAAAGGTCCCTTAATGATGTCACTGTGAAGAACAAGTTTCTGTTACCCCGCATTAAGGATTTATTTAATCGGATGAGAGGAGCAGGGTACTCTCGAAGATCGACCTCCGATCGGGATACCATCAGATGAAGACTGGACCATCAGATATTCCTAAGACGGCTTTCTCGACTCGATATGGATTATATGAGATCATTGTTATGTCGTTTGGATTAATTAATGCACCAGCTTACTTTATGGATTTGATGAATAAGATGCTTTTGGAGTATTTGGACAGATTCGTCGTGGTGTTCATCGACGATATTCTTATCTATTCTAAGAATGAGAGTGACCATGAAGAACATCTAAGGTTGGTGCTACAGAAGCTTGAAGATAATCAACTCTACGCCAAGTACGGTAAATGCGAGTTTTGGATTGGCAAGGTGCCATATCTTGGACATATCATTTCTAATGGAGGGATATCAGTGGATCCTGCTAAAGTCAAGGATATAGTGGTGTGGAGCATACCCACTACAGTACGGAGACTTGGGTTTCTTGGGACTTGCAGGATATTATTGGAGGTTTATCGAAGGATTTTCTAAGATTGCTAAACCTATGACTTCACTTGTGGAGAAGGAAAGAGAATTTAAGTGGGAACTAAGTGCCAAGTATATACGGGTCATAAGAGTTTGAAGTATATATTCACTCAGAAGGATCCCAACCTTAGGCAACATCGTTGGTTGGAGCTTATTAAGGATTATGATTTGGAAATTCACTATCACCCGGGCAAGGCAAATTTGGTCGCAGATGCCTTGAGTCGCAAGGAGCACGTTCATTCAGCTGTTGTTGCCCAGCTACCCGATGAGACTGTTGAGGACTTCAGGAGACTTAACCTGGGGATAGTTGCTCACACTAAAGGAGTTATTATTGATATGGAACCTATCTTGGAGCAAGAGATCCGCAAAGGACAAAATGGTGATGCTAAGATACAAGAGATTAAGGATCTGATTACTGAAGATCGAGTTCCGGAATTCACGGAAGATGAGCAAGGCACCGTATGCTTCAAGGACAAGAGACGTGTTCTGGAGATTGAAAGCCTTCGTGAGACTATATCGAAGGAAGCCCATGACTTGGATTATTCTATTCATCCTGGTGGTACCAAGATGTATCAGGATTTAAAGCAGAAGTGCTGGTGATATGGACTGGAGAGAGATATGGCTGCACATTTGGTTATGTGCGATGTGTGCCAAAGAGTTAAGGCTGAACACGAGAGGCCAGCTGGACTATTATACCCACTGAAGATACCCGAGTGGAAGTGGGAAGAGATTGGTATGGACTTCATTACTGGATTGCCTCACACCTCGAAAGGATATGATTCAATATGGGTGATTGTGGAAAGACTGACCAAAGTGGCTCACTTCATTCCGGTCAAGACTACTTATAAGGGATCTCAATTGGTAGAGTTATATATAGCTTGGATTGTGTTTTTACATGGAGTACCAAAGAAGATCGTTTTGGATAAGAGGATCACAGTTTACCCCCAGAATTTTGGAAAAGTTTTCATGAGAATACGGATGCGAAGTTGAATTTTAGTTTGGCCTACCATCCTCAAACTGATGGACAAACTGAAAGGACTAATCAAGTATTGGAAGATATGTTGAGAGCATGTGCCCTTCAGCATGGAGGAAGTTTGGATAAGAGTCTGCCTTATGCTGAGTTCTCATATAATAACAGTTACCAGACCCGTCTGAAGATGTCACTGTTCGAGACTCTGTGTGACAGGAAATGCAGAACTCCTCTATTTTTGGACCAGATTAGAGGAAGACAGATCTTTGGACCTGAACTTATTCAAGAGGCAGAAGAACAAGTTCGTATAATTCGAGAGAATTTGAGGGTAGCTCAGACCAGGCAAAGGAGCTACGCTGATAATAGAAGAAGACCACTGGAATTGAGGAAAGTGATCATGTGTACCTCAAGGTGTCACCACTTCGTGGAATGAGAAGATTCAAAGTTAAGGGCAAATTGTCCCCTCGCTTCATTGGACTATTCTGAGTTTTTTTAGGCAAGTTGGAGAGATGGCCTATCAACTCGAGCTACCTGATAATCTATCTGATGTGCATAATGTAATCCACGTGTCTCAACTTAAGAAATACCTCCGTGTCCCCGAGGAATAGTTACCAATGGAAGAGCTTAGTGTTCAGGGAGATTTGACTTACACGGAGCATCCGATCAAAATTCTTGACACTTTGGCTCAAGTTACAAGGTTATAAAGATGTGCAAAGTGCAATGTAGTCACCATGGAGAAGATGAAGCAACATAAGAAAGAGAAGAAGAGCTTCGCATAGATTTTCCCCACCTTTTCCCTGGATCTTCTTAAATCTCGAGGACGAGATTATTTTTAAGGGGGGTAGGATTTGTAAGGCCCAAAATTTGGTAAAGGAAAAAAATGTATATATATGTCATAAATAAAGAAAACAAAAAAAAATATCTAGGATAGTGTTTGGAATCTTTGGAAACCTTGGAGAATTATAAGGGCCTTTCGTATTCATGATCAATGAATGACATTAAATTAGTAAGCAACTAATAAATGGATAAAGAAAGGATGACCTCTTGCCAAATAGTTTTGTGGTAATGAATTTTATGGACAACACAAATAAGACCTCCAATTTTAAATGAAAACATGAAAGGGGAAAAAGAGAAAAGGAATTTCCAATAAAAACCATTTATTCCATCCATAAATAAATGACAATGAAAACAATAAATAATAATATAAAAAAATAGTAGATGATGTATTTTGGTGTAGGTTATGCTCAATATTTGGAAACCAATGAGTTCAAAACGTGAATCAAATTTGAATTGAATTTAAAACTTGAAAAGGATATAGAAAAAAGAAAAGAAAAATGAGAAAACCCACCTGGGCCGCATTCCTCTTGACTGGCCCACCTCCTATTCCTCTACGCGGCCCATCTTGGTCTTTCTCCCGCGCAGCCGTCTTGCAACCAGCGATAGGTGCCGACAGGCGGGCCCTGGCGGTCAGCCACCTCTCCCTTGGTCACTTGCGCGTGGGGTCGGGTTGGAAGGACCGTCTTCCTCCCGTGTTTCTTGCTGGATCGTTGCAACGGTGCGTTGAAATCGGTGGAGGGATCCCGGTGCTCCCTCAACTAATTCCCAACCGATTCCCCATGGCCACCGTAGTACCCGCTGGTAGCTTCGCCAGCCGTTGCTTGCTCTGGTATAAAGATGCTCCGCACCCTCCCTGGTTCAAGCCCGACGCCTTCCTCCGCGCGGGCTTCGACGCGGACGCCTTCATCGCCGAGCTCCGCTCCTACGTCCCGCTCGACAGCCTCGCCGCCGCGCTCCGCGCCCACCTCGCCGCGCTCCGCGCCGAGCTCGTCGGCCTCATCAACCGCGACTACGCCGACTTCGTCGGCCTCAGCGCGCGCCTCATGGGCGTCGACGCCGCCGCGGTCCGGATGCGCGCCCCGCTCGCTGACCTCAGGGACAAGGTCGCCGCCTTCCGCGCCGCGGGCAGCCTCGTTCCGACCTTCTTCATGGTGCCCTGGATCC
Organism: Zea luxurians; assembly: GCA_029449295.1. Taxonomy (NCBI): domain Eukaryota; kingdom Viridiplantae; phylum Streptophyta; class Magnoliopsida; order Poales; family Poaceae; genus Zea; species Zea luxurians. The sequence goes on from JAOPSE010000008.1 coordinate 134,086,047, forward strand.
CCTCGCCGTACCTTGAATCAACCTCCAGTCCGCACTTCGCCAGCTCCTGTCGTCACCTCGAACGTTGGTGAGCTCCGTTCTTTTTCTTATTTCACTGCGAAGTACTCAACCGATAGTTTGTCACCCGATAGTCGCGGGGTTTGGCGCGTATAGAACCTGGGGGTCACCTGTACCTTGGTGGAGATCGGCGGTCGACTGTGTCTGGGGCTCTGGGCGCCGGAGGTTGAAGAAGGTGCTGCTGACCTGGGCGTTCGGCTGGAGGGGAAGAAACACTCTGGTGCCGTTAGATTTCAAAACTGCGGCTCGGATCATAGGATAGCGATACCTCTTCGTAGCATGAAAAGTGGATCGTTGATTGTCCAATCTGCGGCTTAGGTTATCACGTGTATATCTGCCGTTCGTCGCAAATCTCATGGCTATAGATGCGTACCGGCTCTGTTGGGATAGCTTCTAATCTATGCCGTCCGTAGTGGATCGAACGACTCACAGTGCCCCGTACCCCTTCGTAGTGGACTTTTTGCGTAAGAACCCCTTTGGATTCCCTAAATTGAACCCGCCGTCCACATGGGGATTCGTCTGAGTCCTGGAATATTTTGCGCAGAGCCCCTTATGCTTTTTAGTTATCGAGGCCCAGTCCAGAGCTGTTTTAAATTCAATAATTGAATTGGAAAATAGATTTTTTAATACAAAAATAATTGTAGGAACTTGTATAAATCATAGAAAATTCATACTAACTCCTTTTTAGTCCATTCCAGTACCTATAATTTGTATTAATATTGTTTAATACTTAGTGTCTCTGTTTTAACATGAAAATGGTGTTAAAATTTATTTCTTAGCTAATCTCGTATCAAATACATAAAACCTTAGGAAATTCGTATCTCCTCCGTTTTAACTCCGATTTGATCCGTTCAAGTTACGTTAGTCTCGTTACAACGCATAGATCATTATTATGCAGTATGTTCTTATGTTTGGTGTGATGTTAATTTTATCTATACCATGTTTGTCTGTATTGCTACGACTAGCGCGAGGACACGTGTCATCTGAAAAGCAAGTTGGTACCTGGAATCTCAAGTGCCAGGCAAGTTGTGCCCTTGACCACATTTTACCCAATAATGTTCTTTAATATCACATACTCATGCATAGGTTAACTTTGATGGGACCCAATAGGTCACCCTAGATTGTTTATCTCATTACCTTGTTTACCCCTGAATCACTTGGGTAGTTTGCTATTGCTTTACATGGTTTTGGGATAATCGTTTATTATATCTATGTTCCAATTATTCTTGTTATTCTGTTTATGTTCATGTTGATATCATTAATGTTAATTGGAACATAGAGCTTAACTTGAGAACCACGTGCCACCACAAGGGAGGAATGGGACCCCTTGGCTGACTAATTAGGAAAGCTAGTGGAAGACTACCTTACCCGAAAGGGGCAAGGGCAGTAGGGGAGAGGTCAGTGCGGGGAGGTCCCTGGTTGATTTTGCTGCGATGGCGGTCAGCCAGGAACCCTGTACTGGATCTTCCCATAAACTGTAGCGGGTTTTCGGAAGCTAGTGGAACTTTGTAAAGGCCTCGTAGTGGATCCCTAGCCATTCACCTTGGTAGTGTCTAAGGGCCTAGCTAACCCTGGCGACATGGGAAACACGACTTGTGGGTAAAGGGTACAACCTCTGCAGAGTGTAAAACTGGTATACTAGCCGAGCTCACGGTCATGAGCGGCTCAGGACTCTCTGATGTTTAAATTATGGAACTTAAATTCAATTTTGTCATTTGCATTGCATGGGTTTATTATTAATTTTGTTCTATTACTTTACTTATGGTTTGGTATTTACTTACACTTAGTAACTGCTAATAAAATTTTGACCAACTTATAAAAGCAATGCTCAGCTTCAGCCTTTATTCCATTGATCAGCCTTACACTTCATGAACTCCCACCTTTGGTGAGTTCATGCCACATTATTCCCCACAACTTGTTGAGCTATGATCATGTGTGAGCTCACCCTTGCTGTCTCACACCCCCCCCCACAGGAGAAGAACAGGTGGTTTCAAGTGGAGTCAAGTATCGAGGAGTTTGATCTGATCTAGGTGGCGTTTCTCAGTTGACATTAGCGCCGACGATCCTTAGTTCGTTTTATCTTTAATTATTTTATTTTGTAATAAGTCTTCCGCTATGTAATAAATACTCTGATGTTTTATGACATTTATCTCTATACACTCTGTTATTATATGTGTTGTCTTCCTGGCGCATGTATGAGATGCACCTGGCTTTGTTCCTTAAAGTCGGGTGTTACACCATTGCCGATGTACAGTTCTTCGAGCTCTCTTTGCCGAGTGTCACACTCGGCAAAGCCTTTGCTGAGTATTTTCAAGCCTTCGCCGAGTGCTTCAGACATTCGACAAAGATGCTGATTCCGGTAGCGCATGTATTACTAGGAGTATGCAAATTTTAAATATTTCTTTACTAGATGAAGTGGACTATGAAACTATAGGTGTACATCTGTGGTGTGCCTAATAGGCCGACCCAAAGCACACAATTTCTTACACGACCCAGATCTGGCACGGTCCAACCTAATTGTGGGCCTGAGCCGACACAGCCCAATATGTGGGTCGTGCTTGGGCCTCAAGTCAAGCCCACGGGCGGGCCTGGCATGGCCCAATATGTGGGTCGTGCTTGTATATGTTTGTTTATGCATTACTGTTATATGTATATGAGCCGGTCTGGCACATTAAGTCATTTTGGGCTATTTGGGCCGGCCTGGCACACATAACTAATTGTGGGCCGATGATTGGACACACATGCTGGTATGGCATGGCCCATAATTAGATATATGCTTTTGTGGGCATGTGCCGTGCCGGGCCAGGTCGGCCCACATGTACAGGTATACATGCAACTAATAATTCGAGGGAGAGATGTTACCTGTGGTAAATTGAGAAATGAACTACTCCCTTAGGCAAAAGTGCAATTGACTTTTATAAAATGAAAATTATTTTTAACATTATTCAAATATATATATATATATATATATATAGCTATACATTTTAAACCTAATTTTATGATAAATTTATTTAGTCATATAAATTATATTAATATTTCTTATTAATTTAGTTAATTTTAAGAAATTTTAACAATAATAAATAGCAGTAACTATTTTGATACGAACATTAACTAATTTGGTGTGGATGAAGTATTAATAAATAACGATGACTATTCAGAAATAATTAAAGAAGACGGTGTTTAATTTCTCTAATTAAAGTTTAGTTCATATCATATCAAATATTTGAATATTAATTATAAGTATTAAATATATTATTATTTAAGTTTAATAATTTTGTCTTGTTTTTATAATTAATTTTATAATTAGGCTATATTTAATACACGTAATTACTGTTCAAGCATACAATGTAAGAGCATCTATAGTAGTTTTATAAAAAAAGCTCACTAAAGACAGATGCGAGTAGTTGGTAAATGACAGTAGGGAGTAAAAAATATGTGTTCTCTCTTAGTTTTCTATTTTTAGTTGCTAAATATTTCAAATTATGTCAGCTAGAAAGTCCTCTCCTTCTTACATTCTAGAAAGTTTTATGTTCTTCCCATCAAACATGATATTGTTCTTGCAATGGTTCTAAAATTTGCGTAAAGAAAAATCTGCATACAAAACAGACACAAATCTATATGATTAATCGATTCCAAATATAACCTAAATTGTAAACTGCAAAAATAAAAAAGTCTAACTTGCAGTAAAATTATTTTCCATATATTAGCCTAGAGTTCATTAATAAAAAATTAAAGAGAATAAGAGCAGAAGGCATATAACAATAATTTCATACGAAAAAATATTTTGAGGAGTTCCACTCGAGTTGCCAAATGTGGAGACAAGAAAGGATAAATAACAACTTTTAAAATTTAGCAACATTTTTAATGGTACTATTAAATACGTGTTTTTTTTCTAATAACTACTTAAATTAAGATTTAAGAACTTTTTACATAACAGTCTATGGGAACCTAGGCTTTGTGCGTGCATGGACGGCATTGCAGTGCAGTACATGGGGGTAATCCACTGCAGGAGGGCAATTTACCTGTGCCAGTAGCCTACGGATCCTAGGCTGTTCTCCCCAGTCTGTGCAAAGATTTGAAGGGTCTGGGGTACTGTGCCAAATTATTGCTTCGTGTACATCAAGCCACCGTAAAATCTCGCTGTAAAAGTTTTTTTTAAATCTTATGGTAGCTTGGTGCACGGATAGTAAAGCTACCGTTGGATCGAGGATATTCTTGGCCTATTGTATGTTATTTTAGTATCTAAAGTTGTCATGTTATATAAAATTACATAGGATACAACTATCTCAATATATGGTATTATAAATTATTTTTAATCCATTATTAAAATATGAGACGTGGACCACTTGGATTTTCATGTTTTAATGTCTAAGATCCCGTCTCATGTAATATCTCTCTCAGAATATAGCTTTCTTCTCATTCCTATTAACTTGTTTGCCATATCATAAAAAATGTTTATGTAGCATGTATTAAATGAGTATGTTACTATGGATTGGGAATAGCTTATCCACCACAATGCTTTTAAGAATGACATGGTCATAAATTCCCAATTCAACATTATCATAGACTATGTTTGGCACATTTTGTTTACATTTTACAAGAATTGTTTTAATTATCATTTTATGCCTGTTTAGACTCTAGAGTTCAAGGTTCTTGTTGTTCAACGCTCAAATAGGTCTAGATCATATATTAGCAACAACTAATACGTCCATAGACAGTGACGAAACCAGCCCAAAATTAAAGTATGGACACTCACCGAGTGCGAGGGGATGACTAGCTAGGTATGGCCTAGCATAGTCAAGCGCCCGCATGGCCAGGTGTGATCGGGTGTGGTCGGGTGGTGGCATGTCTTGGTGCGGCGGGGACACTGCCTGGTGTGGAGGCGCAGACACGGCGGGTAGCACGACATTTTTTGCCTAAAAATGTTTTGACCTTAGAACTAAAGTGGCCTAGCATTAATGTGTTTTTTAACAAAAGCATATGTTACAAGACTTTTAACCAAGCATGGATCAATAGCTTGTAGTCAGACTTCACTCGTAATAATAACAAAATGAATTATGGTGGTTTATATTTCATAGTAGGTATAAAAGTAAAACTTAATCATGGGGCGATTTGCAGTTAATTTGTCTTGCATTTTATGCAGTAATCTATAGAGCAGTGTGTGGGGGCTGACTGACACATGGTCGAGTGGGCCCAAGCAATGGGAGGTAGGAATGCTCTAGTGCTCAACAATACAACGGGCAGGGGCAACTATGTTGTTAAGCGTGTCCTGTCAATGTACACTGCAGGGATATTTATAGGTAACCAGGTGAGTGGACATGACCTCATAAGTACGATTATGCCCCTGGTTACCTACGTCTTCCCTAGAATATTCTCCCCTTGGGTGTCATTACAGGTCACTACAGTGGAGTTAAGTACAACCTGAACAAACACACCATCAACCCTACCCCAGGGTGAGGCTTACACATGGGCCCGAGCAGGTCGCTGTGTGGGCCCATTCCACAATCCACGCGGATAGGAGTTGTGGTCTTCGCTTGGGGTGCCGGGTCTTTGACTCTTGCGAAGGCTGGCTGTAACACCCCACTAATCCCACACAATGGATGTTACCAAAAACCCTTCCTACAAAACTTATGCAACACATAGAGAAAGAAAGTATTGCAAAATTCGGCAGCACCTCCCTTGAAAGAAGCATAACAAGGGAAACATAGAGTTTATACAGAATATAAAAGAAAGATAATTGACATAGTATAATCGAACTACAACGGTAGAAAAGAGCATTCATGACCAGACAAAAGATAGACAACACAGCCCACCAAACTAAACAGTTCAACTACCATGAGAGATTAGAATGTAATAATCCCCTATACTTGACCCTCCCTGTTAAACATCATTATTAAGCAGTGGTTCCTTTATTTAAAGGTGTGGTGGCCGTGCTGCTACGTCCCTTCTTTCCTAAAGCAAAGATCAGGTGCCTGCATCTGACAATGCAAGAGTGAGATGACACATCTCAGCAAGTAAAAGAGCAAACAACAGTTGGACAATGTAAACCAACCGTGCATAAGCAACCATGTGGTTCACAACTTCTTTCTTAAATATTAAATTGCAGCAAGTAAGCAAGTAATCAATTACTTAATACCAAGATGAATCACAAAGTAAAAATCCACATCTTCCTCATCACCATAATAGGTTCCACACTTCCCCATAAATGCACATAGCTACAGATGCAGTATGACTTCTATCTTCATACCTCTAAGGATATGAAGCTGCATCATACCCCTTCTCGAGCAACATATGATGCTCATTGTACCGGTACGGTCGGACCATAAGATCACGACGAAACTTCAATGCAATGGATGAGGAATGCATTATGCATGTCAACAACATGAGTTCTTCCCAAATAAAATGTGCTAGACATATACTTCTACCCATTTCACATAATAAACCACATGGTAACATGATCAAACCACAACCTCCACATGTATAATAAATAAACATGAATAACTTCAAACGATGGTACCTAATTAGGAATATGAATACGAACACAAATAGCACAAACATAATCAAATATAAGACTCTTCAATTAACAGACGGAATAACCATCACTGTTTTACTTGCCTTCACCGGAAGTTTGGGCAAATCCCTAAGTATGATCCGGAAGTCCACCACCTGTTTTTGACACACAACTTAGTGCACCAATTTCACACAATCAGGCTCATAAACGACGCCGCACCTACGCATAATCTCACACCACGTCGCGGGTAACATCTCTCCCCACACCCACCAAACTGCAGCGGTGCTTCTTAATAACTTCATAACTTTAAAATTATGACAGCAGTGGTAGCAAACAAAAACTCCAGAGGCATCTACATAAAATTCCCCACGAGTTTTATATACAATTTATAATTAAATTCTAAACTCTAATTAGCCCAAAATAGCCCACAAGATAAACCCTGTAATCTATTTTTTCTCTTTTGGACAGCGACATACCCAGATTCAAACAGCGATAACTTTCAAAATATAATTCCAAAGCAAGCGCATAAGTACTCTTTGGAAAGATAAGACAAAGCCCTATATGATTATCATACTGGTTATCACTAATTACCCACGAGAAATACCCAGAAACTGCTAATACTACTGCTGTTCACCCACCTGAAAAATCTGTTTTTTGGACAACAACATACCCGGATTCAAACAGCGATAACTTTTAAAATATAATTCCAAATGAAGCGCATAAGTACTCATTGGAAAGATAAGACAAAACCCTACATGATTATCATACTGGTTATCACTAATTAACCCACGAAAATTCCCAGAAACTGCTAATAATACTGCTGTTCACCCACCTAAAAAATCTGTTTTTTGGACAGCAACATACCCGAATTCAAACAGCGATAACTTTTAAAATATAATTCCAAATCAAGCGCATAAGTACTCATTGGAAAGATAAGACAAAGCCCTACATGATTATCATACTGGTTATCACTAATTAACCCACTCACAAAATTCTTGGACAGCACCTCTACCGATTCACATAAATAAACACATAATCAAATTGATTGCAGCACAAAAACAACAAAAGTTAATCACGAATTCACCTTGGGATCTTCCCTTCCTTCTTCTTTCTTCCTCCCTCCAAACTCCAATTGAGATCGCAGCCACACGACTTTGAACCACGCAGGAGGGCTGCACCTTGGAGGAGGGGGAGACAATGGGGGGGGGCGACTAGGGTTTCGGGGATGAAGAAGATGAGAGAGGGGAGGGGGTGGCGGCCAAGTCCAAGGGGAAATGGGGGGGGGCTGCACAAAAGGGGGGGGGGGAGAATTAGGGAGAGGGCGGCTAGGGTTAAGGGGACTAATGGGCCGGATCAAGGTTCAAGGCCCAACTCGCCCACGTGACAGCTCCTGACCCCGTCGCAAGCAACTAACCAAAGAAATTCTACTGTCTTACAGGTGAATGTTTTCCACAAATTCCAAATTCACAAAGCGCATCACTCGAATGAGGAAAAAGAACAAAAAGAATAACCTCCACTTCTCCTCTTTGCAAACCAGGTGTCACACTCTACCCCCCTTAAAAAGAATTCGACCTCGAATTCTGACGCTTCTATCGGAACAACAGAAGGAAAAAAATTAATGAATCAACAACACTTACCCAAAACGAAAAGTTTTGGATATTTCTGCCGCATCAGCTCCTCAAGTTTCCACGTAGCCTCGCGCTCAGACTGATTAGTCCATAAGACCTTCACATACTTAATTGATCTCTTCCTCAAAACACGCTCCGAGGATTCCAAGATACGCACCGGATGACACTCCAAAGTCAGATCCTGCTGCACCGCAATTAGTTCCATCTCAATCTGATGGTCCGGATCCCGCAAGAACTTCCTCAGCATGGAGACATAAAAAACTGGGTGTACCCCTGCCATGGAATCCGGCAGTTGCAAGCGATAAGCCAAGTTGCCCACCCAGGCCAAGATAGTGAACGGTCCAATATATCTCGGGCTAAGCTTTCCGGAGACACCGAACCGAACAACTCCTTTAGTGAGTGATACCCTGAGAAGGACTTGGTCACCCACTACAAATTCCAAATCCCGCCTCCTCACATCAGCATAACTCTTCTGACGGCTCTGAGCGGCCAAAATATTCTGACGAATTTCCCGAACCTTCTCTAAAGTCTGCTGAACCCAATCAGGACCAACCAGGGATCTCTCTCCCAAGGTCTCCTAGCATAGAGGGGAGATACACCGCCTGCCATATAAAGCCTCAATGGTGCCATCTTGATGCTAGCCTAGTAGCTGTTGTTATAAGCAAACTCTGCCAATGCAAGATGATCTTCCCAGCTACCCTTGCAAGACAGTACACAAGCACGCAACATATCTTCCAGGGTTTGGATCATTCGCTCTAACTGACCATCAGTCTGAGGATGAAAAGCGACACTAAGGGAAAGCTTGGTACCCAATGCACTGTGAAGACTCTCCTAGAATTTGGATACAAATTTGGAGTCTCGATCAGAAACAATGGACTTAGGTACCCCGTGAAGCCTGATTACTTCCTTCATATACAAGGGGACCAATTCTAAAGCTGAATTGGTGGACTTCATGGGAATAAAGTGCGCAGACTTAGTCAAGCGATCCACTACCACCCAAATAGCATCCCTGCCCCGAGGAGAACGAGGTAAGCCCACCACAAAATCCATGGTGATATGCTCCCACTTCCACTCCGGAATTTCCAGTGGCTTTAGCAAACCTGCAGGCCTCTTATGCTCGGCCTTCACGCGCTGACATACTTCACAGGCGGCCACGTACTTAGAAACGTCAACCTTCATCTGCTTCCACCAGAAGTTTTGCTTCAGATCTTGGTACATTTTGATTTCGCCAGGGTGAACGGTGTAAAGCGTTTTATGAGCTTCTCTCAAGATATCCATCTTCACCTCTAATTTCTGAGGCACACAAAGGCGACCCCTGAAACGAACCAAATCATTCTCATCAATAGAGAACTCCCGGGGTTTACCATCGCCAACCCTCTTTCGAGCTTCCTGCAATAAACGATCCTGCTGCTGAGCCACATGCACTCTCTCCATGAGGGAAGATTGAATAAGCATACGAGTCTCCTCACTAGCGGTGCCGACATAGCACAAAGCGATCCCCAAACGGTCCAGATCAGCAATTAACTGCAAGGCCACTTTTGGAACCCTGGACCTGCTAAGGGCATCAGCCACCACATTTGCCTTCCCTGGGTGATAATGAATAGACAAATCATAATCTTTAATCAATTCGAGCCACCAATGCTGCCTCAAATTCAGCTCCTTCTGAGTGAAAATATACTTGAGACTTTTATGATCGGTGTAAATGTCACAAGCCTCGCCATAAAGATAATGCCTCCACGACTTTAGAGTAAAAACCACCGCGGCCAATTCGAGATCATGAGTTGGATAATTTCCCTCATGCTTCCTCAACTGCCTTGAGCCATAAGCAATAACTCTGCCTTCCTGCATCAACACACAGCCAAGACCAATTCGTGAAGCATCCGTATAAACTGTGAAACGCTTACCGCTCTCAGGCAAAGCTAGGATAGGGGTGTCCACCAACTTGCTCTTCAATGTCTGATAACTGACCTCGCAATCATCGGACCAGACGAAGAGAACACCCTTCTCCAAGAGTCTAGTCAAAGGCTTAGCAATGCTGGAAAAATTTGGTACGAAGCGCCAATAATATCCAGCGAGCCCTAAGAAACTTCGAATTTCAGAGACACTAGAGGGTCTCTTCCACTCCACCACAGCTGCAACATTCTTGGGATCAACCGCAATGCCCTACTGATTAATCACATGCCCCAGGAAAGCCACTTCGGATAGCCAAAAGGCACACTTCTTCAACTTGCCATAAAACTGATTCTTCCTTAGGGCACCCAGAACGAGACGGAGATGATGCTCATGCTCAGCCTCGGTCTTTGAATAAATTAGAATATCATCCAGGAACACGACCACAAAGTCGTCCAAGAACTCATGCAACATCCTATTCATTGCTTCCATAAAAGCAGCAGGGGCATTAGTTAAGCCAAAAGACATGACTATGAACTCATAATGCCCATACCTAGTGCAAAAAGCGGTCTTCATCCTCCTCACGAATCCTCAGTTGATGATAACTAGAGTTCAAATCAATTTTGGAGAACACCTGGGCACCCCTCAACTGTTCAAAGAGAACCTCAATACGGGGAAGTGGATATTTATTCTTGATTGTCACTTGATTCAAAGCGCGATAATCCACACATAGCCACTTGCTTTTATCCTTCTTCTCAACAAACAATACTGGAGAAGCCCATGGAGACCTGCTAGGCCTAATGAAACCCTTAGCCAGCAGATCATCCAATTGCCACTTCAATTCAACCTGCTCCTTTGGGGCCATCTGATACGGGGCCTTATGAATAGGCTGCATACCCGGAATCAGCTTGATCTCAAAAGCTACATCGCACTCCGGAGGAATGCCTGGAAGCTCTGCCGGAAACACGTCAGCAAAGTCGCACACCACACGGATGTCCTGTACTCACAAGGCAGCCTCACCCTCCTACACCATGGAGAAAAAGATTCCCAACTTCCTTGACCAGCGATCCGGAAGCAATTGCGCCAACAAGGATAACATGTACTTTGGAGAACTTCCCAAGAATACCACCTCCCTACTCGACGGCGCCTGCAATAACACTGTCTTCCAAAAATAGGATATAACTGCGCGATACTGAGATAACCAATCCATACCCAAGATAACATCGAATGCCCCCAAGGAAATCACAACAAGATTGGCCGAAAAGACCTCATCAGCAAGAATAACGGAACACCCCTGACAAACTGAACAGCTACTAATGGAGCCATTAGCAGAACTAACCAAAATTGGGTGACCCAACCTCTGCACCGAAAGACCAGCCCACGACACAAAATCCTCCGAAACAAACGAATAGCTAGCGCTCGAGTCAAAAAGAGCATGGACCACAAACAAATCAACTGAAATCGTACTTATCACCACGTCTCCTTGCTCTCTGCCATCCGCAGCGGGTAGTACATAAGCTCCGGAAATACCCGCATAAGAGGAAGCTCCCGGAGTGAAATTAACAGAAGAACCCCATCGAGCCGCCGGGTGAGGCAGACACGGAGCTCCAAACTGAGATAGCTTAGGAGTAGTCGGTGCAGGAGTAGGCGCAGCCAGATACTAAGGAAAACCCTGCACTGGCACGAACTGAGAAGTCCCAGGCACATAAAACTGCTGCGGATGAAGTGGAACTGAAAATTGCTGCTCAGCGCTTGACATCATGTTGATAGTGCTCTGAGAAGAGGAGGAAGTCACTAGCTGTCACACCCGGTTTTAAGGGACAAAGCCTGGTGCATCTCATACATGCGCCAAGAAGACAACATATATAATAACAGAATGTATAGAGATAAATATCATAAAACATCAGAGTATTTATTACATAGCGGAAGACTTAATACAAAATAAAAGAATAAACATAAAACGAACTAAGGATCGTCGGCGCCAATGTCAACTGAGAAACGCCACCTAGATCAAGTCGAAAGCCTCAGTGCTAGGCGGCTCCTCTTCGACCACCTGTTCTTCTCCTGTGGGGGGGGGGGTGTGAGACAGCAAGAGTGAGCTCACACATGTTCATCGCTCAACAAGTTGCGGGGAATAATGTGGCATGAACTCACCAAAGGTGGGAGTTCATGAAGTGTAAGGCTGATCAATGAAATAGAGGCTGAAGCTGAGCACTGCTTTTATAAGTTGGTCAAAATTTTATTAGTAGTTACTAAGTGTAAGTAAATACCAATCCTTAGAAATAATAAATAAAAGTAACAATAAAATAATCCCAGATGCAATGGAATGACAAATTAAGTTTAAGTTCCATAAATTAATCATGTGAGTGTCCGAGCCGCTCATGACCGTGAGCACGACTAGTATACCAGTTTTACACTCCGCAGAGGTTGCACATCTTTACCCACAAGTCGTGTTACCCATTTGCCACGGAGTTGATCAGACCCCATACACCTCTACCAAGGAAGGGAGGCAGGGTACCACTACGAGGCCTTTACAAAGTTCCACTAGCTTCAGACTACCCGCTACAGTTTATAGGAAGCTCCAGTGCAGGAATCCCTCGCCTGACCGCCATCGCAGCAAAATCAACCCAAGGACCTCCCTACACTGACCACTCCCCTACTGCCCTTGCCCCTTTCGGGTAAGGTAGCCCTCCACTAGCTTTCCTAGTTAATCAGCCAAGGGCGTCCCATTAAACCCTTGTGGTAGCACTGTTTTCCCGGGTGGTTCTCCATATTCCCATTAACATAATGATCCTATCATGAACATAAAATAATGAACAGATAATAACAAGTGTAATAATGAGTAATAAGTATCTCTATACCCAAATCCACATAAAGCAATAGCATGTACTACCCAAAAATTTAGTAGTAAAACCAGTGGTGAAGCAAGGTATAAAGATAGTCAAAATCTAGGGTAACCTATTGGGTCCCATCAAAATTAACCTATGCAGGTCATTATGATTAATAAGAACATGAATGGGTAAAAGAAGTGATCAAGGGCACAACTTGCCTTCAACGAGCTCCTGCTCAGCAGTCTCTACCAACTGGACCTCAGATTCCATAGTGGCTTGCTCGTCTACTCACATCAACACAATACACACATAGCATAGCATAAATTAACATCACATCAAACATACAAATAGAATATACAGTAATAAACTAGACATTAAACTAAGATCACAGGAACTGGAATCATTAAATTTAGAGTTATATAATTTATGATAAGAATTTTCCAAGGTTTTATGCATTTAATATAGGGTTAAGTGAGAAATAAATTTTAATGTGTATTTCATGTAAAAACAGTGGTACAAATGGATAGACAATAATATTATGAAAATTTAGGAACTGGAATGGACCAATTTGAAGTTCATATGCATTTACTATGAATTAAACAAGTTTTTGTAATTAATTTAATGTTAAAAATCTATTTCTAAATTAAATTCTCTGATTTTCTAATCCTCTGGACTGGGCCACATTTTCTGTAAAGCGCAGGGGGCTTGGGGAAATATTTCTAAGACTCAGTGAACAACAGCTGTGGACGGCGGGTTCTATTTTTGGACAAAGTAGGGACTCTTTAGTAAAAAGGCTATCGTGAAGGGGTACGCTGCACTATGGGCCGTCAGATCTACGCTCAAGGACCCAGATTTTACTTAACAATATCAATTCCCGAGCGTCCATCCACAGATCAACGGCTTGGATTTCTTCTGACCGAACCAGCACCTAGGATCTAATCTGCGTCGTCCAACTCACGATCGACGGCTACCTACGTTGCTCCTACCCTGGCCAACAGAGCACATCGGCGCCGCCCAGTGGCCAGGCGAGCCATCGCCGGAGCACGCCAAGTTCTGGGTTCTGGTCGTCGATGTGGGATACGACTAGGCGGAAAAGGGGCCGGAGAACCAAACGAATGTGTTAGAGAGCACCATACCAGGGATGGATGCGCTTACCGACTTGCCCACGGTGACCTGCGATCCGTGGCGAAAGGATTGCTCCAGTTAGCAATTGACGAATGTTCGACCGCGTGTGAGCTTTGGATTTCCCCCAGCGACGCCCGCCGCATGCCAACGAGGCCCCCGAGGCACACCGCAAGCCCAGTACGCACTTCCACTAAATTTCGACCATGGCGGCCATCTTCTCCCTCGTTCGGTGGTCACGGTGGGGATCGGGGTTTCAAGGTCAGGGATGCGGCTCGCGGAGGTTGGCTTTATTTCGTGGTGAGGTCAGCGGCCAGGTGAACCGAAGTCGGCCGTGGATCACGGCATGCCTCCGCCATGCGCGGTGGATTCGTCGTGGGCTGTTTGACGAAGTCCGGCGGCGCGCGGTGTGGGCGAGACCCGGTAACAGAAACCAGAGCGAATTTGAGATAAAATCAGGGCTGACCACGGGGTCCCACAGGTAGAGTAAGGAGGGAAAGCCACGCGCGCGCATGGTTGATCGTCAAGCGGGCCCCACATGTCAGTAGGGAGAGGTATGACGCTGGTGGGCTGCCGGACTCTGAAGGTTTACTGGGCCGCGCAGGAGAAGTGGGCCCGAGTGTGGTGATTTGGCCCATTTCCCTTTCTTTTTCATTTCTATTTTTCTTTATTCCCAACTTCATTTTGAATTCAAATTTTAAATTCAAACCTTGTGCATACTTTGTCTCGTATTATATTGTGAACTTTAAGAAATACCAATTTGGGAATATTTAAATTTTTCTTTATATTTTATATACTACTTTTTTTTCTTATTTTAAACCCTAGTTTTCTATTTAGGGTTTTAATCCAACTTCTAGTAAATATTACCCTACTATTACTATCCTTATTATTTTATTTAATGCACAATCATATAAAAAAACTCAGCATGATGCACAAGTTGTTCATGTGTCTTTTGTTATTTATTCTCTTTTAGGAGTGGGTGTTCTCATATGATAATATGTGGAGACAAAATACACAAGAGTGTTATCCCTGTTTTCTATGGTCTACAACTTTGGGTATTACAAATCCTACCCCCCTTAAAAATAATCTCGTCCTCGAGATTTAAGAAGATCTAGGGAAAAGATGGGGGAAGTCTATGCGAAGCTCTTCTTCTCTCTCCTAAGTAGCTTCATCTTCACCGTGGTGACTCCATTGTACTTTACACATCTTTATCACCTTATTTCTTGTAACTCGAGTCAAAGTGTCCAGAATCTTGATAGGATACTCTGCATAAGTCAGATCATCTTGAACACTAAGGTCCTCCATTGGTAGTTGCTCCTCAGGTACCCTGAGACATTTCTTCAGCTGAGATACATGGAATACATCATGTATGTCTGACAGATGATCAGGTAATTCCAGTTGATATGCAACTTCTCCCACTCGCTTTAAGATCAAGAAAGGTCCAATGAAGCGAGGGGACAACTTTCCTTTAACTTTAAATCTCCTCATACCCCGAAGTGGTGACACCGTCAGATACACGTGATCACCCTCCTTAAACTCCAGTAGTCTTCTCCTATTATCAGCATAGCTCTTCTGCCTTGATTGTGCAATTCTCCAATTTTCTCTTATCATTCGAACTTGTTCTTCTGCCTCTTGTATAAGCTCAGGCCCAAAGAACTGTCTTTCTCCAGTCTGATCCCAATACAGAGGAGTCCTGCACTTTCTGCCATATGGAGCCT
This sequence comes from Zea luxurians, assembly GCA_029449295.1. Lineage (NCBI taxonomy): Eukaryota > Viridiplantae > Streptophyta > Magnoliopsida > Poales > Poaceae > Zea > Zea luxurians. The sequence continues at coordinate 134,101,804 of JAOPSE010000008.1, forward strand.
CAAATGGTGACATCTTCAAACTGGCCTGGTAGCGATTATTATACGAGAACTCAGCAGAGGGTAAGCTCTTCTCTCAACTTCCACCATGCTTGAGGGCATAAGCTCTTAACATATCTTCTAGCACTTGATTAGTCCTCTCTGTCTGTCCATCAGTCTGGGGATGGTAGGCTGAGCTAAAATTCAACTTTGTATCCAAGCTCTAATGCAACTTCTTCCAAAATCGAGAAGTAAACTGCGATCCTCGATCAGACACGATCTTCTTAGGCACTCCATGTAGACAAACTATCCGAGTCATATACAATTTTGCTAGCTTGGCTCCTGTGTAATTAGTCCTCACAGGTATGAAATGAGCCACTTTTGTCAGTCTGTCCACAAATACCCAAATAGAGTCATATCCTGCTGGAGTGCGGGGTAGTCCAACAATGAAATCCATACCAATTTCTTCCCACTTCCATTTAGGTATCTTCAGTGGATGCAGTAGTACAGTTGGCCTCTGGTGTTCAGCCTCAACTCCTTGACACACATAGCACATAGCCACATGTGCAGCCACATCTCTCTTCAATCCATACCACCAAAACTTCTACTTAAAATCCTGATACATCTTGGTACTCCTATGATGAATAGAATAATCTGAGTCGTGGGCCTCCTTTAAAATAGTCTCATGAAGGCTTTCAATATCAGGAACACATATCCCGTCCTTGAACCACACCATGCCTTGCTCATCTTCCGTGAATTCTGGACCTCTACCTTCAGTAATAAGATCCTTAATCTCTTGAATTTTAGCATCACCAATCTGATCTTTACGAATCTCTTGCTCCAAGGTAGGTTCCAACTCAATGGTGACTCCTTCAGTGTGAGTAACAATTCCCAGGTTGAGCCTCTCGAAATCTTTTGCTAATTCATTAGGTAGCTGGACAACAATAGCGGAGTGAACATGCTCCTTCCGACTCAAGGCGTCTGCAACCAAATTTGCCTTGCTCGAGTGATAATGAATCTCCAATTCATAATCCTTAATGAGCTCCAACCAACGGCGTTGCCTAAGGTTGAGATCCTTCTGAGTGAATATATACTTCAAACTCTTATGATCCGTGTATACTTGACACTTAGTTCCCATAATGTAATGTCTCCCAACCTTAAGCGCATGCACAACAGCTGACAGTTCCAAGTCATGAGTGGGGTAGTTCAACTCGTGTTTCCGCAACTGACGAGACACGTAGGCAATCACATGTCCTTCTTGCATGAGCACACATCCCAATCCTTGGCCAAATGCATCACAATAAATGTCAAATCCCTTCTGTAGATCTGGCATAATCAACACTGGTGGAGACATCAACCTCTTCTTTAATTGATCAAAGCTTTCTTGACATTTATCATCCCACTTAAATTCTCTGCCCTTCTCTAGAAGCGAGGTCGTAGGCTTGGCATTCTTAGAGAATCCTTCAATAAATCTCCGATAATATCCTGCAAGTCCTAAGAAACTCTAAATCTCCATAGCTGTAGTGGGTATGCTCCACACCACTATCTCCTTGACTTTAGCAGGATCCACTGATATTCATCCATTAGAAATGATATGTCCAAGAAAGGGCACCTCGCCAATCCAAAACTCGCATTTATTGTACTTGGCGTAGAGTTGATTATCTCGTAGCTTCTGTAGCACCAACCTTAGATGTTCTTCATGATCACTTTCACTCTTAGATTAGATAAGAATATCGTCGATGAACACCACAACGAATCTGTCCAGATACTCCATAAACACTTTATCAAATTCATAAAATAAGCTGGTGCATTGGTTAATCCAAATGACATAACAGTGAACTCATATAAACCATATCGGGTCGAGAAATCCGCCTTGGGAATATCCGATGGCCTAATCTTCATTTGATGGTAACCTGATCAGAGATCGATCTTCAAGAATACCCTTGCACCTCTCATCTGATCAAATGAATCTTCAATGCGGGGTAACGGATACTTGTTCTTCACTGTGACATCATTAAGGGTCCTATAATCCACACACATCCTCTGGGATCCATCCTTCTTCTGTACAAATAGAACCGGTGCTCCCCAAGGTGAGGAACTCGGACGAATGTAACTAGCCTCTTGTAACTCCGTTAACTGCTTCTTAAGCTCCTTCAGTTCTTCTACCGACATCCTGTATGGTCGCTTAGATATAGGGGCAGTTCCAGGTAAAAGATCAATAACAAACTCAACTTCCCTATCTGGTGGCATCCCTAATAACTCCTCTGGAAAGACTCGAAAAAATCCCTAATCCGCACGGGTGTTGTCACCATTAAACTTCTCATCTACTAAGAATGTCGCTAGTTGGATGGTGGTTGTTACCACAATTTCAACTTCAAATCATTCTTCTTTGGAACTGGTGAGCTCTACGGTTCCCTTAGCACGGTGTATATACAGACTTTGCCTTTCTTAACCATAACATACCAAGGATCAAGTCTATACTGCTCTCTTCTAACAGTATAGGGGTAGCCCATTTGGGTTAGAAATACAGGGTAAGAAAGAAGAATTGTAGACAAGGCGAGTAATTACGAGAAATGTTACTGCGGGGGATTTATTAGCTAAGTAGATTAGTGTGTTATCCACTAAAGCTAATACATTACCTTATGGTGGTACATGCTAAGATGCCCAACTATAATGTTTCAATCAATCAAAGAAGCAAATCAGACATTTATCATCAGAACAATCAACCAACATTTTTAATAGAGAAAATAATTTTAATTTCGTCTTAGGTTCCCTATCTCTGAAAAAGTTCATAGTTGTAGGATTCCAAGGTGTGAAATCCATCTTATCTTAGAGTAGTAAAGGTAAGAATGATCAGAGTAGAACAGTAGAAGGTGAGACATGATCAAGATAAGTATAGAAAGAATCAGAGTAAGGTAAGTAGGTAAGGGTTTTGTCCATTTCTATCTAGGTTTCGTCCTACAGTCAACATTTCCTCTGATACCACTTCTGTCACACCCGGTTTTAAGGGACAAAGCCGGGTGCATCTCATACATGCGCCAAGAAGACAACATATATAATAACAGAATGTATAGAGATAAATGTCATAAAACATCAGAGTATTTATTACATAGCGGAAGACTTAATACAAAATAAAAGAATAAACATAAAACGAACTAAGGATCGTCGGCGCCAATGTCAACTGAGAAACGCCACCTAGATCAAGTCGAAAGCCTCAGTGCTAGGCGGCTCCTCTTCGACCACCTGTTCTTCTCCTGTGGGGGGGGTGTGAGACAACAAGAATGAGCTCACACATGTTCATCGCTCAACAAGTTGTGGGGAATAATGTGGCATGAACTCACCAAAGGTGGGAGTTCATGAAGTGTAAGGCTGATCAATGAAATAGAGGCTGAAGCTGAGCATTGCTTTTATAAGTTGGTCAAAATTTTATTAGTAGTTACTAAGTCTAAGTAAATACCAATCTTTAGAAATAATAAATAAAAGTAACAATAAAATAATCCCAGATGCAATGGAATGACAAATTAAGTTTAAGTTCCATAAATTAATCATGTGAGTGTCCGAGCCGCTCATGACCGTGAGCACGGCTAGTATACCAGTTTTACACTCTGCAAAGGTTGCGCATCTTTACCCACAAGTCGTGTTACCCATTTGCCACGGAGTTGATCAGACCCCATACACCTCTACCAAGGAAGGGAGGCAGGGTACCACTACGAGGCCTTTACAAAGTTCCACTAGCTTCAGACTACCCGCTACAGTTTATAGGAAGCTCCAGTGCAGGAATCCCTCGCCTGACCGCCATCGCAGCAAAATCAACCCAAGGACCTCCCTACACTGACCACTCCCCTACTGCCCTTGCCCCTTTCGGGTAAGGTAGCCCTCCACTAGCTTTCCTAGTTAATCAGCCAAGGGCGTCCCATTAAACCCTTGTGGTAGCACTGTTTTCCCGGGTGGTTCTCCATGTTCCCATTAACATAATGATCTTATCATGAACATAAAATAATGAACAGATAATAACAAGTGTAATAATGAGTAATAAGTATCTCTATACCCAAATCCACATAAAGCAATAGCATGTACTACCCAAAAATTTAGTAGTAAAACCAGTGGTGAAGCAAGGTATAAAGATAGTCAAAATCTAGGGTAACCTATTGGGTCCCATCAAAATTAACCTCTGCAGATCATTATGATTAATAAGAACATGAATGGGTAAAAGAAGTGGGGCACAACTTGCCTTCAACGAGCTCCTGCTCAGTAGTCTCTACCAGCTGAACCTCAGATTCCACAGTGGCTTGCTCGTCTACTCGCATCAACACAATACACACATAGCATAGCATAAATTAACATCACATCAAACATGCAAATGGAATATACAGTATTAAACTAGACATTAAACTAAGATCACAGGAACCGGAATCATTAAATTTAGAGTTATATAATTTATGATAAGAATTTTCCAAGGTTTTATGCATTTAATATAGGGTTAAGTGAGAAATAAATTTTAATGTGTATTTCATGTAAAAACAGTGGTACAAATGGATAGACAATAATATTATGAAAATTTAGGAACTGGAATGGACCAATTTGAAGTTCATATGCATTTACTATAAATTAAACAAGTTTCTGTAATTAATTTAATGTTAAAAATCTATTTCTAAATTAAATTCTCTGATTTTCTAATCCTCTGGACTGGGCCACATTTTCTGTAAAGCGCAGGGGGCTTGGGGCAATATTCCTAAGACTCAGTGAACAACAGCTGTGGACGGCGGGTTCTATTTTTGGACAAAGTAGGGATTCTTTAGTAAAAAGGCTATCGTGAAGGGGTACGCTGCACTATGGGCCGTCAGATCTACGCTCAAGGACCCAGATTTTACTAAACAATATCAATTCCCGAGCGTCCATCCACAGATCAACGGCTTGGATTTCTTCTGACCGAACCGGCACCTAGGATCTAATCTGCGTCGTCCAACTCACGATCGACGGCTACCTACGTTGCTCCTACCCTGGCCAACAGAGCACATCGGCGCCGCCCAGTGGCCACGGCGAGCCATCGCCGGAGCACGCCAAGTTCTGGGTTCTGGTCGTCGATGTGGGATACGACTAGGCGGAAAAGGGGCCGGAGAACCAAACGAACGTGTTAGAGAGCACCATACCAGGGATGGATGCGCTTACCGACCTGCCCATGGTGATCTGCGATCCGTGGCGGAAGGATTGCTCCAGTTAGCAATTGCCGAGAGTTCGACCACGTGTGAGCTCTGGATTTCCCCCAGCGACGCCCGCCACGCGCCAACGAGGCCCCCGAGGCACACCGCAAGCCCCAGTACGCACTTCCACTAAATTTCGACCATGGCGGCCATCTTCTCCCTCGTTCGGTGGTCACGGTGGGGATCGGGGTTTCAAGGTCAGGGATGCGGCTCGCGGAGGTTGGCTTTATTTTGTGGTGAGGTCAGCGGCCAGGTGAATCGAAGTCTGCCGCGGATCACGGCATGCCTCCGCCATGCGCAGTGGATTCGTTGCGGGCTGTTTGACGAAGTCCGGCGGCGCGTGGTGTGGGCGAGACCCGGTAACAGAAACCAGAGAGAATTTGAGATAAAATCGGGGCTGACCACGGGGTCCCACAGGTAGAGTAAGGAGGGAAAGCCACGCGCGCGCATGGTTGATCGTCAAGCGGGCCCCACATGTCGGTAGGGAGAGGTATGACGCTGGTGGGCTGCCGGACTCTGAAGGTTTACTGGGCCGCGCAGGAGAAGTGGGCCCGAGTGTGGTGATTTGGCCCATTTCCCTTTATTTTTCATTTCTATTTTTCTTTATTCCCAACTTCATTTTGAATTCAAATTTTAAATTCAAACCTTGTGCATACTTTGTCTCGTATTATATTGTGAACTTTAAGAAATACCAATTTGGGAAATATTTAAATTTTTCTTTATATTTTATATACTACTTTTTTTTTCTTATTTTCAACCCTAGTTTTCTATTTAGGGTTTTAATCCAACTTCTAGTAAATATTACCCTACTATTACTATCCTTATTATTTTATTTAATGCACAATCATATAAAAAAACTCAGCATGATGCACAAGTTGTTCATGTGTCTTTTGTTATTTATTCTCTTTTAGGAGTGGGTGTTCTCATATGATAATATGTGGAGACAAAATACACAAGAGTGTTATCCCTGTTTTCTATGGTCTACAACTTTGGGTATTACACTGGCTCCCATCTGAGCTTCCCATTGGGATTCCTCCTACACACCACATCCTTGTGGTTTTGACTGCAGATTGAACACCTGCCGTTCCACTGGCACTCTGCACGGCGATGCGCATCACCACAACGGAAACACACCAGCCCTAGCCCAGGCTTAGGAACAGCCCGAAACCTCTGAGTACTTCCTCCCAAAGCACCCGAGTCAGAGGATTTCCCACGGTAGGAATGGTGGCACTGATGCTAAGACTTGCCCCTCTTATGGGCTGGACCTCCAGTGTTGCCCCTCCTCACGTCCTGGCCACGAGGCTGATCAACACCCGATGACTTCTGCGACTCCATGGTATACTGGTGTTGCATCTCCATACCTAGTGCCTGCTCCACTGTAGTACGGAAGTCCACCAATGGAAAGGCTCCCAGGGCATGCCTGATGGAAGGTTTTAGGCCCTGACAGAACTGGCTCGCTTTCTCTATCTCATTATAAGCCACATGAGGGACAAAGCGGACCATCTTGTTGAAGCCCACTTCATACTCTGTGACAGACTTCTTCTCCTGCTTGTAGGACTGCAAATCAATCTTCATTTTCTCGAGGAAGGTGACCGGATAGAATCTTCTTTCAAACTGCCTGATGAAGACATCCCAAGACAGGACTCCTGGTGAGGAGGAGTGCGCTGCCTGCACGCCTCTCCACCAATTTTGAGCCTCTCCCTTCAGCAGCTATGTGCCAAAGCGAACTCGATCTCCATACACAATCTTGAAGACATTCATCTTATCCTCCATGTAAGTAAGCCAATCTGCCACCTCGACCGGAGTACCACTGCCATCAAAAGAATCCAACTTCATGCCCATCCACTACATCAGAGAAAGACCACTAACTGGAAGAGGCACCTCGGCCCCGCCACCTGGAGCAGCACCCGCAGGGACAGCGCCCCGGGCATTCCTCCACCACCAGCACCCTGAGCAGCACCCGCAGGGGCAACAGGAATAGCTTGCCTCAGAATGGCCAACTCCTGCTGCATGGCCTGCATCGCGGCTAACATTGCCGCCGGACTCATCGAGTCCCCACTAGGAACTTGCGGACTACATGTGCAAACTAGCATAGCTGCAGCCACAGGGATGAGAATAATAAGTAAATAAGATTGACATAGCATCTCCTCAAATAATGTCAAACTAGCTCAAACAATAACATAACATATCAATAGTAAAGCAGAAAACCCAGCCTACATGTGCAGTGTGTCAATTTATTATTACTCCCACTTGCTAGGACCTACAGCCTATACCTCTAATAGCAACTGTAACACCCCAATGATCCCACACAATGGATGTTACCAAAAACTCTTCCTACAAAACTTATGCAACACATAGAGAAAGAAAGTATTGCAAAATCCGGTAGCACCTCCCTTGAAAGAAGCATAACAAGGAAAACATAGAGTTTATACAGAATATAAAAGAAAGATAATTGACATAGTATAATCGAACTGCAACGGTAGAAAAGAGCATTCATGACTAGACAAAAGATAGACAACACAGCCCACCAAACTAAACAGTTCAACTACTATGAGAGATTAGAATGTAATAATCCCCTATACTTGACCCTCCCTGTTAAACATCATTATTAAGCAGTGGTTCCTTTATTTAAAGGTGTGGTGGCCATGCTGCTACATCCCTTCTTTCCCAAAGCAAAGATCAGGTGCCTGCATCAGACAATGCAAGAGTGAGATGACACATCTCAGCAAGTAAAAGAGCAAACAACAGTTGGACAATGTAAACCAACCGTGCATAAGCAACCACGTGGTTCACAACTTCTTTCTTAAATATTAAATTGCAGCAAGTAAGCAAGTAATCAATTACTTAATACCAAGATGAATCACAAAGTAAAAATCCACATCTTCCTCATCACCATAATAGGTTCCACACTTCCCCATGAATGCACATGGCTACAGATACAGTATGACTTCTGCCTTCATACCTCTAAGGATATGAAGCTGCATCATACCCCTTCTCGGGCAACATATGATGCTCATTGTACCGGTACGGTCAGACCATAAGATCGCGATGAAACTTCAATGCAATGGATGAGGAATGCATCATGCATGTCAACAACATGAGTTCTTCCCAAATAAAATGTGCTAGACATATACTTCCACCCATTTCACATAATAAACCACATGGTAACATGATCAAACCACAACCTACACATGTATAATAAATAAACATGAATAACTTCAAACGACGGTACCTAATTAGGAATATGAATACAAACACAAATAGCACAAACATAATCAAGTATAAGACTCTTCAATTAATAGATGGAATAACCATCACTGTTTTACTTGCCTTCACCGGAAGTTTGGGCAAATCCCTAAGTATGATCCGGAAGTCCACCACCTGTTTTTGACACACAACTTAGTGCACCAATTTCACACAATCAGGCTCATAAACGACGCCGCACCTACGCACAATCTCACACCCCGCCGCGAGTAACATCTCTCCCCACACCCACCAAACTGCAGCGGCGCTGCTTAATAACTTCATAACTTTAAAATTATGACAGCAGTGGTAGCAAACAAAAACTCCAGAGGCATCTACATAAAATTCCCCACGAGTTTTGTATACAATTTATAATTAAATTCCAACATATAATTAGCCCAAAACAGCCCAAAAGATAAATCCTGTAATCTATTTTTTTCTCTTTTGGACAGCGACATACCCAGATTCAAACAGCGATAACTTTCAAAATATAATTCCAAAGCAAGCGCATAAGTACTCTTTGGAAAGGTAAGACAAAGCCCTACATGATTATCATACTGGTTATCACTAATTACCCACGAGAAATTCCCAGAAACTGCTAATACTACTGCTGTTCACCCACCTGAAAAATCTGTTTTTTGGACAGCAACATACCCAGATTCAAACAGCGATAACTTTTAAAATATAATTCCAAATCAAGTGAATAAGTACTCATTGGAAAGATAAGACAAAGCCCTACATGATTATCATACTGGTTATCACTAATTAACCCACTAAAATTCCCAGAAACTGCTAATACTACTGCTGTTCACCCACCTGAAAAATCTGTTTTTTGGACAGCAACATACCCGGATTCAAACAACGATAACTTTTAAAATATAATTCTAAATCAAGCGCATAAGTACTCATTGGAATGATGAGACAAAGCTCTACATGATTATCATACTGGTTATCACTAATTAACCCACTCACAAAATTCTTGGACAGCACCTCTACCGATTCGCATAAATAAACACATAATCAAATTGATTGCAGCACAAAAACAACAAAAGTTAATCACAAATTCACCTTGGGATCTTCCCTTCCTCCTTCTTTCTTCCTCCCTCCAAACTCCAATTGAGATCGCAGCCACCCGACGGAGAACCACGCAGGAGGGCTGCACCTTGGAGGAGAGGGAGAGAATGGGGGGGGGGGCTAGGGTTTTGGGGTGGAAGAAGATGAGAGAGGGGAGGGGGGGGGGGGTGGCAGCCAAGTCCTAGGGGAAATGGGGAGGGGCAGCTGCACAAAAGGGGGGGAGAATTAGGGGGAGGGCGGCTAGGGTTAAGGCACTAGTACAATTTGGCTCTATACAAGCGGTAGGCTTTTTACATCACAGGCAGTTCGGTTAGAAAACCGCCTGTGATGTCCCAGGCGGTTCAGTACACCTGTGATGTAATAGTATCACAAGCGGTTTTTGTTTAGGACCGCCTGTGGTGCTCTATCCTTTTCACAAACGGACCCTAAGAAAAAACCGCCTGTGATTGTAAAAATAATTTTAATTTTTAACAGAAATATGCAAATACAATTTAAATGAATTAATATTTAATTTTTAACAGAAATATGCAAATACAATTTAAATGAATTAATATTTAATTTTTAACAATAATATGCAAACACAATTTAAATGAATTATAATAGCACACATAGATAACTAGAGAGATTTTAAATTAATTGGCAACCACAATTCATAGTCGATCATACATGATAACAAGTACAATTTGATTCATACAATTTTTCATGAACTACCATTTTTCCGCATGTATGGCTTTAAGTTCTTATCAATTTTCTTTTCCACACGCTTGATTCTCTCTGGACCGTTAAAGACGAACATCTCTTCATACTTATTGTATTCCTCATCTTGGTCTCCCACATTCTCAACTCCAACAATTTTTTGCTTTCCAGAAATAACTACATGCATCTTCTCATCTGCTGGATCGAGTACATAGAACACTTGTGCAACACATTCGGCGAGAACCCACGGGTCATCTTTATATCCTACTTTCTTTAAGTCTACCAGTGTGAGTCCGTAGTTATCCACTATCACCCCCATGGGATGTTGTACCCATTGGCACTTAAATAAGGGTATTTTCATGCTTGGGCCATAATCAAGTTCCCATATTTCCTCTATGAATCCAAAATATGTGGCCTTCTGTCCATGTAGGTCAAAAGCATCGATACGAACACCGCTATTTTGTGCAACACTTTTCATGTCTTTTGATTTAGTGTAGAATGTGTACCCATTGATGTCATATGCTTGCCATGATGTCACAAAACACGATGGCCCAGAAGCCAAATTCTTCATTGTTTTCTCTTCCAAAGAGTCTCCGAATGGGATGTTTTTGTCCATTAACCATTCGCTGAAACGATGTTTGTGCTCCCTCATGATCCAGTCCTCTGTGCGGTTCTGATTTTCTTTACGAAGCTCATCCAGGTGTTCCTCTATGTAAGGCTCGGCTATCGTGAGATGTTGTAGTACACTACCATGAGCACAATGTACTAGCTTGTAATCCTCAACGCGAAAAGTTTTCTTGCCCATTCTCCCTCTCCCACATAGTTTACCCTCATGTTTAGGTACAGGCACACCTATCATTGTTCTGTCACTGATGTAATCTATACAGCTCTCAATCACTTCTTCTGTAGTGTATCCCTCCATGATTGAACCCTCTGGGTGAGCGCGATTTCGCACATAACCTTTTAATACTCCCAGGTATCGCTCCAACTGAAACATATGATGTAAATATAGTGGCCCTAATATTTTTATCTGATCCACGAGATGTATGATTAGGTGTACTTGCATATCAAAAAATGATGGAGGAAAACACATTTCAAGCTTGCACATAGTCTCGATGATGTATGCCTTTAGATAGTTCAAGTCTTCTAAAGCTATTACTTTTTGTGAAACCGCATTGAAAAAGTAACACAAGCGTGTGATGACAACTTTGACATGCTCTATTTCGAGGGCTCTTACCGCAATTGGGAGGAACACCGTCATCATCACATGGCAGTCATGAGAGTTGTAGCCAAATAGAGACAAGTCCTTCATCCTGACTAGTCTGCTGATATTGGATGAGAAACCTGTGGGCACTTTGACCCCACGCAAACATTTGCAAATCTTTGTTCTCTCCTCAACTGACAAGTTGTAGCTAGCTGGGGGGAGGTAAGGCTTCCCTTTGCCACTATCCACTGGATGAAGTTCCAGTCTGATTTGAAGATCTACTAGATCATTGCGTGATTTGAGTCCGTTTTTTGTCTTACTCGGCATGCCCAGCAAGGTTCCAATGATGCTGTCAAAAACATTTTTTGTTACATGCATCAAATCAATGCTGTGGCAAATTTCCATATCCTTCCAGTATGGGAGGTACTTGAAAAAAAATTGATTGCTTCTTGAAAGTTGTGTAAGTTGAAGGGTCAGTTCTCTTTCTCTTTTCTCCTTTGTTTTTTCCCTTTCCGAATACAACATGAATGTTCTTTACAATTTCAAAAACAAGTTTCCCACTATAAGGCTTTGGTGCACCTTCACTTTCCAGTTGATTGTTAAATTCTGCTTTCATCTTTCGGTACTTATGCTGCTTCATCAAGAACCGTCTGTGTCCTATGAACACCAACTTCTTGGATGATTTAAGGTACATGGAAGCAGTTCCATCGACACACACTACACAACCATTCTTTCCTTTAGTCTTTTGCCCTGATAGTGTGGCGCCACCGGGAGAATCATGGATGGTAACAAATATAATTGCTCTTAAGTTGAAATACTCATGGCAATACTCATCCCATATTCTAACTCCTTCATTCCAGAGCTTTGTCATATCTTCCATAAGAGGTTCTAGGAACACATCAATATCAACACCAGCTGATTTTGGACCTTGAATAAGAATAGCCAACATAATGTACTTTCTTTTATGACACAACCATGATGGAAGGTTGTACATCGTCAAAGTCACGGGCCAGGTGCTATGTACACTTCTTTTTTCACCAAATGGATTCATTCCATCTGTACCCAAAGCAAATCTTACATTTCTGGTTTCTTTGGCAAACTCAGGATACATAAGATCGAAATTTTTCCATTGTGATGCATCAGTAGGGTGTCGAATCTGTTTGTTATTCTGCTTGCGATTTTCAGCATGCCAATGCATAAGCTCAGCCTCCCTAGGATTTGAGAACAAACGTTTTAAGCGATCAATTACTGGAAGATACCACATCACCAAAGCTGGGTTCTTTGACTTCTTTTTCCCATCCATGTCATCCAAAGTGTCATCGTCACTTTCAGGTCCAATAGTGGATTTCTTGTTTTTATTTTACTTCGGGAATTTTTTACACAGTCTTGATTGTAGCTCTTCTTGTATCGACTGACATTGCAAACTGGGCATCTTGATGCGTTCTCAAAATCGCCACGATACAGAATACAATGGTTCGGACATGCATGAATTTTTTGCACACCCAGAGCTATGGGAGATATAAGCTTCTTCGCTTTATAAGTGCTTGTTGGTAGTTTGTTGGGTTTTGGTAGTAATTGGGACAGAAAATTCAAAAGATCTGTGAAGCTAGTATCAGACCATCCGACGCTAGCCTTCAACTTCGGAAGTTCTAGAACTGTACGCAGTGTAGTAAACTCTTTGTCACAACCCTTTGATTCATCATATAAAGGTTCTTTTGAAGCACTTTCCAGTCCCTCCATTTTAGATAGCCCTTTCTGTGATCCCACAGAACTCAACATTTCTGGTTCCATATGGCGCAACATCTCTTCGCAATCAAATTCTTCAAAATCTTCATTAGCATCCACATTATCCACTTTACCATCAACTTTAAGATCTAAAATTCCGACAACTCTCTCGCCATTACCAGGCACTTCAGACGGATCCAACTCACCATGTTCTGACCATATCGTGTAATTGTCTTTAAACCCTCTTTTTAGCAGATGTGATTGGATTACTCCTGTATCTCTCCAAGCTATCTTATTATCACAGTCGATGCACGGACATAATATCTCCTTGCTCTTTCGCAAATTCGCGTGCTTGTTGGCCGCTTCAATAAAGCTTCTCAAATTTCGAATATACAACGGATGTGGTCTTGGCACATTGTACATCCAACCTCGGTCCATTACCTATCCTTATATTGATTAACATCAATAAAATCATTAATTAATTGAATTCATCCATAAAACATGAAACGAATTGATGTGCATGAAAATGAAACAAACATTGCAACAATAGGTACCTTGAGGTGAGACAACTGTGTTTTTAAAGAATCTTTAAACTAGATCAACTATTATAAGTCCAAATCTTGAATTCCAAAGCTTTTCTTCAAATCCGGTCTATATTACAAAATTGAGGCAAAAAATCGCATCAAAATGAGAAAGAAAACAAATGGAGATCATATATATGCATAAACTATTGAAATCAATCAATAAACTCAAAAGCAAAACCTTCTCCCTGTAGATCTCAAAAAAAAACCCGCCGCCGCTACAGTGCTGTGAAGGTTCTGGGAGTTAGGGTTCTGGAACCCGTGGGGGGCGAGTCCTTTTATAGTGTACACACATCACAGGCGGATATTTAGCAAAACCGCCTATGATAGACAACAGCACAGGCGGTTTTTTACGTCGACCGCCTGTGAAGTTAATTTATCACAGGCGGTCGGAATTAACAACCGCCTGTGATGTTGTCTATCACAGGCGGTTTTTTCTAAATATCCGCCTGGGATTCTTTACAATATATAAAAGGCTCGCGATAGGCACCCTAACTCTGATCCCGCCCGAGCACGAACCCGAGCGCCGCCAGGCTGCCGCCGTGTCCCCGTCCCCGAGCACGAACCCGAGCGTCGCCGTCCCCGTCCCCGAGCTCGAGCGCCGCCATCCCCGTCCCCGAGCCCGAGCGCCGCCGTCCCCGTCCCCGAGCCCGAGCGCCGCCTTCCCCGAGCGCCCGAGCAACGCCGTCCCCTTCACCTTCCCCGAGCGCCACCGTCCCCTTCACCTTCCCCGAGCGCCGTCGTCCCCTTCACCTTCCCCGAGCGCCGCCGTCCCCTTCACCTTCCCCGAGCGCCGTCAAACAGAAGCATGGAGAAGAATACAAAGACTTGGACGATGCTGAATTTGAGAAAGCCGTCAAACAGAAGCAGAGAAACAAAATGAAGGTAATGGCGGCATACATTGGACGAGCCATGTATAATCATGTACAACATGGCAAGGACTTAATAATAGCTCCGCACCAATTTAAGTAAGTTATCGACATGATTTAATTTTGAACTATAAATTATGGCAATCGTGATCTTAACATGTGTTTTCGTCTATGTCTATATAGTGACCACTACATTTGTATCATGATCTTTCCAAAGGATGGTAAAGTCGTGGTCTTCGACTCACTGAGAATGGAAAAGGCTACGTATAATGACTTCTTGAAGATTTTAGGGAAGTATGATTATTATTGCACACTTGTACTTATTACAACTTAACAAATGTATTCTTAATCTCACAATGCTATTCTTATATGCAGTGCATACCGTTTTTATTGGAAAGATCTTGGCGGCGAACATCCAGAGGACAAGCCTAATTTGTCAATATCATTATTTCCATATGGTGACAAACAACCTCCGGGTACTGTCCTGTGCGGTTATTATGTATGCGAATGGTGTCGTGTCACCTTCCATTACATGGTCAATCGTGAGGATGTAAGTTCGCTATCATTGTCTATGTTGCAATTTTTATGTTATATTAATGTTGCTCATCACATTACTCTTAGCACCGCTTGTTTTTTGCTTTCATTGCAGGTTCCTAAATCCAAGATCAATGTTGAATGGTTAGAAAGAGATATGGTTTCCGTCGGCGTTGCTAAGGTTGTAAGAGACTTGCTTTACTTTATGCGCCGTGAAGTTCTTCATCAACAAGGGCTATTCTACAATACAAATGGAAATTTGCAAAAATTCCCAGAACTAAGTTTGTACACAATATCACACAATGTTTAGGTCTTTAGTTAGGAACTTTAGATGTTTAGTTGTCTATGGAACTTTGAGATGTTTAGTTGTATATGGAACTTGATATGTGTATAAATCTGTGTATGACGATGGAACTTGATATGTGGATGAATCTGTGTATTATACCTGTTATGGAACTTGTAATATGTGTATGAAATCTGTGTATGCAATCTGTGTGAATCTGTGTATAATCTGTGTATATTTTGTGTTTGAAAATTCTGTATATATGAATCTGTATAATGAAAACCGTCTGTGATTTATATTGTGTGCAGTCGGACTTATATAAAAAACCGCCTGTGATGTGTGTCTATCACAGGCGGCTAGGATAAGAAACCGCCTGTGATGTGTGTCTATCACAGGCGGTTCCTTTAAACTGGACCGCCTGTAATCTGTGTTTTTCACAGGCGGTTTTTGATTGACCGCCTGTGATGTTGTTTTACATCACAGGCGGTGCACCACAAGCGGTTCCTGGAACCGCCTGTGTAGAGGCTAACCGGACCGCCTGTGCAGAGGTATGCTGTAGTAGTGAGGGGACTAATGGGCTAGATCAAGGTTCAAGGCCCAACTCGCCCACATGACAGCTCCCGACCCCGTCGCAAGCAACTAACCAAAGAAATTCTACTGTCTTACAGGTGAATGTTTTCCACAAATTCTAAATTCCCAAAGCGCATCACCGGAATGAGGAAAAAGAACAAAAAGAATAACCTCCACTTCTCCTCTTTGCAAACCGGGTGTCACACTGTCACTTGGAGTCATGGCAAGCGAAGTCTTGAAGAGCTCCCGCTTTGGCCGACTGGTCCCTTCGCCCCCAAGCCTCCGTCTGTTCTCCGACCGAGGCATTGCCTTCGGTGAGCATGGAGGTAACTTCGCTTCCTGTGACTGATGTAACCTACTCAGTTTATGTTTTAAGTAGACCAAACGAGGGGGGTGGATGACCTTCGCTCCAACACTAGCCCCCCGAGGGTCTAGTTCAACTTGGTGAGTTGGTCCCAAAGTCTTTTTCGGGAGATGGCGGAAACGCTACCCTCGCTAGGTTGAAGTGGTCCCCGCAGTGTTTTTTGAAATGTGATCGTTAATAGATGACATTTTACTGTGGGACTGTTGGTTTCTAGAGGCGCTTTTTCGGGTCTGTAAAAGACTGTGCGGCTGCGGTGGAGGGATTTTTACCCGATCGGCTCACTAGAAACCCTAGTCTCTCTTGCTTAAGTATTTTATGCGCATCTTCCGCTTTTTCTCGCCGTCGGTGAACTGGCCCGTGTCAAGTAGACTGCTTGCCGCCGCAGACGGTACGTGATGTCATCGTCTTCTTCTTTGTCATCGTCTGCCGCGACCGCGTCCTCAAATGCACCGTCGTCGGAGAAGACCATTAGCGATCTGGCAGCGGCAGGGGAGCTGCTACCAAATCACACTGTCGAGTTCGGGACCTTGAGGATTTACTCGGGCCGTGTGCATGAAATGCAATGTTTGGGCTACTTTGGGAATGGCGTTGGGGGCGCTCAAGGGGCTGAAGAGGTCCCCGAGCTGAGGGTGAATTGGTAGTTTTTGAAGCGTTTATCACTGTTTGGCTTTGGTTGCCTGCGCACGGATTCTTAGTTTAAGTGCTGCGAAGGTTCGAGGTACAGATGCATCAGCTGATGCTGAATGCCATGGTGGCACTGGCGATGTTTGTGTGGGCGGTGACAACATACGACAGAGAGCCTTCAGTTGAAGTCTTCACCAAGAACTACTGTCTTCACTGGCAGAAAAAGGTGATTGGTGGCCTGATTGTGCAATTTGGATCTTGCACCTTCGGCTAAGGACCAAAAAGACTTCAGGTGAAGTGGTGGAAATTGTGTCATGTGCTAAAAAAGTGGGGTAATTGGTGGGACTTCTGGTTCTACGTGGCACCGGAGGGCATCAAAGGGGTGCTTGGGCTGCCCCCATCTATTGTGTGCTCGCATTGCTATGTCATGTTTCCACAGTTCAAGCAGAAGAAGGGAGATAAGAGCGAAGAGGCCCTTTGGTGCACAGCTAGGACGAGCAGCGATCGCGATTTGGTGGAGGAATTCGTTGCATGTGGTGTGTGGCCACTGGCTCACGACTAGGATGTAGGTGAAGTCAAGCTACACCTGATGCCCTTCTTAAATAATCGGATGATATAGAGCCTCACCTTCGCCATTGAGCTACGAGGGCGAGATGCAGCTGTGGGGGACAGATATCCCCCGGGTCCACTAGAAGGCGAAAGACCCTTACATGGGGCCATAGACCAGTCGCCCCACAAGGTCGCCTCATCATGGGCTAGGCAAATACTGCGAATGAAATGGGCCAATCCAAGAAGGCAATGAGCTCATGCCCGGGTTGTCCGTCAGATCGCGCATAATCTCAAGGAACCGTCCATTTTTCCCATGCTCAACGCCCTTGAACATCGGGGGAAGATCGGGATGGAGTCAGTTGGTTTTCCTTAGGATAAGCTAAGTTAGTTCGCTATTAGCTAGGAGATATACTGGAAGAATGTGATCACCATGTATGTAGGGAGTGCCCCACAGTTGTGTATATAAGGCCTAGGGGGAACCCTATCATTTTCATCTCATTTACCCCTCTCCATTCAGGAGATGCCACTTGTAACACAACACATATACAGAGCCACCCTAGGAAGTAGGGTATTACGCCTCTCAAAGCGGCCCAAACCTGCAGAAAATCACCTGTCTCTCTTACCCTCTCGTGCTCCCAACACGAACCATTGAGCTACAATCAGCAACACCATACTACCCAAAAGCACCATGAGGGTATCCCCGGGTGTGCGGTCGGACACTAGACACCGACAGCTGGCGCGCTAGGTAGGGGGTGTGTCATTGATTGAAGCTAGCTCAATGGCCATCACCTTCAAGAGCAAGATCACTCTTCGCCTAGGAGCTATGCTCCGCTTTAGAACCATCTCATGCATAGTGGACGAAGAAGGGACTCTACACCGCATAGAGGATCCACCCGAGAAGAAGCCTTCCTCAGGAATCCTGAGGGAAGCCAGAGCAAAGCTGCGGACAACATCCCCGCCCGCAGCTCGAGGGAAGATGATCCCTTGCAGAACAAGGTTCGGGAGCCCTCAGGAGAAGAAAGATCGGTCGGTCGGGGTTTCGCTTACCCGACAAACTCCGTTGTCCACCTCGCCCACTAAGGAGTGGACACAGATCACTCGAAAGAGGGAAATAAACGTCCCGAGTCAAGGAATGAGAACATGACGAGCTACCTTTCTAATACCTCCGCCCTCAAAGGAGGATAGGAAGAAGAACATCATCGCGCTGACTTCTTTCTACCCTGACATCCTCTTCATCTAGGGGAGATTGGAGTCAGCACCCGTCTTCGACGATGAGCCCACCATGCAATGGGAGGAACCTCCCCAGCATGACGCCCGGCAACGGAGAAACAAATTCTAGAACATGCAGCCACATCATGAGGCCGAGGAACAGGATCTAGCGCAGCCCGTGTCCCGAGACGAAGCCTCGAAGGTGGGAGAAACTCCTGACGAATGAGTGCACCAAGAAAGGCGTAACTCCCGCTGTCGTGATCGCCGACAAGCTCAAGATCAGGAGCGAGAGCTAGCCGAACAAGACGTCTGGCTTTAGCGAGAGAACCCTCTCCTCACCCAAAACTTGTACCATGATTTTGCTCGAGCACTGAACACGCCGAGTGAAGTCGAAGGCGTGCTAGCACAGATAGGTGACGATCTCCCTTGAACCCCAAACGGGGAAGGCTACCGATGGCTGCTTACTCAGTCAGCTAATCACCTTCTACCCCTCGCTCATCCTATGAACGACCTACGTCACACCATCAACAGCCGACGAGACGTGCAGAGCTCCATCAACGCTTTGCGCGACCGACGGCATGAAAATGAGATAAGGCGCTGGGAGGAGTACGACCAGGATCACGGCATACCAGCATGGAGTCGTGCCACCCGAGTTGAGTCGGCGGTAGAGTGAACCAGTGGCCCGTCCCAAGGACGGTCGAGACGACTGTCGGTGTTTGGAGCCCGATCGCACACCTAGAGTTACCCCTCGCGGTGCTTTTGGGTAGGACGGTGTTGTTGACTGTAGCTCAATGGTTTGTGCAAGTTGCACGAGAGATGACAGGCAATTTTCTACAGGTTCGGGCTGCTTGGAGAGGCGTAATACCCTACTTTCTAGTGCGGGTCTTTATGTGGTGGGTTACAAGAGAAGTCTCCGGTGTGAAGAAAAGCTAATGAGATAGGTGGAAGGTTTATGATTGACCTGGGAATGATGGGGTACCCCCTAGGCCTTATATATTCGACCATGGGGCACTACATGCGTATGTGATGCCGGTATGTTTCTAAACGATAGTGAACCGACTGATCTAATCTTCCTATAATCTTGCCGACTTATCCCTAATCCGCCTCAATATTCCAGGTCGCTGCACACGGGAAAGTCGGGTGGGCGTTGTGGATAGCCCTTGAATCCAACGAATCTCTTAGGCCTGAGTCTTCTTTCTCGTGTCGGCCTGCTCCGCCAGCAGTTTCCTCCTGGCACATGAAGGGATGGCCTAGCGAGATAACAGGCCTAAAACCTCTCATGAGACCTTCTTACCTTCTAGTGGACCTGAGGGATATCTGTCCCCCACAAGCCCCCAATCTTTGAGTTGATTTTTAAATAATCAACCTAAAGATTCTAGGTCCAGCTCGTGAGTTTATGGCATGGTTTCCACTCTGGCAATAGGCATGCCAAAAGTGCGCCCATTGAGTGTTGCTTCTAAACTTTGAGTGACTCAGTAAAAACAGTCTTCTCAGAGGTCTTCATTTGATGCTTTGGAGATCAGCGTCTTGTCACCATATCATGCTTTAGAGGTCAGCATTTCGTCTTCTGGGATTAAGAATCTATTGGGTGCACCGAAGGTGCACCCAATGGGTGTAGCCCCCAAGCTTTGAGTGGATTTTAGAAAATAATCCACTCAATGGTCTTCATCTCATGCTTTAAAAATCAGCATTTTTTCATCATTTTATGCTTTAGAAGCCAACATTTTGTCTTCATCTCATGCTCTTGCGAATTCAAACAACGTTATCTGCTCATGCCTTGTTAGGTCTAAAATTTATTTGATCGGTGATAGATTGGATGTTTGGTAGATGACTCTTGGCTGGTCATCACCCTGCTCTGTGCCTCAATGCCTGTACTGATTAGACTTGCGGTTCAGTAGCTATATTTGGATTTCCTCCGATCTCTACTGATCTCTTCCTTATGTCTCAGTACATTCATTGCGTATACTGTATGGATATGACTTCTTTAGAAAATCTTTTGAAAATTCCTGGCTACCCCCCAATGGGTGTGACCAAGGGGTGTCTTGGTACACAGAGCATTTAGCACACTGTCCTGGAATAGTAACTTGATGTGACCGTGGGGTGTAATCATATCGCCTGAGCGGTTGACCTTGGTCCAAACAGCGTCGTGTTACGCAAAGCGGTGCCTGCTGCCTGACTCATTTTCAGGTGTCTTGAATTGCTTATTGAATACTTGTGACTGTTCGACGAGCATGGTAGGAAGTGGACGGTCACCCCCGGCCTCTATAAATAGCCTGCTTGCACCGTTGTTCTCTTCGCTCATCTTTCGATCACCTGTTGCTTTCTTCTCCCTTTCTCTTCTTCTGCAACCAATCATGGGCAAAGGTAGGAGAGGCCGAGGCTCGCCTCACCGCGCTGGCGACAAACGTAAGCGCGCCCCAAGTCCTCCCTCGGTGGACTTTGATGATTTAGAGTACTCGGAGGAGGTTTCCTCTGGGTCCGAGGGGTCATCGGCACCCACTTCTCCTCTAGCGCCGTTCGATGACTCGGATGACTCCCAGGGGTTGGCCGCCGAAGTCTGGACGTACATTCGTTCCATCGAGCGCGCCGGGCTCGAAGGATCGAATGAGTCGGAGGCCTCCTTGGATGAGGAGAACTCTTCCGACTCGTCTGAGGAGCAGAGCAGCGACGACGGTGATGACGAAGGCGACGACAATGGCGACGACAGTGGTGGAGGTGGTAGCGGCAGCGGTGGCGACGACAGTGGCAAGGGCGGCGACGGTGGCGGCAAGGGCAATGGTGGCGACGGCGGCAGTGGCGGCGGCAAGGCCAGTGGCAAAGCGCCACTGGTCTAAATATTAGTATAGATAGTTAGTAGTAGTAGTAATAGTAGAATAATGTAGTGGTAGTTAGTAGTGTAGAGTAAGTAGTAAAGTTATGTAATGTAATGTAGTAAAAAGGGTGGGAAAAGGCTAACTCATAATGAGTCGGCTTTTGAGTTTGTGTAACCCCCTCCAATATTAATGAAGAACTTTAGTTGCCTTGAGTGATCGCTGCCTGTTGCTGCTTTTCTGTTTGCACATTTGATAGTTCGTCCATATGCCTGATACTGCTGGCGTTTTGGAGGTAACCGCCGAGTGATGCCTGAGGCTTTGCTTTTTTGAGTAGTGACGTGGCACTTTAGAAATAGTGCCCCACCCGGGAAACCCCATTTATACTCGTGTCGACGTGTTTTTTTTGATTTCTGAGCCTTAACTTCACTTTTTGCCTTCGAACCATTCCTCTGCATCCCTGAAATTTCGAGCCTGCTCATTCCACCGGAAAGATCATGATGGCCCCAAAGCGGAAGAGGCAGAATACCACTGCTGCAATCATCCTGCCCATCGACCCTAATAGCCAGCTTCCAATCGCTGGTAACCATATGTCTATCATTTCTGAATCTGACCTTCTTCATCTTGTTGACGTTGGGGTTTTGCTTCCGAAAGAGCTCTGCTCTTGGTAGATCTGCCGTGGTATCACCGTTCCGATAGAGGATACCCATGAATCTGTTGTTTACGTTCCTTTTCTTATTCGCAGGCTTGCTCTTCCCATCTCCCCCTTTTTCCGCGGTCTCCTTGATTTCTATGAGTTGAACTTGATGCACTTGAACCCTAATTCCATTCTGCAAGTTGCCATTTTCGTACATCTACGCGAGGCCTTTCTCGGGATTCTCCCCCACTTCGGTCTTTGGAAATATCTTTATCACTGCCAGCCCGGGATGACTGGGGGACAACACCAGCTTGTTGGCGGCGCAAGTCTAGAGCTTCGTCGGGGGAGGAAAACAGAGTACCTTGACATTCCTCTTAAGGATAGTATCAAAGGGTGGCGCCTAGAGTGGTTCATTGTGGAAAACCCCTGCAAATCTCTCTCCCCTTGGTCGGGGAGGCAACCAGATGTTCGCACACCTAGCTGGATAGAATCTTCGACCCCTTCGG
The DNA here is from genome assembly GCA_029449295.1 of Zea luxurians. Lineage (NCBI taxonomy): Eukaryota > Viridiplantae > Streptophyta > Magnoliopsida > Poales > Poaceae > Zea > Zea luxurians. The sequence goes on from JAOPSE010000008.1 coordinate 134,124,459, forward strand.
AGATAACAGAGGCCAAAGTACTGCTTGCTGAGATCTGCTCGTTGAAGGATGGGGGTTTAACTGCTAAAGCTGTAGCTGCTGATTTCGTTTTCAAGACCATCCAACCGTTGAAGGACAGGGTTTACCCCACTTACTTGTATAGCGGTGTCAATGATTCCACCCGGGTCATGAACAGAAGGATTCCCACTGAAGATTTGCTGAGTCGATTGGACATGATCCTGAGGGGTAGATTCCCAAATGCTGGTGCCCCTGTGGCCTATTCTGCATGGAACTTGCCGCCACTTAGGCCATTCTCTAAGTTTATCTCCAATCCTCCTGCTCGTGACGGTAGCCTGGGTCATAGAGTGTGACCCTCTCCTGAGGATATTGAGGCTTTGATTGCTCCACATCGGAGTCTTCCCGAGGATGAGAGGTAGACTCACTTTGAGATGCCAGCCAGCACTAACGATGCTGAAATGGATGCCATGCTTTGCCTGCTGGCCAGGGAATCGTCTGACTCTACCCGAACTGAGCCGATGGCCATCATGACTGGACGAGAATTTGGTGAAGAGGTGGATACTCGGAAATCTGATGGTGCCCGCCCAAAGTGTTCACGCCGAGTGAATCGCCTGGCGGCACCTGTCGAGGAGAAAAGGAAGAAGAGGCGACTTCGGCGATTGTCATGCTTGGGTCAGGATGTCGGCCCTTATGTACTGATTCCCGATGATGTCCTAGCGGAGGCCATTCCTGAGGTTGACGCCAAAGGTTGTGATCATGCGCAGGCTACTAGCAGCATGTTTGATGAGGATGAAGAGGAGGAGGAAGAAGAAATCCCATTGATCCAAAAGAACAGCCGGCACTATAGAGGTAGTGAGGGGAGTAGCGATATTCCCTCTCCAACTATGTTAGCACTTGTCAGTCTTCAGGGGCTTTCAATATTAGATTTTGATCAAGCACTAGAGGAGGTCATTCCTGAAGGCATGATATCAGAGCCTCCTGAAGATGATATCCCAGTTGTCTGTTCAGAGGTCCCAGATGGTGGGCTTTCATTGCTTGATTCTGCCGGGCAAGAGGTAACCTGAGTGGTGCCTCGTGCATTGTCGACCTTGGAGGGCATTCTTTTATGCAGAGACACTGATCTGATGGAGGTGGATGAGGGGCCTTCAGCCTTAGAAGTGGCTGCTGCAGAAGACCTAGCCCCGAGGGTGGTGCTGGCAGCTACCTAGCCTCCGAGGGTGTTGCTGGTAGTGACCCAGCTCTTGTGGGTAGTGCAAATTACAACCCATCCCCCGAGGATGTTCAGGTGTGCTCTCTTTCCAATGCTTCCATAGATGTCCACATCGGATCATCCCCACTTCGGTCCGATGGGGCGACGGCAGCATGTGCTTCTACGGCTTTGACTGGACAACTTGCCTTAGAGGTCGACGAGCTAGATGCGAGGAGCCTGCTATCTACTGGTGGGGCTGAGGTCATCCCAGCTAGTGCCCTTCAGATTGTTCTTGCTGATCTTCCCTCGCTAAGCCATGCTTCAGCTCCTCCTGCCCTAGGTCTCCCGCTGTTCCTTTCCAATCTCTAGGTGAGTCAGTCTTTTGCTCTATATTGTTCATACTAGAGAATTATTTTTCTTCTGCTTATCTGTTTATGATCACAAGATTTTGTTGGAGTATCTGCCCAGTTGAGGTCCTGCGGCGCCGCTGTTCCTGAACAGGCTCTATCTCTGATGCAGTAGAATCTTTTGCTACTCTAGAAACAGATAGATGATTTGAAGGCGTCGAATGTTGGTTAGTGAGCTTACAGTTTCTCTAGCTGCTTTGATTTATCCACTTATCCTTAATCATACATTCCCTTTTAGTTGCATTGTTAGACATGGCTCAACGCATTGAGGAGAAGTATTCTCAAAGTTAGAACGACTTAGTTCAGACTTCAGCTTTTCTGGACAGTGCATGCTCCCTGAACTCCTCTCTGAATGCCCAGCTTAACTCTGAAAAGATGGCACACGAGGTAAACTTCCCTGGCTGACCCTGCTATGTCATTATTGCCTCGGTGCTGAGTGTTGTTGTCGGATTGTAGGAGGAGAAACGAGCACTTGTTACCTCTCGTGACAATCTAGACAGGCTGTACCGTGACGCCAGTAACTCCTTGACCATCCTGGAAAGGAGCCACCGCTTCACCATGTCTGACCTAGATCATCACCGGCATGAGCTGCAAGCATCACAAGACGATGTTCTGTGACTTGGACAACTGTTATCAACCAAGGATTCCACCATCAAGGATCTGCGCGCTTCCAAGAAGCTTATCACACAGGAGCTAGAGGCCGCTCAACTGGCTTAAAGCTTTAGAGGACAGCTGCGCCGCCCTGAAGGCCCAACGCGACAAAGCTATGGATAAAGCCGTTCACGCTGGACAGATCCTGATGAGGAGACCCCGCGTCACGGTGCCTAACGATATTGTTGCTGATGTCAAGGCCGCGCCCGATGATGCAAGCTGTCCTTCTTCTTCCGTTGCACCTGCGAAAGACATTGCCATCAAAGATGTTTCAATGCAGTGATGTCCTGCAAAACACTCTTTTTTATCTAGTTAGCATCTTTTGGTAATATGAATTCTATGTGCATGTGACAACTGTGTTAGAACTCAGATATTTTGTGAACAGGGTGCCAGAACACGCCCCTGGCACCAACAAGTAAGATGTTCTTTTTTCCTGAAGTGCTTTTAATCTCAGCTGATTATTTCGCTATTAGGGTATAGTGGTCACCCTAAACAACGCGAAAGCAAGTGTTCCATGCTGGCTTTGAAGGCGTTTTTTGACTTAAGCCGATCACCTTGCTGGTAGGGCGTAGTGGTCACCCTATGTGGAGTAAGTCGAAGTACATGCACCGACTTAGATCGTCGCCGTCTTAAGCCGATTGCTCCGTTAGCAGGGTATAGTGGTCACCCTAAGTCAGGTAAACGCGAGCATGTCGCACTGACTTGAGTCGTCGCCGACTCAAGCTGATTGCTCCGTTAGCAGGGTATATTGGTCACCCTTAGTCAAGTAAATGTGAGCAAGTCGCACCGACTTGAGTCATCACCGACTCAAGCCAATTGCTCCGTTAGCAGGGTATAGTGGTCACCCTAAGTCAAGAGTCTGAATGCCTTTGAAAATGAAGACTTTATTGATGATGAAGTCCCCAGATTACATAGTACAATGTTTCTTTGAGAATTTTGAGGCCTCGCTGAGGATAGAATTTTCCATCTGAGTAAGCCGGTATGATCCATGAGTTCCCCACTTCTGTGCCATCCATCTGAGTAAGCCGGTATGATCCCAGCCGAGTGACCTCTGATACGATGAATGGCCCTTCCCATAGTGGTGATAGCTTGTGCCGCCCTTCCCCCGTTAGAATTCGGCGAAGGACTAAGTCTCCTACTGTGAAGGACCGGTGCCGCACAACTTTATCATGATAGCGCCTCAAGGTCTGCTGGTACCTAGCCGACTGGATTATGGTGTTCAATCATTCTTCCTGTAGCACATCGATATCTTCTAGCCTGGTTGCTTCTACTTCAGCTATGCTTTCGAAAGTCAACCTCGGTGCCCCGAAGATTAAGTCGGCGGGTAGCACTGCCTCTAACCCATAAACCATGAAAAATGGGGTATTTCCATGTAGAGCTCGACTGGGTTGAGTTCTCAGGCTCCAGACCACGTATGGCAGCTCTCTGATCCATTTTCCTGCAAGCTTTTCACTCTTGTCAAATACTTTCTTCCTGAGTGCCTCTAGTATCATTCTATTGGCTCTTTCTGCTTGGCCATTGGCTCTTGGGTGTGCTACTGATGCATACTTAATCTGGATGCTCCGCTGCTTGCAGAAATCGAAGAATTTAGAGCTGGTGAAGTTGGATCCTAGGTTGGTGATGATGCTGTTTGGTATCCCAAACCTGAATATTATGTCTTGTATGAACTCCACTGCTTTGGCTGAGGTCAAAGAAGCAATTGGCTTGTACTCTATCCATTTTGTGAATTTGTCAATGGCCACTAGTACATGAGTATAGCCTCCCTGAACTTTCTTGAAAGGTCCGATCATGTCTAGCCCCCAGCATGCGAACGACCATGTTACAGGAATTGTTTGCAACTGCTGTGCGGGTAAGTGCTGTTGCTTTGATAAGAATTGGCAAGCTTCACATCTCTGGACTAACTCGGCAGCATCGCTCTTTGTTGTTGGCCAATAGAAACCAGATCTGAAAGCCTTCCCGACCAGAGTCCATGATGCGGCATGCACTCCGCACTTCCCGGCGTGGATTTCATCTAGCAACTGCTTCCCAGCAACCGAGTGAATGCATTTCATGAGGACTCCTACCGCACGTCTTCTATATAATAGGCCCCCTATGATGGTGTAGTGGGCTGACTGCCTCACGATGCATTCTGCTGCAGCCTTGTCATCTAGTTCTTCTTCATTTTTATATATCTGATGATGGGCTCTCTCTAGTCATTGGGATCCAACTCTGGTTGGCTCAAGGTGTTGCACTCTTCCACCTGACCTAAGAGGATGCTTGGTTGTGATATCTGTTGGACGAAGATCCCGAGTGGAGCCCGAGCTCGACTAGATCCTAGCTTCGACAACGCGTCTGCTGCCGTGTTGCGGTCTCTTTCCACGTGATGGAACTCTAATCCTTCAAATTTGTCCTCCAGTTTCGTACAGGTGTGCAGTACTTGCCCATGGAGTTAGTCGAGAAGTCCTAGTCTTTGTTTATCTGGCTTATGACCACTAGCGAATCACCATATACCATCAGTTTCTTGATGCCGAGTGATACGGCGATGCTTAAACTGTGGATCAATGCTTCATAATCTGCTGCATTATTCGATGCTGGAAATAGTAGCTCGAGTGCATACTTGAGTTGCTTACCTCCAGGAGCGATAAAGAGAATCCCTGCACCCGCTCCCTACAGTTTCAACGAGCTATCAAAGTACATTTTCCACACCTTGATAACCTTTTGGCTGTCTAGGACATGATGTTCAGTCCACTCTGATACAAAGTCAACCAGAGCCTGAGTCTTGATCGTCGTGCGATACCGGAACTCTATGTCATGAGCTTTCAGCTCGCATGCCCACTTGACTATTCTTCCAATAGCTTCTTTGTTGTAGAGAATGTCTCCTATTGGAAATACTGTGACTACTATGACTTTGTGGTCGTCAAAGTAGTGTTGAAGTTTGCGTGCAGTTAGAAGTACCGCATATAGCAACTTTTGGACTTGAGGATACCTTATCTTTGAGGGCCCGAGGACTTCATTGATAAAGTAGACTGGATGTTGCACCGGGTGTGCATGTCCTTCCTCCATTCGCTCGACTACTAACGCGGTGCTTACCACGTGAGTCGTGTAGGAGATATATAGCAACAGATCTTCCGCCGGCTGATTTGGCGCAGCTTGGCGTGGTGGCTTGAGTACTGGTGGTGTAGTCAGGAACTTTTTCAGTGCCTCTAGAGCTTCCTGCGCCTCTGCGGTCTACTAAAACTTGTCCATCTTTTTGAGCAATTTGTAGAATGGCATGCCTTTCTCGCCTAGCCTTGATATGAACCTGCTCAGGGCTGCCATGCATCCACTAAGCCTTTGCACCTTTTTCTATGATCGTGGTGCTTCCATTCTCATGACGGCCTCGATTTTTTTCGGGTTAGCTTCAATTCTCCGGTGGCTGACAATGATTCCGAGTAACTTCCCTGCTGGTACTCTGAAAACGCATTTTTCTAGGTTGAGTTTCCACCGGTAACGCCTCAGGCTATTAAAGACCAGCTGCAGATCTTCGATGAAGTTTTCTGAGTTTTCTGTTTTGATCACCACATCATCGACATAAGCTTCCACCCGCTTGCCCCAGTGGTCGGCTAAGCATGTTGAATGGCTCTCTGGTAAGTTGCTCCTGTGTTCTTGAGGCCGAATGGCATGGAGGTATAACAGAAAGCTCCAAATGGGGGTGATGAAAGCAGTTTTCTCCTCGTCTTCTTTTGCCAAGCTAATCTGATGGTATCCATAATAACAGTCCAGGAAGGATAACATAGAACAGCCAACGGTCGAATCAACTACCTGATCTATTCTCAGGAGCCCGAAGGGATCCTTCGGACAATGCTTGTTGAGATCAGTATAGTTGACGCACATGCGCCAATTCACTTTATTCTTTTTGAGTACAAGAATAGGATTTGCTAGCCACTTAGGATGCAACACCTCCATAATGAACCCTGCAGCCACTAAGCGAGCTAACTCGGCGTGGATAGCTTCTCTTTTGTGAGGCGTGAAACGATGTAGCTTCTATCGAATCAGCCTTGCTTCAGGATAGACCTTCAGTTTGTGCTCGACCAGTTCTCTTGGGACTCCTGGCATATCCGTAGGTTGCCATGCGAATACGTCTCGGTTATCTTGCAGGAACCGGACGAGCGTGCTTTCCTATTTGTCATCAAGGCTAGAACTGATAATGGCAGTTTTGCACTCATCAGCAAATTCTAGGTTGATCCTTTTAGTCTCTTCAGTCGGCCGTATAGAGGTCATGGCTTGAGCTTCGTTAGTGGGTATTGTGAGGTCTTCCTCCGGCTTAATGTCCGCCTGCATGGGGAGGGCTGTCGAGGGCCTGACGGTGAGGGCCACTTGGATGGCTCCCCGAAAGCACTCCACGACGCCTTGGAAGTCAGCGCGCACGGTGATGATTCCTTAAGGTCCCAGCATCTTCAATATCATGTATGAGTAGTGCGGAATGGCCATGAATTTTGCCAGTTCTGGCCTGCCGATGATGGCGTTATACCCGCAGTCGAAACGTGCCACTTCGAACCTCAGGAACTCGGTTCTGTATTTCTCCAGAGTCCCAAAGGTGACGGGCATGTAGATGTGCCTGAGTGGGTACTCCCCTTCGGTCGGCACGATGCCGAAGAAAGGAGCGTCTGACTCAGTGAGGTCTTTGAGTACGACCCCAAGGCTCAAAGCGTTCAGGGGAAGGTAACATTAATGCTACTTCCTCCGTCCACTAGTACTTTCTTTACCCTGCTCTCTCGGATCACCAGATCAACGAAGAGCGGGTACTTGCCGGGATGGTCGAAGTTGAGCCACTACTCTGCTCGGCTGAAGGTTATTGCGTACTCCGACCACCGATAAGGAGCTAGGGCACTGGTGGTTGCTGCCAGGACCTGCCGGTCATTGAGCTTCTGTTGTCTTCTATTCTCCTACGACCCATGTCCTCTGAAGATGACGTTGACCTCCCTATCAACGCGTGGGAATGCTCCACCCCCTCTCCCTTCTGGTTGATGAGGCTGCCTAGGCTCGCGGGCCCTCCTCGTGGTGGGGAGGTGGTAGAGGTTGGAACGGTCGACCATGTCTGACAGAGTGCTTGAAGTCCCTACAGTTTCGTAGGGTGTGGTGCATGTCCTTGTGGTACGGGCACTAGGCGTCGAGGATGTCATCCAGTGTCCGCTCGCCTCCGCGTGGTGCACCTCGGGCTCGAGTGACGGATGGTCTAGTGGCATGTACCTCCTCGCGCGGCCTTTTCTCCTAGTGCCTATCAGATTACTGGTTCGTGTCGCGCCGTGGTGCTGGTGGTGCGGGTTTCATTCCTCCGATGAGGTCCTGAGCCCGCTCATCAGCAGTGATGTAGAGGTCCGCTTCTCGAAATAGTTGTTCGGAGGTAGTCGGCACTTTCTGCAGTATGGCTCGCACGAAGGCCAAGTCATTGGATCTCCGCTAGAAATCCTCAGTCACTGCTGCCTTGGTGACTTCAGGGATGTGATTTCTCATGGTCTGAAACCTCTTAAGGTACGACTGAAGTGTTTCATTGCCCTGGCGCCTGATCGATTTGAGGTCCCATGGCTGTGCCGGCTTGTCAGTGAGGGACTGGAAGTTGGCAATGAAACGCCGACTGAAGTCACTCCAATCGTCGATGCAGTGTCATGGAAGATGTCGTAGCCACTGCAGTGCATCTTGCCCAAGGATGATGGGCAAATATGCTGTCATAACATCTTCTGTGGCCCCGGCAACCCAGGCGGTGGTTGTGTACATGGCCAACCAGCCCCGGGTCCTGCATAGGCTCATACTTGTCGACGTTGGAGACTTTGAAGTTAGGGGGTCATTGGATGCCAGGAGATGCGGAGTAAGCGCGGATACCACACATGTGTCTTCTTGTTGGTGTTCATGGCATCAGTCCCGAGGAGGGGAGTCGGTGATGTGTTGTTTCGACCGTCCTCGGATCGGACCACTGGTTGAGGCCGCGGCCGACTCAACTCGAGTGGCGTGGCTTCAGGCTAGGATGCCGTGGCCCCGGTCATACTCCTCCCGGTACCTTATCTCGTTCTCGTGTTGTCAGTCGCGTGAAGCATTGATGGAGCTCTGTGCATCCCGCCGATTGTTGATGGCGTGTCGTAGGTCACCCGGGGGATGAGTGATAGGCAGAAGGTGATTAGCTGCCCGAGTAAGCAGCCGCCGATAGCCTTCAGCGTCTGAAGTTCGCGGGAGGCCATCAGCTATTTGGGCCAGTACTCCTCCGACTTCGCTCAGCGTGTTCATCGCGCAAGCAAAGTCAGGGTTCAGGTTTCGAGCAAAGAGGGGATTCTCTTGGCGTAACCTCACACCCTACTCGGCTTGTTCTCAATCTCGGTCCTGAGCTTGTCAGCGATCACGTCGGCGAGAATTCCACCTTTCTCGTTATACCCGCTCATCAGAGGTTTCTCCTACTTCTGAAACTTCATCTCGAGATACGGGCTGTGCTGGGTCCCGCTCCCTAGCTTCGTGATGTCACCGAATATTCTGGCGTCTGTTCCTTCGCCACCGTGCTTCACGCTGGGGTGGCTCTTCCCCTTGCACAGTCAGCTCATCGTCGGAGATAGGAGATGATTCCAATCTTCCCCCGATGAAAAGGATGTCGGGGTAGAAAGAAGTCGCCATGATGGTGAGTTCCTTTCCGTCCTCCTTTGAGGTCGAAGGCACCAGAAAGATAGCTTGGTAGAACTCTGTCCCCTTTTGAGGAACGCTTGCTTCTTGCTTCCTTGCAATCTGTGTCCACTCCTTTGTGGCCGAAGTGGGCAGTGGAGTTCTTCTGGCGGGTAAATTCCCAATTCTTGGCTCGCAAGAAACAGTCTTTGCCTGAGGTGCAGGAGGCTGCGCTATCCGTTGTCTTGCTCCAACTTTCCTAGGAATTTTCGAGGAAAACTTCTTCTCCGGTGGATTTGCTATGTGGTGCATAATTCCTTTCTCGTCTGCTACAGACGTGATGGTCCCGAAGAAGAACACAGATCTAGGGCAAAGAGCAATCTTGCACTGAGAAGTAACGTCCATTGAACTAGCTTGGATCAACAGCATGCCCCCTACCTGGCGCGCCAGCTGTCAGTGTTTGGAACCTGACCGCACACCTATGGTTAGCCCTCGTGGTGCTTTTGGGCAGGACGGTGTTGCTGACTGTAGCTCAATGGTTCGTGCGGGTTGCACAAGAGATGACAGGCAATTTTCTACAGGTTCGAGCCGCTTGGAGAGGTGTAATACCCTACTTCCTGGTGCGGGTATTTATGTGGTGGGTTACAAGAGAAGTCTCCGGTGTGAAGAAAAGCTAATGAGATAGGTGGAAGGTTGATGATTGACCTGGGAATGATGGGGTACCCCCTAGGCCTTATATATTCGACCGTGGGGCACTACATGCGTATGTGATGACGGTATGTTTCTAAACAATAGTGAACCGACTGAACTGATCTTCCTATAATCTTTCCGATTTATCCCTAATCTGCCCCGATATTCAAGGTCGCTGCACGCGGGAAAGTTGGGTGGGCGCTGTGGATAGCCCTTAAATCCAATGAATCGCTTGGGCCTGAGTCTTCTTTCTCGTGTCGGCCCGCTCCGCCAGCAGTTTCCTCCTGGCCCACAAAGGGATGACCTAGCGAGATAACAGGCATAAAGCCTCTCGCGAGGCCTTCTTACCTTCTAGTGGACTCGGGGGATATCTGTCCCCCACAACGACCCACCACCGACTCCCCTCCCCAGGACCGACGACATGAACACCGGCAGGAGGACACGTGCGGAGTTTCCACGCTCACTCCATGTCTTCGGGCCATCCAGTGGCCTCCCGACTTCAAGGTCTCCAACGTCGATAAATACGAGCCTAAGCAGGACCCAGGCGGCTGGTTGGCCGTCTACACAACTGCGTCCTAGGCCGCTAGGGCAACAGAGGACGTCATGACGACGTACTTGCCCATTGTCCTAGGGCAAGATGCACTGCAGTGGCTCCAACATCTACCTCAGCACTGCATCGACGATTGGAGCGACTTCCGTCGCCGGTTTATCGCAAACTTCCAGTCTCTCTCCAATAAGCCGGCGTAGCCATGGGACCTTAAATCCATTAGACCCTCCAATCGTTCCTCAAAAGATTTCAAACAATGAGGAACTGCTTCCCCGAAGTCGCTGAGGCGACCATAATTGAAGACTTCTATCGGGGATCCAACGACTCGGCCTTCGTCCGAGCCATATTCCAAAAAGCACCGTCCACCTCCGAACAGTTGTTTCAGGAGGTGGACATCTACATCACAACGGATGAGCGGGCCCAGGACCTCATTAGGGGCACGAAATCCGCACCACTTGCGCCACGGCGGGACATGAACCAGCAGCCGGATAAGCGCTAGGAGAAGAGGCCTCGCGTGGAGGTACACACCGTCGAGCCGCCTGCCCCTTGGGCCCGTGGCGCACCCCACGGAGTAGTGTGGACACTGGATGAAATCCTCGATGCCTAGTGTCCGTACCACAAGGACATGCGCCACACCCTGCGAAACTGCAGGGACTTCAAACACTCTGTCGGGCATGACCAACCATTTCAGCCGCTAACACCTCCCCCGCCACGAGGAGGGCCTAGCAAGCCCAGGCAGCCTCAGCAGCAGGAAGAGGGGAGAGGAGGAGCTTTCCTGCACGTTGACAGGGAGGTCAACGTCATCTTCAGAGGTCATGGGGCGCAAGAAAACAAGAGGCAACAAAAGCTCAACGACCGATAGGTCCTGGTGGCCACAACCAGTGCCCCAGCTCCTTACCAGTAGTCGGGGCACACAATAACCTTCAACCGAGCTGATCAATGGCTTAACTTTGATCACCCCGGCAAGTATCCGCTACTCGTTGATCGGGTGATCCGAGAAAGCCGGGTAAAGAAGGTGTTGGTGGACAGGGGAAGCAGCACCAACGTCACATTCCCCTGGACACTCCAGGCCCTAGGGGTCGATGTTGAAGACCTCACTAAGTCGGATACTCCCTTCTTCAGCATCGTGTGGACTGAAGGGTAGTACCTGCTCAGACACATCTACCTATCGATCACCTTCAAAACCCTAGTGAACTACAGAACCGAGTTCTTGAGGTTCGAGGTGGCACGCTTCAACTGCGGGTACAACGCCATCATCGGAAGACCAGGGCTAGCGAAATTCATGGCCATTCCGCACTACCCATAATGATACTGAAGATGCCTAGTGTGACAGAACCTCCCAAGTCATTAGGCCCACCTATAGTTGTTCTTGTCCAATAGACTTTGAACAACTCTGTAGATGCACATAATCACTCGACAAGTTCGGTATCTGTATCCTTTTCCTTGCCCAAGAGCGTTTCACCCGTCACGCAGATATTACAACACATTGGAGGAACGAATAAGCGGAAGGAAATTACAATAACTTAATTTACATTCATTAAAATATAGAGAAAGAGTATTAAGGTTATTACAAAACCATGGTTTTATGAGTGCATAAGTAGTATTATTACAAACCTGGGAGGCAAAAACCCCTCCTGCATCAAAGTATATTGTTTTTCAAAAGGGAGGTCACATCTTCCCGCGACTTCACTGCCGTGGTTCTTCTTTGGGCACCACCTTAGAACAAAAACAACAAAAGTCTGTTGTTTCCTCACCTACAACAACATGGGTTCAAAAACCCTGAGTACGGAGTGTACTTTCGCAAGTCTTACCCGTCAAAATAAAAGACTCTCAAGGATATGCTGGTTTAAGGGAGTCAAGGTATGACTTAATCAAGAATCAAGACTCTGTTTGCAAAAATGCTTACTAATAGCGGATCCTTAAAAATCTAGTCTTATTAGTCAGTTAAGTCATTACCTGTCACTAGAGTTCTTTCTACCCTAGTTCAAGCACTTGGCCTATACTAGCCATCCTTTTATCAACCCCTTTTCGTTCACTGGAATGCTACGTGTAGGGCGGTGACCAAGTCTTCATGTTCGAGAAGTAACGGCGATCCAAATCGATTAATACCCAGTTGGCGATCTCTAATCACACGACATACGTAGCACCTAACCCTTGCATATGTCAACTCACCACCGGGTTTCTTAAGACCAGACCAGGTTCACGCCAACCGAGAGCATAGATACACCACCGTCCAGCCTCTTGCTACGGAGGGTACACGCTACTCTCGCCATATCTCCACTCCCATTGCGTGTTAGCCTTTCTGGTATTAGTCTGCTCGAGGCTAAGCTTACCCATGATGAGGCATGTGACCGGTTAAAAAGGTCCTCGATCAGCAAGCCTACATCAAGACGATTCTTAATCGACTTAGACGGAGACACTACATCGAGACACTCTTCTCGTGCAAGTCACCCGCCTGGTCTCAGCTTTATCATTTCAAACCCAAAGTTTGGTACCTGGCAGAGGTACATCTTATCCGATGTTGAACCCATCATGGTCATGATGGATCCACCATCAAGTTTTATTTTTGAAAACATCCCCTTCCCTTTGAAGAATCACCTTTGGTTTAAAACAAAACCTTTTTGTTTTCTAAAGCAGGACTAAGCATCAGAAAACCTTTTAATAAAACAAGTAATCAAGGGATGGTAAACAATTTCAAGGAAGGAAATGCAACAATAGTTTGGCACACAACTCCTAGCACCTAACGCATCAAACAAGAGTGATAAAAATTTTAAAACAGCAAGGAGGTGGCAAATGCACCGGGGCTTTCCTTATTTTGTAGGGGAGTTAGGCTCTGCTCCACAAATATCAAAGTAAAAACAATTCCTGGAAGGTGGGTTCTCTGGTGGTGGTGTAGTCCCTTCTTCAACCACTACTTCTTCGTTCTCTATACATAACCATACATAGATATGAATGCTAATGTGATGCTATGAATATGCATCTATAACAAAAGTACATCAAGTTGTGTCTTGAATACAATTTTCCTTCATGGTGCACCAGGGAAGTTAGGGTCTTCTGGAGTCAGTATCATATTCCCTTAAGGCAATTATTACCTAGCAGCCAGGGTTTTGGGTTTAGGAATCAAACAATGTCCAAAACATGTCAAACTTTACCCATGGACTCTAAATACCATTTTAGGCTTACCCAAAAAGTTTGGTGATTTTTGGAGTTATTAAGTAATTTCTAAAATTCCAAGAGACTAGGTTTAGGCTCTTTTAAATACTAAACAATTCCTGGTCTAGGCTAAAATTCTTGGAACTTTTTTTATTAAATACTAGAGAAATTTAGGAGTCCAACAAAATTGGTCTCATATTTTTATCATATTTTTATAATTTTCTATGGATTTCCTAATCCTGGTAGAAAAAGAAAAAGAGAAAGCACAAACAGTAATGGGCTCAATTCGGTCCAGGTCGGCCCACGACTGGCGAAACGCGCCGGTGCGCGCCCGCGGTGTCCATTTTGCTTAGGGGACCCTGGCGGTTTGAATAACTAATTAACAATCCTACACACTATTCCTTTGTGTCGCTGACAATCGCAGTTAGTCCCCTGCATTTCTATTCCTTCACAGCGCCCAGTCCACGACGGTGGACGGCGACGAGCCAATCTCCGGCGAGCCTGTACCAGCCATGATACGCAATGACCGGACCCATAGCTCGGTTAGCACCTAATTCTACCCCTGGCGACAAGAATCCCTCAACTAATTGCACGATTCTGGGTCGAAATCTCCCTGTCCACGGTGATGGCGTGAATTTCGGATGAACCGACGCGTTCCCAGTGATCCGACGTGTTCTAGTTCAATCAGTCGGGTCGAGAAGCATCAAGAGCACACAGGGGTATTGAAACGAGGGTGAGGAGGGCGTGAACGGACCTGCAACGAGCTGGCCACGGCGAGCTTACACGCGGCGGTGTTCTTGACCGATTTGGGGGAAATTCAAAATTGGAGCGCTCTGGTGGACGATCTGAGGCACGGGCGGGTGTTCTGGTTTCGTGACAACCTAACAGAGCTAGCGGCACCCTCAATTTATAGTGTTTGAGAGCGGTGGCAGCAAATTTTGGAGGAGAAAGCTGGCGGCCGGAGAGAGCGACGAGTCATCGGAGCCACATAACGTGGCAGTTACCGGGGCAGTGTCTCAGGCGATGAACAAGCTACCTAAAGCGACGTGGCAAGGCTTTGAGGCACGCAGCCAGGCCGGATAATGGCGAACTTCGGTAATGCCAGCGCGATTAACCGCGGTGGGACACGACGGCCGGTCCGGCCAGTGACCGGATTCATCCCGCACTGGATATTTTCACCACGCCCCGACGTTATCTACTCTTTCCGTGGCACGAATCACGGCGGCCGGTGTGACGGAACCTCCCAAGTCTTTAGACTCACCTACAGTTGTCCTTGTCCAATGGACCTCGGGCAAACCTGTAGATGCTTCTAATCACTTGACAAGTTCGATATCTATACCCTTTCTTTTCCCAAGAGCGTTTCTCCCGTCACACAGATATTACAACACATCAGAGGAACGAATAAGCGGAAGCAATTACAGTAACTTATTTCACATTAAAATATAGAGAGAGTATTATTATTACAGACCAGTAATATATATGAGTGCAGAAAAGATATTATTACAAACTCGGGAGGCAAAAACCCCTCCCGCACACAGGTATAAAGTTTTTCAAAAGGAGGACAACATCCTCCCGGAACTTCACTCTTGAGCTTCTTCCTTCGGCACCACCTTAGAGCAAAAGCAACAAAAGTTTGCTGCTTCCTCACCTACAACAACATGGGTTCGAAAACCCTAAGTATGAAGTGTACTTTCGCAAGTCTTACCCATCAAAATAAAAGACTCTCAAGGAAATGCTGGCTTGAGGGAGTCAAGGTAAGGCTTAATCAAGAATCAAGACTCTGTTTGCAAAAATGCTTACTAATAGTGGATCCTTAAAAAATCCAGTTTTATTAGCAAGTTAAGTCATTACCTGGTTCTAGAGTTCTTTTTATCTGAGTTCAAGCACTTGGCCTATACTAGCCATCTTCTTGTTAACCCTTCTTGTTCACTAGAATGCTATGTGTAAGTCAGTGAACAAGTCTTCATGTCCAAGAAGTAACGGCGATCCAAATCGATTAATACCCAGCGGGGGATCTCCAATCACACGACATATGTAGCACTTAACCCTTGCATATGTCAACTCACCACCGGGGTTCTTAAGACCAGATCAGGTTCATGCCAACCGAGAGCACAGATACACCACCGTCCAGCCTCTTGCCACAGAGGGTACACGCTACTCTCGCCATCTCTCCACTCCCATTGCATGTTGTCTTATTCTAGTATTAGTCTGCCCAAGGCAAAACTTACCCATGATGAGGCGTGTGACCAGTTAAAGGGTCCTTGATCATCAAGCCTACATCGACAATGTCCTTAATCGACTCAGACAGAGACACTACACCAAGACTCTCTTCTCGTGCAAGTCACCCGCCCAGTCTCAGCTTTATCATTTCAACCCAAAGTTTGTACCTGACAAAGGTAAATCTTTTCCGATGATGAACCCATCATGGCCATGATGGATCCACCATCAAGTTTTATTTTTTTGAAAATCATCCCTTCGCACTTGAAGCAAAACATTTTGTTTTTCTAGAGCAAGACTAAGCATCAGAAAAACCTTTTCATAAAATAGGTGATCAAAGAAAGGTGATCAATCTTCGAAGGAAGGAAATGCAGCAATTGTTTAACACACAACTCCTATCACCTAATGCATCAAGCAAGTGAGAAAAAATTTAAAATAGCAAGGAGGTGGCAAATGCACTGGGGTTTGCCTTGTGTTATAGGAGAGTCGGGCTTTGCTCCGCAAATATTGAAGTAAAAGTAGTTCCCGGCAGGTGGGTCTTCAGGTGGTGGTGGCGCAATTCCTTCTTCTCCAACTACTATTTCTTCTTCGTTCTCTATATATATCATATATAACCATGAATGCTCATGTAATGCTTATAAAAATGCAAAGATAATAAAGGTACATCTTATTAGATCTTGAATACAATTTTCCTTCAGGGTACTCCAGAAAACTAGGGTTTGTGGACTTTAGTTACCAAATAGTGTCCAAATCAATTCAAACTTTACCCAAGGTTTCTAAATATCATATTAAGCTTATCCAAAAAGTTTAGTGAGTTTTGGAGTTATTAATCAATTTCTAAAATTCTAGTAGTATAGGTTTTAGCTATTTTAATTGCTTCATAATTCTTGGTTTGAATTAAAAATCCTAAAATTATTTTTATTAAAGACTATAAAAATTTAGAAGTCTAACAAAATTGGTCTCATATTTTTAGCATTTTTCTAGAATTTTCTATGGATTTCCTAAGTCAAGTAGAAAAAGAAAAAGGAAAAGGATCAACAGTGCTGTGCTTAATCTGGCCCGGAACGGCCCATAGCGGGCGAAAACGTGCCCGCGTGTGCCCGTGGTGTCGGGATTACATATAAGACCCTGGCGATAGGAAAAACCAGCGAAGAATCCCTTGCACTATTCGCTTGAGTCACTAACAAATGCAGATAGGTCCTCCCCTTTTCATTTCTTCACCAGGTGAAGTCCACAACTGTGGACGGTGGAGCAGGAACTCCGACGAGCTTGTACTGGCAAGGATACGTAATGACCGGCACTCTGAAGTGGTTGCCACCTAATTCGACCCCTAATAATCATTTCCTCTCAACAAATTTCAAGATTCTAGGCCCCAATCGCTCTACCCACGGTGATAGTGCGATCAACAGATAACCTGAGGCCTTCCCGGTGATCTACCCCGGTCTAGTACAATTGGTTGGGCCGATGAGCTTCAAGGACTTATCAGAGCACTGAAACAAAGGAATAGAGGGTGGGAATGGAGCTGTAACACGCTAGCCACGGTGGGAGTCTTTCACGGCGGCGGAAAACCGATTTGGGGGAAGTGAGCAATTCAGAGGTTCTGGTGAACAATTGGAGGCAAGTGCTGGTGCTTTGGATGGGTAAATATCCTAAGGAGCTCACGGTGCACTAAATTTATAGAGTCAGTGAGCGGTGGTGTCCAATTTGAAAGGTTTGCGCTGGCAGCCAGGAAGAAGAGATGAGTCACCGGCACGGTTTACCGTGGCACTCACTGGCTAAAGGGCTACGACGGTCATTGGCGAGTTGTTGTGGCTAGTAGCGACGTGGTTAAAGGGTTATGGTCGTGGCATGATCATGGCGACGACGTTTACCTCGACGACGGCCGGTTAGCCACATCGCCGGTGCGGTGGATGAGCGCAACAGTACCCTAAGCTCATCCCCAGCGCCAGATTTTTCACCAACCATAGTTATCTGCACTTCCTTGAGCACGAATCGCAACGGCAGCGATGATCACGACACGGAATCATCAGCGGTGAGGGGGCTGAATCTAGGATCATGTTCAGTTCACTGTTCAATCAGACTCCATTCAGACGCCTGACAGAGCAACTTGCACGGAGATTTGCTCCCAAATTCATGTAGTGACTCGACCTGCTCTCTTTATCAAAGTTGTAGCCCTATGATCCAGCTACAACCTTGCTATAGCAACCATAGTCAAACAATTACTGGATCATAGTCGAATTCCATCTCAAAGCTTGCCCAACTTCACTGTTAATGAGATTTCAGACTTAGGGCTGACTGACAGCCCGACTTTGGGCTCATTTTATTCCAATTTTTTTATGTCAACAATGCTTGACCATTTAAGCAAAGTTGTGCTCCTATAGTAGCTCTAGACTTTTGATGAGTTGATTTAGGGCAAATTCCCAATGGATCGAGAGTTACAGAGCTCTAAAGTTGATCCCACTCCACTAAACTTCAGACTTAGCCACATATGATTCATAAGGTACTTTTTGCAAATAGGTCCAAATTCCATAATTTGATTTGCAAATCCACAAAGGTGTGAACCATATGATTTGAGGTGCCCTAATACCTTGGTTTTTGCACTTTGATCCAAAAGTGCACAAATTTACACATAGCCCCCTAGGGTTTCAATTCAGGGTTTTCCAGGGGCCTTTTTAGGGTTTTGGTGCTACCCAAGTCCATTAAGTATGATATCTTATAATCATTTCTAATGGGTTTTGAAGTTTTCTCATGCTTGGGCTTCATTGTCACTCCTAAGCCTAGTTTAGGGTTAAGTACCCTACACTAGGGTTTCACCACACATCAAGTCATATCAATCCAACATTTTTGAACTTTTTACCTAGTGAATGCACTCTAGGTTTGACAAACACATGATATGCTAATGTTCATGATGTTATGCTCAAGTTTTAGTGACAATAACACCAGGGGTGTTACATCCTTCCCCCCATAAAAGAATGTCGTCCCGAGATTTAAGTCCTAGGGCAAGTAGTGGAAAAGGAAACACATCATATTTTTATTTCCTTATTTCTTGTACAAGGCAGGGGTGATATGGGGTTTACTCCTCTGTTACAACAATTGTACATATCTCACAAATTACATGAAGCTAAAAAGCCTCGGGAATTCTTTTCTAAAAATTCTCGGGTTTCCCATGTAGCTTCATCTTCAGTGTGTTGGTTCCATTGTACCTTATAGAATTTGAGAAATCTTCTTCGGGTAACCCTGTCCTTCTGATCCAGGACTCGAATGGGATGTTCCGAATATGTTAAGTCTGGCTCCAAGGTAACATCCTTCACTTCTATGGTTTGATCTGGAACCCGAAGACACTTCTTTAATTGGGACACAGGGAACACATTGTGCACGGCAGACAATGTTTCGGGTAGTTGGAGTCGGTACGCCACTGGCCCACATTGTTCAAGAATGGGGAACGAAACAATGTACCAGGGTGCAAGCTTTCCCTTTACCTCGAAACGAGATACACCCTTCATTGGTGATACTTTTAGATACTTTTAGATACACATGATCTCTGACTTGAAAGTACAAGGGTTTACGTCGTTTGTCTGCATAATTCTTTTGTCGAGCTTGTGCTTCTTTAAAATTATGTATAATTCATTGAACTTTTTCTTCCATTTCTTTAACCATATCAGGCCTAAAAAACCATCTCTCTCCTGGTTCAGACCAATTTAATGGAGTACGGCACCGTCGTCCATATAAAGCTTCAAAGGGTGCCATCTTGATGCTCTCTTGATAGCTATTGTTGTATGAGAATTCTGCCAATGGTAAACATTCCTCCCATTTTTGTGGGTATTCCAGAACACATGCCTGTAACATGGCTTCAAGTATTTGGTTCACTCTCTCAGTCTGCCCACTGGTTTGAGGATGATAGGCCGAACTGTGGAGCAACTTAGTACCCAAAGATTTGTGGAGTTCTTCCTAGAATCTGGATACAAATTGTGGTCCATGGTCTGACACAATTGTTTTTGGAATCCCGTGCAAACTGAGAATACGAGCAATGTATATCTAGGCATAAGTGATGACCGGGTAGTACGTCTTGACTGGCAGAAAATGAGCTATTTTCGTAAGCCGATCAATTATAACCCAGATGGAGTCAAAACCTTTTGCTGTCCTGGGTAATCCCACAATGAAGTCCATGCTAATGTCCTCGCATTTCCAAGTCGGGATAGGCAACGATTGCAATGGACCAACAGTTTTCATGTGTATGGCTTTGACACGTCTACAGGTGTCACATTTTGCCACATAGCATGCAATTTCAATCATCATCTTTGTCCACCAATAATGTTGTTTTAAATCATGATACATCCTAGTGCTTCCGAGATGAATGGAATAGCGACTAAGATGAGCTTCATCCAGAATTTGCTGGCGGACCTCATCATTATTGGGCACAACTATGCGGTTATTAAACCATACTATACCTTGGTCATCCTTTCTAAAACAGTTTGCCATGCTGGCCTTTATTTTCTCATGAATGTGTTTAATACCCTTATCACTTCTTTGCGCATCAATAACCTTTTGCAGAAAAATTGACTCAAGCTTCAATTGGTTCAGGGTTTCATGTTGAATCATTCCTAGGTTTAATTTCTCCATTTCTTGGCATAATGTGGTGTCAGAAGTCTTCACCGTAAGACAATGACAGGAAGCCTTGCGACTTAGTGCATCTGCCTCCATGTTGGCCTTGCCTGGGTGATAGTGAATTTCCAATTCATAATCCTTGATCAGCTCAAGCCATCTTCTCTAGCTCATATTTAATTCTGACTGGGTAAAAATATACTTCAAACTTTTATGATCTGTGTATATATGATAGATATTTCCCATCAGATAATGACGCCATATTTTAAGGGCATGAACTACGACAGCTAATTCTAAGTTATGAGTTGGATAATGTTCCTTGTGATGGCAATTATCTTGAAGCATATGCTATGACTCGGCCCTCTTGCATTAAGACACATCCAAGACCTCTGCCCGATGCGTCACAGTACACATCAAAAGCTTCTTCAATATTCGGTTGAGTCAATACCGGAGCAGTGGTCAATAATACCTTCAGCTGCTCGAAGGCTTCGTTGCATCTTGAGGACCAGTTGAATTTGGTGTCATTCTTCAATAGACTTGTGATTGGCTTCACAATCTTGGAGAAATCTAGGATAAATCTGCGATAATAGCCAGCGAGTCCAAGGAAACCTCAAACTTGATGTACAGTGGTTGGGGGTTTCCACTCAAGAATATCCTTGACCTTGCTGGGATCAATCGCAATCCCATTTGCAGACAATACATGTCCCAAGAATTGGATTTCCTCCAGCCAAAACGCGCACTTGCTGAATTTAGCATACAATTGATGTTCCCTTAAGCGCGTTAATACGATCCATAAATGCTGAGCATGCTCCTCTTCATTCTTGGAATAAATCAAGATATCATCAATGAAGACCACCACAAATTTGTCCAACTCAGGCATAAATACCGAGTTCATTAGATATGTGAAGTGGACAGGAGCATTCGTTAATCTGAAAGACATAACCAAATATACGAATAATCCATACCTCGTAGTAAATGCGGTCTTAGGTATATCTTCGGGTCGGATTTGGATCTGATGATAGCCCGACCTGAGGTCAATCTCGGAAAATACCCGACCTCCGGTAAGCTGATCAAATAAAATATCAATCCGGGGAAGAGGGTACTTGTTCTTGATTGTGACCTCATTAAGGGGTCTGTAGTCCACACACATTCGAAGCGTTTGATCCTTCTTCTTGACAAAGATTGCTGGAAATCCCCAAGGTGACGAACTAGGCCGGATGAATCCCTTCTCCAGTAGATCTTGTAATTGAGTCTTGAGCTCTGCCAACTCATTTGGAGGCATTCAGTACGACCTTCTAGAAATAGGAGTCGTACCGGGTTTTAGTTCAATCACAAATTCTACATCTCTCTCTGGAGGTAATCTAGGCAGATCATCAGGAAAGTCGTCTGGAAACTCACATACTACCGGAATATCTTGGATTTCTGGGATGATGGCTTCATAGACTCTGCCAAATGGTTTATCTGGAATAGCTACAGGGATGGACAAGAGAACCTCTTCATGGCCATAGCTCAACCAGATGGATCTCAAATCAGTGTTGAGGATAGCTTTGTGCTGGGCTAACCAATTATGCCCAGAATTACATCTATATCTTGGCCTTTCAAAACAATCATATTGGTGGGAAAGTCCCGTTCAGCCAATGTTACGGGCACATGGAAAGCCACTTCTTTAGTGAATATTTGTCCCCCAGGCGAATGAATAATAAACCATTCCCTTGATTCAATGCAAGGAATGCAATATTTCTCCACAATTTTCTGGCTTATGAATGTAAGCGAAGCACCAGAATCAAAGAGAATGACTGCTGGGTGATTGGCCACAAGAAACGTACCCATCATAACCAGCTCTCCCTCCGGTGTAGTGGCCACTTGAGTGTAATATATTCGCCTAGTCTTCTTAATATTCTTGCTCGCTGAATTTGTAGCCAGGTTTCCCTTGCCTTGATTTGAATTCTTTGAATTCTGCTGATTGTTGGATTTGTTCTGCCTCGGATGTGGGTAGTCTTTGATAAAATGACTAGACTTCCCACAGTTGAAGCAGCCAGTTGAGGAGCTAGGGAGGGTGGGGAAACGAGCACCAGGGGCACTCAGCTGACTTGTTGAAGTGGGGGCAGTGGTAGGGCAGATAAAGACAGGCTGATTGAAGGGGTAGGAGGGTGGACGATGTGAAGAACGGTTATGATTGAAAGGTCGGATTACCAACCTTTGTTGCTTTTCAGGCCCCTGATTGGACCTGTGACCTCCAAGTCCCTTCGATTTTCCTGGGCCTGTATGCTTATCTTCTACTGCTAGCACTGTGCTGATAGCCCTGCTGTAGGAGAGATCAAGGCAGGTGGCCATCTTTCTTTGAAGCCTATCGTTGAGGCCTCTCATAAAGCAATTCTTCTTTTTCAGGTCAGTATTTACCTGATCATTTGCATACAGGGACAAATGATTGAATTTGTTGAGATACTGCATGACAGTATCTCCTCCTTGTCTAAGGCGCATGAATTCCTCCTGTTTCATGTGCAACACTCCTTCTGGAATATAGTGCTCACGAAACGCCAATTTAAATTCGTCCCATGTGACCTGATGTCCGGCAGGCTGAATGGCCAAATAATTTCCCCACCAAGTACTGGCAGGGCCTCTTAGCTGTTGAGCCACAAACAATGGCTTTTGGGTTTCAGTGCAGCGGATGAGTCCAAATTTCTGCTCTATAACCCGTATCCATTCGTCAGCTTCTAGAGGGTCTTTGGCTTTGACGAAAAGTGGGGGACGGGTTTCTGAGAAATCCAGGTATGGAGTTTCACGGGGTCCCTGCGGATAAGCCCTTCTGCCTTGTTGCTGAAATTGATTTCCCGCCATTTCACGTAAAAAGCGGGTGTTGTCGGCGGTCGCATTGACCAAGGCAATGATAGCCTCGGCCAACGTTGGCGATACTGGCAGTGGATTGGGCGTGTCTTCCCGACCATGGGAAGTACCGGCACTATCATGTGCACGAGTCCTCAATGGCATCTGAAGCAAAGAAATATTTGGGAAAAATATAACATGCTGATATATACCATCATTTTACATTACCAAGATGTAATGATACAGACTCAATTGTACAACACGACTTCATTACCTATGAGTATTATAGCTAAGCTACACTACTCTAGTATTTATCGTCTTTAGTTGCTTGACTGTCTGTTGTAGGGGACCGTTCGTCAGCCAGGTTCATAGAAGGAGTGGGCTTGAAAAGGTCCAATTCCCCACCAAGTGCTTCACCTGCTGTTCCAGAGGGTCCGGCTCCCATTCCAATAGGGTCGTCAGGTACGTCTGGGTGCAGTCACGAATACAGTTCATGAACTTCCTCATGTAAAGTATTGCAATACACCTGCAAGTTGTCAAAGGCCGTGCTAAGCTCATCCACATGGGCTCGAGCTTTGGCTTCCCCGTCCCAAGCAATTGAACGTGAATTGACAGCCCAATCGATTGCCAAATCCCGTTTAGCAAGCTCATCTTGCAGATGTCTGACGTTAGCTCTTAACTCATTTATACGCTGACCATCCTCTACCCACACCCTGTTTTGATGACGTAGCTCCATGCGAAGCTGCTCCACTTAGGCTTCTAGGTCTCCGGTGGGGTCGTTACTACCGCTGCTGCTCTCTTCATGCCTTGGAGCCAGCTGATGTCGAGGTACACCAATAGGTCTAGTGGACTTATGCGCAGTTTTCTTCATGCACGGCAACATACCTCCATAAGGGGAAACTTTATTAATATAATTTTTAAACATGATGGATGCATAATAACATAATCAACTTTCGTTGATTCACAACTTTCTATACATTGCACTCTGCTACCTGGTCTTACAAGATGAGTACTTAAGAAAGTAGTAAGATAAGAATGAAAGAAATTTTCTTTAGGTAAGTCTTGGAAAATTCTTTTTGAAATGCCTCATAATATCTGAAGAGATGGGCTTCGCTCCGATACCAGCTGTGACGGAACCTCCCAAGTCATTAGGCCCACCTACAGTTGGCCTTGTCCAGCGGACCTCAGGCAAACCTGTAGATGCTTCTAATCACTTGACAAGTTTGGTATCTGTATCCTTTCTTTTCCCAAGAGCGTTTCACCCATCACGCAGATATTACAACACATCGGAGGAACGAATAAGCGGAAGCAATTACAGTAACTTATTTCACATTAAAATATAGAGAGTATTATTATTACAAACCAGTAATATATAAGAGTGCAGAAGAGATATTATTACAAACTCGGGAGGCAAAACCCCCTCCCGCATAGAGGTATAAAGTTTTCAAAAGGAGGACAACATCCTCCCGGAACATCACTCTTGAGCTTCTTCCTTCGGCACCACCTTAGAGCAAAAGCAACAAAAGTTTGCTGCTTCCTCACCTACATCAACATGGGTTTGAAAACCCTGAGTATGAAGTGTACTTTCGCAAGTCTTACCCGTCAAAATAAAAGACTCTCAAGGATATGCTGGCTTGAGGGAGTGAAGGTAAGGCTTAATCAAGAATCAAGACTTTGTTTGCAAAAATGCTTACTAATAGTGGATCCTTAAAAAATCCAGTTTTATTAGCAAGTTAAGTCATTACCTGATTCTAGAGTTCTTTTTATCCTAGTTCAGGCACTTTGCCTATACTAGCCATCTTCTTATTAACCCTTCTTGTTCACTGAAATGCTACGTGTAAGTCAGTGACCAAGTCTTCATGTTCAAGAAGTAACGGCGATCTGAATCGATTAATACCCAACTGGGGATCTCCAATCACATGACATATGTAGCACTTAACCCTTGCATATGTCAACTCGCCACTGGGGTTCTTAAGACCAGATCAGGTTCACGCCAACCGAGAGCACAGATACGCCACCATCCAGCCTCTTGCCACGGAGGGTACCCGCTACTCTCGCCATCTCTCCACTCCCATTGCGTGTTGTCTTATTCTGGTATTAGTCTGCCAGGGGCAAAGCTTACCCATGATGAGGCATGTGACCAGTTAAAGGGTTCTCGATCATCAAGCCTACATCGACAAGGTCCTTAATCGACTCAGATGGAGACACTACACCGAGACTCTCTTCTCGTGCAAGTCACCCGCCCGGTCTCAGCTTTATCATTTCAACCCAAAGTTTGGTACCTAACAGAGGTACATCTTTTCCGATGTTGAACCCATCATGGCCATGATGGATCCACCATCAAGTTTTATTTTTTTGAAAATCATCCCTTCCCACTTGAAGCATCATCTTTTGTTGAAAACAAAACATTTTGTTTTTCTAGAGCAAGACTAAGCATCAGAAAAACCTTTTCATAAAATAGGTGATCAAAGAAAGGTGATCAATCTTCCAAGGAAGGAAATGCAGCAATTGTTTAACACACAACTCCTATCACATAATGCATCAAGCAAGTGAGAAAAATTTTAAAATAGCAAGGAGGTGGCAAATGCACCGGGGCTTGCCTTGTGTTATAGGAGAGTCGGGCTCTACTCCGCAAATATCGAAGTAAAAGCAGTTCCCGGCAGGTGGGTCTTCAGGTGGTGGTGGTACAACTCCTTCTTCTTCAACTACTATTTCTTCTTCGTTCTCTATATATATCATATATAACCATGAATGCTCATGTAATTCTTATGAAAATGCAAAGACAATAAAGGTACATCTTATTAGATCTTGAATACAATTTTCCTTCACGGTACTCCAGAAAACTAGGGTTTCTGGAGTTTAGGTATCAAATAGTGTCCAAATCATGTCAAACTTTACCCAAGGTTTCTAAATATCATTTTAAGCTTATCCAAAGAGTTTAGTGATTTTTGGAATTATTAATCAATTTCTAAAATTCCAAGAGTATAGGTTTTAGCTATTTTAATTGCTTCATAATTCCTAGTTTGAATTAAAAATACTAAAATTATTTTTATTAAATACTATAAAAATTTAGAAGTCTAACAAAATTGGTCTCATATTTTTAGCATTTTCCTAGTATTTTCTATGGATTTTCTAAGTCCAGTAGAAAAAGAAAAAGGATCAATAGTGCTGGGCTTAATCTGGCCCGGGACAGCCCATAATGGGCGAAAACACGCCCGCGGTGTCGGGTTTACACATAAGACTCTAGCGATATGAAAAACCAGCGAAGAATTCCCCACACTATTCGCTTGAGTCACTGACAAATGCAGATAGGTCCTCCCCTTTTCATTTCTTCACTAGGTGAAGTCCACGACTGTGGACGGAGGAGCTGGAACTCCAGCGAGCCTGTACTGGCCAGGATACGTAATGACCGGCACTCAGAAGTGGTTGCCATGTAATTCGACCCCTTATAATCATTTCCCCTCAACAAATTTCAAGATTCTAGGCCCCAATCGCTCTGCCCACGGTGACAGTGCGATCAACAGATAACCTGAGGCGTTCCCGGTGATCTATCCCGATCTAGTACAATTGGTTGGGCCGATGAGCTTCAAGGACTTATCATAGGACTGAAACAAAGGAATAAAGGGTGGGAATGGACCTATAACGCACTGGCCACGGTGGGAGTCTTTCACGGCGGCGGAAAACTGATTTGGGGGAAGTGAGCAATTCGGAGGTTCTGGTGAACAATTGGAGGCAAGTGCTGGTGCTTTGGATGGGTAATTATCCTACGGAGCTCACGACGTGCTCAATTTATAGAGTCTGTGAGTGGTGGTGTCCAATTCGAAAGGTTTGCGCTAGCGGCCGGGAAGAAGAGATATGTCACCGGCGCAGTTTGCCGTGGCACTCACTAGCTGAAGGGCTACGACGGTCATTGGCAAGTTGTTGTGGCTAGTAGCAATGTGGTTAAAGGGTCATGGTCGTGGCATGATCATGGCGACGACGTTTACCTCGACGACGGCCGGTTAGCCACATCGCCGATGCGGTGGATGAGCGCAACAGTACCCTAAGCTCATCCCCAGCACCAGATTTTTCACCCACCGTAGTTATCTGCACTTCCTTGAGCACGAATCACAATGGCGGCGACGATCACGGCGCGAAATCACCGGTGGCGAGGGGGCTGAATCTAGGATCTTGTTTAGTTCACTGTTCAATCAGACTCCATTCAAACGCCTGATAGGGCAACTTGTAGGGAGATTTTATCCCAAATTCATGTAGTGAATCGACCTGCTCTCTGTATCAAAGTTGTAGCCCTATGATCCAGCTACAACCTTGCTATAGCAAACATAGTCAAACAATTACTGAATCATAGTCGAATTCCATCTCAAAGCTTGCCCAACTTCACTTTTAATGAGATTTCAGACATAGGGCTGACTGACAGCCCGACTTTGCGCTCATTTTATTCCAATTTTTGTATGTCAACCATGCTTGACCATTTAAGCAAAGTTGTGCTCCTATAGTAGCTCTAGACTTTTGATGTGTTGATTTAGGGAAAATTCCCAATGGATTGAGAATTACAGAGCTCTAAAGTTGATCCCACTCCACTAAACTTCAGACTTAGCCACATATGATTCATAAGGTACTTTTTGCAAATAGGTCCAAATTCCATAATTTGATTTGCAAATCCACAAAGGTGTGAACCATATGATTTGAGGTGCCCAAATACCTTGGTTTTTGCACTTTGATCCAAAAGTGCACAAATTTACACATAGCCCCCTAGGGTTTCAATTCAGGGTTTTCCAGGGGCCTTTTTAGGGTTTTTAACACTTTAGGGTTTTGGGGCTACCCAAGTCCATTAAGTATGATATCTTATGATCATTTCTAATGGGTTTTGAAGTTTTCTCATGCTTGGGCTTCGTTGGCACTCCTAAGCCTAGTTTAGGGTTAAGTACCCTACCCTAGGGTTTCACCACACATCAAGTCATATCAGTCCAACATTTTTGAACTTTTTACCTAGTGAATGCACTCTAGGTGTGACAAACACATGATATGCTAATGTTCATGATGTTATTCTTAAGTTTTAGTGACAGTAACACTAGGGGTGTTACAGCCGTAGCGAATCTGGGCGCAAGGTCACCAGCGGCGAGGGGTGATGCATCTGAAGATTTTTCTGGCTACTGTACCATGGGCATCTTGTTCAGTTGTTCTGATAGCACGATTTGAGGAGCCTTCTTCTCCATTTTCCATGTGACAACTTACTAATCTTCCTATAACAAAGTTATTGTCCTATAATCCAGCTACAACTTTGTTATAGTGATCATAGCCAATCCATCACTGGATCTTACTCTAATTCGATCACAAAGTCCATCTGACTTCACTGTTAGCCAATACTCAGTCCCTGAATTGTCTGACAGCCAGACTTTTGGTCCATTTATCTCCAAAGTTTGTATGACACCAAGACTTAATCACTTAAGCAAAGTTGTACTCCTATCATAACTCTACAAATTTGATGTGTTGACCTAGGGCAAATTCTTTATAAATTGAGAGATATAGGGTTCCAAAGTTGACCGTATGCACTGAATTTCAAATTTAGGCATATGGATGTATGGGGTGTCCTTTTTGCGAATAATTCCAAATCCCCCAATTTGACTTGCAAATCCACAAATGTGAGAAACACATAATTTGTGGTGTTATACTACTTTGGTATTTGCTCTTGGGTCCAAAAGTGCACAAAATTTGCACTTAACCCCCTAGGGTTTTAATTAGGGTTTTTGCAGGGGTCTTTTTAGGATTTTGAGTACTTTAGGGTTTTTGTACTGTCCATCAAGGGTGATATCTTAGGATCATTTCTCATGTCTTATGAGGCTTTTACTCATTTAGGCTTCACTTTCACCCATAAGCCCTACTTCTCGGTGGAGTTCCCTACCCTAGGGTTAATCACACCTTAAGTCATAACACCATAACTTGCTTGAAATTTTTACCTAGTAAATGCATTCTAGGTGTAACAAACATATGTAATGTCAATGCACATGATGTTATGCTCAAAGTTTTAATGCAGTAACACCAGGGGTGTTACATCCCTCCCCCCATAAAAGAATCTCATCCCGAGATTTAAGGTCCTAGGGTAAGTAATGGAAAAGGAAACACGTCACATCTTTATTTCCTTAATTGTCTTACAAGGGAGAGGGTGGTATGGGGTTTACTTCTCCTTTACATTGTAATGTACACATCTTACAAGTTACATGAAGTTAAAAAGCCAGGGAAAGTCCTTTCTAAGAAGTCTTGGGTTTCCCATGTAGCTTCATCTTCCGTATGTTGGTTCCATTGTATCTTGTAGAATTTAAGAGTTCTTTTTCAGGTTATCCTGTCCTTTTGATCCAAGACTCGAATAGGATGTTCTGAATATGTTAGGTCTGGTTTCAAAGCAACATCCACTATATCAATGGTTCAATCCGGAACCCGAAGACACTTTCAATTGGGATACATGGAACACATTGTGCACTGCAGACAATGTTTCGGGTAGTGAAAGTTCCCTTTGACCCAGGAACAGGATCTGGATGTCGCCTAGAGGGGGGGTGAATAGGCAAATAAAACTTATCACTTTAAAACTTAAAATCTTACTCTACTCGAAGACTTAGTACGCAGTGGAATAAGAAGACCCTTCGAGTAGGTTGCAGCGGAATAGAAGATCCTGTCTCAAAATGTCCTGCACTTCAAATAAAGCTTATACCACAGATAAGTATTGAAGTGCAGATATAAAGGCGAATAAGACAGAGAGTCAGGATACAATACGGAACAAAGCACACAGATGCAAGGATTTATCCCGAGGTTCGGCCAAGCTTGAAATACTTGCCTAGTCCTCGTTGGAGTTAGCCACACCTGGGCTTGGAGTCTATTTCAACTCCTTCCTCCGTTTGCTCAGATCTATCAGTATGACAGATAGAGCCTTTCACTATATTGAGTTGGGTTACAACAAAACCGCGGCTGCTTACAAACTTCTTGACAGCACCTCGGAAGAGTAACGATACGCTCAAGACCTTGCTCTAGCTCTTAGCAGCTCTTCTCCACTCTCTAAAGGCTTATAGTTGTGCCTTCTACACAAACTAGAGAGATACACACAAGAGGGAGAGTGAGAATTGATCCGAGTGATGTATTCACTTGTTGGCTGCGCTTGTGTATTGCTTGAGGCGCCTAGGGGTCCCTTTTATAGGCACAAGGGGCCTAGGAGCCGTTGGAAGCAATTCAGGAAGGCAAATCTTGCCTTCTGTCGGGTGGCGCACCGGACAGTCTGGTGCACCACCGGACACTGTCCAGTGCCTGATTTCCTTCCATATATGGAGCAGTCGACCGTTGCAGTCCTTGAGCCGTTGGCGCACCAGACACTGTCCGGTGCACACCAGACAGTCCGGTGCCCCCATCTGACCGTTGGTTTGGCCACGCGTCACGCGCAGATTGCTCGACCGACCGTTGGCCCAGCCGACCGTTGGCTCACCGGACAGTCCAGTGCACCACCGGACAGTCCGGTGAATTATAGTCGTACGCCGCCGGCTTCTCCCGAGAGTGGCCTGTTCACCAGAGTTCAGCCTGCACCACCGGACACTGTCCGGTGCACCACCGGACACTGTACGGTGCACCACTGGACAGTCTGGTGTGCCAGACCGAGCTGAGTCTTGGCTGTACACAGCCAAGCCTTTTGCACCTCTTTCCTTTTCTTCTTCTTTCTGTTTCTAACACTTAGACAAGTATATTAGTACACAAAACCAATGTACTAAGTCTAGAAACATACCTTCTCTTAATTATTACACCTATAGCATTTGACATGCTTGAGCTTTGATGTTGGACTCATAAATCATCAAGTCAGCTTGACTTGATCTAGATTGACATTTCTTAGCTCCAACATCCTGCAAAGGTCACATAGAACATCTCCAAACATAGGAACATCCAAAACTAAAGATCAAGGTGAACTTAGCTCTTTTGGGCTGCTTCCAGATCTGGTTTTGACACTTGTTCTCCTTCTAGTGACCTTGATCTCCTTCTTAGAGCTTGATCTTGACCCTTATGACTTACACCACATAACTGTAGCTGTTACCTCATTGGTTGTAAGTCACGTCCTTATGTAGTGATCCTTGATGTGCCGTAGCTGTTCTCAACTCGATCACCCTTGACTTTGCAAGCCTTCTTCTTCACCCTTGGCTTTGGGTTCCTTAGCCTCCTTGACCTTCTCCTGTGCACTTGGTACCTCGAAGCTCTTCTTGCCTCCGTCCTTGGCTTGATCAGTTGTCTCAGAGCTACGCACCCGAGTATCACTTTTGCAATGTCCATCTTACTTGTGATGCCCATTATCTATCATCATCTAGTTCTTGGACCATCACATTTGTTCACTTGTGTTGAACCCTATTAGCTTTACCTTAAGCACCTGTTCAACACTTAGTACACTTGTTAGTCCTTTAATTGAGTTGTCATCCAAACACCAAAACTCACAAGAGAGCTTTCAATCTCCCCCTTTTTGGTGATTGATGGCAACACAATTAAAGCTTACATAAGAATAAGATTTGAAGCACAAATTTTGAATTCTAAGTTTATAGAATGCTCCCCCTAAATATGTGCTTACTTCAAAAGCATAATTTTGGCCTCAGATGCCAAATTGCACATACTTAGGCAATTCGAAACATTTCTACACCTTAGCATTTTTTGGGATGCATTGTGTCAAGAATCAAACCATGATGCTATAACACACAAATGCACAGAATCAGAGTTAAACACTATTCACTTAAGTGGATATATCACATGAATATCAACCTACCACTATTCACCATTAAGATACCAATTTAAACTAAGATACCAATTTAAAGCAATCTTAAAGCACCTTTAATCTTAAAGCACCTTTAATCTTAAAGCACCATTAACCACATGACTATCTATTATACTATAGAAGCCAATTAATTCTCTTAAAGCACTATTAACCATATGACTATCTATTACACTATAGAAGCCAATTAATTCATAGCAGCGGAAACACTAGTCCATATGATGCAACACATATAATACTGCAAGAAGCATATGATAAGACTTATCAATAACACACTAACAATGCTCAAACTAACACATCACCCCTTAGGATAAGCTTTCCTCTCAAGTTGAGATAAGCTTTAATGCACATATTCTCCCCCTTTGACATCAAACACCAAAACCATATTCACGCAAGAACATAGGATGATGTCAAGGGACAGCAGGGTGTTAAGGAGGAGAGACACATTATCAAAACTCCCCCTTATTTATTGAGCATATGCACTACCAACATTTAAGTAAGATACATATACGCAAAAAAGATTAATACTTCCTTTTGTACCTTTACCATGTTGTAGTGTACTTCCCATCTTGAAAGTATTTAATCTCTCGAGAGCTTCTCCACACTTGTGCCTGATTCTTTATCCTAACCTTTTCTTGTTGCTAAGACACCAAACTTAGAACAAGTTATAGTATTGGGCACAAGAAGAAACTTCTATTCTAATGATTATCAAAAGATATCAATTGAAGCAAACTATCACAACTACCAATTGAAAGATACCAATTGCAAGATCATTTATTATCATAGCTCCATGATATTTAAGGATAGAGGTACCCAAGTCCTGATTGCTCCATTTCTTGCTCATCTTCTCTTTTCCACCTAGAGACTATACAAGATCGCTCAAAAAACAGTTAGTCTCAAAAGACACAAGTTATGTGTGCTCCCCCTCAAGTTGTGCATCAAGTATTTGAATGACTTGCACTTTGCACATTCTAGCTTCCTCAGAACTAGAGGGGATCACAACATACCTTGGTCAAAGCATACTCTATCACTTTCATCACACAAAGATATCAATTTGAATATCAAATGAAGGATTGACTTAATCCAACAATGCATGCCTCAAGAAGTATAACATTTTATGAGCAACCTAGACATGCTTCATACTTGACAATCATTGCACCACATATACCAATTGAAAACAACACGATCATGCATATAAAGCATGATGTCTAAGCACATCATAATTAAGAAGGTTCCTTAGATACCAAAAGAATCAACATTATAAAGTAAGGAGCACCTAAGCCAAGATACTACAAATTCAGAGGCAAAACCATAGCTGTGATCACAATTAATGGAACTTCAAGATATTCAATGAAATTGCATAGTTCCATTTTCCATACCTTTGCCTTTTCCTGAATTGCTTATGAGAGCACCAGTTGTCACTAATTGAGGGCTCCTTATACTTATGCACTTTACAGCTCAAAAGGTGTATTAGAGGCACAACATGGAGTTTGTATTCACAAAATACCAGACTAGAGTAATCATGTGAACATAAACTAAACAATATGTCATATTTGCACACAGGTTAATCATCAACACCATATAGCATAACTCACAACGGTATATAGGTTTATTCACGAACACAACAAGAGTTAATCATGGTGGATATATCTAATGAAAAACTACCCGTTAAATGATTCAAGAGACATAACCTCTAAAGCACACAATCATGATTAAGCACGCATGGTTACGATCATGGAAATCACTAATCATTGATTGAAAGGTACTCAACACAGGCAATCAAGAGGCATACCTACTCCAAGGACAGGTAGCACAACAATCAGTTTTAAGAGCAATACTGATTATCAACAAAGTACTTAAGATACAAGGGTACCATCCTATGGAGAGCAAGTTGAAGAATCTCATCAAGGTCCTTTGTTTGATTCACCGATAATGATTAAGGACCTATTCACCTTACTTCACTTGAGATGACCATGGGATTAGTGTCTCACAATATTTCAACCTTGAGTTAATGAATAAGCACCAAAGCAATTAATAGCTTAAGCATAGAGATTGAGATAACCGTCTTAAGCTCTCCCATGGTCTCCAGTCCATCTCAAGGAACCTGCATGATCTAGTTAGCACAATTTGGTACCCATCTTGGGATGGGTCCATATCGATCATCCAAAAATGCCTTTGGCACCCAAATAGTCTTTGTGCTAGTTCTAGGTGATCTCATGATTGGTCAAGCACAAGAGTATGATTTGGGTCTCCTAAGCGAATAAGATTGAGACAAATTTACTTGCTTAGGAATCTCACCTTTATTACATACCTTGGATAGATGACCCTGCTCACCACACTTGTAGCAGAAACGTCGCTCACCCTGACATGACGCTTGCTGTTTGTCATTTTTCTTGGTGAGAGTCATCTTGGAGACTGCACATGCTTGGTTCATCATTAGCGGACAAGAAGTGATCGTGTGACTCTTGTCATTGCATCCGAAGCATCTCCTTATCCCTTCACCCTTG
Source organism: Zea luxurians (assembly GCA_029449295.1). Lineage (NCBI taxonomy): Eukaryota > Viridiplantae > Streptophyta > Magnoliopsida > Poales > Poaceae > Zea > Zea luxurians. Next base: position 134,158,627 of record JAOPSE010000008.1, read on the forward strand.
TTGGTGTATGGACACGACGCAATGAGGTGTCCTGACTTGTTGCACTTAAAGCACCTCCTTTTCCCTTTTCTCTTTTTGTTCTTGGATGACATAGAGAAATGGTCAGTGCAAACAACATGATTAATTGAATTGTTACCTTTTGCCAAGCTCATGTTGATTTCTTCATCTTTAGGAACATCCTTCTTATGGAGCTTAACACTTGCTGCAGTTTTTCCTTTCTCAAGCTTCTTCACCACGCGCCCGTGGATATCTTGAGAAAGTCGAGCAATGCGTCTTCTCCTTAGCTGTCTTTGCTTCTTGTTCCCACATAATTTCTTTTGTGACCCTGCAACTTTTTGTTCATTCAAACATTCGCTTCCTCTTGAGTGACAGGGGTTAGCACATGACAATATATTATCCAGATGTGCACTTGTGCAGGAATGAGGTTCACATGAATTTAAGTTCGTAATTACGACCTCATGAGTAACATTAAGCATGATATGGTCATCAACTAATTTGTTATGAGAATATGACAACATATCATACTTTTCTCCTAGAGCAAGTTTTTCTAAGTTTATCTTTTTAGCTTGACTCCTAAGCATGAAATTTTCCGTTTTAAGTTGAGTAACATTAGATAATGTGTCACGACTATTTCTTTGCTCAATTAAAACAGATTCATATCGTTGGGCCAAATCATCATGAGAGCACTTTAGCTTCTCATGTTCTTTGGTCATCTTCTCCAGGCTATTGTTAGTTTTGATGAGGGACTCCTCTAGCCTGAGAAGTGTCTCGCCTTGTTCCTTGTTCCTTCTCAACAGTTTAACCAAGAGCGCTTTGTCCTCTTTGTTGAGATGGATGTAGAAACGGCGAATCTCCTCTTCTTCCACCTCTTCGGTCTCATTTTCCCTGTCATCAATGTTAGTGGAAGCAATACAGGAAAATGCACCTTGTGGTGATGAAGATTCATCCTCGCTATCATCCTCATATTCCTCCTCATCATGGCTTTCGTCTCCACCGTCATTGTTAGCAATAAAACATTTATCACTAGTGGAGAACAAACCTGTTGACCAGGTGGATTCATCGTTTGGTGCCCATCGTTCTTGTTCTTCTCCCTTTGAAAGGTTAGCATCACAAGCAATATAGGGAGTAGGAGCAGTACAATTTGCCACAAAATATTTTACTTTAATTCTATTCCATAAATCATGAGCGTCAACAAATAAATCATTATCACTACTCATGATGGCAAAATAGGCATCTCTAGAAAGAGAATCAACTAAGATGTTGCAAGCATGGTGATTTAGAGATAGACATCTTAGTTCATCATTAGAAGGATTTTTACTAACATTAGAGGGAAAAATACTTCTACTAAAGACCTATCTCAAATCAGAATCAACACTCATGAAAGCATTATAAATAGAGACAGACCAAGACTTGTAATTAGAGCCATCGCCTAAAAGAAGTTCTACAGTTACCTCTTGTGACGACATCATCATCTCCGGACGGCTAAGCCCACACTGGAGAGGCCTAGCTCTGATACCAATTAAAAGTTCCCTTTGACCCGGGAACAGGATCTAGATGTCGCCTAGAGGGGGGTGAATAGGCGAATAAAACTTATCACTTTAAAACTTAAAATCTTACTCTACTCGAAGACTTAGTACGCAGTGGAATGAGAAGGCCCTTCGAGTAGGTTGCAGCGGAATAGAAGATCCTGCCTCAAAATGTCCTGCACTTCAAATAAAGCTTATACCACAGATAAGTATTGAAGTGCAGATATAAAGGCGAATAAGACAGAGAGTCAGGATACAATACGGAACAGAGCACACAGACGCAAGGATTTATCCCAAGGTTCGGCCAAGCCTGAAATGCTTGCCTAGTCCTCGTTGGAGTTAGCCACACCTGGGCTTGGAGTCTATTTCAACTCCTTCCTCCGTTTGCTCAGATCTGTCAGTATAACAGATAGAGCCTTTCACTATATTGAGTTGGGTTACAACAAAACCGCGGCTGCTTACAAACTTCTTGACAGCACCTCGGTAGAGTAACGATACGCTCAAGACCTTGCTCTAGCTCTTAGTAGCTCTTCTCCACTCTCTAAATGCTTATAGCTGTGCCTTCTACACAAACTAGAGAGATACACACAAGAGGGAGAGTGAGAATTGATCCGAGTGATGTCTTCACTTGTTGGCTGCGCTTGTGTATTGCTTGAGGCGCCTAGGGGTCCCTTTTATAGGCACAAGGGGCCTAGGAGCCGTTGGAAGCAATCTAGGAAGGCAAATCTTGCCTTATGTCGGGTGGCGCACCGGACAGTCCGGTGCCTGATTTCCTTCCATATATGGAGCAGTCGACCGTTGCAGTCCTGGAGCCGTTGGCGCACTGGACACTGTCCGGTGCACACTGGACAGTCTGGTGCCCCCATCTGACGTTGGCTTGGCCACACGTCACGCGCGGATTGCGCGGCCAACCGTTGGCTCACCGGACAGTCCGGTGCACCACCGGACAGACCGGTGAATTATAGCCGTATGCCGCCGGCTTCTCCCAAGAGTGGCCTGTTCACCAGAGTTCAGCCTGGCGCACCGGACACTGTCCGGTGCACCACCGGACACTGTTCGGTGCGCCAGACTGAGCTGAGTCTTGGCTGTACACAGCCAAGCCTTTTGCACCTCTTTCCTTTTCTTCTTCCTTCTGTTTCTAACACTTAGACAAGTATATTAGTACACAAAACCAATGTACTAAGTCTAGAAACATACCTTCTCTTAATTATTACATCTATAGCATTTGACATGCTTGAGCTTTGATGTTGGACTCATAAATCATCAAGTCAGATTGACTTGATCTAGATTGACATTTCTTAGCTCCAACATCCTGCAAAGGTCACATAGAACATCTCCAAACATAGGAACAACCAAAACTAAAGATCAAGGTGAACTTAGCTCTTTTGGGCTGCTTCCAGTTCTGGTTTTGACACTTGTTCTCCTTCTAGTGACCTTGATCTCCTTCTTAGAGCTTGATCTTGAGCCTTATGACTTACACCACATAACTGTAGGTGTTACCTCATTGGTTGTAAGTCACGTCCTTATGTAGTGATCCTTGATGTGCCGTAGCTGTTCTCAACTCGATCACCCTTGACTTTGCAAGCCTTCTTCTTCACCCTTGGCTTTGGGTTCCTCAGCCTCCTTGACCTTCTCCCGTGCACTTGGTACCTCGAAGCTCTTCTTGCCTCCGTCCTTGGCTTGATCAGTTGTCTCAGAGCTACGCACCCGAGTATCACTTTTGCAATGTCCATCTTACTTGTGATGCCCATTATCTATCATCATCTAGTTCTTGGACCATCACATTTGTTCACTTGTGTTGAACCCTGTTAGCTTTACCTTAAGCACCTGTTCAACACTTAGTACACTTGTTAGTCCTTTAATTGAGTTGTCATCCAAACACCAAAACTCACAAGAGAGCTTTCAGGTAGTTGGAGTTAGTATGCCACTGGTCCACATCTTTCAAGAATAGGAAACGAACCAATGTATCGTGGTGCAAGCTTTCCTTTTACACCGAAACGAGTCAACCCTTCATTGGTGATACTTTCAGGTACAGATAATCTTTGACTTGAAAGTACAAGGGTTGACGGCGTTTGTCGGCATAACTCTTTTGTCGAGCTTGTGCCTTCTTCAAGTTATGTATGATTCGTTGAACCTTTTCTTCCATCTCTTTAACCATATCAGGCCTGAAAAACCACCTTTCTCCTTGTTCAGACAATTCAAGGGGGTACGGCACCGTCGTCCATACAAAGCTTCAAATGGTGCCATCTTAATACTTTCTTGATAACTATTGTTATATGAAAACTCTGCCAATGGTAAACATTCATCCCATTTTTGTGGGTATTCCAAGACGCATGCCCGCAACATGTCTTCAAGTATCTAGTTTACCCTCTCAGTTTGTCCAGTGGTTTGAGGATGATATGCCGAACTGTGGAGCAACTTGGTACCTAGATATTTGTGAAGTTCTTCCCAGAATTTGGATACAAATTGTGGTCCACGGTCTAACACAATTGTTTTTGGAATCCCATGCAAACTGAGGATCTTTGTAATTCCGCATATGTGGCCACTGTATATTTTACTTTGACTAGAAGAAAGTGGGCGATCTTTGTAAGTCGATCAATTATAACCTAGATAGAATCAAATCCTTTTGCTATTCTGGGTAATCCCACAATGAAGTCCATACTAATGTCTTCCCATTTCCAAGTCGGGATGGGCAAAGGTTGCAGCGGTCCAACGGTCTTCATATGTATGGCTTTGACACGTCGACAGGTGACATTTCGCCACATAGCGTGCAATTTCAACCTTCATTTTTGTCCACCAATAATGATGCTTTAAATCTTGATACATCTTAGTGCTTCCGGGATGACTGAAAAGTCGACTAAGATGAGCTTCGTCCAATATTTGCTGGTGGACTTCATCATTTTTAGGCACAACAATGCGATTATTAAATCATACTATGCCTTGATTATCTTTTCTGAAACAATTTGCTTTGCCGGCTTCTATTTTCTCATGAATATGTCTCATACCCTTATCACTTCTTTGTGCATTAATAATCTTTTGCAGAAGAATCGACTCAAGCTTGAATTGGTTTGAGGTTCCATGTTGTATCATCCCCAGGTTTAATTTCTCCATTTCTTGACATAATGTGGTGTCTGGAATCCTTACTGTAAGACAATGGCAAGAAGCCTTACGACTTAGTGCATCTGCCACCACATTGGACTTTCCTGGGTGGTAATGGATTTCTAATTCCTAATCTTTAATCAGCTCAATCCATCTTCTCTGCCTCATGTTTAGTTCTAACTGGGTGAAAATATACTTCAAACTTTTATGATCTGTATATATATGGCAGATATTTCCTAGCAGATAATGACGCCATATTTTAAGGGCATGAACCACAACAGCTAATTCTAAGTCATGAGTTGGATAATGTTCTTCATGCCGACGCAACTGTCTTAAAGCATATGCTATAACTTGGCCCTTCTGCATTAAGACACACCCGAGACCACTACCTGATGCGTCACAGTATACATCAAAAGGCTTTTCAATGTCCGGTTGAGCCAATACCGGAGCAGTGGTCAATAATACCTTCAACTGCTCGAAGGCTTCATTGCATCTTGAGGACCAGTTAAATTTTGCATCATTCTTTAATAGACTTGTGATTGCTTTCACAATCTTGGAGAAATCCTGGATAAATCTGTGGTAATAGCTAGCCAGCCCAAGGAAACTTCGAACTTGATGTACAATGGTTGGCGATTTCCACTCTAGAATATCCTTGACCTTGCTAGGATCAACTGCAATCCCATTTGCAGACAATACATGTCCCAAAAATTGGATTTCCTCCAACCAAAACGCGCATTTACTAAATTTAGCATATAATTGGTGTTCCCTTAAGCGCGTTAATACGATGCGTAAATGTTTAGTATGCTCCTCTTCATTCTTGGAATAGATCAAGATATCATCAATGAAGACCACCACAAATTTATCCAGCTCGGGCATAAACATCGAGTTCATTAGATATGTGAAGTGGGCTGGAGCATTTGTCAATCCAAAAGACAAAACCAGATATTCGAAAAATCCATACCGCGTAGTAAATGCGGTCTTGGGTATATCTTCGGGTCGAATACGAATCTAATGATAGCCCGACAAGAGGTCAATCTTGGAAAATACCCGAGCTCTGGTGAGTTGGTCGAATAAGATATCGATCCGGGGAAGAGGGTACTTGTTTTTAATAGTGACCTCATTAAGGGGTCTGTAGTCCACACACATTCGAAGTGTTTGATCCTTCTTCTTGAAAAAAATTGCGGGACATCCCCAAGGTGATGAACTGGGCTGAATGAATCCCTTCTCAAGCATGTCTTGTAATTGAGTCTTGAGCTCCGCCAGTTCATTTGGTGGCATCTGGTACGATCTTCTAGAAATAGGAGCTGTACCGGGCTTCAGTTTAATCACAAACTCTACATCCCTTTCTGGAGGTAATCCAGGCAGATCTTCCGGAAAGACATCTGAGAATTCACATACTACCAGAATATCTTGGATTTCTTGTATAATAGCTTCGTAGACTCAGCCAAATGGTTTTGCTGGGACAGCTACAGGGATGGATAAGAGAACTTTTGCATGGCCATGGCTCAATTTAATAGCCCTTAAGTCAATGTTGAGGATAGCTTTATGCTGGGCTAACCAATTCATGCCCAGAATCACATCTATGTCTTGGCCTTTTAGAACAATCATATTGGCGGGAAAGTCTCGTGCAACCAATGTTACTGGCACATAGAAGACTACTTCCTTAGTAAATATTTGTCCCCCAGGTGAATGGATAATAAACCCTTCCCTTGATTCAGTGCAAGGAATGCAATGTTTTTCCACGAATTTCTTGCTTATGAATGTATGTGAAGCACCAGAATCAAAGAGAAGAACTGCTGGGTGATTGGCCACAAGAAACGTACCCATCATTACCGGCTCTCCTTCCGGTGTAGTGGCCACTTGAGTATAATAGATTCGTTCTGTCTTCTTGATATTTTTGCCTGATGAGTTATTAGCCGTATTCCCTTTGCCTTGGCTAGAGCTCCCAAAGTTCGGTCGATTGTTGAACTTATTCTGCTTTGGGTATGGGCAGTCCTTTATAAAATGACCAGACTTCCCACAGTTAAAGCAGCCAGTTGAAGAACTAGGGAGGGCGGGGAAACGAGCACAAGGGGCACTCGGCTGGTTTGTGGAAGTGGGGGCAGTGGTAGGACGAATGAAAACAGACTATTTGAACGGATAGGAGGGTGGGCGAGGCGAAGATCGATTCTGATTAAATGGTCGGGTTACCAACCTGGTTTGCTTCTCAGGTCCCTGATTGGACCTGTCCCCTCTAAATCCCTTTGATTTTCCATGGCCTGTATTCTTGGCTTCTACTGCAAGCGCTTTGCTGACAGCTCTGCTGTAAGTAAGGTCCAGACAGGTGGCCATTTTCCTTTGGAGCCGGTCGTTGAATCCTCTCATGAAGCAGTTCTTCTTTTTCAGGTGAGTGTTTACTTGGTCAATGGCATATTGGGATAAATGATTAAACTTGTTGAGATACTGCATCACAGTATCCCCTCCTTGTTTTAGTCTAATAAATTCCTCTTGTTTCATGTGAAGCACTCATTCTAGAACATAGTGTTCACGGAATGCAAGCTCAAATTCATCCCAAGTGACCTGATGTCCGGTTGGTTGAATTGCCACAAAATTTCCCCACCACGTACTAGCAGGGCCTCTCAGTTATTGAGCAGCGAACAACGACTTCTGTGTTTCTGTGCAACGGATTAATCCGAACTTCTGCTCCATTACCCTTATCCACTGATCAGCTTCAAGAGGGTCTTCAGCTTTAACAAAGAGTGGGCGACGCGTTTCAGAGAAGTCCAGATATGAGGTTTCACGTGGTCCCTGTGGAGGGGCCCTTCTGCCATGCTGCTGGAGTTGACTACCCGCCATTTCCCATAAGAAGCAGGTATTATCTACAGTCGCATTGACCAAGGCAGCGATAGCCTCGGCCAACGTTGGTGGTACAAGCGGCGGATTAGGAGTATCCTCCCGACCATGGGAGGTTCCTGCACCGTCGTGCACGCGAGTCCGTGATGGCATCTGAGGCAAAGAAACATTTGAGAAAAATATAACGTGCCAACATATACCATCATATTACATTACCAAAATGTAATTTTACAGACTCTGGCATACAACATGCCTATAGTACTTATTTTACACAAGTACAATAACTACACTATACTATTCTAGTCTTCATCGTCTTTTGCTGCTTCACTGTCTGCTGCAGAAGACCGCTCGTCAACCAGGTTCATAGAAGGAGGGGGCTTAAAAAGGTCCAACTCCCCACCAAGTCCTTCATTTGCTGTTCCCGAGGGTCCAGCTTCCATTGCAGCAGTGTCAGCGGGCACGTCCGGGTGCAGTCGACCATACAGTACATGTACTTCCTCATGTAAAGTATTACAATATACTTGCAGGTTATCGAGGGCTGTGCTAAGCTCATCCACACGAGCCCGAACTTTTGCTTCATGATGCCAAGCGATCGAGCGCGAGTTGATGGCCCAATCAATGGCTGAGTCTCGTTCGGGGATCTCAAACCGCAAGCGGCCAACTTCGACTTACAACTCAGCTATACGCTGACTGTCCTGCTCCCGTTCCCTGTTCCGATGGCGTAGCTCCGATCGTATTTGCTCCATCTTAGCTTCCAAATCTCCAATGGGGTCGTTAGAGCCGCAACTGCTCCCTTCATGTCTGGGGGCTAACTGATGGCGAGGCACACCAAAGGGTCCCGTAGATTTGCATGCAGTTTTCCTTGTACGTGCCATATCTCCATAAGAGGGGAAATTTATTAGTATATTCATAACATGATGCATGCATAATCTAATAATGATGGAATAAACTTTTGTTGATCCCCAACTCCCTATGTTTTGCACTCTATTACTGGTCTTACAAGATGAGAACTTCCAGAAGAATAGCAAGGTAAGAATGAAAGAATATTTCTTAGATAAGTATTTGAAAATTCTTTTTGAAATGCTTCATAATATCTAAAGAGATGGGCTTCACTCCGATACCAGCTGTGACAGAACCTCCCAAGTCATTAGGCCCACCTACAGTTGTCCTTGTCCAACAGACTTTGAACAACTCTGTAGATGCAGATAATCACTTGACAAGTTCGATATCTGTATCCTTTTCCTCGCCCAAGAGCGTTTCACCCATCACGCAGATACTACAACACATCGGAGGAACGAATAAGTGAAAGCAAATTACAATAACTTAATTTACATTCATTAAAATATAGAGAAAGAGTATTAAGGTTATTACAAAACCAGGGTATATGAGTGCATAAGTATTATTATTACAAACCTGGGAGGCAAAAACCCCTCCCGCATCAAAGTATATTGTTTGCAAAAGGGAGGTCACATATTCTCGGGACATCACTGTTGCGGTTCTTCTTTGGGCACCACCTTAGAACAAAAATAGCAAAAGTTTGCTGTTTCCTCACCTACAACAACATGGGTTCGAAAACCCTGAGTACGGAGTGTACTTTCGCAAGTCTTACCTGTCAAAATAAAAGACTCTCAAGGATATGCTGGTTTAAAGGAGTCAAGGTAAGGCTTAATCAAGAATCAAGACTGTTTGCAAAAATGCTTAAAATTCCAGTTTTATTAGCCAGTTAAGTCATTACCTATCACTAGAGTTCTTTCTACCCTAGTTCAAGCACTTGGCCTATGCTAGCCATCCTTTTAACAACCCCTTTTCGTTCACTGGAATGCTACGTGTAGGGCAGTGACCAAGTATTCATGTCCGTGAAGTAACAGCGATCCAAATCGATTAATACCCAGCTGGGGATCTCCAATCACATGACATATGTAGCACTTAACCCTTGCATATGTCAACTCACCACCGGGTTTCTTAAGACCAGACCGAGTTCACGCCAACCGAGAGCACAAATACGCCACCGTCCAGCCTCTTGCTACAGAGGGTACACGCTACTCTCGCCATCTCTCCACTCCCATTACGTGTTGGCCTTTCTGGTATTAGTCTGCCCGAGGCAAAGCTTACCCATGATGAGGCATGTGACCAGTTAAAAAGGTCCTTGATTAGCAAGCCTACATCGAGACGGTCCTTAATCGACTCAGATGGAGACACTACACCGAGACGCTCTTCTCGTGCAAGTCACCCGCCCGGTCTCAGCTTTATCATTTCAAACCCAAAGTTTGGTACCTGGCAGAGGTACATCTTATCCGATGTTGAACCCATCATGGCAATGATGGATCCACCATCAAGTTTTATTTTTGAAAACATCCCCTTCCCTTTGAAGCATCACCTTTGGTTTAAAACAAAACCTTTTTGTTGTCTAAAGCAGGACTAAGCATCAAAAAACCTTTTAATAAAACATGTAATCAAGGGATGGTAAACAATTTCAAGGAAGGAAATGCAACAATAGTTTGGCACACAACTCCTAGCACCTAATGCATCAAACAAGAGTGATAAAGATTTTAAAACAGCAAGGAGGTGGCAAATGCACCGGGGCTTGCCTTGTTTTGTAGGGGAGTCGGGCTCTACTCCACAAATATCAAAGTAAAAACAATTCCCGGAAGGTGGGTTCTCTGGTGGTGGTGTAGTCCCTTCTTCTTCGACCACTACTACTTCTTCGTTCTCTATACATAACCATACATAGACATGAATGCTCATGTGATGCTATGAATATGCATTTATAATAAAAGTACATCAAGTTTTGTCTTGAATACAATTTTCCTTCACGGTGCACCAGGGAAGTTAGGGTCTTCTGGAGTCAGTATCATATTCCCTTAAGGCAATTGTTACCTAGCAGGCCAAGGTTTTGGGTTTAGGAATCAAACAATGTCCAAAACATGTCAAACTTTACCCATGGACTCTAAATACCATTAGACTTACCCAAAAAGTTTAGTGATTTTTGGAGTTATTAAGTAATTTCTAAAATTCCAAGAGACTAGGTTTAGGCTCTTTTAAATACTGAACAATTCCTAGTCTAGACTAAAATTCTTGGAACTATTTTTATTAAATACTAGAGAAATTTAGGAGTCCAACAAAATTGGTCTCATATTTTTATAATTTTTTTATAATTTTTTATGAATTTCCTAATCCTGATAGAAAAAGAAAAAGAGAAAGCACAAATAGTAATGGGCTCAATTCGGTCCAGGTCGGCCCACGACCGGCGAAACGCGCCCACGGTGTCCATTTTGCGCAGGGGACCCTGGCGGTTTGAATAACTAATTAACAATCCTACGCACTATTCCTTTGTGTCGCTGACAATCGTAGTTAGGCCCCTGCATTCCTATTCCTTCGCAGTGCCCGGTCCACGACGGTGGATGGCGACGAGCCGATCTCCGACGAGCCTATACCGGCCAAGATACGCAATGACCTGACCCCTAGCTCGGTTGGCACCTAATTCTACCCTTGGTGACAAGAATCCCTCAACTAATTGCACGATTCTGGGTCGAAATCTCCCTGTCCACGGTGATGGCGTGAATTTCGGATGAACCGAGGCATTCCCGGTGATCCGATGTGTTCTAGTTCAATAGGTTGGGTCAAGAAGCATCAAGAGCACACAGGGGTATTGAAACGAGGGTGAGGAGGGCGTGAACGGACCTGCAGCGAGCTGGCCATGGCGAGCTTACACGCGGCGATGTTCTTGACCGATTTGGGGGAATTCAAAATTGGAGCGCTCTGGTGGACGATCTGAGGCACGGGCGGGTGTTCTGGTTTCGTGACAACCTAACGGAGCTAGCGACACCCTCAATTTATAGTGTCCGAGAGCAGTGGTGGCAAATTTTGGAGGAGAAAGCTGGCGGCCGGAGAGAGGGACGAGTCATCGGAGCCGCATAACGTGGCAGTTACCGGGGCAGTGTCTCAAGCGATGAACAAGCTACCTAAAGCGGCCTACAGCGATGTGGCAAGGCTTTGAGGCACGCAGCCAGGTCGGATAATGGCGAACTTCGGTGATGCCAGCGAGATTAACTGCGGCGGGACGGCCAGTGACCGGATTCATCCTGCACTGGATATTTTCACCACGCCCCGACGTTATCTACTCTTTCTATGGCACGAATCGCAGCGGCCGGCGCGAATCCGGGCGCAAGGTCACCAGCGGCGAGGGGTGATGCATCTGAGGATTTTTCTGGCTACTGTACCTTGGGCATCTTGTTTAGTTGTTCTGACAGCGTGATTTGAGGAGCCTTGTTCTCCATTTTCCATGTGACAACTTACTAATCTTCCTGTAACAAAGTTATTGTCCTATAATCCAGCTACAACTTTGTTATAGTGATCGTACCCAATCCATCACTGGATCTTACTCGAATTCGATCACAAAGTCCATCTGACTTCATTGTTAGCCAATACTCAGTCCCTTAATTGTCTGACAGCCAGACTTTAGGTCCATTTATCTCTAAATTTTGTATGACACCAAGACTTAATCACTTAAGCAAAGTTGTACTCCTATCATAACTATACAAATTTGATGTGTTGACCTAGGGCAAATTCTTTATAAATTGAAAGATATAGGGTTCCAAAGTTGACCCTATGCACTGAATTTCAGACTTAGGCATATGGATGTATGGGGTGTCCTTTTTGCAAATAAGTCCAAATCCCCCAATTTGAGTTGCAAATCCACAAATGTGAGAAACACATAATTTGTGGTGTTATACTACTTTAGTATTTGCTCTTGGGTCCAAAAGTGCACAAAATTTGCACTTAACCCCCTAGGGTTTTAATTAGGGTTTTCCAGGGGTCTTTTTAGGGTTTTGAGTACTTTAGGGTTTTTGTACTACTAAAGTCCATCAAGGGTGATATCTTGGGATCCTTTCTCATGTCTTATGAGGTTTTTACTCATTTAGGCTTCACTTTCACCCATAAGCCCTACTTCAGGTTGGAGTTCCCTACTCTAGGGTTAATCACACTTTAAGTCATATCACCACAACTTGCTTGAAATTTTTACCTAGTAAATGCATTCTAGGTGTAACAAACATATGTAATGTCAATGCACATGATGTTATGCTCAAGTTTTAATGCCAGTAACACCAGGGGTATTACACCCGGACCTTAGGGGATTATCATCGTGTGTGCCGACTTCCAAGGCGCCGCGAAATGCTTTTAGGGCGCCCTCCAAATAGCTCTCACTGCCGGGCCCCCGATAGCCCTTCCTGCACAGGCGAGCGACAGACTGGAGGATGAAAGTCTGATGATTCCCTCAAACGAAGCACCGGCTACGACCTCTATGCGGTCGACTGAAGAAACCAAAAGGATCAACCTAAGATTCTCCGATGAACGCAAGACTACCATCATCAGCTCCAGCCTCGACGACAAATAGGAAAGCGCGCTCGTCCGGTTCCTACAAGACAACTGGGATGTATTTGCATGGCAACCTGCGGACATGCCAGGAGTCCCGAGAGAACTGGCCGAGCACAAACTTAAAGTATATCCTTAGGCAAAACCGATCCGATAGAAGCTGCGTTGTTTCACGCCCGACAAGAGAGAAGCTATTCGTGCAGAGTTAGCTCGCCTAGTGTCGACATGATTCATTAGAGAAGTAATGCACCCTAAGTGGTGGGCAAACCCCGTTCTTGTATTAAAAAGAATAAAGTTGATTGGCGCATGTGCGTCGACTATACTGATCTCAATAAGCACTGCCCAAAGGATCCATTCGGATTCTCTAGGATAGATCAAGTAGTTGATTCGACTGCTGGCTGCTCTATGCTCTCCTTCCTAGACTGCTACTCCGGGTATCATCAGATCAGTCTGGCAAAGGAAAGCGAGGAAAAGATGACATTCATCACACCATTTGGAGCCTTCTGCTATACCTCCATGTCATTCGGCCTCAAGAACGCTGGAGCGACCTACCAGAGGGCCATCCAAACATGCTTAGCCGATCACTGGGTCAAGCAGGTGGAGGCTTACATTGATGATGTGGTTATCAAGACAGAGAACTCAGAAAACTTCATTGAGGATCTGCAACAAGTCTTCAGCAGCTTGAGACGCTACCGATGGAAGTTAAACCCAGAAAAATGTGTATTCGGAGTGCCAGCCGGAAAGCTACTTAGATTTATTATCAGTCATCGGGGAATAGAAGCAAATCTGGAGAAGATTGAAGCCATTATGAAGATGGAACCACCACGGTCACAGAAAAAGGTACAAAGGCTCACTGGATGCATGGCAGCGCTGAGTAGATTCGTATCAAGGCTAGGCGAGAAAGGAATGCCATTCTAGAAACTCCTCAAAAAGGTGGACAAATTTCAGTGGACCATAGAAGCACAAGAGGCTCTAGAGGCACTAAAAAATTCTTGACCACTCCGCTAGTGCTCAAGCCACCACGCCGAGCTACACCCAGTCAGCCGGCGGAAGACTTGTTGTTGTATATCTCCTGCACGACTCATGTGGTAAGCACCGCGTTAGTAGTCGAGCAAGCAGAAGAAGGGCACGCATACACAGTGCAGCATCCAGTTTACTTCATCAGTGAAGTCCTCAGACCCTAAAAAATAAGGTACCCCCAAGTTCAGAAGCTGTTATATGCGGTACTTCTAACTGCTCGCAAGCTCCGACACTACTTTGATGACCACAAAGTCATAGTAGTCACAGGATTTCCAATAGGCGACATTCTTCACAACAAGGAAGCTGTCGGGAGAACAACTAAGTGGGCGTGCGAGCTCGGAGCTCATGATATAGAGTTTTGACCTCGCACGGCGATAAAGACTTAGGCACTGGTTGACTTCATATCAGAGTGGACTGAGCACCAGGTTCCGGAAAGCCCAGAGGTCACTAAAATATGGAGAATGTACTTCGATGGCTCGCTGAGACTGCAAGGAGCAGGGACAGGGATTCTCTTTATCACTCCCAGAGGTGAACAACTCAAGTATGCACTCTAGCTCTTATTTCCAGCATCCAATAATGCAGTAGAGTACGAAGCACTAGTCCATGGGCTAAGCATCGTTGTTTCACTCGTCATCAAGAGATTAATGGTGTACGATGACTCACTGGTGGTCACAAGTCAGGTAAACATAGACTGGGACTGCTCGACGGACTCAATGTACAAATATTGTGCAGTGGTGCGGAAGCTAAAGGACAAGTTCGAGGGACTAGAATTCCACCATATGGAAAGGGATCGCAATGCAGCAGTTGACGCGCTGTCCAAGCTGGGGTCCAGTCGGGCTCAAGTTTCACCTAGGGTTTTCGTCCAAGAAATACAACAACCGAGTTTTGCCATAGATCAGATGGAGGAATGCAACGCTTTGAGTCATGCAGAGGCAGATCCCAATGACTGGAGAGAGAGCCAATCAACAGATACATAAAAAATGAGGAAGAACCGGATGACAAAGCCGCAGCGAAACACATCGCAAGATAGTCGGCCCACTATACTTATAGGGGGTCTGCTGTATAGAACAGGTGCTGGAGGGGTCTCAAGAAGTGCATTCATTCAGCCACTAGGAAGCAGCTGTTAGATGAGATTCATGCTAGGCAGTGTGGCGTACATGCAGCGTCAAGAACTCTAGTGGGAAAGGCTTTCAGGTCTGGGTTTTACTGGCCGACAGTGAAGAATGATGCAGCTGAGTTAGTCCAGAAGTGTGAGGCATGCCAATTCCTATCGAAAAAGCAGCATCTACCCACACAACAACTGCTGATTATTCCTGTGACCTGGCCATTTGCATGCTGGGGGCTGGACATGATGGGGCTCTTCATGAAAGCTCAAGGAGGATATACTCACATACTAGTAGCCATCGACAAATTCACAAAATGGATAGAATACAAGCCCATCGCCTCTTTGACCTCAGCAAAGGCGGTGGAGATCATTCAGGAAATCATGTTCTGGTTTGGAATACCTAACAACATCATCACCGACTTGGGATCTAACTTCACCAGTTTAGAATTCTTTGACTTCTAGGAGCAGAGGAGCATCCAGATCAAGTATGCATCAGTGGCACACCCAAGAGCTAATGGGCAGGTGGAAAGAGTCAACAGGATGATACACGCTGCACTATGGAAAAAGGTGTTCGACAAAAGCGAGAAGCTTGCAGGGAAGTGGATTAGGGAACTGCCATATGTAGTCTGGAGCCTGCGGACCTAGCTAAGCCGAGCTTTGAGCGGAAACACCCCATTCTTCATGGTGTATGGGTCGGAGGCAGTGCTACCAGCAGATCTGATCTTTGGAGCACCCAGATTAACATTCGAAAGCATAGGCAAAGCAGAAGCAACCCAGTTTTGACTACACATGTTGTTACCCCTAGGTCTCTGAGTTTCTGAAGTCCAAGAATACCTGAGGGTGATGTAATGATTGCTGCAACACCTGCCCGCGTATGGCACCATGCATCGTCATAGTGCATGGTCCAAATTGTTCCTATGCTTTGCTGGTGTGGGTCTTAAGGTCCTGTCCAGTCTACTATGAAATCGGCCAAGACCAAGGATTTTATTGCTATTCTTGGCTCGAGTGTGATGTTGTAGCCGGAGAGCTTGGCTCCCACTTGACTATTTTGGCGGATGCTTCAGGATTTTTGAATAGGTCACCTAGACCTCGGTCGGTGGTGATTCTTATTTTGTGTGCCTCAAAGTAATGCCTGAGTTTGCGCGAAGCCATGATGACTGCATAGTCTATCTTTTCTAGTTTTGTCATGTTGCACTTGGAACTAGTGAGGACCTCAAAGACGAAGTAGACCAGGCACTGCTGGGGCCTGCTGTTTTTGCACCTTTCTTATACCAGAGCTGTGCTGATAGCGCTGGGCGATGCTACAACGTAAAGCAGGAGGGGTAATGCGGGGTTTGGGCTAGTCAGAGTTGCAAGTTCAGACAAGTACTACTTCAATGATTCGAAGGCTGTAGCCTACTCAAGGCCCCAGGCGAAGTCCTTGGCTTTCTGCAACATTTTTAGGAAAGGGCGACTCTGCACGATGGACCGTGAGATAAATCCGTTCAACGCTGCGAGTCTTCCTTTCAATTGTTGGACATCTCGGGTCAACTGCGATGGAGCCATGTCCATTATGGCCTGTATCTTACTTGGGTTTGCTTCTATGCCTTTGTGGGATACTAGATAGCCAAGTATCTTGCCTTGTCGGACATCGAATATGCATTTTTTGGGTTTTAAGCAGAGTCTGGCTTCACGCATGTTGGTGAATGTTTCTGCGAGGTCTAAAAGATGGTCTTCTTTATTCTTGCTTGCGACGACTATGTCGTCGATGTAGCTGAAAATGTTGCGACCCATCCGGCTCTCTAGAATGCTTTTGGTTAGCCTTGAGAAGGTGGAGCCAGCATTTTTAAGCCTTCGGGCATTCGCACAAAGTAGTATGTGCTAAAGGGTGTTATAAAACTTGTCTTTGCCTTGTCTTCCTCCTTCATGTAAATTTAGTGGTAGCCCGAAAAACAATCGAGCAGAGACTTTACTTCACATCGTGTCGCTGAGTCGACAATCTTGTCTATTCTTGGAAGGGGGAAATTGTCTTTTGGGCAGGCTTTTATTGAGACTGGTGAAGTCTATGCACATTCTCCATTTTCCATTTTTCTTCTGTACCATTACAACATTGGCGGGCCAAGTGGGGTAAGCAATTGGCTCGATGAACTTTGCCTCCAGTAGGTGGTGGACTTATGCCTTCGCTGCTTCTATTTTTCAATTGGACATTTTTCATAGCTTTTGTTTCTTGGGGTGCATTGCGGGATTAGTACCCAAGCTTTGCTCAATGATGGTGCGCTGACCCCGACAAGGTTCAAGGCAGACCACACGAAGATGTCTTTGTTGCGGTTGAGACATGACAAGAGTCTTCCTTCTTCTGTCTCCAAGAGGTCCTTGCTGATCAGGACTATTTGATTAGTGGTGGATGTGTCCAGGGGGACTTTTTTCACCCCTTCGTTGCCCTATAATTATGCGTTGATCTTTTTTCCTTTGATTGGGTGAAGGCTGCCAAGGTCTTCGTGATCAGTTGTGAGGCAGTGCATATTGCGCTGGTCGGGAACGAAATCTCTTTCTATGTTCCTGGCGACCTGCTGGTCTCCGTATATGGTGATTGCACCCTGGGGGCCTGGGCTCTTCATGCATAGGTATAATCCATGTATAACTGCTTCAAGTTTATTGATGGATCCTTGCCCCATGATGGCGTTGTAGGGATAAACCATATCGAATATGTCGAAGGCGATCTGCTTGCTTATTGCATTTGGCACAGTGCCGAATGACAATGGTAATTCGATTTTGTCAAGCGAAAAGGTTCCT
This sequence comes from Zea luxurians, assembly GCA_029449295.1. Classification (NCBI taxonomy): domain Eukaryota; kingdom Viridiplantae; phylum Streptophyta; class Magnoliopsida; order Poales; family Poaceae; genus Zea; species Zea luxurians. The sequence goes on from JAOPSE010000008.1 coordinate 134,176,354, forward strand.
TTTCCTCCGAAGCCATAAAGGGCGGTGTCTGCTAGCTTGAGGAGGCTATGACTTATGCCCATACGGTCGAAGGCGTGCAAGAAGATGATGTCTGCCTGACTGTCGTTATCAACAAGTACTTTGTGTAGATCCCACCTTGTCACTCTACAATTTATCACCAGTGCATCTGCATGGGGCGCATTGCGGAGATCGACATCCCTTGCATCGAAGGTAAGCGACATGTGGGACCACTTCGTTTGAACGATGGGTCCGGTGAGGGCTAAATGGTTTACCCTTTGGTAGTGATCTTTCTTCTGTCGTATTGTTTCAAACTCACAGCTAAACCCTCTAGTAATCATGTGCATTACCCCTCGAAAGGGTTGATTGGTGAAGTTTTCATGATTTGGTAGAGGTGGGGGAGGTGGTAGTGGTTGGTTTGGATGCTAAATTGGTGGAGGCGGTAGCACTAGGATTTCCTGGTGTTGAAGGCGCTGTTGTTGTGGAAATATTTTGTGGTTTTGCTGTTGTGGATAAAAGTGTTCATTTTGGAATTGATGCTGGTTGTATTGATGGGGATGGTAGGTGTGAGCGATGACTCTTTGATTGTTAGCTGATATGGACCTGGCCATTCGATCCTTTGATGCTTTAGTCTCTAGGCAGTCCCTGATTGGGTGTGCTGAGTCCTCGTCGTGGAAGAGACAATAGAATCTTCGCTATTGCTGAGGTCCCTGGCCCTTGCCTCTGCCTCTTGCTGCATTGCCACCGCGGCCTTGCTGTGGAGGGTAGTCGTGACGATGAGGGTTGTTATCTCCTGTTTGCTACTGATTTGAGATATTATGTAATTGGGACTGGGCGCGGTCTTGCCGAGCCGAATCTGATTGTGAAGGCCTGATCCATGTTCTGCTGGACTGTGGCGTCTCCTTGGGTTTCCACTGAGGCTCGATTTTCCCTTAGTGGAGCTCTTCTAATCGGGCATATTTCTCCAAAAGCTAATATAGCTCCTTTAGGTTTTTGGTGTATCCCTTATGTAGTGGTTCTATAGGTTGCCTACCCAAAGACCGTTGATTGCATAGTGGATGGCTATATGGTCATCGATCGAAGGTAGTTGTGATTTCAATAAGAGAAATTTCTTGTAATACTCCTGAAGGGTTTCTTTCTCTTGCTGCATACAGTGTGAGAGCTCTACCAAAGCGTTCGTCTCAGGTCTGTACCCTTGAAAATTGTGCAAGAACTTGTCGTGAAGCGTCTTCCATGAGTTCGATTGACAATGGTGGAAATCTCGAGTACCATGTGAGAGCTGGGCCTTCGAGGGCTATGATGAATGATTTGGTCATGGTGGCGTCATCTGCCCTAGACGATGTGCCCGCGACTTGATAGCTCATGATGTATTAGGTTAGGTCTGCATACCGTTATACTTTGGGTAGGTGCTTTCTTTGAAGTTTTGAGGGTAGGGGGAGGCCTAGAGCTATGGTTCAAGAGGGCTTCGTTCATCAAGGTAATTCAACCCTTGGAAGGCAGCTGACGTGTGGGGGTAAGGCACGGATTCCTGTCGCTAGTGGAGGGGGCCCTCTCCCTGCATTTCCGCGATCTGCTATTCTAGTTATTTTTCTTTCTTCTCCTCATCTAAGATCATTTGCCTAACCTTAGCTTGCAAGTTGATGCGCCGGTGCTTGGCTGTGAGGATTTCCTTCCGTTTCTGCAGGTGATTGTTTTTTTATGTGGAGTTCATGCAACTTTAGTTGGTCCTTGGCTGAGATGGCTAGGACTTTGCCGTCCTCAATGATATCATCAGCTTCCTAGGGGTGAAGCATGTCGGGGGGTTTCCGGGGAGGCCTTCAGAGCTGCATGTGCGAACGGTGCCCTCAAGGGTAAGCGGATTCTCTGTGCGGGGTCGCTTGCTGTGGATTGCTCCATCCTCAAGGGCCTCATGAAGGACGTCACCGACAAGGGCTGCCTGGCCTTTCTTTTTAGTGTGGGTTGCCTTTGCCGAGTCGTCTAGGGAGGTGGTGGCCTTCGAAGTCGCTTTCTTGGGAGCCATCGTGGGATTGGTTTATCGAAGCACGAACGGTAGGTGCCAAATGTTGTGACTGAGTGACACATGGTCGAGTGGGCCTAAGCAATGGGAGGTAGGAATGCTCTGGTGCTCAACAATACAATGGGCATGGACAACATTGTTGTTAAGCTTGTCCTGTCAATGTACAGTGCGGGGGTATTTATAGGTAACCACGTGAGTGGACATGCCCTCATAAATACAATTATGCCCCTGGTTACCTACATCTTCCCTAGATTGGCCTGCCTTGGGGGTCATTACAGGTCAATATAGTGGAGTTAAGTACAACCTAAACAAACACACCATCAACCCTACCCTAGGGTGGGGCTTACACATGGTCCCTAGCAGGGTGCCGTGTGGGCCCATTCCGCAATTCACACGGACAGGAGCTGCGGTCTTCTCTTGTGGCGTCGGGTCTTCGATTCTTGCTAAGGCCAACTCGGAGTCATGGCAAGCGAAGTCTTGAAGAGCCCCCGTTTCAGCCGACTGGTCCCTTCGCTCCCATGCCTCAGTCCGTTCTCCGACCGAAGCACTACCTTCAGTGCAGTTTGAGGTAGACTTTGCTTCCTGTGACTGATGTAACCTACTTAGTTTATGTGTTAAGTAGACCGAACAAGGGGGGTGGACAGCCTTCGCTCCAACATAGTGTCCAATAAAAGCAAATAGAATTCCAAATGGAAACTAAGGATACCTCTAGAACCAAATTCTAGTGTTTTGATTTCACAGCACATTGCAAAACACAAAGGAAACTTTTCTATATATGCAACTTCACATTGAGCCCATAGGCCCATGGCTCAACCTACCTACCTGTGCACGCTCATGCACTCTCAAACCCTAGGGTTCCGTCTCCTATAGCCTACACACATACACACTGGTCATCAAACCCTCTCCATCTCTATTGCTTGTTGCCTCCTCGACCTCCCATCCTAGCTCAATAGCATGCCTTCTACTACCACTCAAGGTATAAAGCCCTGCACAAACTAATTTGGTGCCACCTCCCCCTCCGTTTGAGCTGTCGTAACATGCTTTCTCATTCTCATGTCGTTGTTGCTCTTATCACAAGACTGAATGAAGACAAGCCAGGGCACGTACCTAGGCATGCTAGGAGCTATCTCCACTAGTGTCCATAGTCAACACACGACATTAAATACAACAAAGAATGTAATGGACCAACAAAACTAATCTAGAGACTAGTCAAACTGATTTCATCCTATTATTCATTAATACAATCCTAAACACCTCCAAGAAAGAGTGGTCGTAGAGGAGCATGTGAAGGTTGTTTTAGAATCACTAAGGCCACCTAGAACAACATTAAATCTTGCAAGAAGACATGACGAACAAGATAGAGATAAAGGGATAAAGGGGGTAGTAGATGTATTTCTGATCGATTGATTGTTGGATACCTCAATCGGGTGTGATTCTCTTATATATATATATATATATATATATATATATATATATATATATATATATATATATATATATATATATATATAAGAAGGTCTTATCCTAGTAGGAAACTACTTGGGCAAGTTTTCAATTCTAAAACTTGATTTAGAAATGAATATAAAACTCTATCTAAAAATGAATATGTTAGGAAAACTAGCAAAAGTCAGCATAGTCGACCATCAAAATCAGCTAGGTGCGTTTCACGAGGCAAACTAACCACTGTTTTGTGTTTATAATCAACATATGCTCTCCTATTTTTAGATGAAACTCATGTGAATCCAAAAACGCTAAATACCATGATGTCCAACTCATCTACTATCTAGCATCTAAGAGCGATGTATACATTGGCCATATTTGGGTTAAGGACGATACAAGTATCAGCTATTGCTTGGAAGGCACGCTAGTCTTTTTGCCAAACACTTGGAAAATATATTTTCAAAATATCTTTTGTTGATCATTCTTGGAATACTATCACCTTGACATACCTAGTATATGTATTTTGAAATATGACTTTGATCACTTTATAAGGACCTTCACAACATGGTGACCACTTACCAAACTTGTTGCTCTTTAATCCAATTGGTAGTATGGTTTTTCAGACTATCTCCAAATTGAAACAACTTGACTTTGTCTTTCTTATTGTGTGCTCTAGCGACCCAATACTTGCCCTTCTCCATATTCTTGAGAGCATTTAATCTCTTGGTTGTTACCTTATCAAACCGTCCATCATCAAACCATGGTACTGAATAATACCTCTGTTTTTTATTTGACGCTGGCTAGTGTACTTTTACACTAAAAACGCCAACTAAAAAAATGAAGTGAGTAATAGATAACTCTTTTACTTAGCAAGTCTATATGCATCCAAATTTCCTTTGATAAGAAACACGACCTCTTGCCCATATACTTGCTCAAAAGGACTAACTTTAGCAACACCATGTTTAGACACATGACGTACCCATATTTATTCTAATAAAACCTTATAACACCTCTTTATATTACCCTTAATTTTATTTTTGGTAATTCAAAGGCTTATTACTAGGATCAGCTTGGTCATTGTTGGGGGTGTGCCATTGTCGAAGGTCCTCAAACTAACAAATCTCAATTATCTTTGTGTTTGTCTCAAGATAGTGATCTTCATCATAGTGATCTCCACAGGCTAAAAGAGCAGGTAGAAGCTTCAACATAAGTGGTTAGATGAATCACCTCAGAGCATCTGAAGTAGATAACAAGAAGGCAAAGAAAGAATCAAGAGACGTGTGTTACACGTCTCTAAGAGGAAAAGACAGTGACAACCTAAATGAGCTACATAGTTCATATGTATAGGACTTGAGGTCATAATTGTAATATCATACAAAGTTGTACACCATGTTCCACCTATAAGTAGGAGTAAAGTGACCATGCAAGGAGGATCCTTTTCCATGATCTGAAACACATGTTTTTCCTCAAATTCTGCAGCAACCGAAGCCATAAAACATGTTCGCTTACGATTCACCTTCGGATCCGCCAAAACTAGTCTTGTAATATTGTGTAACTAAAGAAAGGAATGGAAAAAATGAACTTATGTCTTGTTTTATTATACATCAATGTTTATTTTCAACCTTATCTCTATGATTTATTTCTTCTATAAGAGAATCATGTGAGAAGGGATTATGTTACTTTAGTTATGTTGCCCTATTTTTCTTCTCTTTAGGAGTTTTAACAGGTAATTAATAAGGCGCCCACCTATGGTCAACTCACAACCAACTACAATTCTTCATCATACCTCCAAAGAAGAGCATGTCAAGCAACATTAGTTTTGGTGTCTATCTACAGGATTAATGTCAACTCGTATTCCCCATCATGGGGGATCTATCTTCGAACCAAGCAACAAGAGGCAATAGAAGGAATAACAAAAAAGGGTACAACATGTAGGAGTCCAAGGGCCCTACATCGCGTCCAAGTGGTCTCACATCCAAATTAAATTCATTATTTGAAAACATAAATATTTTCTTTTTTAATGAAATAAATTAGACTAGATTGCTTTTAGGTGATGGGTTTAGGCTGTTACAACACGACACTAGGTTTTACGTGTGGTTAGCCAACAAGGCCCTGTACCTCTCCTCCATAAAGTGACGCCAATGGGGGTCAACAAGCACGCTACGAATCAAGGACGACATAGGCGAGGCAGCCGGAGCGTTAGGGGCCATTAGCACCAGCCGGTCAATGGGTTGGAGAATGTGGTTGACCGTTGCATGACCATCAGGTGGATGTGGCAGGGTCATGGTGGATGGCAATAGGGTGCTACATCGACTGCTCGGCACGAGGGCAGGCCGATGTAGTGGGACACACACATCGCTGGTAGACGCGTGCGAGGTCAACAAAATGACTTGTGGGCATCGAGAACAAGGAGGCAGTTTGTGGTGTAGTCGGATACAACAAGGCCACATGAGGCTAGGTCGAAAGTGATAAAACCATGAGTGGTAGTCAAAATGGTTAGGCCACGTAGGGCATGATCCAAAGCAACATAGGCAACGAGGCCGCACAAGGCATGGTCAAAGGTGTCAAGGCCATGCATGGCATGGATGAAGTCAGCGAGACTGTGGGTGGAGGAAGGAGAGGAACACCAATAGGTTCAGCATCTAGGAGGGTGTCTAGGTCGGGGGTGGGGAAGAGCCAACAAGAGGAAAGATGGCCTCATCGATGACGACATGACAGGAGATGATGACATGGTGGGTGTTGTTCACTTCTTCTCGATTGATATACACAGTCGAAAACAAGACAACACATTGTTAGAAAGTTAATTAACCTTCGTCTTCAAGGAGTTATCCTCTTTGGAATAACTCCTTCACAGACGAAGGTTGAGATTTTCAATTAAATGAATTAAGTAACAGTGTATAAATGAATATGCAAAGAAAATAAAGAAGTTACATATGTTGACTCATCTCAGATATTCCAATATCTCACTTTTACCCTTTTCATATAATAAATTTTCGATCGTATCTTCGACTTTACAAGGTGAGTTAGAACAAAGATGCTCTAGGGAAGAGATTACACAAGACAATTAACCAGCCCAAAAAAGGTACTTTATGCAAGGCACTGTTCATCTATTTATAGGGGATCATACAAGTTCGTATGAAATTAAAAATATGCCCATAAGATTTGTTCATATGATTTACAAAATGATGAGAGCTATATCAACTTTTGCTCATATCGTCTTGCATACAGAATCATGAACACCTTCTCCTGTCATTGTTCACCTTTGTTTCCATATGGTATTGTGAGGAAGCTTAACATCTTCGTGCTTGTTCTCATCCTGTTCTGAAGGTACTTCGACGCCGAAGCTCCTGCAACACTTGATAACATATTGACAACCAATGGTTAAATGTATTTTTGAGGACCTTCAAAAGATGAAGGCCCCCAACAGTAGCCCCTCACAGTATTAGTTTGCTTTTTTGTAACAAACTCAGCCTATGAAATGATCAGAGGCCTTATGCCGAAGGTCCAAAAAAACACCTTCCCATCGCTAGGATAGAGAAACTTCTCGAGTTGTGGGGGCCACTTTCAGTGGTTTTTTGCATATATATGGCGGTCATGGTAAAATACCCGTTATGCTATTTAGCTGCTCTGCTGCTTTTTTGAGCCCTTTACATTGTATTTGCTTTTTAGCTTTGGTTGCTTCTTTGGTTTAAGTTGAGACGGCTGAAGATAAGAGGAGTGAGGACGCAACATTGGCTGGGTTTTATGAAGCTATGGAAAGGACCAATGTTGAAAAAATAACCGATGAGATTCTAGCTGCGCTGTCTAAAGATTCTGAGAACAACAATGATTTTGATGTTGAGAGCAGTAATGATGATGCCGAAGACTGGCCGTGGAGGCCAAGCCACGTTATCTTCGGAAAGTCTACTGTGATGAAAGGGCACATTGAAACCATGAAGGGTAAGTATTTATCATGATTTATCTATAGTGAGAGCCAGACGACAAAAACACCGTTCCTCTTCCTGAGAAAGATGAGGTGGTGGTTTTCCGAAGCTTCATGAAAGCTAGACTGTGCTCCTTGCACAAGATGTTGGTTGAAGTCTTGAAAAAGCTTGAGATATTTCTTCATCAACTTACTCCTGACGCTTTGATTAGAGTTGGTACCTTCATCTGGCCAATAAGGAGCCAAGGACTAGAACTAGATGCCAATTGCTTTTGCAATATTCATGAGTTGTCCTATCAGACGAAGGCTACTAGAAAAGAGTAGTATCACAATAACTTCTGTTGTTATACCTTCGTATATCGATCAGATGCTAGGCACTCCGTGCCAACTTTTCAATAGAAATTGTCGGGCTCTTGGATGAAGCAGTGGTTTTACGTGAAAAATTACTTGGACAAGAGAAGTGATATTAAGGATGTGATCCAGTGGCCTATTCGATCCTGCTTCGGAATAAAGAGGCCAGCTATTGTGAACACAGAATGATCTCAAGCTTGCCTGACAGCGTTTAATGCTGTGTGCGGCTATACCAGCACTAGATACTTAGTGCAGGATCACATAGCCTTCAAGGTATGGCCCCTGGCTGTGGACTGGGAGATGCTGAAGGACACTGGGGCTGGCTCGAGTGAGGGTGCTAGAAGAAGTAGTTTGATTGATCTGCGATATACTTATCGTTATAGAAATAAATTTGGTGAACCAGACAACGAATGGTTTGATGCCATCAAAGCAACTAGTGATGGGTTGCTAGGAGCTTATACCAAAGCTGTGGACGAAGCTATGAATGTTGCGTTTGGTGCCCGAGGAAAAAGAATGTTAAATAGAGTTTTTGATGCTATCGGGTTCATTTTGCCTGATTTCTGTTTTCCTACATGGAAAAGGGGGCTAAAGAGAAAAGGTGCGCTGAAGGCTTCTTCTGCTGTGCCGAAACAAAAGAAGATAAAAATTCTAACCCATCGGCCAAGGTCATATTATGTGGAGAGAGCAGCGGAACTGCCTGCCTTGCGAGATGCTGAAGCTCAAAGGCTGTGAGTACTTCGCCTTCGAATGTTATGGTTTTTAATTTTAGTTCAACTCTGACCTAGCTTGTTGGCATTCTTATTGAATTTTGGAATTTTTGAACAGAAACAAGAGAAGGTCGAGTAGAAAACATTTGTTGGAATATCGAGGGACATGGAGCCGAAGATGCCACAACTCCTAAAAGCGTAAGAGTGTATGAGAGTGCTAGAGCAGCCGAAGGTGTCATCTGCCCCTACAAGCACTCCTAAAAAAGGAAAAAGAATGGCTAATGTGCTAGAAGTTGTTCTGAGGATTACGAAGATAGCGTCGCATGCACCCCCAAAGGTTTCCAAGGACAAAGTCGATGAACCGAAGATGACTGTAAACAGACATTTTACTTATAATTTGGATGAGGTTGGACATTCGGGATCCATTTCACCAGAAATCTGATAGCCTACCAGAGAACGTAGTGCTACCAACACCCGAAACAACGTCTTTTGAAGATATTGAAAACATTATTCGCCATGCTTCGGGGAAACAACTGACCAAGGAACAAATTGCCAAAGTGCAACATTATGCTCGAGATCTGAGGTATCCTCGAGATTCCTTGGTATATGGGGGCAACAATGAAGATAATTACCTATATTGTCTTACAAACAATAAAGAGATTGATATATGGCGTGAGATGATGGACAATATGGGTTATCCGAAGCTTGAGCTCGGGCTATCCGCAATGCCGAAGGATCATCTTGCGGATTGTCTAGCATACAATAATTTAAAAGTTTGCATTCACTCTTCTCTTCTATCTTTAGTGATTACTTGGATATTTATATTTTTTACTTACTCATTTTCTTTTGCTGCTGCCAGTGGCTTATTCTGAGCAACGCCTTGAAAGTACAAAAAGATGCCGAAGATGAAAGCACTCAAATAGCCTTCTGAAACTTACATTCTGAAGTTATAACCCTTTGGCATGAAGCTATTGAAAAAGATAAGATTCTACTTTCTTTGATTGAGAGACTAAAAGAAAGCCAGTCTGAACTAGCTAACTTTTCCAAAGATAGTTCGGTAGTTAGAAAACTAGAGGAAGAAAAGAAAGCTGATTCGAAGCATATTGCTGACCTAGAATCTGCTTTGTCAGTCGAGATAGAATGGCACAAATCCAAGGTAATAAGGATGGAAGAAAATCTTGATTAATTTAGCAAAAATATGGAAGTTGAAAAGAAAAACGTGACATAGCCAAAACTGAGCGGAACAGAGTTCAAAAGAATGTTGAAGAGCTTCGACTATCAAAAGAACAAAGTTTTTCTATTGTCCCACAATGCTGCGACAAACTGAAGAAAATGACTGCCAATGTCAGTGCAATCTTAAATGAGGAAAATTTTATCTGCGACGATGCTGAATGGGCGATTAAATGGATTGAAGGTGAAATTGAAGCCTTTGATGAAGTCCTTACTGGTAGAGTAGATTTCTGTGCTTGCTTGGGTGCTCGGGCTGTATCATTACTTAAGAAAGCTGGTTGTGAACATGCGAAGGCTGTATGTCAGCTAGAATTTGTAGTTTCGGCAGACGACATCAAGGAACCTTTGGCTGAAGCTATTGCCCTAGGTGGAAAATTTTACTCTGAAGTCTGGCTTGGTGGCGGAAGGGAGATAGCAGACGAAGCTATCAGACAGAGCAAAGAAGAGGTCATTTCCGATACTAAATAGTTATTATTCGAATTTTTAATTTAATTTTCTGATCAACTTGCTCTTTTGGTTTTTTAGACCCATCGTGCTTTGGAAGAGGCAAAAAGACCTGAAGAAGCTGCGGAGTGAGAAAGATGCATAGGTATATGCTTTACTGTTTAAACTTTGACTTCGTAATTATTCAGCTTCATACTTCTTAATGGAACGATCTCTTTGTGCAGCGGAACATTCTCCACCCCCGAAATCGTATGATCCTAAAGCTGATCCATCACTAAAATGAATACTCGATGAATTCAAGGTGGTTAATCCAGCGATAGACGAAGTTGTTAGTACTTTACTCAACGAAGTTGCTGAGAAGGTTCTGAAAGAAGACGATTGAATTGTTGTCAAGACTTTTCCAATTTTATGTCTAGGAAGTATGTAAAAACATTCTAAAGTTTGTGTTTTTTGTAGATACCCTTTGTAAACTCAGATTTATTACAAGATGTCGAAGGATATACCTTCATAAAGTATCTTTGAGCAAGTGTTAAAGAGAAGAAACTAAAATTACAATAATTTTTTGTAGATACCCTTTGTACCTTTGTATTCTTTACATAGTCCCTCAGTCGCTTCAGTAGATATGTTTAGATTCCAGAACAGTGTTGTTGACTGTTCGAGCTTCGAACTCTTCCATTGCATCACACTGTGGCTGGTCCTGAAGTTGTCCTTGATAATGCTGGTTATATGATAAAGTTGGGGCTGAAGCAGGTGGTTGAGGTAAGGTCCATCTAGCCGGACAATGGCTTGCTGAAGCAACTGAGGCCGAAGGCTACTGGATCAGCTGTTGGTTGTGTACATACTCTGGGATGTATGGAGAGTAATATGAAGCAGTGTTGAGGACCTCCTTCAAGTGATTTTGTCTTGCCTCAGCTTCGGCAAGTTCCTTCTGCTTTTGAATTGTGACTTGACATGTCCTTGTTGTGTGCCCCTTATCTTCTCCACAGAATAAGCAGAATAGTCTTCTTGGCTAACTGTGTATCTTCCTCCGAAGCTTCTTCCTCCCCTTCCACCTTTTGGAGCTAGCAGTCTAAAGGAAATCTACTGAGTTCCTGTTGACTAGGAGTGACTCTGTTGTCCTTGGACATTGTTGTTTTTGTCTTCACTATGGCCATGGTTGTGGACTATTCTAACGTGCCTTGGATTGAACCATCCTTCGAATCCCCTTGTCACCTCAGAGTATCTGTACGCTTCTTCTCTTCTTTGCCGAAAACCATTGTCGGCCTTGATATATTCATCCCTTTTTTGGAGAAGCTTCTCTAGAGTCTGGGGAGGCTTCCTGGCAAAATACTGCGAGGTGGGTCTGACAGAAGCCCCTTGATCATTGCTTCTATGATGATTTCATTTGGTACTACAGGTGCTTGGGCTCTGAGCAGTAAAAACCTTCGAACGTAAGCCTGTAGGTACTCCTCATGATCTTGTGTGCATTGGAATAAGGCCTGAGCAGTAACTGGCTTCGTCTGAAACCCTTGAAAACTTGTAATCAACATGTCTTTCAACTTCTACCAAGATGTTATTGTTCCTGGCCTGAGAGAGGAGTATCAGATCTGAGTAACACTGCTGACTGCCATGACAAAGGACTTGGCCATGACAGTTGTATTGCCACCATAGGATGATATCTGTGACACCCCAGTGTCACCTAGGGTTTCTCTCAAGATGCTAACCCAAGAACCATCATTTTATGTGAACCAACTTGAGCATGAACATCAAATTCACTTAAGAATAAATGATACACCAAGCATATAATTAAAAGTATCATATTCAAAACATATGGGTTTTTCAAAAGGTAAAATGTGCAACCCCAACAAAAACCCTAATTGAGCCCTATGAGCAAAATTCAAGAAGAGAGTATGAAAAATTTAAAATCATGACTTGGGCCAATTATAAACATTGAAGTATATTTAATAAACAACAATAAAGATTGAAGAAGCTTGGCCAAAATAAATCAAATAAAACCCCAAACAAGCTTCTCATGTGGGGACTCAATAGGAAATTCTGAATTTCAGAATTCTGAATTTCAGACCTTGAGCCAAAGATCAAGCGTGTTCACCTTGATCCCTAACTCAAATCCTAATAGCCCCATTAACAAAAACGTGCCTAACTAACCCCTCTGTCGTATGCCAGAAGATGGCATTGGGACGCGAGCTCTAGACACGACAAAACCCTGGATTTGCCTCGGATTTGAGCAGGGAGACAAACTGGATTTCCGGGCTCCATATCTCTGCAACCTGTAGGCAAAATCCTATGACCCCCACACAAGATCGGTAGCTTGTAGGGAGGAGTAGAGGTTTTGTGCACTGACCAAGGAGAGAGCAGGCTCGGATGAGTGACCACACGTGCCAGAACTTGGGCAGAACGCATGGACACACGTGTTCGACCCTGGTCGGCACGTCGTCGCTCGCCCAACCCGCGCGCACTCACCCCGGCGTTCGGTCAAGTCTGCCGCGCGCCCTTGCCCTCGGCCGTGCCCGCCCGTGCCTATAAAGCATCCCCGGGCGTGCCTCACTTCACCCCGCGCTCACCATCACCGGCCAGCCACCCCTCCTTAGCTCCGGCGAGCTCTTTTCCGCCCGCCATTGCCGCCAGAGCTTCGGCCACCGTGGCCAGCCCAACCCAGTCGCCCCTAAGCCGCGCCAGTGCTTCGGTTAGCTTCGCCATAGGCCCGTGAAGCTCTCCAAGCCCTCGGACCCGGCAGAACTCCACCGGAAGCCCGAGATCACCCTCGCCGGACTTTGGTCGCCCGCCCCCGCGCGTGGACCAAGCTCTCCGGTGAGCCATTCTTCAATTCCTCGCGCGCACCCCTTCATTGATCCCTGGTGAAGCTCTCTGACCCGTTTGATTGGTCAATTTCGCCCTGGATAGGCCGGACTCCTCGCCACCGACGAGCTTCCCCGCCTGCGCACGCGGACCGGCCAACTCCGACCACCCCCGACGGCGACCCGCACATTGTTGTGATCCTCGAGACCTCCCCTACATCCTCGACCACTTCACCGGAGCAATCTCGTCGCCGGTAAGCCCCTCCGCCCTTTCTTCCGCCGCGGGCACTGTTTAAGTTAGGAGAAGGACCTCGGGTTAGGATTAGAAGAACCCGAGGGGTTTTCTGCAATGTCAGTGTCTCATGTGAATAGTAGCCCAGGGACTGATTCGTGAGGAGAACTTGAAACACTCGCCAGGGACCCCAGCGCAAAGTAGTTTTCCATTTAATCAATTCTGTTAATCTTTTTAAATAACCAGGGAACTTAGAAAATCCATAACTTGATGAATTCTTAATAAAAAATTGTCAAACTAATTTTGCTAGATCCTAAATATTGTGAACTATCATTTAAAAATAATAAACCCTATGCTTTTTGTTCTAATTTTTAGAGTTTACAATTAAAAACAGAAACTGACAAAACCTTGTTTAATTAAGGAAAATTAGTTTTGCTTCTATACTGAACCTAAAAAAATTTGTAGGTATTCAAACCTCATTTAGACACTGTTTAAAAATAGTAGGAACTCCAGTATTGAAGAATATAGTGTAAATATTCATTAAAAACCATTTCTGCCCAAAACTTAGGAAAATCAGAAAGGCCTTAGAAATTAATGAACAGTGAGTGAAATTATTTTTCCTAATCTACTTAAGTAGCAAAGAACCTAGGAAAAATAAAGAGACTTTTATTCTAGATCAGTTTTAAATAAAATATTTTGTTTAGCATTATTCCAACTGGAAATCAATTATTAAAATTACAAAACCAGACCCAAAATTGATAATAAAAATCCAGTGGACTTGTAATCACCAGAACCCCACTACAAAAATAATAAACACCCCAGCCCATCATTTTAAGTAAGGTAAATAAATATAATATGATAATGAGTCATTCTCCAAATAAATCATGAGTAACCCATAATAATACAATAATGGGCAAATAAAATTTTGCTAAGTCAATAATAAGATAGGCCACCGGAGAAAAATGCAAACCCATTAAAAAGATACAAAATAATACCTATTGCTAATATTTTATAAGAAAGGCCATTTAATCCAATAAATGCATACCACCCCTTCCCTTAAGCAAAAAGATGCCAAACTTCAGAATGATTGCTCTTGCACAAAATAGAAGCTAAAAAAACCAGAAGTCTGTTGTTTGATATTTTTCAAATATAGTGGTAGTAGAAAGCACCCCTTTGGCTAGAAACTTGAGAAAACCCTAGTAAAATAATTAATAAGCAATAATGGCTAAAAATTTGTGTCAAATCATGTTATAGCACCTAAAGGCCAGCAAAAATAAATTTTAGAGGATTACCTACTTTTAATTAATAGTTGTAGTTCAAATCACCCCTTCTGCCCTAAAATTTGGTATTTTTGTCCAAATAAAACTATTCACTTTTTGAACCCCAAATTTCGAGACAGAAAATTTTACACCAGTAATAAGCCACTGTAATTTTTACAGAATTTGTGGGATTTTATTAAAACAACTTGTAGTTCAAACCCACTCCAAAGACTTAAGAAGAATAAAGAAAAAGGAAGAAGGAATAAATCTCACTCCAATAAGTCCAACTTGAATTCTTGTCAAAACTCACCAAGGCTTAAAAGGAATTCAGTGGAACCCCAAAGAAAATAAACCTACCACTTACCTTGGCTAAGTTTGATCCAATTTACCAAGTATACCACCCAAAAGTCTTACATAAGTAAGGTTTAACCTTGTCTAACTCAAGTAGATCATACACCGTCAAAAGTTATAATTTCTAGAGCACATATCATATCATATCATGCATGTATCTTACGTGTTGCATTCATTAGATTGTAATCTTGCCGACGGAGAGTACGTGCTCATCCCCGAGCAAGGATCTGTCCAAGAGGAGGACCAGGAGTAGGCTTCCGAGGCTGCTATCGAGGATCTCCCTGCAGCCCCAGCAATTGAAGGCAAGCCCCAGTTTTATGCATAACCATTTATATATGCTATTTTACTACAATAATGTTTGTAGGTTTGTAATGTGCACTTAAGTGTAGGAGTTGCTTAAAACCTCTAGATGCATGAACTTAGGATTCCTTTTTGAGATGAATACTAGTATGCTAGGTCGAGTAGCTGCTTCGCTTATCAGGATCTCGGTAGAAGTCGAGTGATTTTTCTAGCACTCGCGCGAGGTCAGGAATTGATTGTATTCATCTTGATAACGGGATCTATGTTAGTCTATGGACTTGGATCCAGGGAGGATGCCTTGACCATGAGACGGGAAAAAGAATTAAGGACTAATGTGTGGATACCTGAGTCAACCTTTTGAACGTACTAAGCACATGCCGGGAAAAATGGTAACCTGTAAACCTAGTACCTGAGTGAAGCCGGGCGCGGACTTTATCCCTCATGCGACCTGAGACTGGGTCTCCCATGCTAGCTATGGTGGGTACAAGTGCGGTCACTGCACGGCGGCAGCCGGGGTCAGTGGAGCATTGTATGCCAAGGCGGTGAGGCCTGGACGCGAACGGGGAATCGATGGGGACGGTTGTCATGTGTGGGGTCAGAGAACCCTGACATGCCGTGTGTTTAGGTTTACCTTGCAAGGCTAAAAACTCGATTCGAATTGTCTGCTTCTCGCAGCTAATGAGACTGCTTGACCCCTTGTACTGCATCGAGTAAAAAGTGAAATGAGGTTACATGAGATAACTTGTTGATTGAACTAAATGCTTGTCACCATGTATGCTTAGAAGGAGCAAACCTAGCTAAGTTAATGATGATAGAAGTTGAAAAGCTAAAAAAATGGATTTTAGAAACAGCTAGTGCTTTTGGCAAACCAAACCCCTCAGCCAAACAGCTGCATAGTCTAGAGGTAGAGGAGTAGATTCCTCACACCGGGTAAGTCTAGCTGAGTATTAGTATACTCAGCCTTGCTTGTGGCATAATTTTTGCAGGTACCATTCAGGAAATGGTTGATGGTGTGACCTGGCCTACCACCCTGCCACCGGGTTGGATGGTCGAGTGGGATGCTGCTTCGGCAGGAGAGGAGCACGAGGAGTAGTGGCCTTGCCCATTTCCTCGGCACCGACGACATCGTTTATCCGCTGCATTTTATTTCGTGAACCCTTACTTGCTACTCAAAAACTCCGATTTATGTAATAATTCAGCACTTAATTTGAGTTTTCCTGTTTTATTGTATTTCTTCTATGACTCACCTTCGAGAGAGCTTGTGGAATTTGATCCTGGTTAAGTGGCTCCATCAGACTAGATCTGAGGGACTGACGGGTTATTCCGATTTAAGTGTGTTACGGCCCCTAAGGCGTGACTTAGGCACTTAAGCTGGAATAATTCGGGTGGTTCCGCCACAGCTGGTATCGGAGCAAATTCCACCACAGAGAAGGACAATAAACCATGAATACCAATTTTCAAAATCCAAAAATTGCCTAGAAACTGCTAAGGATCGTCAGGACTAGACCGCTAGACCTAGGACGAAAGGCCTTAGGCATAGAGGGTGAAATAGGTGGCTAATTAATTAGGCCCGTGGGCCCGTACTTATATTTTTAGGGATGCCCTAAAAGCACCCTATTTTTGAGAGGCAACGTTACCTTCAGCATGCATGCATTATAAACACAAAAGGGAATTAAAAACTTGAGCTAACCCACTTTCTTTAAAACCATCCGGGCTCTCTTTTTCTTTTCCTTCTACCATAATCTTTACCTTTGGTTCCCTTCCGCAGATGAATTCACCTACCCCCGCCAGTGGAGGAGACACTCGTTTCAGTTCTGACTTCCTTTCTCGCGATGGCTTTCCTTCCATCTTGTGGGAAGTGCTTAACTCCACCGGTTACCCTACGCCCCCTTTGTACACGGTGCAGTTGTATGAGGAGCATCGGGTACCTCGTTGTCGGGTCTGGCTGACTTTGGAGGCTCATCCCCTTCAGCCGGGTTGGCGTTCTCTTGATTCCGAGACGATTGGACTCAGGACGGACGACACCGTCGAAGTAGCAGCCATGAAGACTTTGATGACTTTTTGTGGCTACCATCCCCTGGAGATGGTGATGCACCCTTTGGGACTCTTCCCTGCTAAGAAGAGAGATGATCCCATGTGGTGTAACCGCGTGAGCCATGTGAAGGATGTGTGGGCAATGTATCCTGACTTGGTTGGGAGGGTCACCGTTCAGTGCATGAGTGCGCTGTACCGCTTTCAGGCCCTTCAGAGCGATGCTATGGCGCACTTCGCTAACATCGCTCAAACCACCAAGCTCACTCTCGATAGTCGAGAAGATTTTGTGGTCGATTTATCCTCCGAGTTAGTGGAGAAGGATCTGCAGGTGGAAAGGCTGAGCCAGCGCATTACCACCTTGGAGCAGCAGGTGGAGATCCGAGACAACACCATTGATGTCTTGGAGAACCAGCTTCACGATGTGCAGAGGGAACTCGAAGAAGCGAATGACCACCTGGACATGCACCACTTAGAGATGGAGGCCAATGAAGCCGGAAGCGAGGGAGAAGAGGATTCCGAGGAGCTAGGACCAGCCCCTGGTGCCAATGGGACTACCTCCGCGATGCCCCCTTCACCCGCATCCAGTGTCGCTTCCACCGCTCAGGGTTAAGCAGTCACTTCGACACTTTTAGGCGGATAGAAACCTATGCGAGCTTAGTTAATGTCAGATTGTGGACTAGGCTTACGAGTACTTTCCACTGATTGATGTGACCCTGTGAACCTTTGAAATCTGTGGGATGTTGTCACCATGTTATCTTAATTTCGAACCTAATATTATGACTATGGCATTTTTCCTTCCATATGAGATGATATCTTGTTGTTCAAAGCAGTGAGATGGGATAACAATGGCGGCAATTTCTGTTTTCAGATGGCAGCTAGGCAGCGTCGCGGGCATAACGAGCAGGTTCCCCTGCCACCTCCCCCAGCTCCCACAGTGCAGGAGCTAATGGCCCAGCAGAATGAGATTCTGCGACAGCTCTTGCAGTGCCAGCCCCACCCTCAGCAGCATGGTGGAGGCCAGCAGCAGCGACCTCCGGCAATGGCAACTTACCAGGAGTTTCTGAGCACGCAACCACCCTTGTTCACCAAGGCAGAGGATCCGTTGGACACCGACATGTGGCTTCGCGTCATCGAGTCCAAGTTTCCCCTCCTCACGGGAGACTGCCCTGATGCTACCAAGACCCGCTTCGCCGCGCAGCAGCTTCACGGATCTGCTCGGACTTGGTGGGACCACTTCCGTGCTATGCTCCCCGCTGATCGTGAGGTGTCTTGGGAAGAATTCAAGACTGCCTTCAGAGGACACCACATCCCAGCTGGCATTCTTGATCGAAAGCTGAATGAATTTCTGGCCCTTAATCAAGGAACCCGCACGGTACTGCAGTATGTGCAAGCCTTCAACGACCTATGCCAGTATGCAGGGTACCATGCTGATTCTGATGAGAAGAAGAGAGACCGCTTCCGCAGGGGTCTTAACACCAAGCTGCGGGAACGACTCAACACTGTCCAGGCTGATAGCTTCAATGAGTTGGTCAACCTGGCCATCTCCCAGGAAGACTGCATTGTAGCTCACCGGGTAGAGAAGAAGAGAAAGGCACCAATGGCAGCACCATCCGCTCAGGCTCAGAGGTTCCAGATTGTTTCTCACAATCAGAGCAGGGGTTTCCAGCAGTAGGCAGGTAGATGGGTGATCAGGCCACCTCACCAGCAGCAGCCGGCACCCAACCGCTTCCCAGCTCCCGCTCTAAGGAACAATCAGTCTCTGCAGCAGCAGCAGTTCCGCCAGGGCAATGGGAACAAGTGTTTCACTTGTGGCAATGTGGGCCACTATGCCAAGAATTGTCCCAGGAACCAGCAGAGGCAGATGCCAGCACCAAGTCAAGACAAGGGAAGAAAGCAGAAGGTACAAGTCAGGTAAGGGAAGCTCAACTTCACTACTCTGGAGGAAGTACCTGAAGGAGCTCCTATCATGACCGGTACCTTTTCAGTTTATAATCAACGTGCTTTAATTCTGTTTAATTCTGGTGCATCTCATAGTTTCATTAGCCAGAAGTTCAGCGCTAAATGTAAACTGCCATTCTCGCACTCAAAAGGGTCATTCATGATAGTCACACCTGGGGGTAAAATTTCAACTAATCAATTAAACCAAAGTGTGCCTATTCAGCTAGGGAGCCACATTGTCAAAACCACTCTTCTTGTGCTGGGTTTGGAAAATGTGGACATTATTCTGGGAGCTAATTGGATGACCTTGCACCAAGTTGTGCTTGATGTAGCCAGCCGTACCGTGGAAGTTAATTCTCCGTTCTGTGGGAACTTCACCTTAATTCTGCCTAGTCAAGGTTCTACTCAGTCATATGCTTTCTCTATGACGGAGTTACCGTTGAAGAAGATCCCAGTGGTCTGTGAGTATGCAGATGTCTTTCCTGATGAATTGCCAGGAATGCCACCAGACCGGGATATTGAATTTGCCATCGAGTTGCAACCGGGAACGGCCCCAATTTCCAAGAGGCCCTACCGAATGCCACCCGCTGAGTTGGCGGAATTGAAGAAGCAATTGCAAGAGTTGCTGGATAAGGGATTTATTCGCCCAAGTACTTCGCCTTGGGGATGTCCAGCACTATTTGTGAAAAAGAAGGATGAAAGCTTGAGGCTGTGTATAGATTACCGCCCTCTTAATGCGGTAACTATCAAGAACAAGTATCCTTTGCCTCGTATTGATGTTCTTTTTGACCAGTTGGTCGGGGCCAAGGTGTTTTCCAAACTAGATCTTCGCTCTGGCTACCATCAGATCAAGATACGAGCAAGCGATATTCCGAAGACGGTATTCTCAACCAGATACAGGCTATATGAATTTTTAGTGATGTCATTCGGGCTGACAAATGCACCAGTGTATTTCATGTATCTGATGAATTCTGTTTTCATGCCTGGTGGTTTTCATCGATGATATCTTGGTGTACTCAAGGAACGAAGAAGAACATGCCGGGCATTTGCATGTAGTGCTTCAATGTCTGCGAGAGCACCACCATTATGCCAAGTTGTCCAAGTGTGATTTTTGGCTAAAGGAAATCAAATTCTTAGGTCACACTATCTCTCAGGTAGGAATAGCTGTTGATCCTGATAAAGTGCAAGAAGTGATGAACTGGAAGCCACCAACGACTGCCCGTCAGATTCGGAGTTTTCTCGGATTAGCTGGTTATTACCGAAGATTTATTCCGGATTTCTCTCGAATTGCGAAGCCTATAACTGAGTTGCTGAAGAAAGAAGCCAAGTTTGTCTGGAGTCAGAAGTGCGAAGATGCCTTCCATGCGTTAAGGCAGCATCTGACCACAGCACCAGTATTAGCGCAACCCGACAACAGCAAGCCTTTTGATGTATATTGTGATGCCTCTGGCACTAGACTAGGATGTGTCTTAATGCAAGACAACCGAGTCATTGCTTATGCCTCAAGAGCACTCAGGCCTCATGAGCAAAATTATCCCACTCATGACCTCGAGTTGGCAGCAGTGGTTCATGCATTAAAAAATGTGGAGGCACTATTTAATGGGGACCCACTGCAACATCTTCGCTGATCATAAGAGCCTTAAGTACATCTTTACTCAGGCTGATCTCAACATGCGGCAGAGAAGATGGCTAGAGCTGATCAAGGATTATGACCTAGAGGTACATTATCACCCAGGAAAGGCCAATGTGGTGGCAGATGCCTTGAGTCGGAAGTTGTCGGAAGTTGCAGTGCAATTGTATTCTGATGGATTCTCGCATCAACACCTTGTGTGATGAGTTGAGCAAGATGCAAATAGAAGTGATTCCTTCTGGTTCATTGTCTCACATTTCTGTTGAGCCAGCTTTGCAAGACCAGATCATCATGGCCCAGCTCAGTGACAAGGGAGTGCAGATTATCAAGAAGAATCTCCATCAGAAGATTGAGAAGTATAATTGTTTCCGCCAAGATGAAAAGGGTGTGTTATGGTTCAAAAGCAGATTGGTGATTCCTAAAAACCAGGACCTCAAGAGGAAAATTTTGGATGAGGCTCATCTCTCCAAATTCTCTATGCATCCGAGAAGCACCAAAATGTACCATGATCTGAAGCCTTTGTATTGGTGGACCAGAATGAAGAGGGAGATAGCCCAGTATGTATGGAAATGTGACACTTGTCAGAGGGTAAAGGCAAGCCACTTGAAATCAGCTGGAGCTTTGCAACCCCTATTTATACCTTCATGGAAATTGGATGACATCAGTATGGATTTTATTGTGGGTCTGCCCAACACCTCTCGTCATCATGATTCGATTTGGGTTATTGTGGACCGACTGACGAAAGTGGCACATTTTCTTCCTGTGCACACCACTGATAAGGCTCAGAAGTATGCAGAATTGTATATTGATCGGATCGTGTGTTTGCACGGATTACCTCGGACCATTGTTTCTGACCGAGGAGCCCAATTTGTTGCCAGATTTTGGGAACAACTGCAGGAGTCTTTGGGAACTAAGCTAATCAGAAGTTCAGCTTACCACCCACAGACTGATGGTCAGACAGAAAGGGTAAACCAAATTCTGGAGGATATGCTGAGAGCTTGTGCAATCGATTGTGGCAAGAACTGGGATAAGCACCTCTCCTTGGCAGAGTTTGCTTATAACAATAGTTATCAATCCAGCCTAAGGATGGCACCTTTCGAAGCTCTCTATGGAAGAAGGTGTAGGACACCACTCAATTGGTCTCAACCTGGAGAAAGAGGAGTTTTTGGACCTGACTTAGTGACTGAAGCCGAAAGGATGGTCAAACTAATCAGGAAGAATCTAGAAGCTGCTCAGGCCAGGCAGAAGAGTTACCATGATAGAAGAAGGAAACCTCTCCAGTTCAAGGTGGGAGATT
This sequence comes from Zea luxurians, assembly GCA_029449295.1. Classification (NCBI taxonomy): domain Eukaryota; kingdom Viridiplantae; phylum Streptophyta; class Magnoliopsida; order Poales; family Poaceae; genus Zea; species Zea luxurians. Next base: position 134,198,298 of record JAOPSE010000008.1, read on the forward strand.
TCGTGTACCTCAAGGTATCACCCACCAAGGGAGTGCAGAGGTTTGGAATTAAAGGCAAGCTAGCCCCTCGTTACATTGGACCTTATGAGATCATCGAAGCATGCGGACCCGTGGCATATAAGTTGAAGTTACCTTCAAAAATGTTTGCCATTCACAGTGTGTTCCATGTATCTCAGCTGAAGAAGTGTGTTCGATTGTCGACCGAGATCTTAGCAAAGCCAGAATTGGAGATAGAACCAGATCTATCGTACCAAGAGTACCCTTCCAAGATTCTAGATTGCAAGGAAAGATCAACTCGGGCTAAATCGATCAAGATGTACAAGGTCCAGTGGAGTAATCACTCAGAGGAAGAAGCTACTTGGGAAACTGAGGAATTCTTGAGATCCAACTTCCCCGATTGCCTACCTAAGGAAACTGGTACGTAATCACACCCAACCCCTCCTCCTGCCCTTCGAATCTAAATTCTAAAGATATAATCTTAATTCAGGATAAAGTAATCACGAAACAAAATTTAAGAAGGACTTCCTTCTGAAGTTGCAAAGAGAATGACATTCGAAGAGCAGTTTGATCTAATAACAACAATAATGTCGGCGTTCCGAGACCGGGGGGTCCCTGAGCCGACGAGTGAATGTCGCCGCGTGCCCCAGCCCAGATGGGTCGAGCGCGGGGGCGAGCGCGAAGGGGGAGAGCGAGGCGGCCGGAGACCGGCGTGAGAGAGGTGGGAATCCTGAGGCCTTCGTGTTCGTCCCGCACCCAGGTCGGGTGCGCTTGCAGTAGGGGGTTACAAGCGTCCACGTGGGAGAGGGAGCGAGCGGCCTCCGGCGAGCGCCTGTTCTCGTCCTCGTCCCCGCGCGGCCAACCTTCTCTAAGAGGGCCCTGGTCCTCCCTTTTATAGGCGTAAGAGAGGATCCAGGTGTACAATGGGGGGGTGTAGCAGGGTGCTACGTGTCTAGCGGAGGTGAGCTAGCGCCCTAGGTACATGCCGTTGTGGCAGCCGGAGAGATCTTGGCACCCAGCTGGTGTGATGTCGTGGCCGTCGGAGGAGCGATGGAGCTTGGCGGAGGGACAGCTGTCGGAGCGGTTGAGTCCTTGCTGACGTCCTCTCGCTTCCGTAAGGGGGCTGAGAGCCACCGTCGTCACAGAGCATGCGGGGCGCCATCATTGCCTATCTGGTGGAGCGAGCCACATGGGACGCCGGTCTTGTTCCCCGCGGCCCGAGTCAGCTCGGGGTAGGGTGATGATGGCGCCTCTTGTTGACGTGGCTGGTCTGCGCCCTAGGTTGGGCGATGTGGAAGCTCCTCCGAAGCCGAGGTCGAGCCCGAGCCCCCGGGTCGGGCGAGGCGGAGATTGCCGGCTGGTGCCGGGGCGGAGTCCGAGCCCTGGGGTCGGGCGAAGCAAAGTTCGTCGTCTTCTGGGGCCGAGCCCAAGTCCGAGCCCTGGGTCGGGCGAGGTGGAGATCGTCGTCTTCTGGGGCCGAGCCCAAGTCCGAGCCCTGGGTCAGGCGAGGCGGAGATCGTCATCTTCTGGGGCCGAGCCCAAGTCCGAGCCCTGGGTCGTGCGAGGCGGAGATCGTCGTCTTCTGGGGCCGAGCCCAAGTCCGAGCCCTAGGACGGGCGAGGCGGAGATCGTCGTCTTCCGGGACATAGCCCGGGTCCGAGCCCTGGGTCGGGCGGAGTTCGCCGTCTTCCGGGACTTAGCCCGAGTCCGAGCCCTGGGTCGGGCGGAGCGGAGTTCGCCGTCTTCTGGGGCCGAGCCCAAGTCCAAGCCCTGGGTCGGGCGGAGTTCGCCATCTTCCAGGACTTAGCCCGAGTCCGAGCCCTGGGTCGGGCGGAGCGGAGTTCGCCGTCTTCCGGGACTTAGCCCGAGTCTGAGCCCTGGGTTGGGCGAAGCGGAGCTTCCTATGGTGCCTTCGGCAGGGCCTGACTTCCTATCATTCTTACTCTGTCAAGTGGCACTGCAGTCGGAGTGGCGCAGGCGGCGCTGTCCTTCTGTCCGGCCGGTCAGTGGAGCGGCAAAGTGACGGCGGTCACTTCGGCTCTGCCGGCTGGGGGGCGCGCGTCAGGATAAGGGTGTCAGGCCACCTTTGCATTAAATGCTCCTGCGACTTGGTCGGTCGGTGCGGCGATTTGGTCACGGTTGCTTCTTAGCGAAGGCAAGGCCTCGGGCGAGCCGGGAATATGTTCGCCGCTGAAGGGGGGCCTCGGGCGAGACGGAAATCCTCCGGGGTCGGCTGCCCTTGTCCGAGGCTAGGCTCGGGCGAGGCGTGATCGTGTCCCTCGAATGGACTGATCCCTAACTTAATCGCACCCATCAGGCCTTTGCAGCTTTGTGCTGATGGGGGTTACCAGCTGAGAATTACGAGCCTTGAGGGTACCCCTAATTATGGTCCCCGACAGTAGCCCCCGAGCCTCGAAGGGAGTGTTTGCACTCGCTTGGAGGCTTTCGTCGCACTTTTTTGCAAGGGGACCAGCCTTTCTCGGTTGCGTTTTGTTCCAGTGGGTGCGCGCGAGCGCACCCGCCGGGTGTAGCCCCCGAGGCCTCGGAGGAGTGGTTTCACTCCTTCGAGGTCTTACTGCCTCACGTAGTGCTTCGGCTAGTCTGGTCGTTCCCTCATACGAGCTGGCCATAGCCCAGGTGTACGGTCGGGTCCCAAGTTCTCGGGCTGGTATGTTGACGCTGTCAACGGTTCGGCCGGAGCCGGGTTTGCGAGAGCAGCCCCCGAGCCTCTGCACAGAGCTAGAGGGCGGTCAGGGGTAGACTCGGCTTTTCTACATATGCCCCTGCGTCGCCTTTCCGCAAGGAGGAGGGGGGAAAGCGCCATGTTGCCCTCGATGGGCGCCGAACATGGTGTCTCCGATGAGCTGCAAGCGGGTAATCCGAGTGGACGTCCGTGCCCCGTTCGTTAGGGGTCGGCTAGGGGCCCAGAGGCACGCCCAAAAGTACCTGCGGGTGATCTGCCAGACCCGGTCCCCTGGCGACGGGGTCCGAGGGCTCGATGCCTCCCTCTGATGGGATTCTGTTACAAGATCGTTCCCGCTGGTCTTGGAAATGTCCTAGGGTACCTCGGGAGCGCAGCTCGAGCCTTGGTTATGTATCGAACGTACCCATGGTCATCCCTCGCTCGGCGTCTGAGGCGGCTGTGAACCCTTCGGGGGCCAGCCTTCGAACCCCTGATCAGTAATGGGCACGGAGCCCGAGTAGCCTGAGGCGGCCGTGGAACCCTTTCGAGGGGCTGGCCTTCGATCCTCTGACCAGTAGTGGGTGTAGGGCCCACGCGATCTGAGGCGGCTGTTGAACCCTTCCGGGGGGCCAGCCTTCAAACCTCTGATCAGTAGGGGGGCTCGGAGCCTGATTCCTTCTCGGGGAAGGATCCTTTTCAGGGTATCCCCCTTTCCCGGTCCCTGTTGCAAGAGAGAGAAAGAGGAAAAACGGAAAAGGATACGAAATCGAATGATGCGGCGTACCTTTTTGGACGCGGTCATTATGGCGAAGGTGAAGCGTCGCCCGCTTCTCCTGCCAGAGGCGCTGCGTGTCCCGCCGCGGAGTTAATGCGACGGGGTGAGTGGTTGGAGGAGCGACCATTGCGCATGCGCGAGCCGTTCGAGGAACGGCTCACGGGCGCGTTGTCTTCACGCCGTGAGAGAGGGTTCTCTCGCTGCCCCCGGATGGGACGTAAGCTTGGCTGACGATGTGGCCGCTGCTCCTGCCCGCCTGCCACCGCCATTATTGCCGGCCCACTTTTGGCCGCATTGACCGTCGCGCCAGGCTGGTGCTGCTGGGTCACGCGCCGGGTCACCTCGAGTCGCGGTATTGGTTCCGCAGTCGAGGAGGCGCGGTAGTGGCGCAAGTGGTGGTGCAGTTGCATGCACGAAGCATTCGGCGCGCCGGTTGTATGACGCGTGGGCCTGGGCCTCCATGCCGGGCGTGTTGGGAGTTGGAGAAGCGCGCCCACTTGGCGCGGTTGCATGCCGCCTGCATGGCTGCCCACCCTTTCGCCCGCTGGTCTGGGCAAAAGTTGAGGGTCGCTTGTAACCGCTGGGCGGTTGTACGCACCGTGCGCGGCGGTTTGGCTTCTTCTGCTCTGAGCCAGCTTGCATGACGTGTGGGACCCAGCCCCCGCGCCGCAGGGGAGGACCTTGGAGTGTGTTGAAGAAGACTCAGCCCGTGATGGCTGGGGACGCGAGTAGGGAGAACCGCCCTTAAAAGGAGGGTGACCCCCTCGGTAGGCGACCATGTCTTCGCGCTCCCTTATGCATCGTGTCTTTCCACCTTCCAAGTCCCCGGATGGGGGAGATCTGCCGTCTTTTCGCCTCGTCGTTGGGGGAACGCAACTCCGCGGGAGTTGGTACCTTTCAGCCATCGTTCGGCTTCAAGGATTTTCATCATGCAGCCCGGCTGCACCCCTCCACCGGCGGTCACCCAAGATGGTGACCTCCAGTTTGATGGTGGGGGAAAGTGAGCCGGGCTACGGCCTCTGCCCATCCCTCAGCCTCAAGGATTTTCATCACTAGTGCTGGGGAGGGGAGTGTGCCGAGTTGGGGTCGGCCCCTGCGTGGGCGGTGGCCCGCTCCTTCCCTCAGTGATCGGGGGGAAGGGCGGGAGCCGTCCGTGGCGCTGACAGCTGCACCGTGCCCGGCTCGCTGAGCCGAGCGGCTTCGGAGCTGCTCCCGGTGCCGCCTCCCGCCACAGCAGCTGGAAGAGGTTCCGCCGCCGACGAGTTTGCCGGCACCACCTGCGGACCGACCTCCAACTCTACGGCCTTCTGCCCGTCCTTGCCTCTCGAGTTTGGGCACGGGCGAGGGCCTCCTGGCAGCAGCATCCGCCCTGAGGTCATCGCTGCTGCTGTTCGACCCCCCGGGACAGAAGTCGTCGTCGTCGCCGCGGCTGGGGCGGGCGACGACAAGCCGTTCGTCGGTCTTCTGTTGCTCCGCAGGCCTCTACCTGCGGAGGTGGAACCGGAGTTCCGTTTGTAATGACACTTCGAATGCCAGGGTTTTTGTTCATTGTGGCTGTCGGGGCCTGAACATGTAGGTGATTTCGGCATGGAGCCGTGTTTTTTCCTCCTTTTCGAGCACTAAGACTCACCTGTTGGTTGTCTGAACCGCTTCACCAAGCGAGAGCCGCCCCGTGTACAGGTGACGAGTGAGGTATCCGTATCCCGGAGGCGTAGGAGTCCCTCGGCTCGGTCGGCCTTGTTGTCCGAGGCTTCTCTCACTTAGTTAAAGGAACCCCTCGACCGCTCTTCGATGAGCCGAGGCCAGGGGTAGCGGCGTCAACATGAACAGAGGCAGAGTTGGCTCGAAAAGAAAACCTGGTTGGCCTGAGCCTGGCCGGGTTGTCCGTTAGCGGGACCGACGCGGGAATTGACCAGCCGAGGCCTTGGGTCGGGCTGACGTCAATGGAGGGCAGCTGGCCGAGGCCCCGGGGTGACCGGCCGAGCCGCCTGCTCGGGCCGGATTGACGTCCTTGGAAGGTAACTGGCCGAGGCCCCGGGGTGACCGGCCGAGCCGCCTGCTCGGGCCGGATTCCCGGAGTAGACCCTAGCGGCGATGGCCCGGGCGTGGTGATGACGTCGTCCTCTAGAGTGGAGATCCTCAGACCGCGTCGCCGTCCGAGGCTAGGTCGGCCCTCGCCGAATGTGTCGTCGATGCCGAGGGTGCTGCTGCTCCCTTCAACCGTCAAGATCCGAGCCTACAGGATCGGATTGTCTTGTAGCGTGTGTTTCTCGCGGCCGCCGAGGACTAAACACACCCTCGTCGTGTTGTAAAGCTGCGTCTCTTTTCCTTTTGTTTCGAGTATCTGGACTTTTTTGTCGGTAACAGAAAAGTTTGTGCGAGCAAGAGTTGCTTCTCGCGGAAGGTGATGAGTGAGGTATCCGTATCCCGGAGGCGTAGGAGTCCCTCGGCTCGGTCGGCCTTGCCGCTTACGCGCACTCTTACCCGTCCATGGGGCTCTGTCACCGACGCAGTCGAGAAGGCTCGAAGGATCGCTTCGGCAGAAGAGCTTTCGAGCGTGAAGACTTGTTCGGTCCGCAGAATCACTTATCCGAAGGTGAGTTACTTATCGCAGAAGGTGATGAGTGAGGTATCCGTATCCCGGAGGCGTAGGAGTCCCTCGGCTCGGTCAGCCTTGGCTGCTTACGTGTACTCCGTCGTTTTCAGGATCCACTTTTGAAGTAGCCAAAAAGCGCGAAAGACATTCTGGCAGAAAAGATCTTTTTTCGAGGAAAATTTCGACGCAAAGGGGGTTCCCCCCCTTTTAGCCCCCGAGGGAGGGTCGGGCTTTGCCGAGGCGAGGCCGACCCTTCCTTGATGACTAAACTTTGCGTGGGTGCGAGGTATATGATCAACTTGAAAACATCTTAAGGGTAGAAGCGACGTAGCTGTTGGATGTTGCAGGCGTTGTCGTAGACCTCGCCTTGACTGTTGGCTAGCTTGTATGTTCCGGGCTTCAGAACTTTGGCAATGACGAACGGCCCCTCCCAGGGGGGCGTGAGCTTGTGCCGCCCTCGGGCGTCTTGTCGCAGCCAAAGCACCAGGTCGCCCACCTGGAGGTCTCGGGACCGGACCCCTCGGGCGTGGTAGCGTCGCAGGGACTGCTGGTACCGCGCCTAGTGTAGCAAGGCCTGGTCCCGAGCCTCCTCCAGCTGGTCCAGCGAGTTTTCTCGGTTGACTTGGTTGCTTTGGTCGGTGTAGGCCCTCGTCCTCGGGGAACCGTATTCTAAGTCTGTGGGCAAGATGGCTTCGGCCCCATAGACTAGAAAGAATGGCGTGAAGCCCGTGGCCCAGCTCGGCGTTGTCCTGAGACTCCAGACCACCGAGGGGAGTTCCTTCATCCATCGCTTGCCGAACTTGTTGAGGTCGTTGTAGATCCGAGGCTTGAGCCCTTGTAGAATCATGCCGTTGGCACGCTCCACCTGCACATTCGTCATGGGATGAGCCACGGCGGCCCAGTCCACCCGGATGTGGTGATCCTCGCAGAAGTCCAGGAACTTTCTGCCGGTGAACTGGGTGCTGTTGTCGGTGATGATGGAGTTCGAGGCCCCGAAGCGATGGATGATGTTGGTGAAGAACGCCACCGCCTGCTCGGACCTGATGCTGTTCAGGGGTCGGACCTCGATCCACTTGGAGAATTTGTCAATGGCGACCAGCAGGTGCGTGTAGCCCCCGGGTGCCTTCTGCAAGGGGCCGACGAGGTCCAGACCCCACACAGCAAAAGGCCAGGTGATGGGTATCGTCTGTAGAGCCTGAGCGGGCAGGTGGGTCTGCCTTGCGTAGAACTGACACCTTTCGTAGGTGCGGACGATTTTGGTAGTGTCGGCCATCGCCGTCGGCCAGTAGAAGCCTTGCCGGAAAGCGTTCCCAACAAGGGCTCGAGGCGCTGCGTGATGGCCGCAAGCCCCCGAGTGTATCACTCGCAGGAGTTCCTGACCTTTGGCGATGGAGATGCATCGCTGGAGGATGCCGGAGGGGCTGCGGTGGTAGAGCTCCTTCTCATCTCCCAGCAAGACGAATGATTTGGCGCGCCGCGCCACCCGCCGAGCCTTGGCTCGGTCGAGGGGTAGCTCTCCTCGGTGGAGATATTGCAGGTACGGGGTCTGCCAGTTTCGATTAGGCGCGACCCCGCTTCGCTCCTCCTCGACGCGCAGTGCCTCACCCTCGGGGGCCGAGGGTACCTCGGACTGAACCGAGGGTGCCTCGGGCCGAGCTGAGGGTGCCTCGGGATGAGCCGAGGGTGCCTCGGACTGAGCCAAGGGCGCCTCGGGTTGAGCCGTGGGTGCCTCAGACTGGGCCGAGGGTACCTCGGGCTCGGACGTGTCGTCGATCTTGACGGAGGGTTGATGCAGGTCTTGGGAGAAGACGTCCGGGGGAACCGTCGTTCGCCCCGAGGCTATTTTAGCCAGCTCGTCCGCAGTCTCGTTGTAGCGCCGAGCGATGTGGTTGAGCTCGAGCCCGTAGAACTTGTCTTCCAGGCGCCGAACCTCATCGCAGTAGGCCTCCATCTTCGGGTCACGGCAATGGGAGTTCTTCATGACTTGGTCGATGACAAGCTGCGAGTCACCACGAGCGTCGAGGCGTCGGACCCCTAGCTCGATGGCGATCCGCAACCCGTTGACCAGAGCCTCATATTCGACCACGTTGTTGGACGCCGGGAAGTGGAGGCGTAGCACGTAGCGTAGATGCTTTCCGAGGGGTGAGATGAAGAGTAGGCCTGCGCCGGCTCCTGTCTTCATCAGTGACCCGTCGAAGAACATGGTCCAGAGCTCCGGTTGGATCGGAGCCGTCGGTTGCTGGGTGTCGACCCATTCAGCCACGAAGTCCGCCAAGACCTAGGACTTAATGGCCTTCCGGGGAGCGAACGAGATTGTCTCGCCCATGATCTCCACCGCCCACTTTGCAATCCTACCCGAGGCCTCTCGGCACTGGATGATCTCTCCTAGGGGGAAGGATGACACCACAGTTACCGGATGAGACTCGAAGTAGTGTCGCAGCTTCCGTCGCGTTAGGATCACTGCGTACAGCAGCTTCTGAACTTGTGGGTAGCGGATCTTGGTTTCGGACAGTACCTCGCTGACGAAGTAGACTAGCCTCTGAACGGGCAATGCATGCCCCTCTTCTTGCCTCTCGACCACAATCGCGGCGCTAACCACCTGGGTGGTCGCGGTGACGTAGACCAGGAGGGCTTCTCCGGCAGCTGGGGGCACCAAGATAGGCGCCTTTGTGAGGAGCGCCTTCAGGTTCCCGAGGGCTTCCTCGGCCTCAGGGGTCCAAGTGAAGCACTCGGCCTTCCTTAAGAGGCGGTACAGAGGTAGACCTCTTTCGCCGAGGCGTGAGATGAAGCGGCTCAGAGCCGCGAGGCATCCCATGACCCTCTATATGCCTTTCAAGTCCTTGATGGGCCCCATGCTGGTAATGGCTGCGATCTTCTCCGGATTGGCTTCGATGCCCCGCTCGGAGACGATGAACCCCAAGAGCATGCCTCGGGGCACCCCGAAGACACACTTTTCGGGATTGAGCTTGACGCCTTTCGTCTTGAGACATCGGAATGTCGCTCCAAGGTCGGAAAGGAGGTCGGAGGCTTTCCTCGTCTTGACTACGATGTCATCGACGTAGGCCTCGACTGTGCGGCCAATGTGTTCGCCGAACACATGGTTCATGCACCGCTGGTACGTCGCGCCCGCATTCCTCAAGCCGGACGGCATGGTGACATAGCAGTACATGCCGAAGGGTGTGATGAAAGAAGTCGCGAGCTGGTCGGACTCTTTCATCCTGATTTGATGATACCTTGAGTAGGCATCAAGGAAAGACAGGGTTTCGCACCTAGCAGTGGAATCCACGATTTGGTCGATGCGAGGCAGAGGGTAGGGAACCTTCGGACATGCTTTGTTGAGACCAGTGTAGTCTACACACATCTGCCATTTCCCCCCTTTCTTTCTCACAAGCACAGGGTTGGCAAGCCATTCAGGATGGAATACCTCTTTGATGAACCCTGCCGCCATTAGCTTGTGGATCTCCTCGCCTATGGCTCTGCGTTTCTCCTCGTCGAATCGGCGCAGCGGCTGCTTGACGGGTCGGGCTCCGGCTCGGATGTCCAGCGAGTGCTCGGCGACATCCCTCGGTATGCCAGGCATGTCCGAGGGACTCCACGCGAACACGTCAGCGTTCGCGCGGAGAAAGTCGACGAGCACTGCTTCCTATTTGGGATCGAACCCGGAGCCGATCCGGATCTGCTTGGAGGCGTCGCCGCTGGGGTCGAGGGGGACGGACTTAACCGTCTCCGCTGGCTCAAAGTTGCCAGCATGACGCTTCACGTCTGGCACCTCCTTAGAGAGGCTCTCCAGGTCGGCGATGAGGGCCTCAAACTCGGCGAGGGCCTCGGCGTACTCCACGCACTCCACGTCGCATTCGAACACGTGTTTGTACGTAGGGCCGACGGTGATGACCCCGTTGGGGCCCGGCATTTTGAGCTTCAGGTAGGTGTAGTTGGGGACGGCCATGAACTTCACGTAGCATGGCCTCCCCAGCACCGCGTGGTAGGTTCCTCGGAACCCGACCACCTCGAACGTCAGGGTCTCCCTTCGGAAGTTGGAGGGTGTTCCGAAGCAGACGGGAAGGTCGAGCTGTCCGAGGGGTTGGACGCGCTTCCCGGGGATGATCCCATGGAAGGGCGCAGCGCCTGCCCGGACAGAGGACAGATCGACACGCAGGAGCCCGAGGGTCTCGGCGTAGATGATGTTGAGGCTGCTGCCTCCGTCCATGAGGACCTTGGTGAGCCTGACGTCGCCGATGATGGGGTCGACGACAAGCAGGTATTTCCCCGGGCTCGGCACATGGTCGGGGTGATCGTCTCGGTCGAAGGTGATGGGCTTGTCGGACTAGTCTAGATAGACTGGCGCCGCCACCTTCACCGAGTAGACCTCCCGGCGCTCTTGCTTGCGGTGCCGAGCCGAGGTGTTCGCCGCTTGCCCACCATAGATCATGAAGCAGTCGCGGACCTCGGGGAACTCTCCTGCCTGGTGATCTTCCTTCTTGTCGTCGTCGCGGGCCTTGCCACCCTCCACGGGTGGCCCGGCCCTGTGGAAGTGGCGCCGAAGCATGACGCATTCCTCAAGGGTGTGCTTGACGGGTCCCTGGTGATAGGGGCACGGATCCTTGAGCATCTTGTCGAAGAGGATGGCACCTCCGGGGGGCTTCCGAGGGTTCTTGTACTCGGCGGCAGCGACAAGGTCCGCGTCGGAGGCGTCGCGTTTCGCTTGCGACTTCTTCTTGCCCTTCTTCTTGGCGCCGCGCTGAGTTGACGCCTCGGGAGTACCTTCCGATGGGCGGCCCTGGGGCTGCTTGTCCTTTCGGAAGATAGCCTCGACTGCCTCCTGGCCGGAGGCGAACTTGGTGGCGATGTCCATCAGCTCGCTCGCCCTGGTGGGGGTCTTGCGGCCCAGCTTGCTCACCAGGTCGAGGCAGGTGGTGCCAGCGAGGAACGCGCCGATGACATCCGAGTCGGTGATGTTGGGCAGCTCGGTGCGCTGCTTCGAGAATCGCCGGATGTAGTCTCGGAGAGACTCTCCCGGCTGCTGTCGGCAGCTTCGGAGGTCCCAGGAATTCCCGGGGCGCACATACGTGCCCTGGAAATTGCCGGCGAAAGCTTGGACTAGGTCGTCCCAGTTGGAGATCTGCCCCGGAGGCAGGTGCTCCAACCAGGCGCGAGCGGAGTCGGAGAGAAACAGGGGGAGGTTGCGGATGATGAGGTTGTCATCGTCCGTTCCACCCAGTTGGCAGGCCAGACGGTAGTCCGCGAGCCACAGTTCCGGTCTGGTCTCCCCCGAGTACTTTGTGATAGTAGTCGGGGGACAGAACCGGGTCGGGAACGGCGCCCGTCGGATGGCTCGGCTGAAGGCTTGCGGACCGAGTGGTTCGGGCGAGGGACTCCGATGCTCCCCACTGTCGTAGCGTCCCCCACGCCTGGGGTTGTAGCCTCGGCGCACCCTCTCATCGAGGTGGGCCTGACGGTTGCGGTGATGGTGCTCGTTGCCGAGGCGACCCGGGGCCGCAGGCGCGGTGTTGTGCGTGCGCCCGGTGTAGACCGAGGCTTCCCGCATGAATCGGGAAGTCGCGGCATGAGGTTCCGAGGGGTACCCCTGCCTTCAGGAGGCAGAGCTCTCGGCCCGTCGGACCGCGGCGCCTTCCAGGAGATTCTTGAGCTCTCCCTGGATTCGCCGCCCCTCGGTGGTTGATGGCTCCGGCATCGCGCGAAGAAGCATTGCTGCTGCCGCCAGGTTCTGGCCGACCCCACTGGATGCGGGTGGTGGCCTGAGCCTGACGTCGTCGGTGATGCAGTGCTAGAAGCCCTGTGGTAGATGACGTATTTCTCCGGCCGGAGGTTGGCCCGCCCATGCCTGCCCAACGTCCCGACGGATCGGCTCAAGCGCTCCTACTCCCTCGTCGAGCCTGGCCTGCACCCCGCGGATTTGCTCGAGCTGTGGGTCATGACCCCCCGCCTGAACGGGGACCACAGCTAGCTCCCATGGGATGTCAACGCGAGGCACCGGCCTAGGGAGGTCACCGTCCTCTGGCATGCCGAGATGGTTGCCTTCGAGGGGACCCCCTAGATCGACGTGGAAGCATTCGCGACTTGGGCCGCGGTCATCGTCGCTGAGGCTACGGCTACCGTCGGAACAGTCGGAAAGGCAGTAGTCGCATGCGGTCATGAAGTCCCGCATGGCACCGGGGTTGCCAAGTCCTGAGAAATCCCAACAGATGTTGGGTTCGTCGTCTTCCTCGGACCCAGAGGGCCTGTAGGTCGAGACGTCCGTCAGCCGGTCCCAAGGTGACTGCACATGAAACCCCAGAGGGTCTGGATTTGCCTCTACGAGAGCGCCCGCCAAAGCGAAGTCGCTAGACGGGTTGAGGCTGGATCCGAAAGACGTGGGATGGGAATCGATCGGTACCTTTTGGTCGACGGGCGGCGATAAGGTCGCGTCGGGGACTGACTGCGCCGTCGTCTCAGGTACGAGGGTGACGTCCAGCAAGCTTTTCGCGAGCATGCTGGCGTCGTCCGCTTGCTCGAGATTGGCGTGTCACGGGGAGACGGCGCTCGCCTTCATCTCAAACGCGAGGTCGACGCCCGGTGCGCCCCCCGTTGGGGCGCTAGGGCCGTCGACCCGCTCGATAGCCGACGAGGCGCTGTCTCCTGCTTGGCCTTGGTTCCCCCGCCTCCTCCTCCGTCGGCGGGGGAGAGGACGGGGTGAGCTCGAAGATTGTTCTTCCACCATGCGGGGAAGACGTCGTCGATTCTGCCGCCGGCGGGCGGGTTGTCGGCCGCCACCGTTGTTGTCGCACGGCGGTGGAAGGAGTATCATGTCGTAGCTGCCGTCGAGGGACATGAACTCAAGACTCCCGAAACGGAGCACCATCCCAGGTTGGAGAGGTTGCGGGAGACTGCCCATCTGGAGCTTGACGGGAAGTTGTTTGTCAACACGCAGCAGGCCCCTACCTGGCGCGCCAACTGTCGGCGTTCCGAGACCGGGGGGTCCCTGAGCCGACGAGTGAATGTCGCCGCGTGCCCCAGCCCAGATGGGTCGAGCGCGGGGGCGAGCACGAAGGGGGGAGAGCGAGGCGGCCGGAGACCGGCGTGAGAGAGGTGGGAATCCCGCGGCCTTCGTGTTCGTCCCGCGCCTAGGTCGGGTGCGCTTGCAGTAGGGGGTTACAAGCGTCCACGCGGGAGAGGGAGCGAGCGGCCTCCGGCGAGCGCCTGTTCTCGTCCTCGTCCCCGCGCGGCCAACCTTCTCTAAGAGGGCCCTGGTCCTCCCTTTTATAGGCGTAAGGAGAGGATCCAGGTGTACAATGGGGGGTGTAGCAGGGTGCTATGTGTCTAGCGGAGGTGAGCTAGCGCCCTAGATACATGCCGTTGTGGCAGCAGGAGAGATCTTGGCACCCAGCTGGTGTGATGTCGTGGCCGTCGGAGGAGCGATGGAGCTTGGCGGAGGGATAGCTGTCGGAGCGGTTGAGTCCTTGCTGACGTCCTCTCGCTTCCGTAAGGGGGCTGAGAGCCGCCGTCGTCACAGAGCATGCGGGGCGCCATCATTGCCTATCTGGCGGAGCGAGCCAGATGGGACGCCGGTCTTGTTCCCTGCGGTCCGAGTCAGCTCGGGGTAGGGTGATGATGGCGCCTCCTGTTGACGTGGCTGGTCTGCGCCCTAGGTTGGGTGATGTGGAAGCTCCTCCGAAGCCGAGGTCGAGTCCGAGCCCCCGGGTCGGGCGAGGCGGAGATTGCCGGCTAGTGCCGGGGCGGAGTCCGAGCCCTGGGGTCGGGCGAAGCGGAGTTCGTCGTCTTCTGGGGCCGAGCCCAAGTCCGAGCCCTGGGTCGGGCGAGGCAGAGATCGTCGTCTTCTGGGGCTGAGCCCAAGTCCGAGCCCTGGGCGAGGCGGAGATCGTCGTCTTCTGGGGCCGAGCCCAAGTCCGAGCCCTGGGTCGGGCGGAGTTCGCCATCTTCCGGGACTTAGCCCGAGTCCGAGCCCTGGGTCGGGCAGAGCGGAGTTCGCCGTTTTCCGGGACTTAGCCCGAGTCCGAGCCCTGGGTCGGGCGGAGTTCGCCGTCTTCCGGGGCTTAGCCCGAGTCGGAGCCTTGGGTCGGGCGAAGTTCGCCGTCTTCCGGGACTTAGCCCGAGTCTGAGCCCTGGGTCGGGCGGAGCGGAGTTCGCCGTCTTCCAGGACTTAGCCCGAGTACGAGCCCTGGGTCGGGCGAAGCGGAGTTCGCCGTCTTTCGGGACTTAGCCCGAGTCCGAGCCCTGGGTCGGGCGAAGCGGAGCTTCCTATGGTGCCTTCGGCAGGGCCTGACTGCCTGTCAGTCTTACTCTGTCAAGCGGCACTGCAGTCGGAGTGGCGCAGGCGGCGTTGTCCTTCTGTCAGGCCGGTCAGTGGAGCGGTGAAGTGACGGCGGTCACTTCGGCTCTGACGGCTGGGGGGCGCGCGTCAGGATAAGGGTGTCAGGCCACCTTTGCATTAAATGCTCCTGCAACTTGGTCGGTCGGTGTGGCGATTTGGTCAGGGTTGCTTCTTAGCGAAGGCAGGGCCTCGGACGAGCCGGAAATATGTTCGCCACTGAAGGGGGGCCTCGGGCGAGACGGAAATCCTCCGGGGTCGGCTGCCCTTGTCCGAGGCTAGGCTCGGGCGAGGCGTGATCGTGTCCCTCGAATGGACTGATCCCTGACTTAATCGTACTCATCAGGCCTTTGCAGCTTTGTGCTGATGGGGGTTACCAGCTGAGAATTAGGAGCCTTGAGGGTACCCCTAATTATGGTCCCCGACAGTAATCCTCTAAAATTTATTTTTGCTAGCCTTTAGGTGCTATAACATGATTTGACACAAATTTTTAGCCATTATTGCCTATGAATTATTACTAGGGTTTTCTCAAGTTTGTAGTCAAAGGGGTGCTTTCTACTACCACTATATTTGAAAAATATCAAACAACAGACTTCTGGTTTTTCTTAGCTTCTATTTTGTGCAAGAGCAATCATTCTGAAGTTTGGCATCTTTTTGCTTAAGGGAAGGGGTGGTATGCATTTATTGGATTAAATGGCCTTTCTTATAAAATATTAGCAATAGTTATTATTTTGCATCTTTTTAATAGGTTTGCATTTTTCTCCGGTGGCCTATCTTATTATTGACTTAGCAAAATTTTATTTGCCCATTATTGTATTATTATGGGTTACTCATGATTTATTTGGAGAATGACTCATTATCATATTATATTTATTTACCTTACTTAAAATGATGGGCTGGGGTGTTTATTATTTTTGTAGTGGGGTTCTGGTGATTACAAGTCCACTGGATTTTTATTATCAATTTTGGGTCTGGTTTTGTAATTTTAATAATTGATTTTCAGTTGGAATAATGCTAAACAAAATATTTTATTCAAAACTGATTTGGAATAAAGGTCTCTTTATTTTTCCTAGGTTCTTTGCTACTTAAGTAGATTAGGAAAAATAATTTCACTCACTTTTCATTAATTTCTAAGGCCTTTCTGATTTTCCTAAGTTTTGGGCAGAAATGGTTTTTAATGAATATTTACACTATATTCTTCCGTACTGGGGTTCCTACTATTTTAAACAGTGTCTAAATGAGGTTTGAATACCTACAAATTTTCTTAGGTTCAGTATAGAAGCAAAACTAATTTTCCTTAATTAAACAAGGTTTGGTCAGTTTCTGTTTTTAATTGTAAACTCTAAAAATTAGAACAGAAAGCATAGGGTTTATTATTTTTAAATGATAGTTCACAATATTTAGGATCTAGCAAAATTAGTTTGACCATTTTTGATTAAGAATTCATCAAGTTATGGATTTTCTAAGTTCCCTGGTTATTTAAAAAGATTAATAGAATTGATTAAATGGAAAACTACTTTGCGCTGGGGTCCCTGGCGGGTGTTTCAAGTTCTTCCTCACGAATCAGTCCCTGGGCTACTATTCACATGAGACACTGACATTGCATAAATCCCATCGGGTTCTTCTAATCCTAACCCGAGGTCCTTCTCCTAACTTAAACAGTGCCTGCGGCGGAAGAAAGGGCGGAGGGGCTTACCGGCGACGAGATTGCTCCGGTGAAGTGGTCGAGGTTGTAGGGGAGGTCTCGGGGATCACAACGATGTGCGGGTCGCCGTCGGGGGTGGTCGGAGTTGGCCGGTCCGTGTGCGTAGGCGGGGGAGCTCGTCGGCGGCGAGGAGTCCGGCCTATCCAGGGCGAAATTGACCAATTAAACAGGTCAGAGAGCTTCGCCAGGGATCAATGAAGGGGTGCGCGCGAGGAATTGAAGAATGGCTCATCGGAGAGCTTGGTCCACGCGCGGGGGCGGGCGACCAAAGTCCGGCGAGGGTGATCTCGGGCTTCCGGTGGAGTTCTGCTGGGTCCGAGGGCTTGGAGAGCTTCACGGGCCTATGGCGAAGCTAACCGAAGCACTGGCGCGGCTTAGGGGCGACTGGGGTGGGCTGGCCACGGTGGTCAAAGCTCTGGCGGCAATGGCGGGCGGAAAAGAGCTCGCCGGAGCTAAGGAGGGGTGGCTGGCCAATGATGGTGAGCGCGGGGTGAAGTGAGGCATGCCCCAGGGATGCTTTATAGGCGCGGGCGGGCACGGCCGAGGGCAAGGGCGCGCGGCGGACTTGACCGAACGCCGGGGCGAGCGCGCGCGGGTTGGGCGAGCGACGGCATGCCGACCAGGGTCGAACACGTGTGTCCGTGCGTTCTGCCCAAGTTCTGGCGCGTGTGGTCACTCATCTGTTCCTGCTCTCGCCTTGGTCAATGCACAATACCTCTTCTCCTCCCTACAAGCTACCGATCTTGTGTGGGGGTCATAGGATTTTGCCTACAGGTTGCAAAGATATGGAGCCTGGAAATCCGGTTTGTCTCCCTGCTCAAATCCGAGGCAAATCCAGGGTTTTGTCGTGTCTAGGGCTCGCGTCCCAATGCCATCTTCTGGCATACGACAGAGGGGTTAGTTAGGCACGTTTTTGTTAATGGGGCCATTAGGATTTGAGTTAGGGATCAAGGTGAACACGCTTGATCTTTGGCTCAAGGTCTGAAATTCAGAATTCTAAAATTCAGAATTTCCTATTAAGTCCCCACATGAGAAGCTTGTTTGGGGTTTTATTTGAATTATTTTGGCCAAGCTTCTTCAATCTTTATTGTTGCTTATTAAATATACTTCAATGTTTATAATTGGCCCAAGTCATGATTTTAAATTTTTCATACTCTTTTCTTGAATTTTGCTCATAGGGCTCAATTAGGGTTTTTGTTGGGGTTGCACATTTTACCTTTTGAAAAACCCATATGTTTTGAATATGATACTTTTAAGTATATGCTTGGTGTATCATTTATTCTTAAGTGAATTTGATGTTCATGCTCAAGTTGGTTCACATAAAATGATGGTTCTTGGGTTAGCATCTTGAGAGAAACCCTAGGTGACACTGGGGTGTCACAGCCTTCCCCCTTAAAGGAATCTTGTCCCGAGATTCTGGTCAGAGTCCTCCTGGGGTGAAGCAAAGGGTGAGACTTATAGGAAGTGGGTGATTATTTGTCGGGGACCATAATTAGGGGTACCCTCAAGGCTCCTAATTCTCAGCTGGTAACCCCCATCAGCACAAAGCTGTAAAGGCCTGATGGGTGCGATTAAGTCAGGGATCAGTCCATTCGAGGGACACGATCACGCCTCGCCCGAGCCTAGCCTCGGACAAGGGCAGCCGACCCCGGAGGATTTCCGTCTCGCCCGAGGCCCCCCTTCAGCGGCGAACATATTCCCGGCTCGCCCGAGGCCCTGCCTTCGCTAAGAAGCAACCCTGACCAAATCGCCGCACCGACCGACCAAGTCGCAGGAGCATTTAATGCAAAGGTGGCCTGACACCCTTATCCTGACGCGCGCCCCCCAGCCGGCAGAGCCGAAGTGACCGCCGTCACTTCGCCGCTCCACTGACCGGCCGGACAGAAGGACAGCACCGCCTGCGCCACTCCGACTGCAGTGCCACTTGACAGAGTAAGACTAACAGGCAGTCAGGCCCTGCCGAAGGCACCAAAGGAAGCTCCGCTTCGCCCGACCCAGGGCTCGGACTCGGGCTAAGTCCCGGAAGACGGCGAACTCCGCTCTGCCCGACCCCAGGGCTCGGACTCGGGCTAAGTCCCAGAAGACGGCGAACTCCGCCCGACCCAGGGCTCGGACTTGGGCTCGGCCCCAGAAGACGGCGAACTCCGCTCCGCCTGACCCAGGGCTCGGACTCGGGCTAAGTCCCGGAAGACGGCGAACTCCGCCCGACCCAGGGCTCGGACTCGGGCTAAGTCCCGGAAGACGACGATCTCCGCCTCGCCCAACCCAGGGCTCGGACTTGGGCTCGGCCCCAGAAGACGACGATCTCCGCCTCGCCCGACCCAGGGCTCGGACTTGGGCTCGGCCCCAGAAGACGACGATCTCTGCCTCGCCCGCCGCAGGGCTCGGACTTGGGCTCGGCCCCAGAAGACGACGATCTCCGCCTCGCCCGACCCAGGGCTCGGACTTGGGCTCGGCCCCAGAAGATGACGAACTCCGCTTCGCCCGACCCCTGGGCTCGGACTCCGCCCCGGCACCAGCCGGCAATCTCCGCCTCGCCCGACCCGGGGGCTCGGACTCGACCTCGGCTTCGGAGGAGCTTCCACATCGCCCAACCTAGGGCGCAAACCAGCCACGTCAACAGGAGGCGCCATCATCACCCTACCACAAGCTGACTCGGGCCGCAGGGAACAAGATCGGCGTCCCATCTAGCTCGCTCCGCCAGATAGGCAATGATGGCGCCCCACATGCTCTGTGACGACGGCGGCTCTCAGCCCCCTTACGGAAGCGAGAGGACATCAGCAAGGACTCAACCGCTCCGACAGCTGTCCCTCTGCCAAGCTCCATCGCTCCTCCGACGGCCACGACATCACACCAGCTGGGTGCCAAGATCTCTCCGGCTGCCACAACGGCATGTACCTAGGGCGCTAGCTCACCTCCGCTAGACACGTAGCACCCTGCTACACCCCCCATTATACACCTAGATCCTCTCCTTACGCCTATAAAAGGGAGGACCAGGGCCCTCTTAGAGAAGGTTGGCCGTGCGGGGACGAGGATGAGAACAGGCGCTCGCCGGAGGCCGCTCGCTCCCTCTCCCGCGTGGACGCTTGTAACCCCCTACTACAAGCGCACCCGACCTAGGCGCGGGACGAACACGATGGCCGCGGGATTCCCACCTCTCTCACGCCGGTCTCCGGCCGCCTCGCTCTCCCCCCTTCGCGCTCGCCCCCGCGCTCGACCCATCTGGGCTGGGGCACGCGCCGACATTCACTCGTCGGCTCAGGGACCCCCCGGTCTCGGAACACCGACAGTTGGCGCGCCAGGAAGGGGCCTGCTGCGTGTTGACGAACAGGTTCCCGTCAAGCTCTAGATGGGCAGTCTCCAGCAACCTCTCCAACCCGGGACGGTGCTCCGTTTCGGGAGTCTTGAGTTCATGTCCCTCGACGGCAGCTACGACATGATACTCCTTCCACCGCCGCGCGACAACAACAGTGGCGGCCGACAACCCGCCCGCCGGCGGCGGAATCGGCGACGTCTTCCCCGCATGGTGGAAGAACAATCTTCGAGCTCACCCCGTCCTCTGCCTCGCTGACGGAGGAGGAGGCGGGGGAACCAAAGCCAAGCAGGAGACAGTGCCTCGTCGGCTGTCGAGCGAGTCGACGGCCCCAGCGCCCCAACGGGGGGCGCACCGGGCGTCGACCTCACGTTTGAGATGAAGGCAAGCGCCGTCTCCCCGCGACACGCCAAACCCGAACAAGCGGACGACGCCAGCATGCTCGCGAAAAGCTTGCTGGACGTCACCCTCGTATCTGAGACGACGGCGCAGTCAGTCCCCGACGCGACCTTATCGCCGCCCGTCGACCAAAAGGTACCGATCGATTCCCATCCCGCGTCTTTCGGATACAGCTGCTTCCCGTCTAGCGACTTCGCTTTGGCGGGCGCTCTCATAGAGGAAAATCCAGACCCTCTGGGGTTTCGTGTGCGGTCACCTTGGGACCGGCTGACGGACGTCTTGACCTACGGGCCCTCTAGGTCTGAGGAAGACGACGAACCCAGCATATGTTGGGATTTCTCTGGACTTGGCAACCTCGGTGCCATGCGGGACTTCATGACCGCATGCGACTACTGCCTTTCCGACTGTTCCAACGGTAGCCGTAGCCTCGGCGACGAGGACCGCGGCCCAAGTCGCGAATGCTTCCACGTCGATCTAGGGGGTCCCCCCGAAGGCAACCATCTCGGCATGCCGGAGGACGGTGACCTCCCTAGGCTGGTGCCTCGCGTTGACATCCCACGAGAGCTAGCTGTGGTCCCCGTTCAGGCGGGGGGTCATGACCCACAGCTCGAGCAAATCCGCGGGGTGCAGGCCAGGCTCGACGAGGGAGCAGGAGCGCTTGAGCCGATCCGTCGGGACGTCGGGCAGGCATGGGCGGGCCAACCTCCGGCCGGAGAAATACGTCATCTACCCCAGGGCTTCCAGCACCGCATCACCGACGACGTCAGGCTCAGGCCACCACCCGCATCCAGTGGGGTCGGCCAGAACCTGGCGGCAGCAGCAATGCTTCTTCGCGCGATGCCGGAGCCATCAACCACCGAGGGGCGGCGAATCCAGGGAAAGCTCAAGAATCTCCTGGAAGGCGCCGCGGTCCGATGGGCCGAGAGCTCTGCCTCCCGAAGGCAGGGGTACCCCTCGGAACCTCATGCCGCGACTTCTCGATTCATGCGGGAAGCCTCGGTCTACACCGGGCGCACGCGCAACACCGCGCCTGTGGCCCCGGGTCGCCTCGGCAACGAGCACCATCACCGCGACCGTCGGGCCCACCTCGATGAGAGGGTGCGCTGAGGCTACCACCCCAGGCGTGGGGGACGCTACGACAGCGGGGAGGATCGGAGTCCCTCGCCTGAACCACCCGGTCCACAAGCCTTCAGTCGAGCCATCTGACGGGCGCCGTTCCCGACCCGGTTCCGTCCCCCGACTACTATCACAAAGTACTCGGGGGAAACGAGACCGGAACTGTGGCTCGCGGACTACCGTCTGGCCTGCCAACTGGGTGGAACGGACGATGACAACCTCATCCTCCGCAACCTCCCCCTGTTTCTCTCCGACTCCGCTCGCGCCTGGTTGGAGCACCTGCCTCCGGGGCAGATCTCCAACTGGGACGACCTAGTCCAAGCTTTTGCCGGCAACTTCCAGGGCACGTATGTGTGCCCCGGGAATTCCTGGGACCTCCGAAGCTGCCGACAGCAGCCAGGAGAGTCTCTCGGAGACTACATCCGGTGATTCTCGAAGCAGCGCACCGAGCTGCCCAACATCACCGACTCGGTTGTCATCGGCGCGTTCCTCGCTGGCACCACCTGCCATGACCTGGTGAGCAAGCTAGGCCGCAAGACCCCCACCAGGGCGAGCGAGCTGATGGACATCGCCACCAAGTTCGCCTCCGGCCAGGAGGCGGTCGAGGCTATCTTCCGAAAGGACAAGCAGCCCTAGGGCCGCCCATCGGAAGGTACTCCTGAGGCGTCAACTCAGCGCGGCGCCAAGAAGAAGGCCAAGAAGAAGTCGCAAGCGAAACGCGACGCCTCCGACGCGGACCTTGTCGCCGCCGCCGAGCACAAGAACCCTCGGAAGCCCCCTGGAGGTGCCAACCTCTTCGACAAGATGCTCAAGGAGCCGTGCCCCTATCACCAGGGACCCGTCAAGCACACCCTTGAGGAATGCGTCATGCTTCGGCGCCACTTCCACAGGGCCGGACCACCCGTGGAGGGTGGCAAGGCCCGCGACGACAACAAGAAGGAAGATCACCAGGCAGGAGAGTTCCCCGAGGTCCGCGACTGCTTCATGATCTATGGTGGGCCCGCGACGACGACAAGAAGGAAGTTCATGGCCGTCCCCAACTACACCTACCTGAAGCTCAAGATGCTGGGCCCCAACGGGGTCATCACCGTCGGCCCTACGTACAAACACGTGTTCGAATGCGACGTGGAGTGCGTGGAGTATGCCGAGGCCCTCGCCGAGTCCGAGGCCCTCATCGCCGACTTGGAGAGCCTCTCTAAGGAGGTGTCAGACGTGAAGCGTCTTGCTGGCAACTTTGAGCCAGCGGAGACGGTTAAGTCCGTCCCCCTCGACCCCAGCGGCGACGCCTCCAAGCAGATCCAGATCGGCTCCGGGTTCGATCCCAAATAGGAAGCAATGCTCGTCGACTTTCTCTGCGCGAACGCCAACGTCTTCGCGTGGAGTCCCTCGGACATGCCCGGCATACCGAGGGATGTCGCCGAGCACTCGCTGGACATCCGAGCTGGAGCCCGAGCCGTCAAGCAGCTGCTGCGCCGATTCGACGAGGAGAAGCGCAGAGCCATAGGCGAGGAGATCCACAAGCTAAGGCGGCAGGGTTCATCAAAGAGGTATTCCATCCCGAATGGCTTGCCAACCCTGTGCTTGTGAGAAAGAAAGGGGGGAAATGGCGGATGTGTGTAGACTACACTGGTTTCAACAAAGCATGTCCGAAGGTTCCCTACCCTCTGCCTCGCATCGACCAAATCGTGGATTCCATTGCTGGGTGCGAAACCCTGTCTTTCCTCGATGCCTACTCAGGGTATCATCAAATCAGGATGAAAGAGTCCGACCAGCTCGCGACTTCTTTCATCACACCCTTCGGCATGTACTGCTATGTCACCATGCCGTTCGGCTTGAGGAATGCGGGCGCGACATACCAGCGGTGCATGAACCATGTGTTCGGCGAACACATTGGCCGCACGGTCGAGGACTACGTCGATGACATCGTAGTTAAGACAAGGAAAGCCTCCGACCTCCTTTCCGACCTTGGAGCGACATTCCGATGTCTCAAGGCGAAAGGCGTCAAGCTCAATCCCGAAAAGTGTGTCTTCGGGGTGCCCCGAGGCATGCTCTTGGGGTTCATCGTCTCCGAGCGGGGCATCGAAGCCAACCCGGAGAAGATCGCAACCATCACCAGCATGGGGCCCATCAAGGACTTGAAAGGCGTACAGAGGGTCATGGGATGCCTCGCGGCTCTGAGCCGCTTCATCTCACGCCTCGGTGAAAGATGTCTACCTCTGTACCGCCTCTTAAGGAAGGCCGAGTGCTTCACTTGGACCCCTGAGGCCAAGGAAGCCCTCGGGATCCTGAAGGTGCTCCTCACAAAGGCGCCTATCTTGGTACCCCCAGCTGCAGGAGAAGCCCTCCTGGTCTACGTCGCCGCGACCACTCAGGTGGTTAGCGCCGCGATTGTGGTCGAGAGGCAAGAAGAGGGGCATACGTTGCCCGTTCAGAGGCCAGTCTACTTCGTTAGTGAGGTACTGTCCGAAACCAAGATCCGCTACCCACAAGTTTAGAAGCTGCTGTACGCTGTGATCCTAATGCGACGGAAGCTGCGACACTACTTCGAGTCTCATCCGGTAACTGTGGTGTCATCCTTCCCCCTGGGAGAGATCATCCAGTGCCGAGAGGCCTCGGGTAGGATTGCAAAGTGGGCGGTGGAGATCATGGGCGAGACAATCTCGTTCGCTCCCCGGAAGGCCATCAAGTCCCAGGTCTTGGCGGACTTCGTGGCTGAATGGGTCGACACCCAGTTACCGACGGCTCCGATCCAACCGGAGCTCTGGACCATGTTCTTCGACGGGTTGCTGATGAAGACAGGAGCCGGCGCAGGCCTGCTCTTCATCTCACCCCTCGGAAAGCATCTACGCTACGTACTACGCCTCCACTTCCCGACGTCCAACAATGTGGTCGAATATGAGGCTCTGGTCAACGGGTTGCGGATCGCCATCGAGCTAGGGGTCCGACGCCTCGACGCTCGCGGTAACTCACAGCTCGTCATCGACCAAGTCATGAAGAACTCCCATTGCCGCGACCCGAAGATGGAGGCCTACTGCGATGAGGTTCGGCGCCTGGAAGACAAGTTCTACGGGCTCGAGCTCAACCACATCGCTCGGTGCTACAACGAGACTGCGGACGAGCTGGCTAAAATAGCCATGGGGCGAATGACGGTTCCCCCGGACGTCTTCTCCCGAGACCTGCATCAACCCTCCGTCAAGATCGACGACACGTCTGAGCCCGAGGAAACCTCGGCTCAGTCCGAGGTACCCTCAGCTCAGTCCGAGGCACCCCTGGCTCAACCCGAGACGCCCTCGGCTCGGTTCGAGGCACCCTCGGCTCATCCCGAGGCACCCTCAGCTCGGCCCGAGGCACCCTCGGTTCAGTCCGAGGAACCCTCGGCCCCCGAGGGTGAGGCACTGCGCGTCAAGGAGGAACGAAGCGGGGTCGCGCCTAATCGAAACTAGCAGACCCCGTACCTGCAATATCTCCACCGAGGAGAGCTACCCCTCGACCGAGCCGAGGCTCGGCGGGTGGCGCGGCGCGCCAAATCGTTCGTCTTGCCGGGAGATGAGAAGGAGCTCTACCACCGTAGCCCCTCCGGCATCCTCCAGCGATGCATCTCCATCGCCGAAGGTCAGGAACTCCTGCGAGAGATACACTCGGGGGCTTGCGGCCTTCACGCAGCGCCTCGAGCCCTTGTCGGGAACGCTTTCCAGCAAGGCTTCTACTGGCCGACGGCGGTGGCCGACGCTACCAGAATCGTCCGCACCTGTGAAGGGTGTCAATTCTACGCGAGGCAGAACCACCTGCCCGCTCAGGCTATGCAGACGATACCCATCACCTGGCCTTTTGCGGTGTGGGGTCTGGATCTCGTCGGCCCCTTGCAGAAGGCACCCGGGGGCTACACGCACCTACTGGTCGCCATCGACAAATTCTCCAAGTGGATCGAGGTCCGACCCCTGAACAGCATCAGGTCCGAGCAGGCGGTGGCGTTCTTCACCAACATCATCCATTGCTTCGGGGTCCCGAACTCCATCATCACCGACAACGGCACCCAGTTCACCGGCAGAAAGTTCCTGGACTTCTGCGAGGATCACCACATCCGGGTGGACTGGGCCGCCGTGGCTCATCTCATGACGAATGGGCAGGTGGAGCGTGCCAACGGCATGATTCTACAAGGGCTCAAGCCTCGGATCTACAACGACCTCAACAAGTTCGGCAAGCGATGGATGAAGGAACTCCCCTCGGTGGTCTGGAGTCTGAGGACAACGCCGAGCCGGGCCACGGGCTTCACGTCGTTCTTTCTAGTCTATGGGGCCGAAGCCATGTTGCCCACAGACTTAGAATACGGTTCCCCGAGGACGAGGGCCTACACCGACCAAAGCAACCAAGTCAACCGAGAAAACTCGCTGGACCAGCTGGAGGAGGCTCGGGACCAGGCCTTGCTACACTCGGCATGGTACCAGCAGTCCCTGCGACGCTACCACGCCCGAGGGGTCCGGTCCCGAGACCTCCAGGTGGGCGACCTGGTGCTTCGGCTGCGACAAGACGCCCGAGGGCGGCACAAGCTCACGCCCCCCTGGGAGGGGCCGTTCGTCATCGCTAAAGTTCTGAAGCCCGGAACATACAAGCTGGCCAACAGTCAAGGCGAGGTCTACGGCAACGCCTGGAACATCCAACAGCTACGTCGCTTCTACCCTTAAGATGTTTTCAAGTTGATCATATACCTCGCACCCACTCAAAGTTTAGTCATCAAGGAAGGGTCGGCCTCGCCTCGGCAAAGCCCGACCCTCCCTCGCGGGCTAAAAGGGGGGGAACCCCCTCTGCATCGAAATTTTCCTCGAAAAAAGATCTTTTCTGCCAGAATGTCTTTCGCGCTTTTTGGCTACTTCGAAAGTGGATCCTGAAAACGACGGAGTACACGTAAGCAGCCAAGGCTGACCGAGCCGAGGGACTCCTACGCCTCCGGGATACGGATACCTCACTCATCACCTTCTGCGATAAGTAACTCACGTTCGGATAAGTGATTCTGCAGACCGAACAAGTCTTCACGCTCGAAAGCTCTGTTGCCGAAGCGATCCTTCAAGCCTTCTCGACTGTGTCGGTGACAGAGCCCCATGGACGGGTAAGAGTGCGCGTAAGCGGCAAGGCCGACCGAGCCGAGGCACTCCTACGCCTCTGGGATACGGATACCTCACTCATCACCTTCCGCGAGAAGCAACTCTTGCTCGCACAAACATTTCTGTTACCGACAAAAAAGTCCAGATACTCAAAACGAAAGGAAAAGAGACGCAGCTTTACAACATGGCGAGGGTGTGTTTAGGCCTCGGTGGCCACAGGAAACACACGCTACAAGACAATCCGATCCTGCAGGCTCGGATCTTGTCGACTGAAGGGAGCAGCAGCACCTTTGGCATCGACGACACCTTCGGCGAGGGCCGACCTAGCCTCGGACGGTGACGCGGTCCGAGGATCTCCACTCTGGAGGACGACGTCATCACCACGCCTGGGCCATCGCCGCCAGGGTCTACTCCGGGAATCCGGCCCGAGCAGGTGGCTCGGCCGGTCACCCCGGGGCCTCGGCCAGTTACCTTCCAAGGACATCAATCCGGCCCGAGCAGGCGGCTCGGCTGGTCAACTCCGGCGTCGGTCCCGCTAACGGACAACCCGGCCAGGCTCAGGTCAACCAGGTTTTCTTTTCGAGCCAACTCTGCCTCTGTTCATGTTGACGCCGCTACCCCTGGCCTCGGCTCATCGAAGAGCGGCCGAGGGGTTCCTTTAACTAAGTGAGAGAAGCCTCGGACAACAAGGCCGACCGAGCCGAGGGACTCCCACGCCTCCGGGATACGGATACCTCACTCGTCACCTGTACATGGGGCGACTCTCGCTTGGTGAAGCGGTTCAGACAACCAACAGGCGAGTCTTAGTGCTCGAAAAGGAGGAAAAAACACAGCTCCGTGCCGAAATCACCTACATGTTCAGGCCCCGACAGCCACAATGAAAAAAAACCCTGGCATTCGAAGTGCCATTACAAACGGAACTCCGGTTCCACCTTCGCAGGTACGAACAACCCCACTCGACGGGGGAGGGGCCTGCGGAGTAACAGAAGACCGACGGACGGCTCGCCTTCGCCCGCTCCGGCAGCAGCGACAACGACCCCCTCTACGGGTGGCCAAACTACAGCGGCGATGGCCTCGGGGCAAACGCCGCTGCAACCTTGCCCTCGCCCACGCCGACGCTCGAGGGGCAAGGACAAGTACAAAGAGCCGGAGGCCCGGAGCGCGGATGGTGGCGGTGATCCCGTCGGCGACGGGGACTTCTCGAGCCGCCTCCGCCTCGGCACCGACGACAGGGGCCGTCAGCCCGCCGGCAGATCCCCGCTCAGATCCTCCCGGAACACGAACGCCGGTGCAAAGGCAGGACCGCCCCAGAACACGAACGCCGCCCTAGCAGCGCGCGACATCTTGGGCGGTCCTCCCGTGCACACGGCGCGGCAGCCGCCTTCCGGCGGGAGGGGGCACCGGGGGCCAACCCGACGAGCCCGACGCGCTGAGGCTGACGACGCCTGCCGTCGACCAGCCCCGCGTTGTCGAAGTCCGACCCGCCAGCAGGGCCAGCGAGCGCCCTCTCCCTCGAACGCCGCGGGAGAGGGTGACCCACGAACCCGCGCGGGAGGTAGAGCTCCGGCTCAGCCCGGCCTCCACCCCAGCAAGGATGATGAACATCCTTGAAGCTGAGGGTGGGACCAAGATCGCAGCCCAGCTAGCTTTCCCCCACCATCAAGCTGGAGGTCACCATCTTGGGTGACCGCCGGCGGAGGGGTGCAGCCGGGCTGCATGATGAAAATCCTTGAAGCCGAACGATGGCTGAAAGGTACCAACTCCCGCGGAGTTGCGTTCCCCCAACGACGAGGCGGAAAGACGGCGGATCTCCCCCATCCAGGGACTTGGAAGGTGGAAAGACACGATGCATAAGGGAGCGCGAAGACATGGTCGCCTTCCGAGGGGGTCACCCTCCTTTTAAGGGCGGTTCTCCCTACTCGCGTCCCCAGCCATCACGGGCTGAGTCTTCTTCAACACACTCCAAGGTCCTCCCCTGCGGCGCGGGGGCTGGGTCCCACACGTCATGCAAGCCGGCTCAGAGCAGAAGAAGCCAAACCACCGTGCGCGGTGCGTACAACCGCCCAGCGGTTACAAGCGACCCTCCACTTTTGCCCAGACCAGCGGGCGAAAGGGTGGGCAGCCATGCAGGCGGCATGCAACCGCGCCAAGTGGGCGCGCTTCTCCGACTCCCAACACGCCCGGCATGGAGGCCCAGGCCCACGCGTCATACAACCGGCGCGCCGAATGCTTCGTGCATGCAACTGCACCGCCACTTGCGCCACTACCGCGCCTCCTCGACTGCGGAACCAATACTGCGACTCGAGGTGACCCGGCGCGTGACCCAGCAGCACCAGCCTGGCGCGACGGTCAACGTGGCCAAAAGTGGGCCGGCAGTAATGGCGGTGGCAGGCGGGCAGGAGCAGCGGCCACATCGTCAGCCAAGCTTACGTCCCATCCGGGGGCAGCGAGAGAACCCTCTCTCACGGCGTGAAGACAACGCGCCCGTGAGCCGTTCCTCGTATGGCTCGCGCATGTGCAACGGTCGCTCCTCCAACCACTCGCCCCGTCGCATTAACTCCGCGGCGGGACACGCGGCGCCTCTGGCAGGAGAAGCGGGCGACGCTTCACCTTCGCCATAATGACCGCGTCCAAAAAGGTACGCCGCGTCGTTCGATTTCATATCCTTTTCCGTTTTTCCTCTTTCTCTCTCTTGCAACAGGGACCGGGAAAGGGGGATACCCCGAAAAGGATCCTTCCCCGAGAAGGAACCAGGCTCCGAGCCCCCCTACCGATCAGAGGTTCGAATGCTGCCCCCCGGAAGGGTTCAACAGCCGCCTCAGATCGCGTGGGCCCTGCACCCACTACTGGTCAGAGGTTCGAAGGCCGGCCCCTCGAAAGGGTTCCACGGCCGCCTCAGGCTACTCGGGCTTCGTGCCCATTATTGATCAGGGGTTCGAAGGCTGGCCCCCGAAGTGTTCACAGCCGCCTCAGACGCCGAGCGAGGGATGACCATGGGTACGTTTGATACATAACCAAGGCTCGGGCTGCGCTCCCGAGGTACCCTAGGACATTTCCGAGACCAGCGGGAACGATCTTGTAATAGAATCCCATAAGAGGGAGGCATCGAGCCCTCGGACCCCGTTGCCAGGGGACCGGGTCTGGCAGATCACCCGCAGGTACTTTTGGGCGTGCCTCTAGGCCCCTAGCCGACCCCTAACGAACGGGGCACGGACGTCCACTCGGATTACCCGCTTGCAGCTCAACGGAGACACCATGTTCGATGCTCATTGAGGGCAACATGGCGCTTTCCCCCCCTCCTCCTTGCGGAAAGGCGACGCAGGGGCGTATGTAAAAAAGCCGAGTCTGTCCCTGATCGCCCTCTCGCCCTGTGCAGAGGCTCGAGGGCTGCTCTCGCAAACCCGGCTCCGGCCGAACCGTTGACAGCGTCAACATACCAGCCCGAGAACTTGGGACCCGACCGTACACCTGGGCTACGGCCAGCTCGCATGAGGGAACGACCAGACCAGCCGAAGCACTACGTGAGGCAGTAAGACCTCGAAGGAGTGAAACCACTCCTTCGAGGCCTCGGGGGCTACACCCGGCGGGTGCGCTCGCGCGCACCCACTGGAACAAAACGCAATCGAGAAAGGCTGGTCCCCTTGCAAAAAAGTGCGACGAAAGCCTCCAAGCGAGTGCAAACACTCCCTTCGAGGCTCGGGGGCTACTGTCGGGGACCATAATTAGGGGTACCCTCAAGGCTCCTAATTCTCAGCTGGTAACGCCCATCAGCACAAAGCTGCAAAGGCCTGATGGGTGCGATTAAGTCAGGGATCAGTCCATTCGAGGGACACGATCACGCCTCGCCCGAGCCTAGCCTCGGACAAGGGCAGCCGACCCCGGAGGATTTCCGTCTCGCCCGAGGCCCCCCTTCAGCGGGGAACATATTCCCGGCTCGCCCGAGGCCCTGCCTTCGCTAAGAAGCAACCCTGACCAAATCGCCGCACCGACCGACCAAGTCGCAGGAGCATTTAATGCAAAGGTGGCCTGACACCCTGATCCTGACGCGCGCCCCCCAGCCGTCAGAGCCGAAGTGACCGCCGTCACTTCGCCGCTCCACTGACCGGCCTGACAGAAGGACAGCGCCGCCTGCGCCACTCTGACTGCAGTGCCGCTTGACAGAGTAAGACTGATAGGCAGCCAGGCCCTGCCGAAGGCACCATAGGAAGCTCCGCTTCGCTCGACCCAGGGCTCGGACTCGGGCTAAATCCCGGAAAACGGCGAACTCCGCTTCACCCGACCCAGGGCTCGGACTCGGGCTAAGTCCCGGAAGACGGCGAACTCCGCTCCGCCCGACCCAGGGCTCGGACTCGGGCTAAGTCCCGCAAGACGGCGAACTCCGCCCGACCCAGGGCTCGGACTCAGGCTAAGCCCCGAAAGACGGCGAACACCGCCCGACCTAGGGCTCGGACTCGGGCTAAGTCCCGGAAGACGGTGAACTCCGCTCCACCCGACCCAGGGCTCGGACTCGGGCTAAGTCCTGGAAGACGTCGAACTCCGCCCGACCCAGGGCTCGGACTTGGGCTCGACCCCAGAAGACGACAATCTCCGCCTCGCTCAGGGCTCGGACTTGGGCTCGGCCCTAGAAGACGACGATCTCCGCCTCGCCCGACCCAGGGCTCGGACTTGGGCTCGGCCCCAGAAGACGACGAACTCCGCTTCGCCCGACCCCAGGGCTCGGACTCCGCCCCAGCACCAGCCGGCAATCTCCGCCTCGCCCGACCCGGGGGCTCGGACTCGACCTCGGCTTCGGAGGAGCTTCCACATCGCCCAACCTAGGGCGCAGACCAGCCACGTCAACAGGAGGCTCCATCATCACCCTACCCCGAGCTGACTCGGGCCGCAGGGAACAAGACCGGCGTCCCATCTGGCTCGCTCCGCCAGATAGGCAATGATGGCGCCCCGCATGCTCTGTGACGACAGCGGCTCTCAGCCCCTTATGGAAGCGAGAGGACGTCAGAAAGGACTCAACCGCTCCGACAGCTGTCCCTCCGCCAAGCTCCATCGCTCCTCCGACGGCCACGACATCACACCAGCTGGGTGCCAAGATCTCTTCGGCTGCCACAACGGCATGTACCTAGGGCGCTAGCTCACCTCCGCTAGACACGTAGCACCCTGCTACACCCCCCATTGTACACCTGGATCCTCTCCTTACGCCTATAAAAGGGAGGACCAGGGCCCTCTTAGAGAAGGTTGGCCGCGCGGGGACGAGGACGAGAACAGGCGCTCGCCGGAGGCCGCTCGCTCCCTCTCCCGCGTGGACGCTTGTAACCCCCTACTGCAAGCGCACCCGACCTGGGCGCGGGACGAACACGAAGGCCGCGGGATTCCCACCTCTCTCACGCCGGTCTCCGGCCGCCTCGCTCTCCCCCCTTCGCGCTCGCCCCCGCGCTCGACCCATCTGGGCTGGGGCACGCGGCGACATTCACTCGTCGGCTCAGGGACCCCCCGGTCTCGGAACACCGACAATTACCTACTTTTAATTAATAGTTGTAGTTCAAATCACCCCTTCTGCCCTAAAATTTGGTATTTTGTCCAAAGAAAACTATTCACTTTTTGAACCCCAAATTTCGAGACAGAAAATTTTACACCAGTAATAAGCCACTGTAATTTTTACAGAATTTTTGGGATTTTATTAAAACAACTTGTAGTTCAAACCCACTCCAAAGACTTAAGAAGAATAAAGAAAAAGGAAGAAGGAATAAACCTCACTCCAATAAGTCCAACTTGAATTCTTGTCAAAACTCACCAAGGCTTAAAAGGAATTCAGTGGAACCCCAAAGAAAATAAACCTACCACTTACCTTGGCTAAGTTTGATCCAATTTACCAAGTATACCACCCAAAAGTCTTACATAAGTAAGGTTTAACCTTGTCTAACTCAAGTAGATCATACACCGTCAAAACTTATAATTTCTAGAGCACATATCATATCATATCATGCATGTATCTTACGCATTGCTTTCATTAGATTGTATTCTTGCCGGCGGAGAGTACGTGCTCATCCCCGAGCAAGGATCTGTCCAAGAGGAGGACCAGGAGCAGGCTTCCGAGGCTGCTATCGAGGATCTCCCTGCAGCCCCAGCAATTGAAGGCAAGCCCCGGTTTTATGCATAACCGTTTATATATGCTATTTTACTACACTTAATGTTTGTAGGTTTGTAATGTGCACTTAAGTGTAGGAGTTGCTTGAAACCTCTAGATGCATGAACTTAGGATTCCTTTTTGAGATGAATACTAGTATGCTAGGTCGAGTAGCTGCTTCGCTAATCAAGATCTCGGTAGAAGTCGAGTGATTTTTCTAGCACTCGCGCGAGGTCAGGAATTGATTGTATTCATCTTGATAACGGGATCTATGTTAGTCTATGGACTTGGATACAGGGAGGATGCCTTGACCATGAGACGGGAAAAAGAATTAAGGACTAATGTGCGGATACCTGAGTCAAGCTTTTGAACGTACTAAGCACATGCCGAGAAAAATGGTAACCGGTAAACCTAGTACCTGAGTGAAGCCGGGCGTGGACTTTATCCCTCATGCGACCTGAGACTAGGTCTCCCATGCTAGCTATGGTGGGTACAAGTGCGGTCACTGCATGGCGGCAGCCGGGGTCAGTGGAGCATTGTATGCCAAGGCGGTGAGGCCTGGACGCGAACGGGGAATCGATGGGGACGGTTGTCATGTGTGGGGTCGGAGAACCCTGACATGCCGTGTGTTTAGGTTTACCTTGCAAGGTTAAAAACTCGATTCGAATCGTCTGCTTCTCGCAGCTAATGAGACTGCTTGACCCCTTGTACTGCATCGAGTAAAAAGTGAAATGAGGTTACATGAGATAACTTGTTGATTGAACTAAATGCTTGTCACCATGTATGCTTAGAAGGAGCAAACCTAGCTAAGTTAATGATGATAGAAGTTGAAAAGCTTAAAAATGGATTTAAGAAACAGCTAGTGCTTTTGGCAAACCAAACCCCTCAGCCAAACAGCTGCATAGTCTAGAGGTAGAGGAGTAGATTCCTCACACCGGGTAAGTCTAGCTGAGTATTAGTATACTCAGCCTTGCTTGTGGCATAATTTTTGCAGGTACCATTCAGGAAATGGTTGATGGTGTGACTTGGCCTACCACCCTGCCACCGGGTTGGACGGTCGAGTGGGATGCTGCTCCGGCAGGAGAGGAGCGCGAGGAGTAGTGGGCTAGGCCTTGCCCATTTCCTCGACACCGACGACATCGTTTATCCGCTGCATTTTATTTCGTGAACCCTTACTTGCTACTCAAAAACTCCGATTTATGTAATAATTCAGCACTTAATTTGTGTTTTCCTGTTTTATTGTATTTCTTCTGTGACTCAGCTTCGAGTGAGCTTGTGGAATTTGATCCTGGTTAAGTGGCTCCATCAGACTAGATCTGAGGGACTGACGGGTTATTCCGATTTAAGTGTGTTACGGCCCCTAAGGCGTGACTTAGGCACTTAAGCTGGAATAATTCGGGTGGTTCCGCCACAATATCGTTGCTTCGTAGACCATGAGAAATTGCTTCGGATCAGAATGACCGTCATACATGGGTAGTTGGGGTGGCTTGTACGAAGGTGGCCATGGTACTGCCTACAGCTCTGTAGCTAAAGGAGAGGCATCATCAAAAGCAGTATTGTCATGGTTGAAATCTTCATACCACATGTCCTCATGGTTGGGACGTTCCTGCCGAATGTCTCTTTGGCGTTGTCGATACTCTTGGTGCTCTTTATCATGCGCCATGTGTCGTATTTTTTTAGTTGCTTTGTCAATCTTCTTTTGCAACTCAAACAACCGAAGCATTTTTTCCCTTCTCTTTTCCACTTGTTGGTGTATGACTTCAAGGTTGCTGATTTCTTGGTCCAGCTCCTCTTCTTGTGGGGTTGGGCTAATAGCCTTCCTTTTTAGCTTCGGGCTTCTCTTAAAAGAATTCTGTCTTGGTTGGTATCTAGAGGAGCAAGAATAGCCCCTGACGTTGTTGTCTTCTTCGGTGGCATGATGAAGGTGGTCGTAAGTGAGTTCACCAGAGGTGCGCGCCAATGTTGGTCACTTGTTCTCGATTGCTATACATAGTTAAAAACAAGGCAACACATTGTTAGAAAGTTAATTAACCTTCGTCCTCAAGTAGTTGTCCTCTTTGGAAAAACTCCTCCGAAGACAAAGGTTGAGATTTCAATTAAATGAATTAAGTAACAGTATATAAAAAAATACACAAAGAATATAAAAAGTTACATATGTTGACTCATATAAGATATTCCAATATCTTAATTCTGCCCTTTTTATACAATAAATTTATAATCATACCTTTGGCTTTATGAGGTGAGTTAGAACAAAGATTCTCTAGGGAAGATATTACATGAGACAATTAACCAGCCCAAAAAAGGTACTTTAAGCAAGGCACTGTTCATCTATTTATATAGGATCGTACAACTTCGTATGAAATTACAAATATGCCCATAAGATCTGTACATATGATTTAAAAATGATGAGGGCTATATCGACTTTTGCTCATATCATCTTGCGTACAAAATCATGAACACCTTGTCCTGCCATTGATCACCTTCGTTTTCATATGGTATTGTGATGAAGCTTAACATCTTCATGCTTGTTCTCATCCGGTTCTGAAGGTACTTCGACACCGAAGCTCCTGCAACACTTGATAACATATTGACAACCAATGGTTAAATGTGTTTTGAGGACCTTCAAAAGACGAAGCCCCCCAATAGTGGGTGGTGAGATCAAGGCACTAATACCCCTTATGATCAGAGGAGTACTGGCGAAAAAGATAGTGAGTGTAGAGGAGTGAGAGTGTATAGGGAGTAGTGGCAGAGATGTTAGGATAATAGGCACACCTAAAGACATGAAGGTGCTCATAGGATGGGGTGTAGCAAAAGAGGGCTAAGAACGTATTGGGGTGGTTGACTGCCATGGAGGGATGGAGATTAAAGAGGTAGATGGAAATGTCGACTGTCTCCACGTAGTACTAAGTAGGAAGAGAAGAGTGGAACAAGAGCCAACACAACATGTTATTGGTGATACGAATCATGTGCTCAGCCTAGCCATTCTTAGGGGAGGTGTATGGGCATGAGAGTCGCAACTGAACACCGTGAGAGAGGAGAAAGTAACAGGAGGAGTGGTTGAACTTGCGACCATTGTCACACTAGAGAGCATGGACAGTGCGATTGAACTAGATGAATACCCAAGCAAGAAGTGTGAAAACCATGGTCAATGTGTCAAACTTCAACCGCAAAGGGAAAGTCCATAGAAATGATAGAAATAATCCAAAAACAAGTAATACTTGTACCCTGAGATGCTAAAAATAGGGGATGCCCAAATATCACATTGTATAAGATCAAAAGCCTAAGCAGCCCTAGAGGAGGAACTGGGGAAGGGAAGGCAAACATGTCGACCTAACTGATAAGCATGACACAGACTATCAAAAGTGCCCCTGCTACAACAGATGACCGAGATGCTAGTTAACTTGGACATGAGAACATGACATTGGACCTAGGATGGTCGAGTCGATGATGTTAGGTGATGGACTAAGTAGTAGTCAAGGCATGCAGAGAGGACATGGTGGATGAAGCAGGCAATCAGAGAGTGTACGATAGCCCTGAGCTATCAAATCAAGTGAGAAGGGTACTGATAGCCCGATCATTCATCAATAAACCAAAGGGATCATGCTCCATTGAACAAGAATTATTGGTGGTGAATTTATTAATAGAAACTAAATTCTAGATGATATTGGGAGCAACAAGAACTTGCTTGAGGTGGAATGCTCCTTGAAGAACCGAGTCACCCACTAAGGTAATTGGGAGGGTGGAACCATTCCTTGCAATGATAGAAGAGGAAAAATATGGGCTAGAGGGATGGGAGCGAGAAAATGTGTTGGCATCAAGAGTGGTATTGTATGAAGCTATAATGTTTGCCACCCAATGTGTCATGGTGGGTTGTGATGTCAGCACCATGGTGTTCAATGAGTTGACGAGAAACTACCAATCCCAGTTGCCACCCATGGGGACCATGTGGATAAGGTGGGGTCCCTGAGAGTGGAAGTAGAGGCGAAAACGAGGACTAGTGATGAAGAGGGGCACCGATGGTGGAGGGTGCTGTAGTAGGGTATGGGTAGCAATGGAGACTGTGGAGGGCACGTGAGGTACCTGTGGCCAGGACTGGCCACATGGAGATGGTCCTAGTATATGGGTTGTAGAAGGTAGCCATGTGGGACCACCATAGCCAATAAGGATCCAGCTGGGAGGACCCCTGACCACCCTTGCGATGGTGGTGACTACCACCAGAGCTGGTAGCCTAACATGGATCCCTAGAAGTAGGAGTGGTGGCAGGAGGGCATGAAGGTGGCCATCGGTGCTGGTGGGCGAGGAAGCTAGCCACCATAGAGGGCCATGACAGACATGGTGGACTTAATTAGTGTCCAAACTGAGCTCTTCGAGAAGTAGCCCATTGTGGATGTCGTGGGAGGACGGGAAGGGTAAGAAGTGTTTGATGATGACCTTTAGGTGATTAGAGCATTGACTAAGACCACACAAAAGTTTGAGGACAAGTGTGCAGTCAAAGATGGGCTCATCGAGATCCAAGAGAGAGTCTGCCATGCCCTTCATCTGGTGATAGTACTCAGTGGAGGAGAGGTCACCCTAGGAGAAGAATCCAAAGGAGGCATCAAGGTGGAGGGCGCAGGCCTCCCTATTGCCGAGGAACTAGGCATCAAGGGCAACCTAGGCCTGCTAACAGTGCCCCTGCTCGTGGATGATGTCCTAGAGCTTGATGATGAGGTTGTCGAGGATCCATGAAACCACCACGTTGTCCATCTGTCGTGGGCAATAATTAGGGACACCCGAATTACCCCCTAACAAACGCACTCAGAGAAATAAGGACTAAACTCCTGAGGGGTGATAGTAGAGCCACATATAAAAAGCCGACATGTCCCCCCGAGGGTCTCCCACCTTGAGCGGGCCTCCGCCTCACCCGAAGTCAACACCACGCACTCCGCCTCGCCCGAGGTCGCCTCAGCCCAATCTATCTCTCCCGAGCCGGCCTCGAGCAAATAGGACAAGGGCGCTCGAAAACAGGCAGGGGACAGGTGCATTTAATGCGTGTGCCAACCCATGCCATGGCAGTGGAGCACAGTGGGACAAGACAGCGATCACGTCTAGCATAGCGGTATGATTACGCCTGTGCCAAACAGTGCGCGCACGCTGCCTAGCGTGCTCCGATGGGACGCCTAATATGATAAGCTGAGCGGACGAGTCATCGGGTGCAACCTCTCCACCTCGCCCGACCTGAGCTCAGCCCTCGGGCAAGTTCTCCACCTCGCCCGAGGTCGGCATCGGCCACCAACTACGCCGTGAATCCCATAGACAGCCATTCGACCCGACTGTAGCACACATCGAGAGATGGCTCGGCTAGCACCTCGGGAAGACTTCTACATCAACCAAGCGAGGGATCTGATCTTGATGAGTGCTACAGAGAATCTCGACGTCATCACGCACCAGGATGATGGCGTGCCCCGTAAGCAGCCTTTGGCCCACCGGCGCTGTTTACAACCACTACGACATGGGCGGCCTCTCCCTCGGTGGCTCAGGCGTATGGACAACCCCTCGGTCTCAGCCTCGGCTCTCTACGGGAAGTCAGCAGGCACAAATTTATTGCATGGTTCGCTGTCATGTCAGATGCTAGGGCATCTCTCCTTCGAATACGATGCTCACCTTCATTGCGGATGTTCCCCTTGGTGTATAAATAGGGTAGTGGTCCCTCCATTGACAAGGGAGACACACGTAGACAAGTTCTTGCGTTCTCACTCTGTCTTAGATATTGGCACTTGCCTCAATCATCTCTAGGGACTTGGGGACTTTGCCTCTCCCGCTGTTCTTGTAAATCCCTACTAAAGGCACCACGGTGCGAGTAATATAAGCCTCATCCCCTCTACTAAAAATAGGGCCTTGAGAAGCTCGAACCAGGATAATTGCTTGTGTCATCTCGCACACCATCTAGAGCTAGCCACTTGGCACATTACTGGTTGGTTAAGGACCCATGGTCCAAACACTGACACCATCTAGTGCTAGGATAGGACCAGGTGGAGAACAATGTCCGTGAGGATGTGGTCATCGAGGATGAAATGTTGCAAGGTAAGGAATACCTAGTGTTGCTAGCAGGCATAGTGAGCGGATGCAAGATTGAGGACAATAGTGACAAGTGACCGGATATTCTGGACATCGGTCGCCTAAGCGTGGATGTTGGCGACGACCGTGGCCTCATACTCCATGGCAGGAGGGGCGGCTGAGGGTGTCGTGGAATGCTCGATGACATAGGATCCAAGAAGATGATGCTCACCATTGGCTAGTTAAAGAGTTAGAGCATCCACCGCGCTACGCCCATGCTTGTAGGTGAGGGTCGTAGCACGTTCGTGATCCTGGGTAGTGAAAGTGGGGGATGGATATCTCTTAGATCCTAACAACATTTATATGCTTCATGGGCCACCTATAAGGCCCTCTATGGGTCATTTATGGAACATGTAGTGGGCCTCAGAAGAGGCAACTAAAGCCGATTAAAGTGGGTCACATGTCGAGTCAAGATAATCGCTGAAGATGTGTCCCATGCATGCAATCGTGGGTGAGTTTTGAGGGAAACTAACCAAACTTCAAAGGACAAGGCGCAATTATAGCAAACATGGTTAGATGCATAAAAAATTCTGATTTATACAGGGTTATCTGTTCATTCAGCTATATAAAGCTGAGGAGGTACCCCTACAAAAACATTAGACACCTCATGAAACTCCACTAGACCTAGAGGGGGACCCTCATTGTTTTCATCTTCTACCTTTAGCAACATCCTAGAATTCTCAAACTTAGAGCAATACAACCACTAGAAACTCATAGGATGTAGGGTATTATGCCTCTCAGAGGCCTGAACCTGTATAATTCATCATGTTCTGTCGTGCCCTGCATGAACCATTGTGCTGAGATTGACATCTTCGTCCTCCAAAAAGCACAGTGTGGTACACCATGTAGTGCATTGTCTATACAAAACATCAACAGCTGGCACACAAGGTAGGGGGTGTGACGTTGATTTTGAACAGCTCCATGGCTATTGTCTTATAGTTCGCCGCTGTCACACATGGTTTTAGAAGGCAAACCAAATGTTAACCATGTACATGCCAGGATCAGAACTCACGTACGGAACGATTACATAAATGACTCATCATAGCACAATGCTTCGAATAATTATAAAGAGTAAGTAAAAATATTATAGACCATAGTCATTTATATTGTATAGATCAAAGTACACATAATAGAAACGTAGCCAACGTAAATAAACCCACCATAGGCAGTTAACCTAAGCCCACCAGAGGTCGCTAGCCTAATCCTCGAACTCATCGAAGTCTTTGAACTCCTAGAGATCCGCCTCGACACCTTCTCCTTCTTTACCTGAGCATAGGATGCACCAAAGGCAACATGGTGTTTGTGAAAGCAAGGGTGAGTACACATCAACGTACTCAACAAATGTCCTGTTTGGCTGAGGTGGACTAGCTTTATGTGAGGTTAGGCTCAAAGCAGTTGCTTTTAACTCGTCAGATATTTATTATTAGTAGAAGCCAAGTTTTAGCAATAACCAACCTGTAGATCATTTCATCAACGAGGAACACCATTATCATAATCGTAACCAAAACCATAAATAGAACCATTGTATCTCGAACCATATGTATCTCTAATCAATGGAGCTCCAAAGGCTGCTCATAACTATAACACCCCAGGTGTTACCCAAGGCCCTGGGTGTCACACCCGGCTTTAAGGAACAAAGCCAGGTGCATCTCATACATGCGCCAAGAAGACAACATATATAATAACAGAGTGTATAGAGATAAATGTCATAAAACATCAAAGTATTTATTACATAGCGGAAGACTTATTACAAAATAAAGATAAAATGAACTAAGGATCGTCGGCGCCAATGTCGACTGGGAAACGCCACCTAGATCAGATCGAACTCCTCAGTGTTAGGCGGCTCCTCCTGAACCACCTACTCTTCTCCTGTGGGGGGGGTGTGAGACAGCAAGGGTGAGCTCACACATGATCATAGCTCAACAAGTTGTGGGGAACCAGTGGACACAAACTCACAAAGGTGTGAGTTCATGTGATGTGTAAGGCTAATCAATGATAGGGGTTAAAGCTGAGCATTGCTTTTAAGTAGTTGGTCAAAATTTTATTAGCAATTACTAAGTGTAAGTAAATACCAAACCATAAGTAAAGTAATAGAACAAAATTAATAATAAACCCATGCAATGCGAATGACAAAATTGAATTTAAGTTCCATAATTTAAACATCAGAGAGTCCTGAGCTGCTCATGACCGCGAGCACGGCTAGTATACCAGTTTTACACTCTGCAGAGGTTGTACCCTTTACCCACAAGTCATGCTACCCATCTGCCAAGGGGTCGCGAATCCCATACACCTCTACCTAGGAAGCGCGGCAGGGCAACACTACGAGGCCTTTACAAAGTTCCACTAGCTTCCGAAAACCCGCTACAGTTTATAGGAAGTTCCAATGCAGGGTTCCTGGCTAACCGCCATCGCAGCAAAATCAACCAGGGATCTCCCTACACTGACCACTCCCCTACTGCCCTTGCCCCTTTCGGGTAAGGTAGTCTTCCACTAGCTTTCCTAATTAGTCAGCCAAGGGCGTCCCATTAAACCCTTGTGGTGGCACGTGGTTCTCAAGTTAAGCTCTATGTTCCAATTAACATTAATGATCTCAACATGAACATAAATAGAATAACAAAAAGAATTGGAGGGAACATTATTCGAGGATCTGAAGAATCACCCTGGTAACTGGAATCTCAAGTGCCAGGCAAGTTGTGCCCTTGACCACTTTTTACCTAATAATGTTCTTTAAATATCACTTATCTATGCATAGGTTAATTTTGATGGGACCCGATAGGTCACCCTAGATTTGTTTATCTCATTACCTTGTTTACCCCTGAATCACTTGGGTAGTTTGCTATTGCTTTACATGGTTTTGGGATAATCATTTATTACCTCTATGTTCCAATTCTTTTTGTTATTCTATTTATGTTCATGTTGAGATCATTAATGTTAATTGGAACATAGAGCTTAACTTGAGAACCACGTGCCACCACAAGGGTTTAATGGGATGCCCTTGGCTGACTAATTAGGAAAGCTAGTGGAAGACTACCTTACCCGAAAGGGGCAAGGGCAGTAGGGGAGTGGTCAGTGTAGGGAGGTCCCTGGTTGATTTTGCTGCGATGGCGGTTAGCCAGGAACCCTGCATTGGAACTTCCTATAAACTGTAGCGGGTTTTCGGAAGCTAGTGGAACTTTGTAAAGGCCTCGTAGTGTTGCCCTTCCGTGCTTCCTAGGTAGAGGTGTATGGGATTCGCGACCCCTTGGCAGATGGGTAGCATGACTTGTGGGTAAAGGGTACAACCTCTGTAGAGTGTAAAACTGGTATACTAGCCGTGCTCGCGGTCATGAGCAGCTCAGGACTCTCTGATGTTTAAATTATGGAACTTAAATTCAATTTTGTCATTCGCATTGCATGGGTTTATTATTAATTTTGTTCTATTACTTTACTTATGGTTTGGTATTTACTTACACTTAGTAATTGCTAATAAAATTTTGACCAACTACTTAAAAGCAATGCTCAGCTTTAACCCCTATCATTGATTAGCCTTACACATCACATGAACTCACACCTTTGTGAGTTTGTGTCCACTGGTTCCCCACAACTTGTTGAGCTATGATCATGTGTGAGCTCACCCTTGCTGTCTCACACCCCCCCCCACAGGAGAAGAGTAGGTGGTTCAGGAGGAGCCGCCTAACACTGAGGAGTTCGATCTGATCTAGGTGGCGTTTCCCAGTCGACATTAGCGCCGACGATCCTTAGTTCGTTTTATCTTTATTTTGTAATAAGTCTTCCGCTATGTAATAAATACTCTGATGTTTTATGACATTTATCTCTATACACTCTGTTATTATATATGTTGTCTTCTTGGCGCATGTATGAGATGCACCTGGCTTTGTTCCTTAAAGACGGGTGTGACAGAAGTGGTATCAGAGGAAATGTTGACTGTAGGATGAAACTTAGATAGAAATGGACAAAACCCTTCACTACTTACCTTACTCTGATTCATTATATACTTATCTCATCTTGATCCTGTCTCACCTTTTGCTACTCTACTCTGATTATTCTTATCTTTTCTACTCTTAGACAAGATGGATTTCACACCTTGGAATCCCTACCCCTATGACATTTTTAAGAGATAGGAAGCCTAAGACAAAATTAAAACTATTTTCTCTATTAAAAATGTTGGTTGATTGTTCTGATGATAAATGCTTGATTTGCTTCTTTGATTGATTGAAACATTATAGTTGGGCATCTTAGCATGTACCACCATAAGGTAATGTATTAGCTTTAGTGGGTGACACGCTAATCTACTTAGCTAATAAATCCCCCGCAGTAACATTCCACATAATTACTCGCCTTGTCTACAATTCTTCCTTTCTTACCCTGTATTTCTAACCCAGATGGACTACCCCTATAGTGTTAGAAGAGAGCACTATATACGTGATCCTTGGTATGTCATGGTTAAAAAAGGCAAAGACAGTTTATACACTGCGCTAAGGGAACCGTAGCACTCACCAGTTCCAAAGGACAAAGATTTGAAGTTGAAGTTGCAGTAACTACCCCCATCAGACTAGCGACATTCTTAGTAGATGGGAACTTTGTTGGTGTCAACATCCGTGTGGTTAGAGATTTTTCGGATGTCTTCCCAGAAGAGTTACCAGGGATGCCACCAGATACGGAAGTTGAGTTTGTTATTGACCTCTTACCTGGAACTGCCCCTATTTCTAAACGGCCATATAGGATGTCCGTAGAGGAGTTGAAGGAACTTAAGAAGCAGTTAACTGAGTTACAAGAGGCTGGGTACATTCGTCCGAGTTCCTCACCTTGGGGAGCACCGGTTTTGTTTGTACAGAAGAAGGATGGATCGCAGCGGATGTGTGTGGATTATAGATCTCTTAATGATGTTACGGTGAAGAACAAGTATCCGTTGCCCCGTATTGAAGATTTATTTGATCAGATGAGAGGTGCTAGAGTATTCTCGAAGATTGATCTCCGATCCGGTTACCATCAGATGAGGATTAGACCATCGGATATTCCCAAGACGGCTTTCTCGACTCGATATGGATTATATGAGTTTACTGTTATGTCGTTTGGATTAACCAATGCACCAGCTTATTTTATGAACTTAATGAACAAGGTGTTTATGGAGTATTTGGACAGATTCGTCGTGGTGTTCATTGACGATATTCTCATTTATTCTCAGAGTGATAACGATCATGAGGAACATCTGAGGTTGGTGCTACAGAAGCTTCGGGATAACCAGCTATATGCCAAGTTCAGCAAGTGCAAGTTTTGGATTGACAAGGATATTATCGGAGATTTATTGAAGGATTTTCTAAGATTGCTAAGCCTATGACTTCACTTTTGGAGAAAGGAAGAGAATTTAAGTGGGACGAGAAGTGCCAAGACAGCTTTGATCAATTGAAAAAGAGGTTGATGTCGCCACCAGTATTGGTTATGCCGGACTTACAGAAGGGATTTGATATTTATTGTGATGCATGTGGCCAAGGCTTGGGATGTGTGCTCATGCAAGAAGGACATGTGATCGCCTATGCATCCCGTCAGTTGCGGAAACATGAATTGAACTACCCCACTCACGACTTGGAATTAGCAGCAGTTGTGCATGCTCTTAAGATTTGGAGACATTACATTATGGGAACCAAGTGTCAAGTATATACGGATCATAAGAGTTTGAAGTATATATTCACTCAGAAGGATCTCAACCTTAGGCAACACCGATGGTTGGAGCTTATTAAGGATTATGATTTGGAAATTCACTATCACCCGGGCAAGGCGAGTTTGGTTGCAGATGCCTTGAGTCGTAAGGAGCATGTTCATTCAGCTATTGTTGCTCAGCTACCCGATGAGATTGTTGAGGATTTCAAGAGACTTAACCTGGGGATAGTTGCTCATACTGAAGGAGTCACTATTGATGTGGAACCTACCTTGGAGCAAGAAATCCGCAAAGGTCAACTTGAGGATGCTAAAATAAAAGAGATTAAGGATCTGATTACTGAAGGTCGAGTTCCGGAATTCACGGAAGATGAGCAAGGCACTATATGGTTCAAGGACAGGATGTGTGTTCCTGATATTAAAAGCCTTCGAGAGACTATTTTAAAGGAGGCCCATGATTCG
The DNA here is from genome assembly GCA_029449295.1 of Zea luxurians. NCBI lineage: Eukaryota > Viridiplantae > Streptophyta > Magnoliopsida > Poales > Poaceae > Zea > Zea luxurians. Next base: position 134,242,641 of record JAOPSE010000008.1, read on the forward strand.
GATTATTCTATTCATCCTGGTAGTACTAAGATGTATCAGGATTTGAAACGGAAGTATTGGTGGTATGGATTGAAAAGAGATGTGGCTGCACATGTGGCTATGTGCGATGTATGTCAAAGAGTTAAGGCTGAACACCAGAGGCCAGCTGGACTACTGCATCCACTGAAAATACCCGAGTGGAAATGGGAAGAGATTGGTATGGATTTTATTACTGGATTGCCTCGCACCCAGAAAGGATATGATGCTATATGGGTGATTGTGGATAGATTGACTAAAGTGGCTCACTTTATTTCTGTGAAGACTACTTATAAAGGTTCTCAGTTAGCAGAGTTATATATGGCTCGGATTGTGTGTTTACATGGAGTACCGAAGAAGATCGTGTCTGATCGAGGTTCACAGTTTACCTCAAGATTTTGGAGAAGCTTTCATGAGAATATGAGTACAAAGTTGAATTTTAGTACGGCTTATCACCCTCAGACCGATGGACAGACTGAAAGGACTAATCAAGTATTGGAAGATATGTTGAGAGCATGTGCCCTTCAGCATGGAGGAAGTTGGGATAAGAGTCTACCTTATGCTGAATTCTCATACAATAATAGCTATCAGGCCAGTCTGAAGATGTCACCTTTTGAAGCTTTGTATGGGAGGAAGTGCAGGACTCCTTTGTATTGGGATCAGACTGGAGAAAGACAGTTCTTTGGGCCTGAACTGATTCAAGAAGCAGAAGAACAAGTTCGTATAATTCGAGAGAATTTGAGAGTGGCTCAAACCAGGCAAAAGAGCTACGCTGATAATAGAAGGAGGCCACTGGAATTTGAAGAAGGAGATTATGTGTATCTCAAGGTGTCACCACTGCGTGGGATGAGGAGATTTAAAGTTAAGGGCAAATTGTCCCCTCGCTACATTGGACCATTCTTGATCTTTAGGAGAGTTGGAGAGATGGCATACCAACTCGAACTACCTACTACTCTATCGGATGTGCATAACGTGTTCCACATGTCTCAACTTAAGAAGTGTCTCCGTGTTCCTGAGGAACAATTACCAATGGAAGAGCTCAGTGTTCAGGGTGATTTGACTTACACGGAGTATCCTATCAAGATTCTTGACACTTTGACTAGAGTTACAAGGAATAAGTCGATATATAGAGATGTGCAAAGTGCGATGGAGTCACCAAGGAGAAGATGAAGCATCATGGGAAAGAGAAGAAGAACTTCGCATATATTTTCCCATCTTTTCCCTAGTCCTTCCTAAATCTCGAGGACGAGATTTTTGTTAAGGGGGGTAGGATTTGTAACACCCTAAAGTTCAATTTTGTGAAGACAAGGAAATTTCCCCAAAGGGTTAAATCAAAACGCCTTTCCTTAAAGATAATCATAATTTGGAAGTTTCTACTCCCAAAATGAATATGTTAATATATATATATATATATTTAAAGACCCCAAGATAAGCTAAATTGCCTTTGGATTAGGTTATGTAGAAGAATTAGGATTAAACTATTTATTAACATATATAATCTACATTATAAATTTTATTTCCCTAGAATTAATAAGGTGGGGATTATTCTCTATTATATGATTGGAAGCTTGTCTAAAAGAACTAAAATGAAATAAATACATAAAAATATGTTTTGCACATCATGCTGAAGTTCTATAATGTGTATCTAAATTAAGGGTTTGAACTTCAAACTTGGGTTGATTTGAAATTCAAATAGAAAACAAAATAGAATAAAAAAAAGAGAAAAGGAAAAGCAACCTGCGCATGGGCCGAATTCTCCCTTGCCTGGCCCAACAGCCTCTTCTCTTTCCCCCCACGGCCCGCTCCTTTTTCCTGTGTTGCGCCGTGCCGCGCCTACCCCCTAAAACCCTAGCCGCCAGCCCTGTCCTCTCTCGTGTGCGCGTTTGGGTCGCCGTCGAGGGGGAGCCCACTTGCCAGTCAAAGCCACGCCGCGCCTTGGCTGTCTCACGAGCGCGCGTACCATCGTTGCGTGGGACCCAATGGTCAGTCCTTTCTTCCCCCTCGCGTAACGGCCGAGCGCTTTGCACGGACGCCGTGACCAGCTGGACGCGCTTGGGGATCGGCTTCACCGGAGAGCTCGGGGGAAAATTCGGGCGACAGTTTCAGCAACGGATTGCTTGAGTTCCGTGGGGTCGCCCCTCTTCAGCTGCATAGGCCTCCTCTCGTGGCTATGACTCCCGTTCTTTCCCTGCTCTCACCTTCCCTTCGCCAGCCATCGAAGCTCCACCGGCACCACGCCTCCTCTGGTGCACAGCCGCTCCTGTTGCCGCCGTCGCGGGGCTCTACTGGCGACCATCACCGTTCTCCCGGCGCCATAGCTATGCCCCTGATTGCCATTACCGAGAGAGAGAGAGTGACCGGGTGCCGCGACAATGGTGTTGGGCATTCGGTTACTGTCGCGCCCTCCAGGTTTCGCCAGGGTGTTCGTAGGGGCGTCCCAGTGGTGTCATGGCCTCTTCCCCCCCAGAACTTGGACGGTCGCATCGCAATTTCTCACCGGCGCCAGACCTCCATCGCGGATCCGTTCTCCACCGTGGGCAACTAGCTCTGCTGCGCGAAAACCGGTAAGGAACCATCCATTGTATTCGTCATCATGTGCGCTTCGCGTCAACGCTAGCGGGCTCGGGGGTAGTGTCCTTGAGCGTGAAACTGGGATTCACCGGTGAGGTCGCCGCCGTTGGACCTGTACACCGCCGCCTCTGTTGTTGCTGGGAAGAGAAGGGCGTAACCGTTTGGTCCTTAATCAACGACCACGATTGGTTAGGATGGGAAACGTAGGTAGGGCCATAGGATGTGATCCGAACGGCCGTGATCAAATCGCAGATCCCCTTTGGGCAATGGAAGCTAGATCGTAGATCCGAGATCCAAGGGCCCTAATGGCGTACCGGTTCGGTAAAGTGAGGATTTCATCTGGGCCCTTGGTGTCTAATCCAACGGCTCACAATAGATCTTAACCCTTCGTCGTGCACTTTTCTTAAAGAACCCCTGCGTTTTCTAGAAAATGACCCGCCGTCCTCAGCGGGGTTAGCTCTGAGTCTCTGGAATTTTTGTAGATTAGCCCCTGCACTTCTCGGTATTAGTGTGCCCAGTCCAGGAAGCTACAAAATCAAATAAATGGAATTAGAAAATGATAATTAATGCAAAAATAAATGCTAGAATGTGTTTAAATCATAGAAATTTCATATGGTGTCCAAATTAGTTCATTCCAATTCCTATAATTTTTGTAATATTATTGTTCATCATCTAGTATCACTGTTTTGACATGAAAACCATATTAAAATGTATCTCTTAATTAATCTTGCATAAAACACATAAAACCTTCAGAAACTCATAACTTAAAATATATAACTCCAAATTGATTCATTCCAGTGGCATTTATTTTGTTTAAATATTGTTTATCACCTAGTACCTTTACCTAACCATGAAACTTGATTTAAAATTATTCACATGAATTACTCTATTCTAGGTACTTAATAACTACATAAAATCATAACTCGGTGACCGTAACTCCGATTTTAGTGGTTTTCGAACCCGCGATCTCGTAGCGACGCGTAGATCATTATTATGCAGTGTGTTCTTATGGTTGGTGTGATGTTAATTTTGTCTATACCATGTTTGCTTGTATTGCTACGACTAGCGCGAGGTTTCGAGGATCTGAAGAATCACCCTGGTAACTGGAATCTCAAGTGCCAGGCAAGTTGTGCCCTTGACCACTTTTTACCTAATAATGTTCTTTAAATATCACTTATCTATGCATAGGTTAATTTTGATGGGACCCGATAGGTCACCCTAGATTTGTTTATCTCATTACCTTGTTTACCCCTGAATCACTTGGGTAGTTTGCTATTGCTTTACATGGTTTTGGGATAATCATTTATTACCTCTATGTTCCAATTCTTTTTGTTATTCTATTTATGTTCATGTTGAGATCATTAATGTTAATTGGAACATAGAGCTTAACTTGAGTAACACGTGCCACCACAAGGGTTTAATGGGACGCCCTTAGCTGACTAATTAGGAAAGCTAGTGGAAGACTACCTTACCCGAAAGGGGCAAGGGCAGTAGGGGAGTGGTTAGTGTAGGGAGGTCCCTGGTTGATTTTGCTGCGATGGCGGTTAGCCAGGAACCCTGCATTGGAACTTCCTATAAACTGTAGCGGGTTTTCGGAAGCTAGTGGAACTTTGTAAAGGCCTCGTAGTGTTGCCCTGCCGCGCTTCCTAGGTAGAGGTGTATGGGATTCGCGACCCCTTGGCAGATGGGTAACATGACTTGTGGGTAAAGGGTACAACCTCTGCAGAGTGTAAAACTGGTATACTAGCCGTGCTCGCGGTCATGAGCAGCTCAGGACTCTCTGATGTTTAAATTATGGAACTTAAATTCAATTTTGTCATTCGCATTGCATGGGTTTATTATTAATTTTGTTCTATTACTTTACTTATGGTTTGGTATTTACTTACACTTAGTAATTGCTAATAAAATTTTGACCAACTACTTAAAAGCAATGCTCAGCTTTAACCCCTATCATTGATTAGCCTTACACATCACATGAACTCACACCTTTGTGAGTTTGTGTCCACTGGTTCCCCACAACTTGTTGAGCTATGATCATGTGTGAGCTCACCCTTGCTGTCTCACACCCCCCCCCCCCACAGGAGAAGAGTAGGTGGTTCAGGAGGAGCCGCCTAACACTGAGGAGTTCGATCTGATCTAGGTGGCGTTTCCCAGTCGACATTGGCGCCGGCGATCCTTAGTTTGTTTTATCTTTATTTTGTAATAAGTCTTCCGCTATGTAATAAATACTCTGATGTTTTATGACATTTATCTCTATACACTCTTTTATTATATATGTTGTCTTCTTGGCGCATGTATGAGATGCACCTGGCTTTGTTCCTTAAAGCCGGGTGTGACACTGGGTTCCTACATGCACTTATGACTTGTTATCACATGTGTTTAAGTGGAGGAGAGGGAGCACCAAAACTTTGGAAACCATGGGTTAACTAAGGAATGTTCATGATAAAAGCATTGCCCAAGCATTTTATGCAATTATCACCTTAGACAAAAGAGGTTCAAACCCTAGACCCCCCCTCTTAAAGCATTAGACCTCCAAGCATGAGATTAGTCTGAAAGCTAATCAAATGGCAATTTCTTGACCAAAACCCTTTACCAAAGTTTAAATACACTAAAATATCTACAAAACTTAGTAAGAGAAATATTACAAAAAGGCCCCACAAAGACCTCCAAATCAATTCACTAAGTAGAGAGCACACTAGAGCCCTCCATTTTCTCTCTAAGTCTCCAAAACTACCCTAATCCAAGGATCAGATGAGTTCACCTTTTTAATGTCTCCAAACCCACTTGGTCTAAATACCAAAAAGAAGCTAAATTACCTAAGGAACATCCTGGAAAAATTTGAACCAAAGCCAAGACTTTTGGACATGATTTGACATCCATTTTGTCTCGGGGTGAACAGGGAGACAGACCCGATTTGGCGTCCCCATATCTTGTGAACTAGGGCATTTCTCCCATTGGAACTCACACATAATAGCTAGCCCTAGGTGCGAGGAAGAGATTTGCACAAGACTCTTGGCAAGATTCGCATGTTTGCGATCTCTGCAAGCGTTTGAACAGGGGCAGAAGCAAACGCCCACGTGTTCGACGCGTTCTGGCGCGCCAGAGCACGCCCCGGCGCCGAACCCCGCGCGCACCGCGCCACGCCAAGCCAAACCTGTGCCCACGTCTGCGCCCATTCCTATAAAGCCGACTGAGGCCTTGACCGTACGCCCCCGCCCGCTCTCAACTTCGCCGGAGCGCAAGTTCACCGGCGATTGCTCTGCGCACGGCGTGCCAGCGGCCGCTCGAGAACCGACCACCATAGACCGGCCACCCTAGCCATTCCCCGCCCCGTCCGACCATCGAGAGAGCCTCTGCGTGTCTCGGTGAAGCTTCCAGAGCTAGGAATCGAGCTCTACCTCGCTGGAGACACCAGTTCAACGTCGCCGGACTTCACCAGATCGCCGGCATACGTAGACCGAGCTCCACGGTGAGTATTTCATCAATTCCTTGCACGGGTAGACTCATTAGCACCCCGTGAAGCTTCCTGCTCCCTTGGATTGAACTATACCGCCGTGAGCAGGTTGGAGCACACGTTGCCGACGAGCCCGCCCACCTGCGCACGTGGACCGACCAATTTCGGCCATCACCGTCGACGAGCCGTACCTCGTCGTGACCGATAAGACTTCCTAGAGATAATCCCACCCTTCGCCAGACCTCCCTCGCCGCCGGTAAGCCACGCCGCCCTGTTTACTTCTGCAGTTAATGTTTCAAAGGGGGGAGGGACCTCAGGGAGAAAGGAGAAGAAGTCAGTGGGGTTTTTGAATGGTCAGAGACACAAGTGAATAGTTGCGCAGGAGCAGAAGTTAAAGAGTTGGTTTAGGAAAAACCCAGCGTCCTCGGTGTAAACTGGCCTTTCAGAAAACCTTTTAAACATTATTCATTTAAATACAAATAGAGTTTGTAAAATTCATAACTTCAGTTTTATTCGGCCAAATTTGGTCCAACCAATTTTGTTAGGTTCTAAATAATGTGAACTACTTAGGAAAAATACAAAACACTCTAAGTATTACAAAAGATTTTAAAGTTTTGATTTAAATAGTAAACTGGCCAAAAGCTAAATAAAAGATGGAAAAATAGCTACACTGTTAGACTAGGGTTAAGAAAAGTCAAGGAGGTACTAAACCACTACCTAGTCTGTTTAAAAATAGTACACCCCTCAATACATCAAATTAAGGAAGGGTTTACCATTTAAACTTATATTGGCTCAAGTTAAGGGAAATAGAAAAGGTAGCTTAAAATAAGAACCAGCGGGCAACCACATTTTTGCTAGCTCACTTATGTAACATCCTACCCTAGAAAATTTTGTTAGACCCTCTGTTAGTACAAAAGAAATGAACTACCTTTTCTTCCATGAAAACAATGAAAATTTACAAAAATCCTAGAAAAATAATCCTAAGGAGAACCCACCCCAATCCGTGGGATAACAAATAATATACTAATATGAATCTAGGAAAAATGTAAGTTCTGTTGTTTGATATTTTTCAAATAACAAGTTAGTTATAAGTATCTTTTTGGCTTTAAACTTTAGAAAATCATAACCAAATACCCAGTGGGTCTTTTTCTGTGATTTTTGGCACAGTGGCCTATTATCACCTATGGAGCATGGCAAAAATAAAGTTTAGTCCAGAAATCTCATCCAAATTAGAGCTATAGTGTAAAGTGCCCTTTTACCCTTATTTTTGTTAATTTTGCACAAGGGGCATCTGAATTAATTTCAACCTCAAATTTTTAGAATAATTCACAGAGGTCAATGTTTACCCACTGTAATTTTTATAACATTTTTGGAAAATGTTAACTTGCCATGATAGTTCAAAAATACTTAATAAGAAGGACAATAGGAAGGAAAATGGGAATTTTGGGAGAACCCGATAATGTACAACTAAAACTTTCTAAGAATCCCATGAAACCTAAAGATATAATTAAAGATTGTAAGTTCATTCAAAATCCCAAAGATGAAGGTATAAAACCCTTAGGGATAACCAAAGAAAACCCTAGAGTACCACTAAAGTAGTACTGTTTTACTATGCATAGCATTTACAAATTGCCCTATCATTAATACGCATATATCTTATTCATTGCATTCGATAGACTGTAATCTCGCTGATGGGGAGTACATCCTCGTTCCAGAGCAAGGAGTTGCTCAGGAGGTAGCCCAGGAGCCAGCACCAGAGCCTGCCATCGAGGATCTACCTGCCCCAGCTTTGGAAGGCAAGCCCCGGTTTTATGCATGACCGTTTATATATGCTATTTTACTACACTCAATGTTTGTTGCCTTGTACTGTGCACTTAAGTGTAGGAGTTGTCTGAAACCTAGTTGCATGAACTCAGGATTCCTTTTGAGATGGATACTAGTATGCTACGTCGAGTAGCTGCTTTACTAATTAGGGATCTCGGTAGAAGTCGAGTGATTTTTCTAGCACTCGCGCGAGGTCAGGAATTGGTTGTATCCACTTTGATAATAGAATGATGATGGTCTATGGACACGGATCCATGGGGATGCGTTGTTCACGAGACAGAAATTGGAATAAGGATTAACGTGTGGATACCTGTGTCAAGCGTTTGAACGTACTAAGCACATGCCGAGAAATATGGTAAATCGGTAAGCCTAGTACCTGAGTGAACCTGGCAGCATAATTTGCCCCTCACGTGACCTGAGACGTGGTCTCCCATTCTGGTTATGGTGGGTACAAGTGCGGTCACTGCACGACGGTAGTCAGGGTTAGTGAGGCATTGTACGCCAAGGTGGTGAGCCCTGATCTGTTGACGGGGAATCGATGGGAACGGTTGATGTGTGTGGGGACGAAGTGCCTTGCCATGTCGTGTGTTTAGTTTTACCTTGCAAGGATAAAAACTCGATTTGAATCGTCTGCTTCTCGCAGCTAATGATACTGCTTGATCCATTGTACTGCATTGAGTAACAAGTGGAAATGTGTTGAATTGGCAAAAGATGTTGATTGCTAAGAATGATTGCTACCATGTATGATCAGCTAGGTATACATCTAGTCTTAAGAGAGTCACACTAAAACTTGAAAAGCTAAAACTTGATTTTAGACTCAGCTAGTGCTTTTGGCAAACCAAACCCCTCAGCCAAACAGCTGCATTCTAGAGGTAGAGGAGTAGACTCCTCACACCGGGTAAGTCTAGCTGAGTATTATTATACTCAGCCTTGCTTGTGGCATAATTTTTACAGGTTCTCTGGAGGATATGGTTGCTGGAGTGACTTGGCCGACCATCTTGCCACCGGGTTGGACAGTCGAGTGGGACCCTACCTCGACTGAAGAGGAGCATGAGGAGTGATGGACCAGGCTTCCCCATCCCTCTGTTTATTTTACTGTTAGTTATATTCTGCTACATTCGAAAAATGATCATTACTTTTGAGAAACCCCAATGATGATGTAATAAATTAAGTACTCTCGATGCATGGTTTTATGCTTTATTGTATTTGCTCTGTGCCTCACCTTCGAGTGAGTACGTGGTACTTAATCCTATTAGTGGCCTCGTCGGACTAGATCTGAGGGATCGACGTTTTATACCTATTTAAGTGTGGTCTAGCCTTCCAGGTGGTACTTAGGCACTTAAGTTGGAATAATTCAGGCGGTTCCGCCATAGCTGGTATCAGAGCTTGTACCACCACAGAGGAATCAATAAAGTGTAATTACCATCCTTTTCAAAAAAAGTAAAACTTGTTAGAAACCAAAGTTGGATAGATCGGTAAGGCGATAAGGATGGACCTAGAACGTGAAGCCTTAGGATACTGGATGGGTAGCTAGGTGGCTATTTGAATGTGCCCTATGGGCTACTCTAATAAGGGATGAAGATTTCTCTACCCCTATAGGTTGCTATGAGGTCGCTTAGGACGAGCATGCATGCATCATTTTAATCAAACTACTTAGTAAGTGGCCAAGGACTTTAAAAGCTATGAGGCCTGATAATAAAAGATTTAGTATACTCCAAGACCTCAACATAACCTTAGAAGAGCCAAGCACTGATTCCCTTTATTTTTGTAATTCTTTTCCTTTTCGCTTACGCTTACCCTTGCACAGATGACTTCTCATGAATCCTCGGAAGGAGGAAGCGCACATTCCCACACGGATGGACTTGAATGAGAGGGTTTTCCCCGCATTTTGTGGGAGGTGCTGCAGGGAGCCGGTTATACGACGCCTCCCCAGTACGCGGTGCAGTTGTTCGAGGAGCACCGGGTACCCCGTTGTGGGGTGAGGATGACCTTGGAGCCTCACCCCTTGTAGCCAGGCTGGCGTTCGTTGGACTCCGAGTCTTTCGGATACCGGGCTGAAGACACTATTGAGGCCATTGCTCTCCACGGGTTGATCACCTTTTGTGGCTTTCACCCCTTGGAGCTGTCCACTCATCCCATTGGCTTGTTCCCCACCGAAAAGGAGGACGACCCAATGTAGAAGGACCGAGTGGAGCATGCCAAGGATATATGGGCTCTTTACCCGGGGCAAACTGCTCACCTGACGGGTGGTGCATGGATGCCCTATACCGTCTACAAGCAGTGCGAGGAGAGGCAATGTCCTAGCTGATGGGCCTGGTGGAGGCTACCAAGATCACCCTGGATAACAGGGAGGACCTCGTGGTAGACCTGTCCACTGAGCTAGTGGAGAAGGACCTCCAGGTGGAGCAGATGGCCAACCAGATCCAAGAGCTTGAGGAGCAAGTAGGAGCCAGGGAGAACACCATCGAGGTTCTCGAGGATCAGCTTCTGAACACTCAGCAGCAACTTGAGGAAGCTAACCAGCACTTGGATATGCACCATCAAGAGATTCAGGACATGGAGGCTAAAGGGGTCGATGAGGATGTCGACATCGAGGGAGGAGAGGAGCCGGAGCCTACATCCAGCTTGGACACTGCTGGCTCAGGGAGACCACGTTCCCCCGAGTCGAGAGTTGCCTCGTTTGCCCATTAGGTTTCAGAAGCCAAGGTAGAATAGTATGGCAGTAGAACTCCTCAAAGCTAGCTTAGCTTTTGCACCTTGGGGTACTAGGCTAGAGAGAGTCGAGTATTTTGGACGCTACTGTAACTATTAGAAAACTCTTTTGGATTGATGGAGGATGGATGATCTCTAATTAAGTTATGAAGAAAGTTTTATGTCATATCTTTTATAAGAAATGCAAGGAAATGTTTGGCGCTTTACAAACCTTGTCCTTTCAAATCATTTACCATGTACGAACCCTGATGTCAAAAGTATGATATTAAGAGCATCCTAAATTTTCAGATGGTAGGAAGAGTGCGCCGTGGACAGAATGAGCGCATTCCTCCACCACCACCGCCGCCTCCTACCATGCAAGAACTAATGGCTCAGCAGAATGAGATTCTGCGACAGTTGGCTCAGCGCCAGCCCCCACCTCAGCACTATGGTGGTGGTGATCACCATCAGCGTCCCCCAGCAGCGGCCTCTTATCAGGAGTTCCTCCGCACCCAGCCGCCATTGTTCACTCAGGCAGAGGACCCACTTGATGCTGATGTGTGGCTCAGGGTAGTGGAATCCAAATTCCCACTGCTGAATGGAGTTTGTTCAGATGTGGCTAAGGTCCGGTTCGCCACCCAGCAGCTTCGCGGACCCACGCGGACCTAGTGGGATCACTTCCTCGCTATGCAGCCAGTTGACCACGTGGTGGAATGGAGAGAGCTCAAGGCAGCATTTAGAGGGCATCACATACCGGCAAGCATTATGGACCGCAAGCTTAATGAGTTTCTGCGCTTACTCAGGGGAATCATACTATGTTGCAGTACGCTCAGGCCTTCAATGACCTGTGTCAGTATGCAGGCTATCGTGCAGATACTGATGAGAAGAAGAGGGACAGGTTCAGGAGGGGCCTCAGTACTAAGCTCCGCGACCGTCTCAACACAGTCAGGGCCAACAGCTACAATGAGTTAGTCAACATGGCCATTTCTCAGGAGGACTGCATCACAGCCCGCTAGGCAGAAAAAGAAGAGGACGACCCCATTGGCAGGACCTTCAGCCCAGCCTCAGCGCTTAAGGATTGTGTCCGACACACAGAATAGGGGACCTCAGCAGCAGCAAGGACGGTGGGTGATCTGCCCATAACAGCAGCAGCAGGCACCCAACCGCTCACAACCCCCAGTTCAGAGGAACAACAACCAGCCACAGCAACAGTACCGTCCGTCCAATGACAATAGATGTTTCACTTGTGGCAGCACTGGACATTATGCCAAGAGTTGCTCCAAGAACCAGCAGAGGCAGGGGCAGAATTCTAATCAGAACCAAGGCAAGAGGCAGAAGGTACAAGTGAGGCAAGGCAGGCTGAACTTCACCATGTTGGCTGACATTAAAGAGGGAGCACCCGTCTTGACTGGTATCTTTTCCATTTTAAATTTTCCTGCAGTCATTTTTTTTGATTCTGGTGCATCACACAGCTTCATCAGCGCAAAATTTAGCGCCAAGTGTCAATTACTTTTTCACCACACAAATGGGGGTATTGCAATTTCTACACCAGGAGGCAGGGTTGCCACCTATCAAATCAACAGGCACGTGCCAATAAAGTTGGGTAGTTTCATATTTAAAACCACTCTCCTGATCATGGGATTGGAGAGTGTGGATATCATCTTGGGGACCGACTGGTTATCACGGCACCGTGCTGTGATTGATGTCGCAGCAAGAGCCATAGAAATTCACTCACCAATGGATGGAGAGATCACCTTGTACCTACCCGACCAAGGTTGTACCCGTTCCTGTGCCTTCGCCTTGATAGAGTCACCGGTAGAGAGAATTCCAGTGGTCTGTGAGTACCCCAATGTTTTCCCAGATGAATAGCTAGGGATGCCACCCGACAGAGACATAGAGTTTGCAATTGAGCTGCAGCCCGGAACTGCACCTATATCCAAGAGACCCTATAGGATGCCTCCAGCGGAGTTGGCAGAATTGAAAAAGCTGTTGCAAGAGTTGTTGGACAAGGAATTCATTCGCCCAAGTACTTTACCATGGGGATGTCCAGTATTATTCGTGAAAAAGAAGGATGAGAGTCTGAGATTGTGCGTGGATTACCACCCTCTCAATGCGGTGACCATCAAAAATAAGTATCCATTGCCCTGCATTGATGTATTGTTTGATCAGTTGGTGGGAGCCAAGGTATTTTCCAAGATAGACCTTCACTCTGGCTATCATCAGATAAAGATCAGGGCCAGCGATATTCCGAAGACAGCTTTCTCTACTAGATACGGACTTTATGAGTACTTGGTGATGTCTTTCGGGCTGACAAATGCCACGGCATATTTCATGTATTTGATGAACTCGGTGTTTATGCCAGAGCTAGACAAGTTTGTGGTGGTCTTCATTGATGATATCCTGGTCTATTCAAAGAATGAAGACGAGCATACTGAGCATTTACACATTGTACTTCAGCGACTGCGCGATCATCGCTTATATGCTAAGTTGTCCAAATGTGATTTCTGGCTGAGGGAAATTAAATTTTTGGGTCACACCATTTCTCAGAATGGGATATCAGTTGATCCTGAGAAAGTGCAAGAAGTGATGGACTGGAAGCCTCCTACCACTGTACGACAGATTCGAAGTTTTCTAGGGTTGGCAGGATATTATCGGCGATTCATTCTAGATTTCTCCAGGATTGCCAAGCCAATGACTGAATTGTTAAAGAATGGAGTAAAGTATGAATGGAGTCAGGGATGTGAGGATGCCTTTCATACATTGAGGCAGCATCTGACAACAGCACGCGTGCTAGCACAGTCTAACAACACCAAACCCTTTGAGGTTTACTGCGATGCTTCAGGCACTGGATTGGGATGTGTCTTGATGCAAGACAATAGAGTTATTGCTTATGCATCCTGAGCACTTAGGCCTCATGAGCAAAACTACCCCACCCATGATCTGGAGTTGGCTGTCGTAGTTCATGCTCTGAAGATTTGGAGACATTACTTGATGGGACCCCATTGTAATATCTATACTAATCACAAGTGTCTCAAGAACATTTTCACTCAGGCTGATCTTAATATGAGGCAGAGAAGATGGTTGGAATTAATCAAGGACTATGATTTTGAAGTGCATTACCATCCGGGCAAAGCCAATGTTGTGGTAGATGCCTTAAGTCGCAAGGCCCAGTGCAATTGTGTAATGATGGACTCCAAGATTGCCACTCTGTGTGACGAATTGTGCAAGTTGAACATGGAAGTTATTTCCTCAGGTACCTTGCATTATATCTCAGTGGAGCCCACTCTGCATGAGCAGATAATCATGGCACAGATTGGGGACAAGGGTGTTCAAGTCATTAAGGGAATGCTTGAACAGAAGGTGGATAAGTACAAATGTTTCCGTCAGGACAGCAAAGGAGTTCTATGGTTTGAAGACCTATTGGTGGTTCCTAAAAATCCAGAACTTAGGAAGAAAATATTGGATGAAGCTCGTCTCTCCAAATTTTCCATGCACCTCGGCAGTAACAAGATGTATCACGATCTCAGATCCTTGTATTGGTGGACCAGAATGAAGAGGGAAATTGCTAAGTATGTATCTGAATGCGACACTTGCCAAAGAATCAAGGCTAGTCATTTGAAGGTGGCAGGTACCTTACAGCCCCTTCCCATACCCTCTTGGAAATGGGAGGATATTTGCATGGACTTCATTGTGGGATTGCCCAACACCTCCCGACACCATGATTCTATTTGGGTCATTGTGGATAGATTAACCAAGACAGTTCATTTCTTGCCAGTGCATACCACCCACAAGACAGAGAAGTATGCAGAGATCTATATTGACCAAATAGTGCGTTTGCATGGAATTCCGAGAACTATTGTGTCTGATAGGGGAGCACTGTTTGTGGCACGTTTTTGGGAGCAGCTCCAAAAGTTACTTGGAACCATGGTGATTAGAAGCTCAGCGTACCATCCTCAGACAGATGGTCAGATGAAGAGAGTGAATCAAATTCTCGAGGACATGTTGCGAGCCTGTGTGTTACACTATGGTAACAATTGGTATAAGTGCCTTTCCTTGGCGGAGTTCTCGTATAACAACAGCTACCAGTCCAGCCTAAAGATGGCACCTTTCGAGGCCTTGTATGGGAGAAGGTGTAGAACACCGCTAAATTGGTCACAGGCTGGATAGAGGGAAATATTTGGACCTGACCTAGTACTTGAAGCCGAGGAGAAAGTCAGAGTCATTAAGAGGAGCTTAGAAGCTGCTCAGGCCAGACAAAAGAGCTATCAGGACAAGAGAAGGAAGCCCCTACAATTTGAAGTGGTAGATCATGTGTATCTTAAGGTGTCACCCACCAAAGGTGTTCAGAGATTTGGAATCAAGGGCAAGTTAGCTCCTCGCTACATTGGGCCCTATGAGATCAAAGAAACTTGTGGACCTGTAGCATACCAATTGAAGTTGCCACCCCATATGTCAGCATTTCATGATGTATTCCACGTATCTCAGCTACGAAAGTGTGTCCGCTTACCCACGGAAGTTCTACCTAAACCAGAATTGGATATAGAACCAGACTTGTCTTATCAAGAGCACCCCATCAAGATATTGGACCAAAAAGAGAGATCAACTTGGGCAAGGTCGATCAAAATGTATAAGGTTCAGTGGAGCAACCATTCAGTAGAAGAGGCTACGTGGGAGACTGAGGATTTTCTACGTTCTCGCTTCCCCGACTTTCTACCTAAAGGAATCGGTACGTAACCCAAAACCCCCACCCCCACCTGCCCTTTGAATCTAAATATAAGAAAAACTTAGTTGTTAAGAGTAGAGTAAGTTTTGGAAATAACTCTAAAAGGACTTCCTTCAGAAGTTGCAAAGAGGATGACATTTGAAGAGCAGTTAATTAGAGCAACATGGTTAAGGGAAACGGCAACACACCAACCCACCTTCATGGTACCCCTCTAAAGGATCCCTACCCAAATCTCGGGACGAGATTCCTTTAAGGGGGGAGGGCTGTAACACCCCAGGTGTTACCCAAGGCCCTGGGTTCCTACATGCACTTATGACTTGTTATCACATGTGTTTAAGTGGAGGAGAGGGAGCACCAGAACTTTGGAAACCATGGGTTAACTAAGGAATGTTCATGATAAAAGCATTACCCAAGCATTTTATGCAATTATCACCTTAGACAAAAGAGGTTCAAACCCTAGACCCCCCTCTTAAAGCATTAGACCTCCAAACATGAGATAAGTGGGAAAGCTAATCAAATGGACATTTCTTGATCAAAACCCTTTACCAAAGTTTAAATACACTAAAATATCTACAAAACTTAGTAAGAGAAATATTACAAAAAGGCCCCACAAAGACCCCAAATCAATTCACTAAGTAGAGAGCACACTAGAGCCCTCCATTTTCTCTCTAAGTCTCCAAAACTACCCTAATCCAAGGATCAGATGTGTTCACCTTTTTATTGGTGCCAAACCCACTTGGTCTTAATACCAAAAAGGAGCTAAATTACCTAAGGAACACCCTGGAAAAATTTGAACCGAAGCCAAGACTTTTGGACATGATTTGACATCCATTTTGTCTCGGGGTGAACAGGGAGATAGACCCGATTTGGCATCCCCATATCATGTGAACTAGGGCATATCTCCCATTGGAACTCACACATAATAGCTAGCCCTAGGTGCCAGGAAGAGATTTGTGCAAGACTCTTGGCAACATTCGCACGTTTGCGATTTCTGCAAAGCGTTTGAACAGGGGCAGAAGCAAACGCCCACGTGTTCGACGCATTCTGGCGCGCCAGAGCACGCCCCGGCGCCCGATCCCACGCGCACCGCATTGCGCCAAGCCAAACCCGTGCCCACGCCCACGCCCGTGCCTATAAAGCAGACCGAGGCCTCGACCGTACGCCCCCACCCGCTCTCAACCTCGCCGGAGCGCATGTTCACCGGCGATTGCTCTGCGCACGGCGTGCCAGCGGCCGCCTGAGAACCGACCACCGTAGACCGGCCACCCTACCCATTCCCCGCCCAGTCCAACCATCGAGAGAGCCTCTGCATGTCTCGGTGAAGCTTCTAGAGTCAAGAATCGAGCTCTACCTCACCGGAGACACCAGTTCAACGTCGTCGGACTTCACCAGATCGCCGGCGTACGTAGACCGAGCTCCACGGTGAGTCTTTCTTCAATTCCTTGCACGGGTAGACTCCTTAGCACCCTGTGAAGCTTCCTGCGCCCTTGGATTGAACTATACCGCCGTGAGCAGGTCGGAGCACACACCGCCGACAAGCCCGCGCGCCTGCGCACGTGTACCGACCAATTCCGGCCATCACCGTCGACGAGCCGTACCTCGTCGTGACCGCCAAGACTTCCCAGAGCTAATCCCACCCTTCGCCGGACCTCCCTCGCCACAGGTAAGCCGTGCCGCCCTGTTTACTTCCACGGTTACTGTTTCAAAGGGGGGAGGGGCCTCGGGGAGAAAGGAGAAGAAGTCAGGGGGGGTTTTTGTATGGTCAGAGACTCAGGTGAATAGTTGCGCAGGAGCAGAAGTTAAAGAGTTGGTTTAGGAAAAACCCAGGGTCCTCGGTGTAAACTGGCCTTTCAGAAAACCATTTAAACATTATTTATTTAAATACAAACAGAGTTTGTAAAATTCATAACTTCAATTTTATTCGGCCAAATTTGGTCCAACCAATTTTGCTAGGTTCTAAATAATGTGAACTACTTAGAAAAAATACAAAACACCCTAAGTATTACAAAAGATTTTAAAGTTTTGATTTAAATAGTAATCTGGCCAAAAGCTAAATAAAAGAGGGAAAAAATAGCTACACTGTTAGATTAGGGTTAAGAAAAATCAAGGTGGTACTAAACCACTACCTAGTCTGTTTAAAAATAGTACACCCCTCAGTACATCAAATTAAGGAAGGGTTTACCATTTAAACTTATTTTGGCTCAAGTTAAGGAAAATAGAAAACGTAGCTTAAAGTAAGAACCAGGGGGCAACCACATTTTTGCTAGCTCACTTATGTAACATCCTACCCTAGAAAATTTTGTTAGACCCTCTGTTAGTACAAAAGAAATGAACTACCTTTTCTTCCATGAAAACAATGAAAATTTACAAAAATCCGAGAAAAATAATCCTAAGGAAAACCCACCCCAATCTGTGGGATAACAAATAATATACTAATATGAATCTAGGAAAAATGTAAGTTTTGTTGTTTGATATTTTTCAAATAACAAGTTAGTTATAAGTACCTTTTTGGCTTTAAACATTAGAAAATCATAACTAAATACCCAGTTGGTCTTTTTCTGTGATTTTTGGCACAGAGGCCTATTATCACCTATGGAGCATGGCAAAAATAAAGTTTAGTCCAGAAACCTCATCCAAATTAGAGCTATAGTGTAAAGTGCCCTTTTACCCTTATTTTTGTTAATTTTGCACAAGGGGCATCTGAATTAATTTCAACCTCAAATTTTTAGAATAACCCACAGAGGTCTATGTTTACCCACTGTAATTTTTATAACATTTTTGGAAAATGTTAACTTGCCATGATAGTTCAAAAATACTTAATAAGAAGCATAATAGGAAGGAAAATGGGAATTTTGGGAGAACCTGATAATGTACAACTAAAACTTTCTAAGAATCCCATGAAACCTAATGATATAATTAAAGATTGTAAGTTCATTCAAAATCCCAAAGATGAAGGTATAAAACCCTTAAGGATAACCAAAGAAAACCCTAGAGTACCACTAAAGTAGTACTGTTTTACTATGAATAGCATTTACAAATTGTCCTATCATTAATACGCATATATCTTATTCATTGCATTTGATAGAATGTAATCTCGCTGACGGGGAGTACATCCTTGTTCTGGAGCAAGGAGTTGCTCAGGAGGTAGCCCAGGAGCCAGCACCAGAGCCTGCCATCGAGGATCTGCCTGCCCCAGCTTTGGAAGGCAAGCCTCGGTTTTATGCATGACCGTTTATATATGCTATTTTACTACACTCAATGTTTGTAGGCTTGTACTGTGCACTTAAGTGTAGGAGTTGTCTGAAACCCTAGTTGCATGAACTCAGGATTCCTTCAAATGGATACTAGTATGCTAGGTCGAGTAGCTGCTTTACTAATTAGGGATCTCGGTAGAAGTCGAGTGAGTTTTCTAGCATTCGCGCGAGGTCAAGAATTGGTTGTATCCACTTTGATAACAGAATGATGATAGTTTGTGGACATGGATCCATGGGGATGCGTTGTTCACGAGACGGAAATTGGAATAAGGAGTAACGTGCGGATACCTGTGTCAAGCGTTTGAACGTACTAAGCACATACCGAGAAATATGGTAAATCGGTAAGCCTAGTACCTGAGTGAACCTGGCAGCAGACTTTGCCCCTCACGCGACCTGAGATGTGGTCTCCCATTCCGGTTATGGTGGGTACAAGTGTGGTCACTGCACGACGGCAGTCAGGGTCAGTGAGGCATTGTACGCTAAGGTGGTCAACCCTGATCTGTTGACGGGGAATTGATGGGGACGGTTGATGTGTGTGGGGACGAGTGCCTCGCCACGTCGTGTGTTTAGGTTTACCTTGCAAGGATAAAAACTCGATTCGAATCGTCTGCTTCTCGTAGCTAATGAGACTGCTTGATCCATTGTACTACATTGAGTAACAAGTGGAAATGTGTTGAATTGGCAAAAGATGTTGATTGCTAAGAATGACTGCTACCATGTATGATTAGCTAGTTATACACCTAGTCTTAAGAGAGTCACACTAAAACTTGAAAAGCTAAAACTTGATTTTAGACTCAGCTAGTGCTTTTGGCAAACCAAACCCCTCAGCCAAACAACTGCATGTCTAGAGGTAGAGGAGTAGACTCTTCACACCAGGTAAGTCTAGCTGAGTATTAGTATACTCGGCCTTGCTTGTGGCATAATTTTTACAGGTTCTCTGGAGGATATGGTTGCTGGAGTGACTTGGCCATCCATCTTGCCACCGGGTTGGACAGTCGAATGGGACCCTACCTCGACAGAGGAGGAGCATGAGGAGTGATGGACAAGGCTTGCCCATCCCTCCGTTTATTTTACTGTTAGTTATATTCCGCTGCATTCCGAACAATGATCATTACTTTTGAGAAACCCCGATGATGATGTAATAAATTAAGTACTCTCAATGCATGGTTTTATGCTTTATTGTATTTGCTCTGTGCCTCACCTTCGAGTGAGTACGTGGTACTTGATCCTGTTAGTGGCCTCGTCGGACTAGATCCGAGGGATCGATGTTTTATTCCTATTTAAGTGTGGTCTAGCCTTCTAGGTGGGACTTAGGCACTTAAGTTGGAATAATTCGAGTGGTTCCCCCATAATAACCATGAGCACGGTTGATATATCTGTTTCATAACACTCTGTAGAGGTCTCACATGTGGCAGAACCACCCAGATTATTCCAGCTTAAGTGCTCAAGTCTCGCCTTAGAGGCAACAGCGCACTTACATCGGAATATACTGACAATTCCTTGGATCTAGTCTGATAAAGCCACTTACCAAGGATCAAATACCACTAGCTCACTCGAAGTATCAGTAGTGATTACATTATCAGAGTTTTAGAAATAGAAACCATAGTTTTTAATGCAACGGAAATAATTAACGGAGAAAACCGAGTAACATGGCGAAGCCTGGCCATGCTACTCCTCCTAGTCCTCTCCGACAGAAGCAGCAACCCACTCGACCATCTATCCCGGTGGCAGGGATGGAGGACAAGTCACACCATCAACCAAATCAAGGAGGTACCTGTAAAAATTATGCCAAAAGCAAGGCTGAGTATACTAATACTCATCTAGACGTACCTGGTGTGAGGAGTCTACTCCTCTACCTCTAGACAATGAAGCTGTTTGGCTGAGGGGTTTGGTGTGCCAAAGGCACTAGCTAAGTCTAAAACAAGTTTTAACTTTTTAGGTTCTAGAATAATACTTTTAGACTAGATGAGCACCTAACTATCCATACATGGTATCAAACATTATGTCAATCAAAATCTTTTGCCAGTAACCTCATTTCCACTTATTACTCAATGTAGTACAATGGATCAAGCTGTCTCATTAGCTACGAGAAGCAAATGATTCAAATCTACTTTTTAACCTTGCAAGGTAAACCTAAACACATGACGTGTTAGGGCACTCCGTCCCCACACACGTCAACCGTCCCTATCGATCCCCTGTCAATAGAATAAGGCTCACAGCCTTGGCATACAATGCTACACTAACCCCGGTCGCCACCGTGCAGTGTCCGCGCTTGTACCCACCATAATCCGGCATGGGAGACTCCATCTCAGGTCCAATGAGGGATAAAGTCTGCGGGCAGGTTCAATAAGGTACTAGGCTTATCAGTTACAATATTTCCCGACATGTGCTTAGTATGTTCAAAGACTTGACACAGGTATCCGCACGTTAATCCTTATTCGAATTTCGTCTCATAGACAACGCATCCCCATGGATCTGTGTCCACAGACCATCATCATTCCATTATCAAAATGGATACAACCAATTCCTGACCTCGCGCGAGTGCTAGAAAAATCACTCGACTTCTACCGAGAACATTAGTTCGCACAGCATCTACTCGAACTAGCATACTAGTATCCATCTCAAAAAGGAATCCTGAGTTTATGCAACTAGGGTTTCAAGCAATTCCTACACTTAAGTGCACGGTATAAGCCTACAAACATTAAGTGCAGTAAAATAGCATATATAACGATTATGCATAAAACCGGTGCTTGCCTGGAATCCAACACTAGATAGTGTTTGTTAGATGACACTCGCTTGGCGAGCATCCACTGTTAAGTCCATCCTTCTTTGGGTCGTCCACCAACTACATCTTGTGGTTGGCATCACATCACTTGCACGATCATCATCTCTCGGTCCTAAATGAGATGCCGGATGCATATGTATGAATATGATGAAAGTAGCACAAGATAATCCCAAAATAGACGGTAGCGAACTAAACATTAAATAGCGAGACATCGTAAACAACCACACACACTAGAGCTAGTTAACTACACGTCATCGGGCACACAACATCAACACCACTAGAAGGGCGACGAACATTTCCTATATTTACCCAACACAAACACGACATCATGAGTACAAGCATTTACCACATTCACTTTAATCATTCATTGGTTACTTAATATTAAACTAGTTAAATACCCATAAGTTTGCTATGACTTATATATGGATAGACTTAGTTAAAAAGGAATAATCACTTAATCGGGTCTTGCAATCATTCACGATATTCTACAACAAGCATACACCCAAGAGAACACACATGGGAAGATAGTTTAATCACAATGACATATTATACTACTTTAAGAACATTGGTTACCTAGTAGTATCTAGGACAAGCTAGAAATCTAAGTTAACTGTAACTTTTATATAGCACATGTGTAAACCCTGAATAATGCTTTAAGGAATTTTAGCTAGTTCTTGATTATTTTATAAGAATAATAGTAAGGATCTACAGGACTTTAGTTAATAAAAAAGTATTAGAGTTATTTTTAGTATGTGCCTAAGTGTTGAGATGTGTTCCTTTTTGTTGGTCACTTGTTCTCAAATGTTGTGAATCAAGAACAAGGCAACATAATTGTTAAAGATTAGGGACCTTCGTCTTCCGAAGCATTATCTCCACATGGGCATAATGCTCATTGGACGAAGGTCAAGAAGGACATACATTCATCGTTTAACATACAAATAGGAATACATAAAGATGAAGATAGTAACTGCATCTCATTAATTCATTTATATTTGTATTCCATAGAACATGTATGAATATTAATAGGATTGACATTACATTGATACCTTCGGCTTGCTAGAAGGTGTGGATGCGAGAGAGTGAATACAATCCAACGTGAACAGTACGGTGTTACTGTTCATCTATTTATAGGCACGGGACACAGCCCGGGTAAAATAACATTCATGCCCTTGAATATTTGTTTATAAGCAACTTAAACTAATAAGGTCTACCTAGTCTTTTCCTTCTTTGCTTGATCTGCGCCGAAGCTACTGAGCTTTGGTGTTCTGCATTGTTGCTTCTTTTCGAGGTCTTTGTCTTGAGAACCTTCGGTAGAAGTGGGACATACCTCTTGTGGAATTTTGCCAAAGGTGTTTATGTCTTAAGGACCTTCGGCGAAGGAGATGACTCCCAACAGTAGCCCCTTCGCGGTGCTAGATCTTTTTTTCATAACAAGCTCGGTCTGCGAAAAAATACGAAGGCTTCAGAATGTCGAAGGTCCAAAAAACACCTTCCCTGAGCTTGTTATCAAAAAACGATTAAAATATTCCAAGCGCTAGGCGATCCACCGTTCAACTAGTGTAGACGGTCTGGCGGTTCGCCTTCTTCTCCTACATCACTATATAAGTAGACAGGTTGGTGAGAAGTTACCACAGCATTCATTGCCATCACACTGTTGTGCTGTTAAAAATTTAACCGAAGCTGAAGCTTCCTAGATTGTGCTTGCGAACAAGCTCTTCGTCACTTGAATTTAGCTTCGTCTTAAGGAGTATAAACACTGAAATGGCCTGAGTAAGATCCACTGCTAGGGTGTCCCGTGAGGGAGTTGAGGCCGAAGTGACTGAAACGGCACTGATATCAGAAGTGATGGGGCGATCAGGTCTGGTTGTACCGGAAGAAACAACTGTCGAAGGTGCTACTAATGAAACTGGACAAGTTGTAGCCGAAGATGGAAGTGACAGAGACAGTGAAGAAGACAACAGCATTCTGAGCCCGACGAAGCCTAGTCATATCGAGTTTGGAAGATCCACCATGACAGCAGGAGATTTGGTTGTGATGAACAAAATGAGTTATTTTGGAGAAAATGATGATGAACTAATTCGTTTTGCTAGAGAGGAGGTGGTGCCCGAGCCGAAGGATGATGAAGTTATTGTGTTTAAAAGCTCCTACAGGGCAGGGCTTCGGTTCCCCCTGTATGATATGATAGGGGAGGTTTTGAAAAGGTTTGAAATATATCTCCACCAGCTGACACTGAATTCCATTGTCAGGCTCAGTGTCTACATATGGGCTCTCCAAAGCCAGGGTAAAAGTGCGAATGCCGAAGGGTTCTGCCGAGTGCATGAGCTACACTATCAGACGAAGGCCAGAGCCGATGGTTTACACAAAAACTTCGGGTGTTATAATTTTTCCTACCGGAAGGACACCAAGGCCCCAGTGATCGGCTACCGCACTAAATGCCCGACCGGGTGGACTAGCGAATGGTTCTATGTGAAGGCTGATGAGAAGAAGAGAGAAAAACTTATGACTATGGTAATGAGTCCTCTGAGATTAAGCTTTGACATGACAAGGCCACTGTGCAACATGCAACTTGGCTCCCCATGACAGCTAGCCAAAGTAGAATTCAAGGTGGTAGCTGGTCAAATTAGCACTATGGACCTAGTGCAGGAATATCTGGCAAACAAAACCTTTCCAACCTCTAGCGGTTGGGGGATGCCGAAGAAGAAGGAAGGAGGGAAAATATGAACTTGTTCGCCTCCCCTACCATTTTAAATTTGAAAAGAAATTCAAAAAACCATGTTCTGAATGGTTAGAAATGATAGAAACCATGTGCAATGGAATCCTTGGAAATTATACGAAGAAAGAAGATCAGCTAATGACCACTGCCTTCGGCACCTGGCCAAAACGAAGGTTGAATCAGGTGATGGATGCCCTGAATTCTGAATATCTAGACTACGATAGACTTGACGAAGGGGCCGGAGGAGCGAAGAGAAAAAGGATAGTCAGTATTCTGAGTAGGCAAGCTACCCGGTCTGTCAAGGAAGACCAAAAAACTTTGAAGAAGATGAAAATAGTGCCGGAGCTGAAGGCATTAGCTCCTAAGAAACAGAAGCTTGACAGGATGCCTTCTACCAAACCGAAGGTACAGGATGCGCCGCAGAAAACTATGAGCCCTCCCTCACCTTCTGCTGCAGAAGTATCAGAAATTTTGAAGGTAATGACTGAATCCACACCATTTATGCTACTAAGTCCTCTAGGATTGGAACTGACAAACCTTTTACAGAAAAAGGAAATCCCTTCGGCTGCCAATGGAAGAGACGAGGGCCAGAAAAAGCGACGTATGATGAACATACTGTAGGCGATTGATCAAACCCCGCCTCCAACTTCGGTAGACAAAACTGCCAAATCTAATGATGCCAAAGCTCCCATTGCAACCAAAGGCGACGATCTCACAACCACCATGTCCAAAATTGACAGAATTATATCAGACGTGGTTGCGGAGAAGGAGGTGGCCAGGGAAGTTTCAGACAAAGGGAAGAAGGCTGAAGAAATCTCTTCGGCAGAAGCAAACTTCGACCTACGGCACCTGGGTGGCCAATAGTTTTCCGAAGAGGATAGAGTTGAAGGAATTTGCTATCAACTTTGGCTATTAGCCGGGGTCCATGCTCTTTGGCGGGGTGGATAAAGAAGTTGTAGGGTGCATACGCGATCGTGCCGGTGCTAAAATCCTAAGTACCCTGTCTAAGAGTGTTGGATTCCCGAAACTTGAAAAGACATCAGCTATTATAGGCGCCAGCATATCATAGGGAGTCTGTTTTATTCTAACTTTAAAGTAAGGACCCTCTTTCACATTTTCCCTAACGTGTCTATATTAGCTTAAATATTCTAAGTTCGAGCTTGATTTTACAGAGTTTATTACTAAGCAAAGCTTTAAAGATGCAACAAGACGACGAGGACAGAAAGAACGAAATTATTATCAAAGGTTTAGAAGATAAGGTCAAAGAACTCAAAGACTCTTTGAAGGAAAAAGATGAAATGTGTTCAGCCGAAGGGTCCCTTGCCGAAGCGCATGCTCAAAATAAGAAGTTGGGCAAAGAACTGGCAGATGCCCAGGCACTTTTGAAGGAAAACTCTTGTCGATTCAACTAGGAAAACGAAGCTTTGAAAATGACACTTGAGGTTGAGACTGAGAAAAATACAAAGCTTAGTGAGGCGCTGAGGGCTTTGAAGGAGAGATGCTTCGAGTTTGCAAGCCAATGCACCGCTCAGTTGAGAAGCATTTTCAATTCAGTTGGAGCTGCATCTGAAGAAACCAGCCTCTCTGCCGAAGATATACTCGGGGCACTCGAATGCATTGAAAAGGAGGTTTACGTCCTTGACGAAGTCATAACCGGCCATGGAGACTTCTGTGCGCTGGTATCTTCTCGTGGTACGGCTACCACCTTCATAAAAGCCGGATGCAATCACGCGAGAGCTGTCAACAGGCCGAATTTCAATCTTTCATCATCAGATCTGGTTGATGTTCCAACCGAAGACCGATGCATAGGGAACAGGTTTATTACCCAAATTTGGGCTAAGGGCGGGCATGAGTTGGCTGGAGACGAAGCCCGGAAGCTGCTTAACACGATATGGAACTTTACCTTTGTTCTTTTACCTTAATTTTTTCTTATGAGATTTCTGATTACCTTGTAATTTGTTATTCTCCAGAATGATGGCACCAAAGGTCGAAGAGCCGAAGCTAGCTTTGAAGTGCTGAAGAAGACCTTAGAAACTCCTTTTGTTGTCATCTGTAGAAACACTTGGAAATCCTTTGTACCATATGACAAAACATTGTAATTGAAAGTGAACAAATTATTGTAAATATTGGTAAATACCTTATAATACCATTTTACCTTTTGTTCATGTGTGAACTGCTTTGCTGTGGACGAAACCAATGCTGGTATTCTTTTGAGCAGAAGGCGAAAAACACCTTCCCTTCTTTTCATTCACATCGAAGCATTTTCATATGCAACGAGATTTCATTTGAGACAAAGCATCTTCGTATACAACGAAGTTTCATTTGATACGAAGCATCTTCGTATACAACAAAGCATTTTCTCATCGAAGACATGCATCTCCTGCTTTTCCTGTTAATGTCTATGCTTTATGTCATGCTGATGAGCCTACGAATGTCTAATGTATGTTTGTATGAATGCAAAAGATGATGTGATGAAATATGCAAATGTATGCCAAAAACACACCCAGACTCTGCATCCCCTTAGGAACGACTTTGGAGTCTCTTCACCTTTTACTTAGGTGGTATTACAGCTCTGCATTACCTTGGGAACGACTTTGGAGCTTCTTCACCTTTTACTTAGGTGGCATTTAAGCTCTGCATCCCCTTAGGAATGACTTTGGAGCTTCTTCACCTTTGATTTAGGTGGTATTTTAGCTCTGTATTCCCTTAGGAACGACTTTGCAGCTTCGTAACTTACTCTACGTCCCTTTAGGAACGACTTTGAAGCTTCTTCACCTCTTAGGTGACACCTTAGCTCTGCATCCCCTTAGGACAACTTTTGAGCTTCTTTATGGCTTTTTACACTCGATGGTGTAGTCCCAGATTTTACATTTTACATACGGGGGAATTTGGTCCTTGTATTGCATAGGGCTACAAAAAAATGAAAATTACAACCTATGGCCCAATTAAAAACCTTTCTCCCCTCTTAAAAGGAAAAGGGTGCCAAAGGGAAAAATAAGAAAATTACATAGTTTACACATAATATCTTCGAAGCTCATCCGCATTCCAAGACCTTGGTATGTCATTGTCATCCATGTATTTCAACCTGTAAGATCTAGGTCTCGACGAAGATACCACCAAAAAGGGACCTTCCCACTTGAGCGAAAGCTTCCCCACTGTATCTGGGTTGGCCACTCTTCGAAGCACCAAATGTCCTAGAATGATATTCTTCAATCGTACCTTCCGATCACGCATTTGATTGTTTTGGCCTAGTATTTATTGATGTGTTCTATTGCTTGCAGTCTAGTCCTTTCTATGGTGTCTTTTGTTATTTTGCAATCACCTTCATCTTCTGTCGAAGCTAAGGTTCTTATTTAACTCGTTCTTGCTTCTTCCGGTGTTATTGCTTCGTCACTAAATAGAAGCTTGAATGGGGTAAATCCTGTTGACCTTGAGACAACGGTGTTGTGATTCCATACTACCTTTATTAATTCGTGTGGCAACTTTCCTCTAGGTTGGTTGAATATTGACTTCGTTATCCCTGTTATTATGATTCCATTTGCTCTTTTTACAAGTCCATTTGATTCTGGGTGTCTCACTGACGCAAAGTGTATTTTTGTATCGATCTGGTTACAAAAAACTTTGAATATTTCAGCATCAAATTGAGTCCCATTATCAACTGTGATAGCCTTCGGCACACCAAAGCGGCAAACAATATTCTGCCAGAAGAACTTCTGGACTATAGCCGATGTTATTGTAGCCAGGGGTTTAGCTTCGATCCACTTTGAGAAATATTCTACTGCTACCACAACATATTTCAAGTTTCCTTGTGCTAGTGGGAGTGGACCTAACAAATCTAAGCCCCATCTCTGCAGCGGCCAAGTAGGTTGGATTAGTTATGTTAGAGACAAAGGTTGTTTCTGGTCTCTGGCACACTTCTGACAATTTTTACATTTCTGGACCAAGTCCGCTGCATCCAAAGCTGCCTTCGGCCAATAAAACCCTTGTCTAAAAACCCTTCCCAATAAAGGCCTAGACCCAATATGGGCTCCACACAGTCATGCATGTATTTCCTTCATCAGCTCTTGGCCTTCGGTTCTAGACAAGCATTTTAGTAATGGAGAGCAAACTCCTTGTTTGTACAACTCTCCCTCTATGATTACATAGGGTCTTGTTCTTGCTTCCATTCTTTTATTGTAGGCTTCATCATCCAAAAGACAATTGCCTTGCAAGAAGGATACAATCTCTGTCCTGCAATCTTCACTGTGCACTAGCGAGATTGTAAGCACTGCTCTCTCCATGAGCTCGACTGAAGGTGCTTTTATTGTTTCAAAAAATACTTCTGAAGGTAATGGAAGCCCCTGTGCCGCTGACTTAGCTAATAAGTCTGTATGTTCATTTTCTCCCCTTGGGATATTCTTTACAGAGAAACCTTCGAAAGAGGCTTCCAACCTTCGGACTGTGTCTAGATACTTCTCAAGCTTCGGGTCTCTTGCTTTGCTGCTCTTGTCAACGTGACCCAAAATAACTTGAGAGTCAATTTTGAGGATTGCCCTTCTTATCCCCATTGCCTTAAGTTTCCAAAGCCCGAAGTGAAGGGCCTCGTACTCTGCAATGTTATTTGTGTAGTTGAAATCCAACCTTGCTGCATAGCAGGTTTTGATTTTTGATGGTGAAATTAAAACAGCGGCTGCTCCTGCGCCGAAGGTTCCCCATGACCCATCACAAAATACTGTCCCGGCTTCGGCATTATTTATTTTCTCTTCGTCCTAAGCCCCTAGCATCCAATCAGCAATGAAGTCTGCTAATGTTTGGGATTGGATCGAAGATCTATAAACATAATCAATAGTGAATTCATTCAATTCTACAGCCCATTTTCCAACTCTTCCTGTGGCTTCTCTATTTCTCATTATGTCCTTGAGGGGTTGTGAAGAAGGACTATGATATGGTATGTTTGGAAGTAATGCCGAAGTTCCTAGAAGCCATCAGTACAGCATATAGGACCTTCTCCAATTCTGTGTAATTTTTCTTTAATGGGCTAAGTACTTCACAGAAGAAGTACACATGCACTTGTTTCTTTGCCTGGCCATCCTGCTTTTCTTGCACCAGCGCTACACTGACCGCGGCGTGGGAAGCAGCTACATATAGTAGCAGCCAGATTCCTGATGAAGGTGGAGTTAAGGTTGTTAGTTCTATCAGATACTGCTTCAATACTTCGAAAGCTTTTTGCTGAGTTGATCCCCATTGGAAAACTTTGGCTGACTTCAGCACTTCGAAGAAGGGCAAGTTCCTCTCTGCTGATCTTAAAATAAATCTATTCAATGATGCCAGCCTTCCTATTAACCTCTGGGCACCCTTTCTTTACTTCGGTGGCTCCATCCGAAGTATAGCTTCTATCTTACTTGGATTAGCTTCGATCCCTTTTGTTGATACCAAGCAACCAAGAAATTTTCCCTTCACTCCGAAGACACATTTTTCTGGATTTAGTTTAAGACCAGCTCTTCTGAAGTTAGCAAATGTTTCTTGCAAGTCAGCAATGTGATTTTCTTGTTTCGTGCTTTTTACTATGATATCATCAACATACGTCAGCACATTCCAGCCAATTTGGGAGTGAAGGACTTTGGCAGTCAACCTGCTAAAACTTCATCTAGCGTTCTTGAGCCCCTCAGGCATCCAAAGGTAGCAATAGGTCCCACTTGGGGTTATGAAGCTTGTCTTAGGCTCATCCTCCTTCTTCATCCAGATTTGATGATACCCTGAGTTGCAATCCAATAAGATCATGAGCTCTGAAGTAGCCGCTGCATCCACAAGAGAATCTATTCTTGGTAATGGGAATTCATCCATTGGGGATGCCTTATTGAGATCTGTGAAGTCAATGCACATTCTCCATTTTCCATTAGCTTTCTTCACCATCATAGTATTGGCCAGCCACTCTGGGTATGTTACTTCTCTGATAACACCGGCACTCAAAAGCCTTTTGACTTCATTTCGTGCACCTTCGGCTTTATCATTAGACATTTTCCAAAGCTTCTGCTTTCTTGGCCTGATGGCCGGGTCTACATTGAGTGAGTGCTCAATGACATCTCTATTGACACCACAAAGATCATTGGCTGACCAAGCAAAAACATCCTTATTGTTGAATAGAAATCTCAACAAAGTTTTCTCTTGTTCCTCAGACAAGTGGGATCCCAATAGTACCTTCTGCTTGGCTATGTCTTTGCATAAAAGCATGGGTTTTGGTTGATCTGTTGAAGCAACCTTGTCTCTTTTATGCTTATATTGTTGATGAGCTTCGGCTTCATCTATGTTATGGATGGCCTTCAAATCTTTCCAGTTCCCTTCGGCTCTCCGAGTAGCTTCTTGGCTCCCATGCACAGCGATAGGCCCTTGGTCAGAAGGTATCTTCATGCATAGATATGATGGGTGAAGTATTGCTTCGAAGGCGTTCGACATCCCTTGACCAATGATTGCATAGTAGGGATACTCCATATCAACAATGTCGAAGACAACTTGCTCTGTCCTTGTATTGTGAACATAGCCAAAGGTGATCGGCATAGTTATCTTGCCAAGTGCCACTATCTGCCTTCCTCCAAAGCCACAGAGGGGGTGTGTTGCATCATGTATCTTGTCATCCTACTCTTGCATTTGCCTGAAAGCCTTCGCAAAGATGATGTCTGCCACATTGCCTATGTCTACTAGGACATTATGGACCAGGAACCCGTTGATGACACAAGATATAACAATTGCATCATTGTGAGGATAATCCTTGAGCTGAATATCTTCCGGGGAGAAGGTGATTGGTACATGAGACCACTTGGACTTGATCAAGGGTCCTTGCACTCCAACATATTATACCCTTCTCTGTGCTTCCTTCTTCTGCTTCTTATTGGCTGGTTCAGAGCTTGAGCCGCCTGTGATTGGGAGCACCAGCTTTGTAGCCGAAGGTGCTACAGCTTGGTTGTCTTACGAAGCCATTGTTGCAATCGTGGAAGTGAGTTCACCGGAGGTGGGCGCCAATGTTGGTCACTTGTTCTCAAATGCTGTGAATCAAGAACAAGGCAACACAATTGTTGAATATTAGGGACCTTCGTCTTTCGAAGCATTATCTCCACATGGGCATAATGCTCATTGGATGAAGGTCAAGAAGGACATACCTTTATAATTTAACATACGAATAAGAATACATAAAGATGAAGACAGTAACTGCATCTCATTAATTCATTTATATTTGTATTCCATAGAACATGTATGAATATTAACAGGATTGATATTACATTGATACATTCGGCTTGCTAGAAGGTGTGGATGCGGGAGAGTAAATACAATCCAACGTGAACAGTACGATGTTACTATTCATCTATTTATAGACACGGGATGCAGCCTGGGTAAAATTACATTCATGCCCTTGAACATTTGTTTATTAGCAACTTAAACTAATAAGGTCTACCTAGTCTTTTCCTTCTTTGCTTGATCTGAGCCGAAGCTACTGAGCTTCGGCGTTCTGCATTGTTGCTTCTTTTCGAGGTCTTCGTCTAGAGAACCTTCGGCAGAAGTGGGACAGACCTCTTGTGGCATTTTACCGAAGGTGTTTATGTCTTGAGGACCTTCGGCGAAGGAGAAGACCCCCAACACTTTTAAATCAATAGGTAGTGAATTATTTCACCATAATAATACCTATTGGATTATATAATTATGTGAATTTCTCGCTTATTAAATGTCATAAATAAAAATAAATATATGAGCAAAGTAAGAGAAAGGAATAAATACACATAAAATATATTTTTGCATTCATGCTGGAGATTTTGGTTGTTACAAATTTAGATTTGGATAATTAAACTTTGAATCTGGATTCTAGGATAAATAAATAAAGAATTTCATTTGACTAAATAAATATTGGATATATAAAGTAAAATAAACCATGTATAACAGGTTGGAAATTTTGTTTGAGCACTTAAACATACTTTAAATTTGAACTCTATTTGGATTCAACTCGAAATTTGAATTTGAATCTAATTTCAAACTAGGAAGGAAAAACAGGAAAAAAGAAGCCGTTACCTGCTCGTGAGCCAAGACCCTTGGCCACCGGCCCATCTGACCCCATGCGCTAGCCCAAGGCAGCCACCGTTGTACCGCACCGAGCGCTGACTGCACGGGCCCCGCATTCCAGGTACTTAGCTTCTCGCTGGCGCGTGGACCCAATTACCCAGAATTGTCCCCATCATTGATCCGTGACGACGAACTTCGGTGCAAAAATCCCGTTGCCAGCCGTCCTGATCTCCGTGAATTCCACGGGCGTAATCTTAAGGAAGTCGTCCCCGCGCCTGATGCC
The DNA here is from genome assembly GCA_029449295.1 of Zea luxurians. NCBI lineage: Eukaryota > Viridiplantae > Streptophyta > Magnoliopsida > Poales > Poaceae > Zea > Zea luxurians. Next base: position 134,274,979 of record JAOPSE010000008.1, read on the forward strand.
CTCAAACGCCGGAGATAGATGGGGATGTAAGCCATCGGTTTTTCCTTAAGATAAGCCAAGTTAGTTCGCTATTTGCTAGGAGATAAGCCGAAAGAGTGTGATCAGCACGTGCGTAGGGAGTGCCCCACGGTCGTGTATATAAGACTTAGGGGGAATCCATCATTTTCATCTGATTAGCATCTCTCGATTCGGGAAACACCACTTGTAAATACACCACACATACAAAGCCACCTCAAAAAGTAGGGTATTACGCCTCTCAAAGCGGCACGAACCTGTAGAAAATCGTCCGACTCTTTCTTTCCGTAACACCCAAAATCCATGAGCTAAAAGCAATCCAGTTTATTTATTTGTTGCCAATAGAAAAAAATATAATTTTCAAATAATGAAATAATAATATAAATAAATAAAACAATTTTCTTTGATGATAAAATTTTAATAGTGTTTGACTGCATTCATACGAAATCACGTGTTTTGTTTTAAGTTGGTGTGAAAAATCTTATTTGTTAAAATAATAATGAATTGCATAATAATAACATAAACAATAACAACAATTTTAGAAATATGAATTTAGATTTGTTACTAATAATCTTGATATTATTTTTCTAGAAATATATATTTATATACATTAATTGGATCTATTATATTTTCAGAATATTTAAATTTATATTTTATATATTTATATACATCTATTTAAAAAAGAAAAAAAACACACAATAAAACAACTCACGCACACACGCATGATCGGCCAAAGTCCAATCCCAGCGTCCCCACGTTCCCTTCCCTCCTCTCTCACCATATCTCTATGACCACGTGGGCCCGCTCACTAGGATATTTTCTTCTCCATCCAGACCCTAAGGCTAATCATAATGGAGGTTTCATGAGGTGTTTCATGTATTAATTAGTCTGCCACATCAGCTATTTGGATGACATGTCACATCATTTAAGAAAGAAGAGTTTTAGGGGGTGTTTGGTTTGCCCCTGCTAAAATTTAGCCCCTATCACATCGAATATTTGAACCTCCGTTCGTGGTATTAAATGTAGTCGGATTATAAAACTAATTTCTCAGCCGAAGATTAAAAAGTGAGACGAATCTAGTACAGTTGGTTGGATCTATATTTCATACTCCTATTTGAAAGTCAAACGCTTGATGTGACTCGGGCTAAACTTTAGTCCACAGAACCAAACACCCCCTTATGGAGTTTTATGGGGATGAAACCATGTTAAGTCGTTTTTAAGGTCTTGAAAACTGTGTGAAACCTCCACTGAGAGTGTTTTGTTTCATCTTCTTATAATTGAGTAAATCTTATTGGTTATTTATATGCAGCATTTAAGAAGTGTTGGTCACTTGTTCTCAAATGATATGAGTTAAGAACAAGGCAACACAAAATTTTAATAGTTAAAGGCCTTCGTCTTTCGAAGCATTATCTCTCTCAGGATATAATGATCTTCAGACGAAGGTTATGAAGGACATACCTTCATCATCTCAGTATATAATAATGGAAGTGAAAACATATGAAACATGGAAAGTAACATGAATAATCATATGATATTATTAGAATATTTTTATTATATTATTATGAATGAGTATGAACACTATTGAATTACATTTATACCTTCGGCTTAATAGAAGGTAAAAATCCAAGTGCGACGTGCGAGTGAATACAAGTCAGCGTGAACAGTACGGGAGCACTGTTCATCTATTTATAGGCACAGGATGTAGCCTGTATAAAATTACATCCATGCCCTTGACATTTACTATTGACTAAGTGATAATCCATCAAGGTCTAGACAGCCTTTTCCCCTTTAAGTCGGTTTCATTTTCCACCGCCAAGCCGAAGCTTCTCCATTCGTAGCTTCGGAACTAGATCATCCTTCTCCTAGACGGCACCTTTCATATCATGTATGCCTTCATCCTAAGGCCGAAGGTCCCTGTGAATATATTATACTTGGAAAACATGTTAGTTGTGTTTTTGAGGACCTTCGGAACATGAAGGCTCCCAACAAGAAGTATGTTGACATATGAAATAGTGAGATGAAACTCTCTATTAAGAGAGGGTATTTCATCCATCTATAAAGCTGATGTGGCATTTTTAGAAATAGGGACATGAAATACTCATTATGATTAGCCTAATGTATGATGCTGACTGAAACGCTGCGTTGCTGGGCTACATGCTGCCGGCTGCCGCCGCTCGTGCACGACGCCTCACCTCCCCGTGGCCTCCTCGCCTCCTCCCGCCAGCCCATGCCATGTGTGGAGCAGCCGTCGTGCCTGATTGTTTCCTCCACTGCCGCCACGATCTATCGCCTCCATGTTGTATTGCCTCCCCCAGTGCCGCCCGTTCTTCACTGGTGAAGCATCAATACGGCAGGCGTTTCTGCCGTTTCGAGAACCTCCATTAATGGTTGTTATTTCCTACTCTCGTTTCTTCCTCCGCGAAATCAAGCGGCGCATTAAGTCCTCCATACCGCGACACTACTCCCTCGGTCCCTCTCCTATCCTATAAAAACGCAGCATCCGTCCTCCCCTCGTTGTTCCTAGTTGTGCCTGCTTGAGTCACTCACCGGAGTTGTCCTTGTTCGCCAACTTCGTGGTTCTGCTCTCTTCGAGTCCACGCCCTCCTCATCCAATCGCCGAAGACCCTGCTCTGTCCGTCGTCGACACCAAATGCTACCATGCGAAAGCCGTTGTAGACCCATGCATCCCTACGTCAAGCCTCTCGCACAGCTATAGCTTGCCTGTCTACTCTGTGCTCGCGGATTATCGTCGTGCTGTCGTTGGCCAGACGACCGACGGTCCTGTGTTGACGTCCTCGTCGTTGTCTGCTGTTCGCCGGCCCTGCAACGTCGTCAGAGCCCACCACAATGCCGAGTTCTCTGTTTCTTCTCCACCGCGCGTGCTGCTGCCGCGCCTATCGCCATTCTCATTGCCTGCTGCTGCCGTGAAACTGCGCCAAGGTCTCTGCAGCGCACACGATCTCGCCTACGACATTTCTCACGTCGCGACGTCATCTGTGTTGTTCTGCTCACCATCGTCATCGTGTCGTGCTGCTCACCATTAGCGCACCACGCCATCAAAGTCGCGCCCAGTTCACAGAAGACCTCGCCGACGTCTATTCTGCACCCAGGCTCATGTGTGCCTACTCGTTGGTGTGTCCCTTCACTTTGTCGTTGTTCAGCTCGTTGCGCCACCGATATTTTTCGCGCGCCAGAGCTCTCTATTCGCTCGCCTGACACGCTCAGCAACTCTGCCTCGCTCTCTACTACGCAGCATCGAACGCCATTCGTGTTTGACACCTGGAATCCCATGTCCTGACTATGACTTCGCATCGCCATGACCAAGGTAGAAGACGAGATTTATTTTTGCTATCTACCCCTTTGTTGACCCCTTTAATTTTGATCTAGCCACGCACTAATTTATTTTAAATAAAATAATATTTTGTAAATTAATTTTTGTTTTGTTAAGCTTTGTAAGTACATGATAATCCTATATAATTATGTGTTTTTAGTAGTTTGCGTGCTCTCGTAAATTAATTTAAATTATGTTTGTTGTAGTCAATTTATATGTAGTTTTTTAATTATGAAGCTAAAAAGAATTGTAGTTCACCTTTTCTTAATCAAACATACTAGATAAATAATTATATAATTATCTTTTTAAGATTTGGATTCAAGTATTTCATATTAAATATGTGTATGTTAGATAGGGATCTCTAATATAGCTTAATTAAGTGCTCTCATAACTAAAATGATAGATTAAATTTAGTTGAACATAATTTCCTTTCTAATGAATTAGATCATTTGTTCCTAAAATAGAACTAAAGATAATTAATAGATTAATTATCCTTTCTTATAATTTATTAGTCAAATTTATAGTCAATTTGTTCATAACTAGATATATGACATGATTAATTATTTCATAAAATTTAGTTCACATTATATATGAATCACTCAGCTTTTCCTAAAGGATAAAACAAAGTAATTAGAGTTTAAGTTCTTTTATAACTTAAAATGTTAGCTTATATATTGACTTTGAATACAGCCTACTTAATAATATTATAGACTATGTGTTCTCTTAATAAAAGTGAAGATAATTAATTTTTTAATTATCTGTTGCATAAAACCTATCTAGACCATGTATTTTCTTAATGAAAATAAAAATAATTATTTGTTTAATCACCCTTCCGCATAAAACTCGATTAGGCTTATATAATATCTTTTCATCAATAAATATTCTACAATATGTTTTGTAATGTTTCATAAATCAATGTTTAAAATGTTTCATAACTCATTAACCATAGACATATAGCATATATCTTTTCTAAACGGTTAAAAGATTTAATAATGTTATAAAGTGTTTATAACCTTATGAACCCTTAATCTTAGACATACCACATATGACTTTTATAAAAGATTAAAATAGTAAACCTAATATTTGCATATTTATAATTAATATATTCTTAAGCTTAGGTCTTGTTTTATAAACTATGAATCAAACATTTTTGCAAAAGAGCGTCTTTTGTTATAACCGTTGCTTGTGTTATTGAAGCGAAAACAATCTTTTTATTATGTTTTCTTTTAGCTTGGTCTATGATGAATGTTGTATGTTATTGAGTGGTGTTTGTTTCTTCTTGTTTGTTTGTGTGATATTCAGTGGTTGATCTAGTAGTTGAGAATCATGTTCTATTTCGTGGAAGAATCACAAGTTTTCTTTAAGCAAGGCAAGTGGACTTCTTCCCCTGCATATTCTGTCTGATCCCATACAATACATTTAATAAAGTTTACTTTTGGATATATGCATAATATGATGGGTTACCTATTTAGATACCCTTCACCTTTCCAACCTTATTCCTTGTTTAACCTAGGATTACGATTTAATCAAATAGCTATGCTATTGCTACAACTTTATTTTTATGATGTCACTCTTTAATCATATTAATGTTCCAAATGGTAAGTTTACATTATTATTGTTAATCCGATGATTAAGTAAGATCATATTGTGATAATTGGAACATGGAGTGACCACCCAGGAAAACAGTGCAACCACGAGTGCTATCATGGCCTTGGCTTTGGTAATTAGCTTTATATGCTTAGTGCCTAGCAACCTTACCTGAAATATGAGCAAGAGGGGGAGCGGTTGATGGTGGTAGCTCACGTTAACATGGGGACGTAGTCTTGGCTAAGCTACCTCGTCCAGAGGGCCTCCGCTCCAAGTTGGAAACCTTAGCGGGTTGCTTTGTATTAAGTGTATTCTGTGAAAGCCTCAAAGTGGATCCCTAGCCATTCACCTTGGAAGTGTTTATGGGTTTGGTCGACCCAGGCTAGAGGGGATACACAGCTTGTGGATAAAGTTGTGCCACCTCTACAGAGTGTAAAACTGATATATCAGCCATGCTCACGGTTAAGAGCAGCCTAGACCCTCACATGATAATTAAACTTGAAGATGGAAATAAATCGTGATCAGTTTTGTTTAAGCGGTATGCTTAAGTGGTTCGCTCAAGAGGTTGAGCTTGATGTTGATGGTATTTGCTCATGTGTTTTGAGCTTATGATGATTATGAATTATGCTTAATTAGGTTTAGTATATACTTATACCTAGTAATTAGGTGTTGATAATAAAATGTTGACTAACTAAAATGCTAACCACATTAAACTTTAGCCTTACCTTGTTAACCTTGCATTTTCACCTCACTTGCTGAGCCCCGACCATAAGTGAGCTCACCCTTGCTTAATTTTGGACTAGAAGTTTGCAGATGAAGATTTTGATGATGAACTCGATGGATGCTAGTCTAGTGATTCCTCCAGTCATCTTCCTGTGGATGGATGTCCATGTTTCACAGTATTTTGATGAATGAAGGTTAAAACATTATGTCTGTTTGAAGTGTAATATGTTAATATAATCTTTATTTACGCTTTTATGCATTGTTCTTTTGATATATTACACTTGTGACGTCAACATATGTGTGAAAATAGATCCTGGCACACATATGCTATGCATTCGGTTTTGCCCTTAAAACCAGGTGTGACACTTTCTCTCTCGTGCTTCTGGCACGAACCATCGAGTTATGATCAGCAACACCATCCTACCCAAAAGCACCATGAGGGTACTCCTGGGTGTGCGGTCGGACACTAGACATGACAACAGGCGCGCCAGGTAGGGGGTGTGTCGTTGATTAAAGTTAGCTCAATGGCCATCACCTTCAAGAGCAAGATCACTCTCAGCCCAGGGGCTATGTTCCACTTTGGAACCACCTCATGCATAGCGACGTAGAAGGGACTCTACACCGCATAGCGGATCCACCTGAGAAGAGACCCTCCTCAGGAATCCTGAGAGAAGCCAAAGCAAGACTGTGGATAGCACCCCCGCTCATAGCTCGGGGGAAGATAGTCCCTTGCAAACCGGAATTTAGAAGCCCTTGGGAGAAGGAAGACCAATCAGTCGAGGCTTCACTGACCCAAAGAACTCTATTGTCCACCTCGCCCACCAAGGTGTGGACACGGATCACTCGGAAGAAGGAAGTAAACATCCCAAGTCAGGGAAGGAGAACACACCAAGCCACCTTTCCAATATCTCCACCCTCAAAGGAGGATGGGAAGAAGAACACCGTCACACTGGCTCCTTTCTACCCTGACGTCCTCTTCATCCCGTGCCTACCATGCAAGGGGAGGAACCTCCCCAACATGATGCCCGGCGACGAAGAAACAGACGCCAAAATGTGTGGCGACATCATGAAGCCAGGGAACAGGATCCGGTGCAGCCCGTGTCCCAAGACGAAGCCTCGGAAGCGGGGGAAACTCCTGACGAACGAGTACACCGAGAAAGACATAACTCCCATCGCCACGATCGTCGACAGGCTCAGGATCGGGAGCGAGAGCTAGCTGAACTAGACGCCAGGCTCCGGCGAGAGAACCCTCTCCTCCTCGAAACCTGTACCCCAATTTCGCTCGAGCACTAAACACGCCGAGTGAAGTTGGAGGAGTACTAGCGTAGATAGCCGACGGCCTTCCATGAACCCCAGACACGGAAGATTACCAGCGACTGCTTACACAGGCGGCCAATCATCTTCTACCCCTCGCTCATCCAGCGAACAACCTGCATCATGCCATCAACAGCCGACGAGACGCACGAAGCACCATCAATGCTTTGTGTGACCGACGTCATGAAAATGAGATAAGGCACCGGGATAAGTACGATCGATATCACGGTGTACCGGCGCGAAGCCATGCCACACGAATTGAGTCAGTGACAGCTTCGACCAGTGGACCGTTTCAGGGACATTTGAGACGACCTACTACCGACTCCCCTCCCCGAGACTGACGACACGAACATCGGCAGGACGATACGTGCGGAGTCTCCACGCTTACTCTCTATCTCCGAGCCATCCAATGGCCTCCCACCTTCAAGGTCTCCAACGTCGACAAGTACGAGCCTAAGTAGGACCTAGGAGGCTCGTTGGCCGTCTATACGACCACCGCCTGGGCTGCTGGGGCAACAGAGGACCTAATGACGGTGTACTTGCCCATTGTCTAGGGGTAGGATGTGCTGCAGCGGCTTCGACACCTACCTCAACACTACATTGACGACTGGGGTGACTTCAATCGTTGGTTTATCGCGAACTTCCAGTCTCTCTCCAATAAACCGGTGCAACCATGGGACCTCAAATCCATTAGACGCCAGAATGATGAAACCCTCCTATCGTTCTTCAAAAGATTTCAAACAATGAGGAACCGCATCCCCAAAGTCGCTGAGGCAGCTGTGATTGAAGACTTCTATTAAGGATCCAACGACTTGGCCTTCGTCCGAGCCATACTCCAAAAGGCACCAACCACCTCCAAAAAATTGTTTAGGGAGGCGAACATCTACGTCACCGTGGATGAGCGGGCCTAGGACCTCACTGGAGGCACAAAATCCACGCCACCTGCACCACGACGAGATACGAACCAGTAGCTAGACAAGTGCTGGGAAAAAGGCCCCGCGAGGAGGTGCACACCGCTAGGCCACCTGCCGCTCGGGCCCATGGCGCACCTCTAGGAGGAGTGCGAACACTGGATGAGATCCTCGACTCCCAGTGTCCACATCACAAGGACATGCGCCACACCCTGCAGAACTGCAGAGACTTCAAACACTCCGTGGGGCATGGCCGACCGTTCCAGCCACTACCACCTCCCCCGCCACAAGGAGAGCCTGGCAAGCCTAGGCAGCCTCAGCAGCAGGAAGAGGGGAGGGGTGGATCTTTCCCTCACGTTGACAGGGAGGTCAACGTCATATTCAGAGGCCATGGGGCACAAGAAAGTAGGAGGCAACAAAAGCTCAACGATCGGCAGGTCCTAGTGGCCACGACCAGTGCTTCGACCCCTTAGTGATGGTCAGAACACGCGATAACCTTCAGCCAAACTGATCAATGGCTTAACTTTGATCACCTCAGCAAATATCTGCTACTCGTTGATCCTGTGATTTGAGAAAGCCGGGTAAAGAAAGTGTTGGTGGACGGGGGAAGCATCATCAACGTCACCTTCCCTCGGACGCTCTAGGCCCTAGGGGGTCACCATCAGGGACCTCACTGAGTCGGATAATCCTTTCTTCGACATCGTGTCGACCGAAGGGGAGTACCCTCTTGGACACATCTACCTGTCCATCACCTTTGGAACCCTAGAGAACTATAGAACCGAGTTCTTTAGGTTTTAGGTGGCGTGCTTCGACTGCGGGGACAACGCCATCATTGGAAGACTAGGACTGGCAAAAAATTCCTGGCTTTTCTACACTACCTATACATGACACTCAAGATTCTAGGACCTCAGGGGATTATCACCGTGCACGCCAACTTCCAAGGCACCACGGAATGCTTTTGGGGCGCCATCCAAACGGCTCTCACTGCTGGGCCCCCGGTAGCCCTTCCCACATAGGATGGCGGCAGATTGGAGGGTGAAAATTTCATGATCCCCTCGAGCAAAGCTCAGGCTGTGACCCCTTTGCGACTGACTAAAGAAACTAAAAGGATCAATCTGGGATTCTCTGATGAACGCAAGACTGCAATCATCAGCTCTGGCCTTGACGACAAATAGGAAAGCGCGCTCGTCCAGTTCCTGCAAGACCATCGGGATATATTCGCATGGCAACCTACGGACATGCCGAGAGTCTCGAGAGAACTAGCCGAGAACAAACTCGAAGTATATCCTCAAGCAAGACCAATCCAACAGAAGCTGCATCGTTTCACGCCTGACAAAAGAGAAGCCATTCGTGCAGAATTAGCTCGCCTAGTGTCGGTAGCGTTCATTAGAAGTACTGCATCCAGAGTGGCTGGAAAACCCCATTCTTGTACTCAAAAAGAATAAAATTGATTGGCGCATGTGCGTCGACTATACCGATCTCAATAAGCACTGCCCGAAGGATCCTTTCGGACTCCCTAGGATAGATCAGGTAGTTGACTCGACTGCTGGCTACTCTATGCTCTCCTTCCTGGACTGCTACTCTGAATATCATCAGGTCAGTCTGACGAAGGAAGACGAGGAGAAGACTGCATTCGTCACACCGTTCGGAGCCTTTTGCTATACCTCCATGTTGTTCGGCCTCAAGAACGCTGGAGCGACTTACCAAAGGGCCATCTAGACATGCTTAGCCAACCACTGGGGCAAGCGAGTGGAGGCTTATGTTGATGATGTGGTCATCAAGGCAGAAAACTCAGAAAACTTCATCGAGGATTTGCAATAGGTCTTCAACAGCTTGAGACGCTACCAATGGAAGCTAAACCTAGAGAAATGTGTTTTCAAAGTGCCAGCTGGAAAGCTACCTGGGTTTATCGTTAATCATTAGGGAATAGAAGCAAATCTAGAGAAAATTGAGGCCATTATGAGGATGGAGCCACCACGATCACAAAAGAAGGTACAAAGGCTCACTGGATGCATGGCAGCGTCGAGCAGATTCTTATCAAGGCTTGGTGAGAAAGGAATGCCATTCTATAGATTGCTCAAGAAGGTGGACAAATTTTAGTGGAACACAGAAGCGCTGGAAGCCTTGGATACACTGAAGAAGTTCCTAACCTCACCACCAGTGCTCAAGCTGCCACACTGAGCTACATCTGATCAGCCGGCTGAGGATCTGCTGCTATATATTTCCTACATGACTCACGTGGTAAGTACCGCGTTGTTAGTCAAGCGGGCAGAAGAAGGGCACGCATACCTAGTGTAACATCCAGTTTATTTTATTAGCAAAGTCCTCGATCCCTCAAAAATAAGGCACCCTCAAGTTCAAAAGCTATTATACGCAGTACTTCTAACTGCTCGCAAGCTCCGGCACTACTTTGATGACCACAAAGTCATAGTAGTCACAGGATTTCCAATAGGTGATATTCTTCACAACAAGGAAGCTGTTGGGAGAACAGCCAAGTGGGCATGTGAACTCGGAGCTCATGATATAGAGTTCCAACCTCGCACGACGATAAAGGCTCAGGCACTGGTCGATTTTGCATCAGAGTGGATTGAGCACCATGTCTCGGAAATCCCAGAAGTCGCTGAAATATGGAGAATGTACTTCGATGGCTCGCTGAGACTGCAAGGAGCAGGGACATGGATTCTCTTCATCGCTCTTGGAGGTGAGCAACTCAAGTATGCACTTCAGCTCATGTTTCCAGCATCAAACAACGCCACAGAGTACGAGGCACTGGTCCATGGACTAAGCATCACTGTTTCACTTGGCATCAAGAGATTAATGGTGTACAGCGACTCAGTGGTGGTCATAAGCCAAGTAAACAAAGACTAGGATTGCTCAACCGACTCAATGAACAAATATTGCGCAGCGGTACGGAAGCTGGAGGACAAATTTGAAGGCTTAGAATTCCACCATGTGGAAAGAGATCGCAATGCAGCGGCGGATGCACTATCAAAGCTGGGTCCAGTCAGGCCCAAGTTCCACCTGGGTTTTTCATCCAAGAAATATAGCAACCGAGTGTCACCATAGATCAGATGGAGGAATGCCACGTTCTGAGTCAGGTAGAGGCAGATCCCAATGACTGGAAAGTGCTAATCATCAGATACATAAGAAATGAGGAAGAACCAGATGACAAGGCTGCGGTGGAGCGCATCACGAGACAGTCGGCCCACTACACCATTATAGAGGCTTAGTATACAGAAGAGGTGTAGGGGAGTCCTCATGAAGTGTATTCACTCGGCTACTGGGAAGCAGCTATTGGACGAGATCCATGCTGGGCAATGTGGCTGTTGGGGACCTTCGGCTTCCGAAGGTCCTCAAAAACAAGATTTAACAGTATTTCTGGAGTATAATGTGTGAACAGGTATCTTCGGACTCGAATCGGTACCACAGTGAGAGAAGCCCAAAAGAATACGAAGGTCGACACAGCACCGAAGCTGTGAGCAGGAAAGCTTCGGCGTAACAGCAGAGAAAGAAACCGACTTAAAGATGAAAAGGCTATTCAGACCTCGGTGGATTACTATAGAATTACTACCAAATGTAAAGGGCATGAATGTAATTTTATATGGGCTGTGTCCCGTGCCTATAAATAGGTGAATAGTACCCCCGTACTGTTCACGCGGACTTGGCATTTGTTTCTGCGTCACGCTTGTACTTTTGCCTTCTCACAAGTCGAAGGTACATTTGTGATTTATAATCATTTCTATTTTTCCATGTTAATAAAATAGAAATGATCTAATAATAACGTTTGTATTACGATTTATATCTTATATAAATTCTTCATCATTATCTCTTATGTTTACGAAGGTATGTCCTTCATAACCTTCGTCCGAAGCTCGTTATATCCCAAAGGGAAATAATGTTCCGAAGGGCGAAGGACTATAACATTTAACACTTTTATGTTGCCTTGTTCTTAACTCTTAGTATTTGAGAACAAGTCCCCAACATTGGCGCCCACCTCCGGTGAACTCACTTCCACCCTTTGAGTTTTGAACACCTTCGGCAACCATAAACCTTCGTTATGGCGCCGAAGAAAGCTTCAGCAACTGGGGCTGCAGCTCTGCAACCGCTGGACCCCAATCAGGAGACTCTCTCCCTTCGGGAGGCCTGAAGCCAGAAGAGGAAGGCTGTCAGCCCGACGCCTCAAGAGGACGAGTTAGACCAAGAAATCAGAGATATGGAAATGCTTCACCAACAGGTGCAAAGGAAGAAGGAGAAGATGGCCAGGCTAGCTGAACTGTAACGACAGATAGACGAAGCTTCCGAAGAAGTTCGCCATCTTGCTCAAGACGAGCAAAATCAAAGGCCTCAGCACAAAGACCTTCATCAGGAGGGTTTCTTCAACGAAGATGACTGGTATGACAATTTACACCATGGAAATTTTGTTTTTGATGATGCTTCTCCTCTGTCCGCTGAGTTGCAGGCTACACCTTGGCCTCCGTCCTACAAGCCGCCTCAGCTTCCCATATTCGACGGCCATTCAGACCCGAAGCAGTTTTTGATGAGCTACGAAGCAACAGTATCTTCGTATGGTGGCAATGCTGCAGTCATGGCAAAGTCTTTTGTTATGGCTGTCAGGAGTGTTGCTTAAACCTGGTATTCCTCCCTTCGACCAGGAACGATCACTTCATGGCAAAAGCTGAAGGACATGTTGTTAACCAGTTTCCAAGGGTTTCAGACGAAGCCGGTCACTGCTCAAGCTCTATTCCAGTGCACCCAGGATCACGAAGAATACCTTCAGGCATATGTCCGGAGGTTTTTGTGTTTGAGGGCACAGGCGCCGACAGTGCCCAACGAAATTGTCATTGAGGCCATGATCAAGGGACTTCGGCTAGGACCTTCAGCTCAGTACTTTGCCAGGAAGCCTCCCCAAACTTTGGAGAAGCTGCTCCAGAAGATGGACGAGTACATTCGGGCCGACAATGATTTTCGTCAAAGAAGGGAGGAGGCTTTCAGGTTTTCCGAAATGACCAGGGGCTTCGGAGGAAGATTCTATCCGAGGCACGTCAGGTCAATTCACAACTCTTCTCAAAATGATGATAAGGGGAGTCAGCAGCAAAGGCCACAGTGTTCCTCACAGGCTTCGGGGCAACAGCAAAGCTCCTTCCGGCCGCCAGCCCCAAGAGGCAGAGGTGCCAGGGGCTTCGGCGGAAGATTTGGAGATCAACCAAGGAGAATATTTTGCTTGTTCTGTGGTGAAAACAAGGGCCATACCACCAGGATGTGCCATGTTACCATCCAGAAACAAAAGGAGATAGCCGAAGCTGCAGCACAACAGGCTCAGCCGAAGCAGGTCATGCACACTGCTTCGTATCATTCGCCTTACATCCCAGAATATGTAGGCAACCACCCTGCAGTTTCTGTTGCTTCGGCGAGTCAACCTCAAGCTTCCTGGCAGTAGCCTCCGCCTCCACCACCGCTGCAACAAGGCCGACAGCCAGAAGGGGCCAATATGCTCAACACCAAAGGGACCTCAGAGAACAGTCCGAAGCTCGCACAGTCAATAGCACTGTGCCAGAGTCGAAGCACATCTATTGACAAATATCCTACCTTCATAGTAGTCTTTTCCATTCAGTTTATTTTTTCTGTAATAAAGAACACTTTTTAAATCTCATGTAATAGTTTCGTTGTTTGCCACAAGGAAAATATATCTTCTCCACAGGTTTAAAGATTTGCGATAGATTTGCGATAGCAAGAAGGACCTTCGGATTATCAAAAATTTATTTTCAAAGAAAAAAGAGGCACTGTATGAATTCTTCGAAGCAACAAAAAGTCGTTCTAAGGAACGCAGAGTAAGTTTGCTGAAGTTACAAAAAGTCGTTCCGAAGGGAGCGCAGTGTAAGTTTTCTGCTCCAAAGTCGTTCCAAAAGGAATGCAGAGCTTATACCGCCTAAGTAAAAGGCTAAGCGCGAAAAGTCAACGCGAATACCGCCGAAAGTAAAAGGCGAAGAAGCTCCTAAGGGAGGCTTACAGCGAAAAATAAACGCTGATTCCGCTGAAGTAAAAGGCGAAGAAGCTCCTAAGGGAGGCTTACAGCGAAAAGTCAACGCTGATTTAAAAAGATTATGTGCTTTATCGCGGGGATGTGTGCGTATCTTCGGAATGAATACCATTTCACATAGCATAACATCATCTCATCATTTTGCATAGCATAAGCATCATACATCATACTGCATATGGCACAAGAAGGGGACACAATATCGATCTTCGGAAGAATGTTTTGAAAAAGGGGAAAATCATGCTAAGTCACAAGGATATACACTATTGATCTTCGGAAGTGTAGCTTCGGAAAATATCTTCACGAAGCTTGGATATTATTCATTAGAACACTATGGATATTGTTGTCTTAAATGAAGATTCTTCTTCACGAAGCATGAAAAGAAGGGAAGGTGTTTTTTCGTCAAAGACTCAAAAACGGTATGTATGTAAAATTTCATGCATCGTAAAGAATTGAACCATAAAAAACAACTATATTACATTCAGGGTTACAAGATATTACACGTGTTACATTTCAGAAGTTTTTACAATAGTACTTAATCTTCTCTCAGAACAACTTTCGCAGCCTCGTTCAGGAGCCGATTAACAACTTCATCCATGATAGCTTCAGCCATCTTTTTAATTTCGTCGTCTCCTTTCGGGTGAGGGCCCGGAGACGCTTTAGTAGGATCTGAGGGAGGACAGGATACGGCTACATTGCTATTACAAATTGCAAACGAAGTTCAAAACCAAAAATTACAACACAATAAAAACCATTAGTTAATACCTATTTGCCCTTCGGGCTCTGCGTTTTTTTCAGCAGCCTCAGCTACTTCTCTAGCATCGTGAATGCCCTTTTCGCTTTTTTGGATAATTTCTCGGGCCATTTCTCGGCCACCATTATCCCAGACGTCGGTGAAAAATTTTCCACCAACCATGCTAGCTTCGGCTGAAGGATCCCTCGCATCTTCGAAGGACAAGGTAGCTTCGGATTGCGCTAAAAGCTTTACATGCTCGCAGCCCTTTTTCTCCAAAATGGTGGCAATCCCCCTGGCACCCGAGAAAGCACATATGTCTCCGCGGCTATTTAAAATTTCCTCGAAGGCCTCAGCTTCGTGATTAATCCATTCGATGGGACCTTCGGGGTTGCCTCTTGTAAAGTTTTCTTCGCTCGAGAAAGCGCCGACGCTGGCGAAGCTAGCTTTCAACTTCTTGACGCACTCCATAGATTTGTTATAGCACCTTTTCTTGGACGAACGAAGCTCTTCAACAGTTCCCTCTAAATGATTTGCCCATTGGTCGCTAAGTTCTCGCTTCGTTTCTTCAAGTATGCGTTCCTCTTTGGTTCTGGCCAGTTGTTTTCGAAGATCTTCAATTTCACGCTTCTGAGCCTCAGCTTGACCTTTAAAAGTAGCTTCGTCTTCTTTTATTCTATTTATCAATGAATGTAATATTTTATCTTTTTCGAGACCTTCGTTCCTTAGTTCAATTACTTCGGAACGAAGGTTGCTCAGGGCTATAGCACACCCTTCGTCTTCAGCATCTTTTTGGGCCCTGAGGGCATTGCTAAGTATAAGGCCCTGCAAAGAAAAATGTGTGTGCATCAATAGATTTAAGCAAACGAAAAATTTTGGTATCAAGAAAAAATACGAAGATCTCATTTTTTGTACCTTTAAGCTATTATATGCCAGGCTGTCGGCCAGATCGTTTTTCGATAGCACCGAGAGCCCGTCTTCTAGTGTTGGGAATCCGAAGCTCTTGCTCATCTCCCGACAGACAGAAATCTCCTTGCTGTCAGGGAGACAATACAAAAAGTCTTCTTCTCCACTGCCGTTGAATATTAACGCCCCCTTTGGATACTTCAGTTTTTGGGCGTAAAGCTGGGCCTCTTGCTTTTCTTTTTCTGATAATTTTTTCCCCGAAGCATGACGAACAATATAATCAAAAACTTTGGGGCATGCTTCGGGGGCAACAGCACTAATTTCTTCAACAAGAATTGGCTCTGTCATTTTTTCTTCCTCCGTTTCCAAAGATTTTACCTTCGTGGGCTCTGAGGGCCCAGCTTCAGCTTCAGTTTCTTGCTCTGGAGCCTTAGTATCAAAAATCTCAGTTTTCGCTTCGGAAGTTTCAACAGTCTTTTTTGATGTTGTGTTTGAGGACTTAATTGTTTCCAGAACATCTAGCACGTTGACCATTCTTTTTCTTTTCGGAGTCACCGCTGGCCCCTTTTGGATTTTTGTTGTCTCAACATTTGCTGAAGGACTTAAAGCTTCTGATATTTTTGATCCTTCAGCTGATCCTTTTGCTTCTTCCATTTTTTCTATCGATGGTGCTTCGGCCATCTCTTTGGTTTCTGATAACAAAATTTTTGGTTCTTCCAATTCTGTTCTTATTGGCGCTTCGGCCATTTCTGCGATTTTTGGCAGCAAGGTTGGCTGTTCAGCCTCGGTGGCCGAAGAGGTTTCTCCGGTGAACTCAGGCACCGAGGCTGGTTCAATATAGCGTGGCCGATGTGTGAGGACCTTTATCCTTTTTCTTTTCGGTGCTGGCTCACTTGGAGCAGCTGCAGCTTCTTCTTTCGCAGAGGTCGTGCCTTTCCTTTTCTGCCCTCGAATGGGATAACGATAGTTAGGGTAGACGAACCCGATTGCGTCAAACACTCGGTTCAATCTTTTCTTTTTTCGGCCTCCGAAGGCTGCTGACAATGCAGTATCTTCGGCCTTCGAGTAAGCCCCAAGCAGTTCATCACTTAAATTTTCAATGCTTTTTAGCCAGTCATCATCTGGCTCAACGAATTTATCTCCGAACTTGAAAGTATATTTCAGCCTGATAAGACCACCTTCGTCAGCCTCCTTTATGGTCTCTTGCGGCATTTCCCATTTTTCCGCGAGCGGCCATACTCTGAAGGCAATATGCTCTTGGACTAAATCTCTCGTTCCAATAAAAGAACAAATAACTCCGAAGGCTCTCTGGCATTCTTCGGCAGCTTCATTCATTTCAACCTTCGGCCTCCGAAGGCCGAAGCTTTGCCAAATAGGGCGCATAATTATACCTTTAATATCTTCTCGTACTTTCAGGTCATTCTTCACATAAAACCATTCTGTCATCCAGTCGCCGGGCCATCTCTTCCGAAAGGTTGGCACGGGACAGCTTGACCCAGACCGAGAAACGAAACTGTAGCAGCCAAAATTATTGTGATACTGTTCCTTACCCCAAGGTTTTGTCTTGTATGATAATTCGTGTATGTTGCAGAAACTTTTCGCATCAGGTTCCAGACCTTGGCTTCTCACGGCCCACACGAAGATATTCAGCCTTATAATTGCTTCGGGGGTAAGTTGATGAAGATAGACTTCAAACATTTTCAGCACCTCTACGACAAAGCTGCTCAGGGGAAATCGTAGTCCAGCTTTCAAAAAGCTTCGGAACACTACGACTTCATTTTCCTCAGGGGTCGGGCAAGTTTTCTCTCCTTCGTCAACCCTCACAATGGATAAATCTCGGAAGTATCTTCCCCTCATGTTGACAAGATGATTTTCTTTGATACCTGATTTGCCAAAAACTGCATGGCTTGGTCGCCAGGGACGATCTTCGGAGTCTTCACCACCACTATCCACATCATAACTGTCGCTGTCATCAGTATCTTCAGACAAACCTTCTAAAATCTCTTTGGTGATTTTTTCTTGTGTTGGTCTTCGACATTGCTATAAGAAACCCCAGGTTCTTTTCTTAAGAGAGACTCAGCTTCATCTCGGGCGCAACCTTCTTATCTTCAGACATCTTCGGAAACACTAAAAAACTGTTTTCAATGACGAAGCTTAAAAACTTAAAAAGCTAAGCAAATCTTGGTGCGCAAGAGCTAAAAATTGAGTGAGCGAGAGCAGATGGCAAGAGAGCATGTCAAATGAGCTCGCGGTATGCTCTTATTTATACGCCCAGTGCGTTAAAAATTGAAAGACCCCGCTTGTCAGTGAATGTTGCTATTCTAGCAAAGGGAAGGTGTTTTTTCGGACCTTCGGCTTAAGGCCTTCGTCCATGTCGCAATTTAAATTTATTATTCTAACAAATTAATATTGCGAGGGGCTACTGTTGGGGACCTTCGGCTTCCGAAGGTCCTCAAAAACAAGATTTAACAGTATTTCTGGAGTATAATGTGTGAACAGGTATCTTCGGACTCGAATCGGTACCACAGTGAGAGAAGCCCAAAAGAATACGAAGGTCGACACAGCACCGAAGCTGTGAGCAGGAAAGCTTCGGCGTAACAGCAGAGAAAGAAACCGACTTAAAGATGAAAAGGCTATTCAGACCTCGGTGGATTACTATAGAATTACTACCAAATGTAAAGGGCATGAATGTAATTTTATATGGGCTGTGTCCCGTGCCTATAAATAGGTGAACAGTACCCCCGTACTGTTCACGCGGACTTGGCATTTGTTTCTGCGTCACGCTTGTACTTTTGCCTTCTCACAAGTCGAAGGTACATTTGTGATTTATAATCATTTCTATTTTTCCATGTTAATAAAATAGAAATGATCTAATAATAACGTTTGTATTACGATTTATATCTTATATAAATTCTTCATCATTATCTCTTATGTTTACGAAGGTATGTCCTTCATAACCTTCGTCCGAAGCTCGTTATATCCCAAAGGGAAATAATGTTCCGAAGGGCGAAGGACTATAACATTTAACACTTTTATGTTGCCTTGTTCTTAACTCTTAGTATTTGAGAACAAGTCCCCAACAGTGGCGTGCATGCAGCGTCACGGACTCTAGTAGGAAAAGCTTTTAGGTCTAGGTTCTACTAGCCAACAGCGAAGAATGATGCAGCCGAGTTAGTCCAGAAGTGTAAAGTGTGCCAATTTTTATCGAAGCAGCAACATCTACCCGCGTAACAGTTGCAGACTAATCCTGTGACCTGGTTGTTTGCATGCTGGGGGCTGGACATGATTGGGCCTTTCAAGAAACCTCAAGGGGGATATACACACATACTGGTTGCCATTGATAAATTCACAAAGTGGATAGAATATAAACCCATCGCCTCTTTGACCTCAGCAAAGGTAGTGGAATTCATTCAAGAAATAATGTTCAGGTTTGGAATACCTAACAACATCATTACAGACCTAGGATCTAACTTCACTAGCTCAGAGTTCTTTGACTTCTGTGAGCAGAGGAGCATCTAGATCAAGTATGCATCAGTGGCACACCCAAGAGCTAATGGGCAGGTAGAAAGAGGCAAAGAGCCAATGTGATCATACTCGATGCTCTCAGGAAAAAGGTGTTTGACAAGAGCGAGAAGCTCGCAGGAAAATGGATCAGGGAACTACCATATGTGGTCTGGAGCCTGCAAACCCAGCCAAGCTGAGCTTTACACGGAAACACCCCGTTCTTCATGGTGTATGGGTCGGAGGCAGTATTACCAGCAGATCTAACCTTTGGAGCACCTAGATTAACATTCGAAAACATAGACGAAGCAGAGGAAACTAGGCTGGAGGACATTGACATACTAGAGGAAGAACGACTGAATGTGGTCATTCAGTTGGCTAGATACCAGCAGACACTGAGGTGCTATCACGACAAAGCAGTGCAGCATCGATCCTTCGCAGTGGGAGATTTGGTCCTCCACCGAGTGCCGACGGGAGAAGGACGACACAAATTGTTGCCACCATGGGAAGGGCCATTCATCGTTGCAGAGGCTACCCGGCCAGGATCCTACCGGCTCACTCAAATGGATGGCACCGAAGTGGGAAATTCATGGAATATTGAGCACCTCAGGAAATTCTATCCATAGCGATGCCTCAAAGCTCTTAGGGACGAGTTGTACTTTGTAAACAGAAGATTTCATTATCAATAAAGCTTCCATGTTCCAAGGCATACAAGTTCTTGATCAACAACTGACCTAGGTCGGGCTCAACTTTAAATCGGCACGGTGCTCTTACACGACTTAGGGTGATCACTATACCCTACTAACAGAGCAATCGGCTTAAGTCAGAAACGCCTTAAGTCGGTGCGACATGCTCACGCGTACACGACTTAGGGTGATCACTATACCCTACTAATGGAGCAATTAGCTTAAGTTGGAAACGCCTTAAGTAAGTGCGACATGCTCATGCTTACACGACTTAGGGTGATCACAATACCCTACTAACAGAGCAATCGACTTAAGTCGGAAATGCCTTAAGTCGATGCAACATGCTCACGCGTACACGACTTAGGGTGATCACTATACCCTACTAATGGATCAATTGGCTTAAGTCGGAAAAGTCTTAAGTGGTGCGACGTGCTCACGCATACACGACCTAGGGTGACCACTATACCCTATTAACGGAGCAATCGACTTAAGTCAGAAATGCCTTAAGTCGGTGCAACATGCTCACGCGTACACGACTTAGGGTGATCACTATACCCTACTAACGGAGCCATCGGCTTAAGTCGGAAACGCCTTATGTCGGTGCGACATGCGCATGCTTACATGAATATGGGTGATTACTATACCCTACTAACGAGACAGTCAGCTCAAATCAGGAACACCTCAAAGCAAAACAATATGCTCACAGATTCGAGGGTGGTCTCAACCCCCTGCTAATAGAACAATCAGTTCAAGCATAGCGTGGTTACACGCACATGAAATCCATGATACACTGTCTTGCTAAAGAATACTAACTCAATGAAAAGTATTTTCTCATCCGAACAAATCACTATGTAGGGGCATTTCTACAGGAAGCTTCGCCAGCAGGAGTAGCAGAGGAAGAATGTTTGCTCATGCCAGCAGGTGCAGCGAGAATGTCGGCAACAATGTCCTCAGCCACCACAACACCAGGCCTCCTCATCAGGATTTGCCCGGCGCGGATAGCCTTGTCTATGGCTTTGTCGCACATCGCTTTCATAACAACACGGTCATCCTCTAAGGCCTTGATGTTGTGACGAGCAGCTTCTAGCTCTTTCACGACAAGTTCCTTTGAGGCGCGCAACTCCTTGATGACAGAATCCTTCGAGGGCAACAACTTACTAAGTCGTGACACTTCAGTCTGGGAGGCCCTTAGCTCATCCCTATGATGGTCCAGCTCCGACATAGCCAAGCGATGACTCCTCTCCAGTATAGTGAGGGAATCGCTAGCGTCACGATATAATCTATCTAGATTGTCATGAGAAGCAAGAAGCGTTCGCCTCTCCTCTTATAGGCAAGGAAAGCACTAAGCATCGAAGCAAAGGGGCAAAGTAGAAGCAGTCAGGAAAATCTACCTCGTGAGCCATCTTCTCTAAATCAAGTTGGGCATTCAAGGAAGAATTCAAGGTCCAAGCATTGTCCAAGAATGCAGAAACCTGGTTCAGATCAGCTTGACTCTAGGTATACCTTTCCTCAGCATCAGAATACCATTGAGTCAGAGTTGCCGAAGCAACAGGAAAAATGCAAGGTGTAAAACAAGAGAAGCAATAAAAAGCAAAAGGAAGTTGTAGACCCACTAACCAATGTTGGAGGCCTTCAGATCATCTATCTGCCTCTGAAGCAGGAGAGGATTCCACTGCATCAAAGACAAAACTTGATCGAGGATAGAAGCACCACAAGATTTGAACTGGGCAGATATAGAGTTGAGGACATTCTGCAAGCTCAAAAGTTAGCAAAAGAACCCATTTGTCAATGTAAGTAATGAAAGGCAAAGATTGGCTCACCTAGAGGTTAGAAAGAAATAAAGGAAATCCTAGAGCTGGTGGCATCGGTGCACTGTCCGATGATGGAATGTTGATAGGGACATTGGTGAGGGTATCACTCAGGAGGACCTCAGCCCCGACAGTAGGAGGCAGATTCTTAGCGTCCAGGTCGCCGGCCTCTAAGGGACTGGACTGACAAGAGCAGTAAGCATATTTGTCACCACATGTTCCTCAGATTGAACCGGGGGCGATCCAATGTGAACATCCATGGAGGCAGCTGAAGAGGAACCAAGCTCGGCACCCTTGGGGGCTCGGTCATCCTCAGCACCACCCTTGGGGGCTGGGTTATCCTTAATAGCACCTTCAGAAGCTGAAGCACCCTCGGTCGTATCCACGGGAGACAGGTGACCCTGGCCAGCAATGTCAAGAGCTAGTGTGTCCCCACGATCTAGACCGCCCTCTAAGTTTGAAGAAGCATGAGAAACTGTCCGAGTTATCTCTTGCCCGACGGGATTACCAGCCAAAGGGATGTCATCCGAGACCTCTATACGGACGATAGAACTTTCAACCTCAGGAGGCTCCGATAAAAGGTCTTCATGTATAATTTCCTCTAATGCATGGTCAATGGCACACATTGTCAACCCCTGGAGACTAACAAGTCCTAATAAAGCCTGCATTGGGATGTCACTGCTGCTGCTGCTGCTGCGGCTGTTCTTATGAATCAAAGGGATCTCTTCCTCTTCCTCCTCTTCATCCTCATCAAGCACACGACCACCAACTCTGACACCATCACAACCTCCAATGTCGTCCTCGAGGTTGGTGCTTGCTAGGCCACCGCCGAGGACTGAGGTCATAGGATTAGCATCCAGTTCCAAGCCTGATGACCGCTGAAGTCTACTCTTTCTTTTCTTCCCCTCAGTAGGCATGGCTAGATGGCTCGTCCGACGTGATCGTTTGCGACGAACACTTCTAGGACTCTGAACTCCTTCATCCTCACCAAGGCCATGTCTAGTTGCAACAGTCACCGACTCAGTACGGGCAAAGTTAGACGATTTGCCTGCCAGCATACTGAGAACAGCGTTCACCTCAGCCTCATTAGCGCTTGTCGGCATTTGGAAATGGACCTATCTCTCCTCTTCAGGAAGACTTCGGAATGGAGCAATGAATGCCTCAATATCCTCTAGGGAGGGTCACACTCTATGACCCGGACTGCCATCTCGAACAGGTGGGTTGGAGAGGAACTCAGAAAAGGGGCTCTGTGGAGGAAGATTCTAGGCAGAATAAGATAAAGGAGCACTAGCATTCGAAATCTTGCCTCTCAGCATCAAATCAATTCGGCTTAGTATGTCTTCTTCAGGAATTCATCTGTTGGTAATTCGGGTAGGGTCATTGACCCTAGTATACAGATAAGCTGGGTAAACTCTATCTTTCAAAGGTTGAATATTTTTTAAGACAAAATCAACAACAACAGCTTCAGCAGTCAAGCCTCTATCTTTCAATGGGCTTATTTCAGCAAGCAGTACTTTGGACTCAGCAAGTTCTGAATCTGTAGGGGCCTCTGTTCAGATGGGCGTTCGGACGTCAGGTTGCCTTCCTGATCGGGGAGAGAGGGACTTGTGGTTTTCCATGGTAAACCACTCGAGGTGCCATCCATTGATGCTGTCCTTCAAAGGGATATCAAGATATTCAATTTTCCTACCTCGGCGAAGCTCCAGGCTAGGACTGCCCATGAGTTGATGCTGTCCTCTAGCCATCCCGGGCCAACAGTGGTAGAGATACTTCCAAAGCCCAAAGTGAGAAAGAATTCCAAGGAAAGCTTCACAGAGATGAACAAACATGGCAATTTGAAGAATGGAATTGTGATTTAAGTGGGTAAGATTCAAAGAATAAAAATCGAGAAGGCCATGGAACAAAGGAGAAGCTGGTAGGGCCAGTCCTCGGATGAGAAATGGCACGAAGATAACAGCTTCGTGGGTGTCCTCTGTCGAAACGGTAACCCCATGCCAGATTCACGAGAACACAACTCTTTTGGCGGAAGAACACTAGCTTCGACGAGGTGCAGAAGATCAGCATTGGAAATAACAGACACGTGCTTACCGGCGAATGGAAGCTGGATGTTGGGATCGATTAGCGGGATGACCAAAACAGCTACGCTCTGTCTCTTCCTCTTGGGAGCCATCATGGTCTCTCAAGCGATGTGGGTGGATTTAGGAAATCAAGAAACAGGAAAGCAGTGGAGGAAAAAGTGAGAACTAGGGTTCAGAATTCAAGGGGAGATGTTAGCAGAAGTATGGGTTGGCGCGATAAGTTGGCCGCAAAACGCCAGGCCGTAACTCGGGAAAAGTTGAGATCGCAATAAAACAAGCATAACTCGGGCATTACCTCTAAAATGCAAGTGAGTCATCAGATGCACGGGTAGAACATACAGCAATGGATCAGCATGGAACCGCGTCTTCATTCATAGGGGGAGATCGTTACAAACTTGAGACCGACTCATCCTGAGTCAGCCTCCTCACCCCTTAGTCATTACATCACATTACATTACTCTACTACTTACACTATAATACACTACTAACTAACACTACCTTATTCTACTACTACTTACTACTACTGCTACCTATACTAATATTTACGCCAGCATCATTATGTCGCCAGCCTTGCCATCGCCGTCGTCGCCCTTGCCGTCGTCGTCGCCCATGCCGTCACCGTCACCCTTGTTGTCGTCGTCGCATTCGCCATCGCCGCCGTCGCCCTTGTCGTCGCCTTTGCTGATGTCGTCGCCTTTGTTGTCGCCGTCGCCATCATCGCCATCGCCATCACCGTCGCCCTTACCATCGTCGTCGCCGCTGTTGCCATCATCCTCGCCGCCGTCGCCCTCACCGTCGCTCCACTCCTCGGAGTCGAAGGAGTTTTCCACCTCCTCCGAGGAGGTCTCCTCCGAGTCGTTCGACCCACCGAGCCCGGCGCGCTCGACAGATCGCCAGTATGCCTAGGCCGTGGTGGACAGCCCCATGGAGTTGTTCGAGTCCTCAGACGATGCCACAAGGGACGCTGGAGCGGGCGATCGATCATACTCAGAGGAAGCTTCCTCCGAGTACTCCGAGTCACCAAAGTCCTCCAAGGGTGGACTTGGAGGACACTTGTGCTTGCCGTTAGCGCGGTGAGGCCATCCCTTGCCCCTCTTGCCTCTGCCCATGGTCATGCGGAAAGTGGAGAAGTGAGGAAGAAGAAGAGAGCAAGTGATTAAGGCCGAGTGAAGAAAACAGCCAGGGCAAGTGGGCTATTTAAAGAGGCCGAGGGGTGACCGTCCACTTCCTACCCCGCTGACCCAACAGTCGCAAGAATTCAATAAGCCATTCAAGTCGCCTGAAAATAAGTCAGGCAACTGACGTTGTTTCGCGTAACACGGCACCGGTTGGACTCAAGTCAACTGCTCAAGTGAATGATTACACCCCTCCGTCACATCAAATTACTACTTCAGGACAACGTGATAAACACCTTTCGCAGGGCAGACACCCCTTGGGCACACCCATTCGGTGTATCGCCCGAAATCTTCAAGATTTTCTTAAGAGGTGATACCCACAAAGTATACGCAATGAATGTACCGTGACAAAAAAGGAGATCGGATGAAACGGGAGGGAGTCCAAATGTGATTATTGAAGCGCAAGTCCAATCAATAGAAGCATTAAAGTACAAGGCAAAGTGGTGTCCAGTCGAAGGCCCTCTGTCTCAACCAGCCAGATCTCCAACTTGTCACCGATCAAATTGATTCCAGACCTAACAAGGCAGGGATAGATGGCATCACCTGGTTATTCTGAATATGATTTCAAAAGCATAAAGATGAAGACCATTGAATGGATTAATTCTAAAATCCACTAAAAGATCGGGAGCTACACCCATTAGGTGCACCTTCGGTGCACCCAACAGATTTCACAATACCTTGAAGCCAAATGTTGATTAGAAAAGCATAAAGATGAAGACCTTTGAATGGATTACTTCTAAAATCCACTCAAAGCTCGGGGGCTACATCCATTGGGTGCACCTTCTGTGCACCTAACAGATTTCACAATACCTTGAAGCCAAATGTTGATTTCAAAAGCATAAAGATGAAGAGCTTTGAATGGATTACTTCTAAAATCCACTCAAAGCTCGAGGGTTACACCCATTGGGTGCACCTTCGGTGCACCCAATGGATTTCACAATACCTTGAAGCCAAATGTTGATTTCAAAAGCATAAAGATGAAGACCTTTGTATGGATTACTTCTAAAATCCACTCAAAGATAGTGGAATACACCCATTGGGTGCACCTTCGGTGCACCCAACAGATTTCAAAATACCTTGAAGCTAAATGTTGATTTCAAAATCATAAAGATGAAGACCTTTGAATGGATTACTTCTAAAATCCACTCAAAGCTCAGGAGCCACATGCATTGGGTGCACCTTCGATGCACCCAACAGATTTCACACTACCTTGAAGCCAAATGTTGATTTCAAAAGCACAAAGATGAAGACCTTTGAATAGATTACTTCTAAAATCCACTCAAAGCTCGGGGGCTACACCCATTGGGTGCATCTTCGGTGCACCCAACAGATTTCACAATACCTTGAAGCCAAATGTTTATTTTAAAAGCATAAAGATGAAGACCTTTGAATGGATTACTTCTAAAATCCACTCAAAGCTCGAGGGCTACACCCAACAGATTCACAATACCTTGAAACTAAATGCTGATTTCAAAAGCATAAAGATGAAGACCTTTGAATGGATTACTTCTAAAATCCACTCAAAGCTCGAGGACTACACCCAATGGGTGCACCTTCGGTGCACCCAACGACAGTACAAAAGATCAAGCTATGTTACAAACCCACAGGCAGGACCAGGAACCTTTGAGTTGATTATTTCAAAATTAACTCAAAGATTGGGGGCTTGTGGGGGACAGATATCCCTCAGGTCCACTAGAAGACGAAAACCCTTGCATGGGGCCACAAACTAGTTGCCCCACAAGGTTGTCTCACCGTGGGCCGGCAAAGACTACAATTGAAATGGGCCGACCCAAGAAGGCAATGGGCTCGCACTCGGATCGTCCACGGATTATGCGTAATCTTAAGGGAGCCGTCCGTCTTTCCCATGCCAGATGCCCTCAAATGCCAGAGATAGATCAGGATGAAGCCATCGGGTTTTCCTTAAGATAAGCCAAGTTAGTTCGCTATTTGCTAGGAGATAAGCCGGAAGAGTGTGATCAGCGTGTGCGTAAGGAGTGCCCCACGGTCGTGTATATAAGGCTTAGGGGGAACCCCATCATTTTCATTTGATTAGCACCTCTCCATTTGGGAAACACCACTTGTAAACACACCACACATAAAAAGCCACCCCAGGAAGTAGGGTATTACGTCTCTCAAAGTGGCCCAAACTTGTAGAAAATCGTCGACTCTCTCTTTCTTTCTCTCCCGTGCTTCTAGCACGAACCATGAAGCTACAATCAGCAACACCGTCCTACCTAAAAGCACCACATGGGTAACCCCAGGTGTGCGGTCGGACACTAGACACCGATAGGAGTGGTCAGTGTAGGGAGGTCCTTGGGTTGATTTTGCTTCGATGGTGGTCAGGCGAGGGATCAAGCATTGGAGCTTCCTAGAAACTGTAGCGGGTTTTCTGGAGCTAGTGGAACTTTGTAAAGGCCTCATAGTGTTATCCTGCCTCGCTTCCTTGGTAGAGGTGTATGGGATTCATGACCCCTTGGCAGATGGGTAGCACGACTTATGGGTAAAGATGTGCAACCTCTGCAGAGTGTAAAACTAGTATATCAGCCGTGCTCACGATCATGAGGGGCTCGAAACCTCACATGAGTAATTTATTGAACTAAAATTAATTTGTCATATGCATTGCATCGCGAGTGTTATTATCAATTTTGATCTACTATTTATTTGGGTTGGTATCTACTTACACTTAGTAACTGCCAATAAAATTTTGACCAACTTTAAAAGCAATGCTCAGCTTTAGCCATCCTCTTTGGTAAGCCTTACACTTAATATGAGACCTTTGGTGAGTTCATGCACATTATTCCCCACAACTTGTTGAGCAATGAACGTATGTGAGCTCACTCTTGCTGTCTCACACCCCCACAGGTCAAGAACAGGTACCGCAGGATGAGGCGGATGGAGGATGCTGTGATGATTTCGTGAGAGGTCTAAGATGTCGTCTCTCAGTCAACTTTGGGGTTGTTGGATCGTTGTCTCCTTATGATGTAATTATTTATTTATTTTGTACAAAACTTCTATTATATAGTAAAGATGTGACATTCGTTTCTGTATCATGATTTATCATATGTGCGAGACTTGGTCCCAGCACATTTGATTGATTATGTTCGCGCCTGGGTCTTGGTGCCCCCAAAACCCAGGTGTGACAGAAGTGGTATCAGAGCCCGATGTTGACTGTAGGACGAAACCTAGATAGAACTGGACAACCCTTACTTACTTACCTTTGCTACTCTAATTCTTTTTAAACTTTTCTTAATCTTTTCTCATCTACTATTGCTTTACTCTAATTACTCTTACCTTTTCTTTCTAAAGACAAAAGTGGATTTCACACTTTGAAATCCTGTACCTAAAGTGACTTTTAGGAATAGGAGACCTAATCTTAGGAACAAAAACAAAACTATTTTTATGGGTATCTATGCACTTGAATGTTTGTTCTTATGGTACTTGCCTGATTTGGATCTTTGATTGAGTGTGATGAGTTGTGGAGTAATGTCCACAACTGCATTTGCATATATACATGGGCATAAAAAATGTTTATAAAATAGTTTGACAACCTATATTATATCTCCATTATAATATAGCTAGTACCACATATCTATCTCATCTCGACAGATTCTGTCTTACCTTTGGACATTCACCTTATATGACTAGTTATCCCAATATTGACATAAAACAACAGATCAAAGCCTTGTGGTGGCACATGTTTCTCAAGTTAAGCTCCATGTTCCAATCAAAGATAATGATGATCTTGACATGAACATAAATAAAATAACAGAATAGTTGGAACATGGATATTATGAAATATTAACCCAAAACCATATAAAGCAATAACATAACTACCCAAATGATTCAAGGGTAGACAAGGTAAAAAGGATAAACAGACTAGGGTGACCTATTGGGTCCTATCGAAATTAAACCTATGAATGAATAAATGATTATAAAGAATATTATTGGGTAATAAATGTGGTCAAGGGCATAACTTACCTGGGACTTGAGATTCCAACTACCAGGATGATTCTCAGATTCTCGTGACCTCACTACTAGTCGTAGCAATACAAACAGACATGGTATAGACAAAATTAACATCACACCAAACATAAGAACATGCTGCATAATAATAATCTACGCGTTGCTACAAGATCGTGGGTTCGATAAACACTAAAATCGGAGTTACGGTCATCAAGTTAAGATGTGATTAAATGATTAAAACTAAGTTCTATGTTTATTTTATAATCCCAGAGAAAAGATAACCTATAGTAGTAATTAATTCAACTTTAATCTAAATTATAAATTGACCATAGATCATATTTTAGTAGATGAGCAGATTAACAAGACTAACCAACATAAGTTAAATACAGATCTAATTATAAAATAATGAGACATGGTATAATAAATGTTGTTATTGCATAGTAAATATTTATACGAGAATAACGCAACTTGAACGGATCAAATCGGTGTTAAGGATTGCGAGTTATGATTTTCTGAAGGTTTTATGTGCTTGGCATAAGATTAATTAAGAAATAAATTTTATTACTGTTTTCATGCCAAAACAGAGACACTAGGTGATAAACAATAACATTACAAAATTATAGAAACTAGAATGGATTAATTTGGACTTCATATTAATTTTATATGAATTAAACAAGTTCTAGCATTTATTTTCACATTAAAAATCATTTTCTAATTACTTTTACTGAATTTTATAATTCTCTGGACTGAGCACATGAAAACAGAGAACAGCAGGGGCCTCTACAAAAATTTTTCTAAGACACAGAGTGCCCCTGGCGAGAATGGTGGGTTGTTTTCCAGTTTCCCCGAGGGCTCATATGTAAAAAGGACCAGCGAAGGGGTATGGTGGACTTCTTGACTGTCAGATCAAAATGAACGTTTATGATTAAAAATCTCACCACCCGAACCGTTACGCAACCGAGGCCGTTAGATCGGCGATCGATGGACGACATGCGATCTCACCCCGATCCATTTTACACCGCCCGATCATCGGCCAACGTCATAGATTAAATGCGCTGAATGGGTATCAGCATCACCTAATCACCACCATCTGCAGCCAGATCAACGGTCCAAATCACTCAACGATTCTCATCTAATCTAGACCACCCAGACGAGATCGGACAACGGAACACCCTTCAACCCACGGTCGACCAATCCCACCGGCGGTGCGGTCACCCGACACGGTGGCACCATGGCCGGAACACCGCAAAGCTCAACCCCTTGCGCAAAGCTCTGATCCAAGAAGCCCTACACGATGCCCTAAGCAAGGCGAATGCGATAGAGGTGTACGTACCCCACAGTTTGCCGCAGAAAGCCCTAGCCACGGTGAGCGGCGGATCCGCGAGTCTGGTGAGTCCCCGGCGTAGAATTAGGCCGATTCCAATAGCCCGACGTGCAGGGACACCACCCCATAGATAGCCACTATGGCGGCTGCCCTCCACCAGCGACTGCGAGCACACGGAAACGAAGGACGCAGCGGCGATTTCTTCTTTCTCTCTCTCCTCATCGTTCTGCTTGCTGAGTTGAAAAGCGAGGTCGGTGACGCCCCCCTTTATTCTCCCCGAGAGGTGTATGTGATGCGGAATACCGACTACGAAGCTGTTAGGCTCCACGGAATTCAGGGGGAGGAGAAGGCTCTAGCTTGTGGGAATCTCGCCTAGCAATGGCGCAACGCGGACGGGGGACGGAAATGTGCACGATTCCTACAGAGGAGAGAGTACCGACCTGACGGGCCCACCGGTCCGTGGCGTGAGTGGCGCGTGAGGTGAGAGACTGGCGCGAGTGGCCCACACGGCAGCGATAGGCCAGGTGCGCACGGGGAAAGTAGGCTTGGGCCGCGCGGGGACACGAGGTGATTGGGCCGAAAGAAGACTCCCCGGCCCAAGCGGCGCCCAAACCCATTTCTTTTTCTCTTCCTATTTTTTTTCTCTATTTTCTTTTCTAAATTTCTGTTTTACTTTCTTTCCTATTTGTAAATTTTCAAATTTTGAATTCAACTGATGTTGTGAACTTATTATTCTCAATTAAATACTTAATTTGAACATAACAGTATGAGATTTATTTGTAAATTTCGCTTTGTATTTTATAGTATTTCTCTCCTTTTCTATTTTCAAATCCAATTTCAATTTAGGGCTATTTCATATTCTCAACTCATTATTATATTCCCATTTTTGAATTCAAATTTAAATTTTGAATTAAATGCAAATAGAGTTCAAATTTAAAGTATGTTTGATTGCTCAAACAGAAGTTCCAACTTGTTATACATGGGTTATTTTATTTTATATCTCCATTATTTACTTACTCAAATGAGATATTCCCATATTATTCCTTCTTTGATTTACAAAATTCAAATTCCAATCCAAGGTAAAGTTTAAGACTTAAAATTTAATACATACTCAAAATCAATCATGATGTAGTAGATATCTATTTACTCTAATTAATTTATTTGTTTGAAAAATGTTTGAAATATGAAACACAATCATATTGTTCCTTTCTTTTTAGGAAAATAGTACTTTGATTGTGGGACAAGAACTAAAAGTCACTTCAAAATTAAATACTCATGTAAATGAGTGCTTACGGTGCATCATTTAATGAAATGAATAGTCATTTAGTTGAATTGAAAACCTTTCCACTACTTCTTTTCTAATATAATTCTTGGTTTTCAAAAATCAGTCCTTAATTTTCAATACTCAAGTATAATTTGAGATATATGAATTTACTATTTTATTTCTTCATATATTTATTTTATTAGTATTACTTTTTTCTTATACAAATTTTTGGGCCTTACAAATCCTACCCCCTTAACAGAAATCTCATCCTCGAGATTTGTAAGAGGGTAAATAACCCATGTTATCTCAAAACATATGCACAAACAAAATCTCAGTATGATGCATACTTTATTAGCAACATATAGGGTCAATTAGACCTTATTATTATTCTAAAATAGTAAGATACTAGCTACTGACTAAAGTAACATTTAGGTCTTACAAATAGTAATATATATATATATATAGTTTGGTGGTGGTGGAGGTAGTGGGCGTTGTTGTTGTTGTCTTTCCAACCGTGATTGTCTCATTTCTTGTGCATCTCTAGCCGGTCCTAATGTATTTCCTAGCGTTCTTGCCTTATCTGATTTTGCATTTCGTTAACCATGTATGCCATTTGTTGTATTACCAGCATTTGGGCGGCAACCACTTCATCGATTCCAACCGGTGGAGGATTTGGAGGATTCATTTCTGTTTGTCGTTGCCTGATAATCTTCCCTTCCTGGTATTGACCATGAGAGTTAGAAGCATATGGTAGGATAGTTTTGCAATGAAAAGTATTTGGTAAGCAGAATGAATAGGCTAGTAGCTGGTTATGATCTGAAGATTCTTTAGCAGGGCTTAATCTTTGTTTTATGTCTAGATTGGGGTAACTAGTCGTATAAGGTGAATATCCAAAGGTAGGGTAAAATTTTGTCAAGATGAGATAGTCTACATGATGTAGGTTAAAAGTTTGTTTGATGTTAAGTGGGGATAGATAGATTAAACCATTCATCATGACTCTATGGGTTGGGTTAGCTCATGGTTGAGTTGATCTAATGTGCCAAGTTAAGTTAACACCTCGCTAGAAGGGTCCAAGTACCACTAATCTGTTTAAGCAGACCACATTGGATTGGATGACACTAGATTCCATAATCCTATTTAAGAATACCATTTAGTTGAGCATATCCAGCTGACTTTATCTTTATGAAATTCTAGTATATATATGTTTTTTTACCTCAGTGGAACTTCCAATTAGTATATATTTTTATATACCTAAAATTTTCATGCCATTAACAGGTGTGGCATGGAAAACAAGGGTACATCAGGTTTTAGCTATTAGGTGAGTGTTGAAATAGAATGAGTGAACTATGGCATAATCGAGCTTCCTTTGGGGGTCAAAGAAACTTTTATCCCAGATGATGGATCTGAATATCTGTTTCTACTTGTATCCTTTATTGTCGAGGTTAACCTTCTTCTTGGGTTTGATTCAAGGACTATCAGTTGTGGTATTAGGTGTCATTATCTGAGTTGGGATAACAATTATAGGTACATAGGGTAGGTAGATTAAACAGAGTTTTATTTTGTTTTTTTGGGATAAACGGGTTAGGCAACCTATAACATAGGCTAGGTCGTGATTTCATGGACGAGTTGGTCTAAGACACCAATTTATATTTAACACCCCCTTTATAGGAATATGGTCTAATCTATGTTACTAGTATTAAATAACTTGTTTAATTAACTTCCTTTAGATTAGATCATATCAGATCAGGTAGGCTCTAGGTTAGATTGGATATAACTAGATTAGACTAGTTTAAGTTAGATAGATCTACCAGGGTAGGATACATATTACTAGGATATGTTATAATCTTTTGAGATAGGAGGGATTATATGGTGTAGGTAAGTCAGAATCTCTGTCGGTTAAAATAGAGGGGTTATGCAACTATCGGGTGATTATGGTAGTTGCATATGGCTAGGTTGGACTAAGACTCCAATTTAGGTTAAAACATATTTATAAGAGTAGGATTCAATCTTATCTAACCAGTATTATCGAACATGTTTGTCCATTAAATTAGAATTGATCAGATTAGATGGGATCAGAATTAAATTGGTGTAATCAGATTAGACTAGATAAGATCTACTTATTTTATTTTGGAATAGATCATGTTTGTTACACTGTTATGAGATAAGCAAAGTGGTGGGGATAAGTATAGTTTTTTAGGACAAGATGAGTCTCTAAGAATAAAATAGAATCTTTTGAGATTAGTTAGATCTATTAGGCTAAGATAAACTCTTTTCGGGATAAGATGGATCTATTAAGATAAGAAAGAATCTTTTAAGATAATAGAGAATCTTTTAGGATAAAATGGATCTATTAAGATAAGGGAAAACCTTCCAAGATAAGATGGATCTATTTGATATATTCTAGTGGGGGTACTTTAGTTGGTCTAGTTTATCTTATAAACAATTTCAGAGGATAAGATAATTTTTTTAACACAAGATGAACCGATTAGGATAAGGTAGATTCCTTTAAGTTAAGAGGGGTCTATTTAAAATAGATACACTTTAATGGAGGATAAACTAGGTTGTTTAGTTATCTTATGAATTCTATTTATGTCTATATGTATATGCAGATGTAATTGTGGACATTACTCCACAACTCATCACACTCAATCAAATATCCAAATCAGACATGTATCATAAGAACAAACACTCAAACGTATAAATACCTATAAAAATAGTTTTGTTTTCGTTCCTAAGAGTAGGTCTCCTATTCCTAAACGTCACTTTAGGCACAGGATTTCAAAGTGTGAAATCCACATTTGTCTTTAGAAGGAAAAGGTAAGAATAATCAGAGCAAGCGGAAATAGATGAGAAAAGATTGAGAAAAGTTTAGAAAGAATCAGAGTAGCAGAGGTAAGTAAGTAAGGGTTGTCTAGTTCTATCTAGGTTTCCTCCTACAGTCAACATTGATCTGATACCACTTCTGTCACACCTGGGTTTAAGGGACAAAGCCGAGTGCATCTCATATATGCGCCAAAGAAGACAACACATATAATCACAGAGTGTATAGATATAAATGTCACAATATCATCAGAGTACTTATTACATAGTGGAAGTCTTACAAAATAAAAGATAAATATAAAACTAACTAAAGTCCATCCTTGGCGCCATAAAGTCAACTGGGAGACGACGACCTAGACCTCTCACAAACACATCGCAGCAACCTCCATGCGCCTCATCTTGTGGTACCTATTCTTGACCTATGGGGGGTGTGAGACAGCAAGGGTGAGCTCACATATGTTCATCGCTCAACAAGTTGTGGGGAATAATGTGCATGAACTCACAAAAGGTGGGGGTTCATGTGATGTGTAAGGCTGATTAACAATAGTGGTTAAAGCTGAGCATTGCTTTTAATAAGTTGGTCAAATTTTAATTAGCAGTTACTAAATGTAAGTAAATACCAAACCATAATAAGAATAATAGAACAAATTAATAAATAATCCCATGCAATGCAAATGACAGATTGAATTTAGTTTCATAATTTAATCACGCGAGAGTCCTAAGCTGATCATGACCGCGAGCATGGCTAGTATACCCGTTTTACACTCTACAGAGGTTGTACCCTATACCCACAAGTCGTGTATCCCATGTCGCCAGGGTTAGCTAGACCCTTAGACACTACCGAGATGATTGGCTAGGGATCCACTACGAGGCCTTTACAAAGTTCCACTAGCTTCCGAAAATCGGCTACAGTTTATGGGAAGAGCACTTGCAAAAATCTCTCGTCTGACCGCCATCGCTGCAAAATCAACCCGAGAACCTCCCTGCATGCAACTCCCCAACTGCCCTTGCCCCTTTCGGGTAGGTAGTCTTCCACTAGCTTTCCTAATTAGTTAGCCAAGGGCGTCCCATTCCACCCTTGTGGTGGCACGTGTTTCTCAAGTTAAGCACCATGTTCCAATTAAAGATAATGATCATCTTGACATGCACATAAATAAAATAACAGAATAGTTGGAACATGGATATAATGAAATATTAACCCAAAACCATGTAAAGCAATAGCATAACTACCCAAATGATTAAGGGGAAGACAAGGTAAAAAGGATAAATAGACTAGGGTGATCTATTGGGTCCCATCAAAATTAAACCTATGCATGAATAAATGATTATAAAGAACATAATTGGGTAATAAATATGGTCAAGGGCACAACTTGCCTAGGACTTGAGATTCCAGGTATCAGGATGATCCTCAGATTCTCGTGACCTCACTGCTAGTCGTAGAAATACAAACAGACATGGTATAGACAAAATTAACATCACACCAAACATAAGAACATACTGCATAATATTAATCTACGCGTTGCTACGAGATCGTGGGTTTGAGAACCACTAAAATCAGAGTTACATTCATCAAGTTATGATGTGATTAAATGATTAAAACTAGGTTCTATGTTTATTTTATAATCCCATAGAAAAGATAACCTATAGTAGTAATTAATTCAACTTTAATATAAATTATAAATTGACCATAGATCATATTTTAGTAGATGAGCAGATTAACAAGACTAACCAACATAAGTTAAATACAGATCTAATTATAAAATAATGAGACATGGTATAATAAATGTTGTTATTACATAGTAAATATTTATACGAGACTAACGCAACTTGAACGGATCAAATCGATGTTACGGATTGTGAGTTATGAATTTCTAAAGGTTTTATGTGCTTGGCATAAGATTAATTAAGAAATAAATTTTATTACTGTTTTCATGCCAAAATAGAGACACTAGGTTATAAACAATAACATTACAAAATTATAGAAACTAGAATGGATTAATTTGGACTTCATATTAATTTTATATGACTTAAACAAGTTCTAGCATTTATTTTCACATTAAAAATCATTTTCTAAATACTTTTAATAAATTTTATAATTCTCTGGATTGGGCACATGAAAACAAAGAACAGTAGGGGCCTCTACATAAATTTTTCTAAGACACAGAGTGCCCCTGGCGAGGATGGCGGGTTGTTTTCCAGTTTCCCCGAGGGCTCATGTGTAAAAAGGATCAACGAAGGTGTATGGTGGACTTCTTGACCGTCACATCAAAATGAACGGTTATGATTAAAAATCTCGCTGCCTGAACCGTTACGCAACCGAGGCCGTTAGATCGGCGATCGACGGATGACATGCGATCTCACCCCGATCCATTTTACACCGTCCAATCGTTGGCCAACGTCAAAGATTAAATGCGTTGAATGTGTATCGGCATAACCTAATCACCACCATCCGCGCCCAGATCAACGGTCCAAATCACTCAACAATTCTCATCTAATCTAGACCACCTAGACGAGATCAGACAGCGGAACACCCTTCAGCCCACGGTCGACCAATCCCACCAGCGGTGCGGTCACCCGGCGCGGTGGCACCATGGCCGGAACACCCCAGAGCTCAACCCCATGCGCAAAGCTCTGATCCGAGAAGGCCTACACGATGCCCTAAGCAAGGAGAATGCGATAGACGTGTACGTACCCCACAGTTCGACGCAGAAAGCCCCGGCCACGGTGAGCGGCGGATCCGCGAGTCTGGTGAGTCCCCAGCGTGAAATTGGGTCAATTCTAACCGCCCGACGTGCAGGGACACCACCCCGCAAACAACCACGGTGGCGGCTGCCCTCCACCAGCGACTGCGAGCGGGTGGAAACGAAGGACGCGGCGGCGATTTCTTCTTTCTCTCTCTACTCGACGTTCTGCTTGCGTTGAGTTGAAAAGCGAGGGCGGTGACGCCCCCCTTTATTCTCCACGAGAGGTGTACGTGACGTGGAATACCTGCTATGAAGCTGTTAGGCTCCACAGGATTCAGGTGGAGGAGAAGGCTCTGGCTTGCGGGGATCTCGCCTGGCAATGGCGCAACACGGACGGGGGACAGAAACATGCGCGAATCCTGCAGAGGAGAGAGTACCGACCTAACGGACCCACTGGTTAGTGGCGTGAGTGGCGCGTCAGGTGAGAGACTGGCGCGAGTGGCCCACACGGTAGCGATAGGCTAGGCACACATGGGGAAAGTTGGCTTGGGCCACGCCGGGACACGAGGTGAAAGCGCCGAAAGATGACTCCCCGGCCCAAGCAGCGCCCAAACCAATTTCTTTTTCTCTTCCTATTTTTTTCTCTATTTTCTTTTCTAAATTTTTGTTTTCCTTTCTTTCCTATTTGTAAATTTTCAAATTTTGAATTCAACTGATGTTGTGAACTTATTATTCTCAATTAAATACTTAATTTGAACATAACAGTATGAGATTTATTTGTAAATTTTACTTTGTATTTTATAGTATTTCTCTCCTTTTCTATTTTCAAATCCAATTTCAATAATTTAGGGCTATTTAATATTCTCAACTCATTATTATATTCCCATTTTTCAATTCAAATTTTGAATTAAATACAAGCAGAGTTCAAATTTAAAGTATGTTTGAGAGCTCAAACAGAAGTTCCAACTTGTTATACATGGGTTATTTTATTTTATATCTCCATTATTTACTTACTCAAATGAGATATTTGAAAGGGAAATGGGGTTAACCTTTTCCCACAATTAATTTTGGTGGTGGAATGCCCAACACAAATAATGAACAAACTAGTTTGCTCTAGAATGTGTTCTACAGGTGCATAAAGGTTCAACTCAAACCAATAAAAGATCAAAGTTAGGGAGCAAATTCAAAGGAGCAAATAAACCGAGTGTGCCCTGGTCTGGTGCACCGGACATTGTTTGGTGCACCAGGGCCGTACAATCTCAAACTCGCTACTCTCGGTTTCTCAGAAGCGTGCTCCGCTATAATTCACCAGACTGTCCGGTGCACCAGCGGAGCAACGGCTACTTGGCGCAATGGTCGACTGCAAAAGCCGCTAACCTGTGAACAGTGAAGAACAGTGCGTGCAAAGTCCGAGCGCAGAAGTTAGAGGCGCACCGGATAGTGAACAGTGCATGTCTAGTGCGGCACTGGACTGTCCGGTGCCACTAGAAGACAAGCCTCCAACGGCCAACTGCTCTAGAACCCTAACGGTTGGGTGACGTGGCTGGCGCACCGGACAGTGTCAGGTGGCGCACCGAACAGTCCATCGACAGCAGCCTGCCCCAACGGCTATGCGGTGGTTGAGGGCTATAAATACCCCCCAACCACCACCACTCCAAGCATCCAAGTTTCCAGCACTTCACATTCAATACAAGAGCTAGTGCATTCACTCCAAGACACAAATCAAAAGATCATAGCCTCTCCAAGTGCCAAAATTCACTCCAACCTCCTAGTAACTTGAGAGAGTGTTTCTTCATGTTCTTTGTGCTCTTGTTTCTTGGATCGCTTTATTCCTTCCTCTTTCTTGATCCAAAGTGACTTGTAAGCAAGGTAAGAGACACCAAGTGTGTGGTGATCCTTGCAGGGTCTAAGTGATCCATGGAATTATGGAGAAAGCTCACTCGGTCTAGGTGACCTTTTGAGAGAGGGAAAGGGTTGAAAGAGACCTGGTCTTTGTGACCACCTCAACGGGGACTAGTTTCTTTAGAACCGAACCTCGATAAAACAAATCACCATGTCATTCGCTTTATTTCTTGGTTGATTTGTTTTCCCTCTCTCTCCCGGACTCGAATTCAATTCTAACGCTAACCCCGGCTTGTAGTTTGTGTTTTAAGTTGTAAATTTCAGATTACGCCTATTCACCCCCCGTCTAGGCAACTTTCAATTGGTATCGGATCCCGATACTTCATTAGAGTTTAACAACTCGAAGTGATGTCAGGAGATCACGCCATGAGAGAGATTGTGACCGGCGGTGACAAGCCCGCAAGCCTTGGGAAGGCTCCATCAAGGGAGTCCAACAACAAGGTGAACGAAGGATCCCCTTCACACGTCAAGTCGCATCGGAGTGGCGACAAGAAAAAGAAGATGAAGAAAGTGGTCTACTACGAGACCGACTCTTCGTCGCCCTCCACATCCGGCTCCGAAGCGGCATCCGTCACTTCTAAGCGCCATGAGCGCAAGAAGTATAGTAAGATGCCCCTACGATATCCCTGTATCTCTAAGCGCGCTCCTCTACTTTCCGTTCCCTTAGGCAAACCACCATTTTTTGATGGTGAGGATTATTCTATATGGAGTGATAAAATGAGGCGTCATCTAACCTCACTCCACGAAAGCATATGGAACATTGTTGAGTTTTGTAACACCATAATAGGCATCAATTAAAATAATGAATTTAGTTATTATATTAATTAGGGTCATAATTTTTTAAGTGTTTAATTACTTATTTGCATTTTGAATCAATTTTCGTTGTGTGCGCTTGATTGATTATCGGATGTTTATTATCAGGTATTCGTAAGAAAGAGATCCTAGTAATTAAATAATAATTGAGAAATATAGTAATTATTAGTCTAAAAACAAGTATTCTATTTATAAATATATTTGGTGAATTTTTTATGAATTTTTGAGATCTTTAAATAATCATTTCGGAATTTTAAAAAAAAACAAAACCTACACAGCCGGCCCACTTGGGGCCCATTCCCCAAACCCTAGCGAGCACCGCGCGCGCGCGCGCTCACTAGCAAAAGCCAGCAGCCGCCGCCGCTACCACTCCCTCTCTCCTCTGTCTGTTCTCTCTCTCTCCTCTCATCTCCCTCATCTCTCTGCTCTCTCACGTGAGCAGCCGGCCGAGCAGCTGTTAGCCCGACGATCGCTCGCCTGCCCCGGGCCCCACCGCGCGACGCGCCGCGACGCCCGACCTCCCCGCGCGAAGCCGCCCCGCCCTGCGCAGTGGAGCCACCGCGCCTTGCCCTGCTCTCTGTCGCGCGTCCAGGCAGCACGCAAGCCAAACGACGCCGAGCAGCCAGCGCGCGAACCCGCGAGCGAGCACCCGAGCCGACGCCCACGCGCGAGCAGCGCGCCGTCCACCCGCAAGACCGCGCGTCCGTTTCTTGCGTTATGGACTCCATTTCTTCCGTTTCTCCTCCCCCATTCCTCACACCATTGATGCCGAGAAGAAACTGACGTAGTGATGGCCATGAAGGCAGCAGCGCCCCATTCAAGCTCCCTGGCAGACTCTTTCTCTCCCTCTGTCTATAAAAGGCAGCAGAGGCCTCTCCATACTCTCCTACCCAAGCTCGCCTCTCTCTCTAGCACTCCTCGCTCATCGCTAGTGCCGTTGCCATAGTTTGTTGTCGTTCGTCGCTGGAGTTCACCGGAGCCACGCACTCGCTGTCCGTATTCGAGCCCTGCTCTCCGTCCGGCCGAAAATCGTCGATCCATCCCCGTCACACGCACGAACCCGAGGTTGATGACGACCCAAATTTATTTTTTGTATTTTATAAAGTACTTTTGATTCGATTCATGAGTTGTATATTTTGTTTGTTGTAATATGAACACATGTGATTCCGATTTATGTATATGTGGGCGTTATGGAATTTATTAGAGATACGTGATTAGTAGTGCACCGTGTTATTTCATGTTAATCGACGCGTTGATTTTGGTTTAGAGAAATATGACGTAGATTTAATAGTCACACGATGGTGATAAAAAATACTAGATAAGAATTTATAGTAAAATTTGGTCACGATAAATTTTAGAAACTATTTGGAGAATTATAGGTGCATCTTAAATGGATTTAGAAAATGGTATAGATGTCATATGAATATTATAGGATTTTAGATGATTTATCTAATTATTTTATTAGTATTTTCTTTTTAGAAAGAAAAGAGAAAAGATCACCAGTAGTGTGGTAAATAGATTTTTGCTAGTTAAATAATCTTGTTCGCAAATTGAGCACTTAGATTTTTAGAGTAAGCAAAATACTAGTTTATGTCAAAATATCCTCACCTGTGTTATAAAAAGTCCAATTACCAATTTATGTAGATTTTTGGAATATTAATATTATTAAATGCATTTTTGCTATACTAACTAATTTGAGTTAGAAGTAATAAAAGGTATTAATTTATTTATTAGTATTAAAAGACAATAAGTATTATTTATCTTCATTGATGATGTTAAAATAAATTAATACTAGTTAAAATTATATTCATTGCACCCACTCATAAATTCACCATTATGATTCACATTAATAGCTATAATTGAATTAATAAGTATTTATGCGATTAGGACGAATTTAAGATGTGATTAGTGCGATATGTTAATGTGTGTTTAATGACGTATGTTTATGAAATGGTGCATGTTTGTTTATTGATTTATGCTTTATTTTTGTATGTGCAATATGCGACTCTATTAGAAGCCGACTGTGCGGTAGGCGAACCAATTTCGTTCGAGCACGATCCGCAGGACTCGCTTGAGCAAGGCAAGTGGATTCTCCCTCTGTATATTCTGTTTGTACCTATTCATTGCATATAATAATGTTTACTTTTTGATATACTGCATAATTTGATGGGTTTTACCTAATCAAGGATTTCCTAGACTTACTACCTGTATTCCTTGTTTATCCTTGGAAAATTATTAAGCTGTGCAAAATTTATGCTACCGCTCAACTTAATGTTTTCTTAATGTCACTCATTACTTGGTTTTAATGTTCCAAAGATTTAATTGGCAATTATGACATTAACCCGATGGTTAAAACAATATTATTTCAAATTAATTGGAACATGGAGTGACCACCTAGGATAACAGTGCAACCACAAGTGCTATCATGGCTCTGGCTTTGGTAATTAGCTCTATATGCTTAGTGCCAAGCAACCTTACCTGAAAGATGGGCAAGAGGGGGAGCGGTATGTGCTGGCAGCCCACGTTAACATGGGGTCGTATTCTTGGCTAAGGTACTTCACCCAGGGGGCCACCACCATCGTCTTAGAAACCTTAGCGGGTTGCTTCGTATTAAGTGTATTTTGTGAAAGCCTCATAATGGATCCCTAGCCATTCACCTCGGTAGTGTCTAAGGGTCCGATCAACCCGGGCTAGATGGGATACATGGCTTGTGGGTAAAGTTATACCACCTCTGCAGAGTGTAAAACTGATATATCAGCCGTGCTCCCGGTTATGAGCGACCTGGACTCCTCACATGATAATTGAACTTGAAGATGGAATTAAATTGAGATCCGATGATCTGCCAATAACTTGCTTAAGTGGTTTCACTTAAGTCTTTTT
Organism: Zea luxurians; assembly: GCA_029449295.1. Taxonomy (NCBI): domain Eukaryota; kingdom Viridiplantae; phylum Streptophyta; class Magnoliopsida; order Poales; family Poaceae; genus Zea; species Zea luxurians. Next base: position 134,317,431 of record JAOPSE010000008.1, read on the forward strand.
GTTATATTCATATTCCTTTGTTTAAATGGGATATTTGGGATTCACACTTATTAGTAAGACAGGTGTTGTTAATAAAATGTTGACCAACTAAAATGCTTACTGCTCAAACTTAGCCTCACCTTGTTATACCTGCATTAATTTTTCCCCCACTTGCTGAGCCCCGACCATAAGTGAGCTCACCCTTGCTTATTTTGATCAGAGGGTGATGCTGGAGACTTTGATGGAGTTTTTGACGATGAGGAATTCTAAGTCTAACGATACGCCGGTCAACTTCCTGTGGAAGATTGCTCAGTTGTTTATTTCCGCTTTACTTTGATGTGATACTTGTTCAAGATACAGTATTTCAGATGATGTAATAAAGTATTATACTCTCTTTACGCCTTTATTGCATTGTCTTTTGATATATTACACTTGTGACGTCAACATATGTGTGGAAATGGATCCTGGCACACATATGGTATGCGCTCGGTTCTACCCCCTAGAACCGGGTGTGACAGAAGTGGTATCAAAGCTATGCTGACCCTAGGTCGTTAGATTAGTTAGAAATGGAAAGCCTAGTTGTTCAAAACTTGCTAATTCCATTCCTATAAATTCCTTTATCAGTCTTACCACTTTGAAATTCAACTGAGTTGACACTTCTCTTGTAGATGGTTCGCACTCTCCAAACTACCCGCGTCAACACCAGCTACACCCCTCAGCCCCGGCAGATCCCGATCTACCCAGTGGTAGTCGAGGAAGTTCTAGCGAATCTCCCTCCCGTCCAAGTGGACAATGTAATCAACCTGGAGGATAGCTCGGAGGAGCAGCTGCCGACCCCCACCCCGTTGGCCGAGTCCCTGGCCTTCGCAGCTGGGTCATCGACGTCAGCATCGTCTGCACCAGCCTTCCAAACACCTGCACCTAGAGGCGATGACCCCGACGACTCCAGAGACGGTGATGACGAGGATGACGATGACAAAGTCGATGGAGAAGACGGACACATCAACGAGGAAGCTGACTACGCCCAGCAGGACAACTTCATGGGGTTTGGTCCTGTTGTCGAACATTATACATCAATGTTCAAGACGGGGCACTTCCCCAACCTGCTGCAGGAGGTGCTGCATGCGCTAGGCACCTACGTCCGCCCCCTGTACAAAACAAGGCGAGTGAGCGAGCCTCCCCGGGCTTGCTATTACATCACTCGCATCCACGTCAGGGTGATGGATGCAGGTGACAGGGGATTCTTCACTCTGTCTGCTCACGAGTCCCTGACGCCACTGTCCACCTACGCTGCCTCGGTCAGCGATGCTGCCCGTCAGATCCTGTGGTCGCTCAGCCACACCTACCGGCAGCAGCTGCAGAACACGAGGTTCAGGCATCTTCCTCAGCGCTTGCGTGGAGAAAGCTAGACCAACATTGTCCCAAGTGAACCTGGTGAGAATCGCCTCAACACCCTAGCTGGTGTAGTGGCCGGTCTCAACACCGACCTGGACAGTGCCACCCTGGACCTCTACAGGGTGCACTTGGAGCTGGAGAATGCCCATGCCAGGATTGCAGCCCTGGAAGCCCAACTGCAAGGACTGGATCCACCAGAAGCTCAGGTCCCCGCCATGGCGTTGTCTCCTCCCCGCAAGAGGCTGCGCTATGGAGAGCCCGGATCCGTCACTAGGCTGCTTTAAGTTTTAAGCTATGATGTAATAAACTAGTCTTTGCGTTAGACGATGAACATTTTTTTTTAAGTTTTCATATTAATAAATAACAACCATGTGATGGTGATTGGTTGAAATGTTTGATTTGGATCTTTGTTTGAGTGCTATGGTCTTATGGAATGATGGCCATAAGAACATATAAAATTTTTAAAACTTAAGCTATTTTCCCTCTAGAATCTTTTCTACTCCTCACTTTTTTAAGGATTTCACTTCCTAACCAATCAGATGGTGAACCCACGTCAAGGACCTAACAACCGGAACCAGCGTGGTCAACAAGCACCACCACCACCACCACCAAATCCCAATATGGAGCAGTTCATCGCCGCCCAGATGCAGATTCTGCAAGGACTCACTGCGGCTGTTCAGCAATTACAACAAAACCAACAGAATCAGCAACCCCAGCAACAGCAGTATGCACCCCCGACCAGAGATAAGCACCGGGATTTCATGAGTCATCACCCGCCGACATTCTCTCATGCGGTTGATCCTCTAGATGCCGATGACTGGCTCAAGGTCATTGGAAAGAAGCTGGACATAACTCAGTGCAACGACCGGGAGAAGGTCTTGTACGCCTCAGGAAGACTCAAGGGAGCTGCGTCCGATTGGTGGGATGCCTTCACAGCGGCACATCCCAATGCTGATACCATAACCTGGCAGGAGTTCCAAGAGAACTTCCGCGCGCACCACATCCCCTCTGGAATCATGAAGCTGAAAAAGAAAGAGTTCTTTCCCTTACTCAAGGGAATATGACTGTTAGTGAGTATCGTGATCGCTTCACTCAGCTTTCACGCTACGCACCAGAAGAGGTGGATACAGATGAGAAGCGCCAAGAGCGTTTCTTAGAAGGACTGATTGGACCTCTGAACTACCAACTTCAGAGCCATACATTCCCCAACTTCCAGACACTGCTGAACAAGGCAATTGGCCTTGACAGTAAAAGGAAGGAGCTATCTGACCACAAAAGAAAATTCCATGGTCAGTCCAGCAGGAACACCCGGCCAAACAATGCTCAAGGTTCGCAGTTCCGCTCTGGAAATCAGGGTGGAAACAATTATCAAGTACAACGCTCTGGACAGCAAAGCCAGAGAAATAATCAAAACCAGAACCAGCAAAGGAGCAACTCCCAGACCAACCAGAGGTCTGGTGGAAATTCACAGAATCGTCAAGGTGGTGCCAGTAACACGCAGGCCAGAAGCAACGCACCTGTCCAACCCAATGGCTGCTTCAAGTGCGGTGAGCTAGGCCACTATGCCAACAACTGCCCAAGGCGCAACCAGCAGACACCCCAGAAAGGCAATAATCAGAGGAATGACCAGAACACCCCCGCTCATGGATCTGCTCATAACAAGACACCACAGAACCAGAGCCGAGGAAGGGTCAATCACGTCACTGCGGAATCAGTGCCTGAGGATGCCGACATAGTGTATGGTATGTTCCTTGTTAACTCCATACCTGCATCAGTTTTATTTGACTCTGGAGCATCACATTCATTTATAACTGAGTCATTTGTGGAAAAACATAACATACCTAAGTACCCTCTGAAGAGGATATTACAGATTAGTTCACCGGGAGGTGACATGAAGGCCACACACTCATGCCCTCATGTTAATATCAAGATTCAAGGAATAGATTTTACAGTCGACCCAGTGGTCCTAGGATCCAATGGGATTGATGTGATTCTTGGATGCAACTGGTTGAAAAGTTGTGATGGAGTGATACAGTGTGCCAATGGAACAATTATGTTGACAAGTCCTCAAGGTGAAAGAATCCAAGTTAACAAACAAGTCAACAGATGAAAAAGGGAAGACAGTGACCAATCACTTGGAAGAAAAGCCCTTGGAAAATATCAAAGTAGTGTGCGAATACCCAGATGTATTTCCGGAGGAATTACTAGGTATGCCACCTGACCGTGATATAGAGTTTTCTATTGAATTAGTACCCGGAACCACACCTATCTCGAAAAGACCTTATAGAATGGATGTCAAAGATTTAGTAGAACTGATGAAACAAATAGAAGAATTACTAGAAAAAGGTTTCATTCGCCCAAGTTCATCTCCTTGGGGAGCCCCAGTGCTATTTGTGAACAAGAAAGATGGTCCAAGAAGAATGTGTGTTGATTATAGAAGTTTGAATGAAGTAACCATCAAGAATAAATACCCATTACCTCGGATTGAAGATTTATTTGATCAGATGAAAGGAGCTAAGATATTCTCGAAGATAGATCTGAGATCGGGATATCATCAGTTAAAGATTCGAGCAGAAGATGTACCCAAGACAACCTTCACGACAAGATATGGATTATATGAGTTTTTGGTCATGTCGTTTGGACTGAGTAATGCACCAGCATACTTTATGAACTTGATGAATAAAGTATTCATGGAATATCTAGATCAGTTTGTGGTCGTATTCATTGACGACATACTGATATATTCTCCGAATGAAGAAACACATGCAGATCATCTAAGGCTAGTCCTACAAAAGCTTCGTGACAACCAGCTATATGCAAAGTTCTCGAAGTGTGATTTTTGGCTTAAGGAAGTTGCTTTCTTAGGGCATATCGTTACCGATGGTGGAATTAAAGTGGACCCAGGAAAGATAAGTGAGATACTAGATTGGAAGCCACCGAAGGATGCGTCCAAGATCAGAAGTTTTCTTGGATTGGTAGGATACTATAGAAGATTTATTGAAGGTTTTTCCAAGTTAGTGAAACCACTTACCTCTCTACTGGAGAAAGGCAAAGAGTTCAAATGGGATGAAGCTTGCCAGAATTGGTTTGAAGAACTCAAGAAAAGGTTAACCACTGCACCAATACTGGTAATGCCAGACATCCACAAGGGATTTGATGAGTATTGCGATGCATCACACCTTGGCCTTGGATGTGTGCTAATGCAAGAAGGAAAGGTGATTGCTTATGCTTCAAGACAGTTGAGGAAGCATGAAAAGAATTATCCTACGCATGATTTGGAACTAGCTGCCGTAGTGCATGCTTTGAAGATTTGGAGGCACTATATGATTGGAAACAAGTGCAAAATCTTCACAGATCACAAAAGCCTGAAATGTATATTCACTCAGAAGGAACTCAACCTCAGACAAAGAAGATGGCTTGAGTTGATTAAAGATTATGATTTGGAAATACAATATCACCCCGGAAAAGCAAATGTAGTAGCTGATGCTTTGAGCCGTAAGGGTCAAGTGAACAACATCACCACTCATTTGATGTCACAGGAATTGTGCTGGGAAATAGAATGACTCAATCTTGGAGTGCTCAATAATGTAGAAGCAACGGTGATGGAAGTCGAATCTACTTTGGAAGAAGAGATTCGTAAAGGACAAGAGTCCGATGAGAAAATTAAGGAAATTAAAGCTTTGATTGGTTTGGGTAAAGCCCCAGATTTCACGGAAGATGAACAAGGCACAATATGGTTTAAGAAGAGAATCTGTGTACCCGAAATCGAGCACTTGTGCCAACTTATTTTGAGAGAAGCTCATGATTCAGCTTACTCTATTCACCCTGGAAGTACAAAGATGTACCAAGATCTTAAGGAAAAGTATTGGTGGTATGGATTGAAAAGAGATGTTGCTACTCATGTTGCATTATGTGACGTGTGTCAGCGAGTTAAAGCTGAACACCAAAGACCAGCAGGATTGCTACAACCTATCAAGGTACCGAAATGGAAATGGGAAGAAATCAGTATGGATTTCATAGTTGGACTACCCCGTACTCGAGATGGCTATGATTCAATATGGGTCATAGTAGACAGGTTAACTAAAGTAGCACATTTTATACCTGTGAAGACAACTTACTCAGGAGCCCAGTTAACAAAGTTATACATGTCGAGGATTGTTTGTCTGCATGGAGTACCGAAGAAGATCGTATCAGATCGAGGAACCCAGTTTACCTCACGCTTTTGGAAAAGACTACATGAGTCCATGGATACCAAGCTAAACTTTAGTTCAGCTTATCATCCGCAGATGGATGGGCAAACAGAAAGGACAAACCAAGTATTAGAAGATATGCTAAGAGCTTGCGCTCTAAAGCACGGTTGAAGCTGGGATAAAAGTTTGCCTTATGCAGAATTTTCGTATAACAACAGTTATTAGGCAAGTCTAAAAATGGCACCGTTTGAAGAACTTTATGGACGGAAGTGTAGAACACCACTTTATTGGAATCAGACTGGAGAAAGTCAAGTATTTGGTCCAGAAATTCTCCAAGAAGCCGAAAAGCAAGTGCAAATTATCAGAGAAAATCTGAAGACAACACAATCAAGACAGAAGAGCTATGTTGATAATAGAAGAAGAGAGTTGATGTTCGAAGTAGGAGACTTTGTCTACCTTAAAGTTTCACCGATGAGAGGAATGAAAAGGTTTAAGGTTAAAGGAAAATTATCACCTCGCTATATTGGCCCATTCAAGATTTTGGAAAGAAAAGGTGAAGTAGCCTACCAATTAGAGCTACCCGATAGTTTATCAGATGTGCATGACGTATTTCACGTATCACAACTTAAGAAGTGCTTAAGAGTACCAGAAGAACAGTTACCCATGGAAGAACTGAATGTCAATGAAGATTTGACTTATTCGGAGTACCCGGTCAGAATTCTGGAAACATCTCGCAGAATTACACGGAGTAAAGTCATTAACATGTGCAAAGTTCAGTGGAGTCATCATTCGGAAGATGAAGCCACTTGGGAAAGAGAAGATGAACTCAGAGCAGAATTTCCTCAGCTTTTCTCAGAAGTTTCTTAATCTCGAGGACGAGATTCTTTTTAAGAGGGGTAGGTTTGTAACACCATAAAAGCCATCAATTAAAATAATGAATTTAGTTATTATATTAATTAGGGTCATATTTTTTTTAAGTGTTTATTACTTATTTGCATTTTGAATCAATTTTCGTTGTGTGCGCTTGATTGATTATCGGATGTTTATTATCAGGTATTCGTAAAAAAGAGATCCTAGTAATTAAATAATAATTGAGAAATATAGTAATTATTAGTCTAAAAACAAGTATTCTATTTATAAATATTTTTGGTGGATTTTTTATGAATTTTTGAGCTCTTTAAATAATTATTTCAGAATTAAAAAAAAAACAAAACCTACACAGCCGGCCCACTTGGGGCCCATGCCCCAAACCCTAGCGAGCACCGCGCGCTCGCTCACTGGCAAAAGCCAGCAGCCGCCGCCGCTACCACTCCCTCTCTCCTCTGTCTATTCTCTCTCTCTCTCCTCTCATCTCCCTCATTTCTCTGCTCTCTCACGCGAGCAGCCGGCCGAGCAGCCGTTAGCCCGACGACCGCGCGCCTGCCCCGGGCCCCACCGCGCGACGCGCCGCGACGCCCGGCCTCCCCGCGCGAAGCCGCCCCACCCTGCGCATTGGAGCCTCCGCGCCTTGCCCTGCTCTCTGCCGCGCGTCCAGGCATCACACAAGCCAAGCGACGCCGAGCAGCAAGCGCGCGAACCCACGAGCGAGCACCCGAGCCGACGCCCGCGCGCGAGCAGCACGCCGTCCACCTGCGAGACCGCGCGTCCGTTTCTTGCATTATGGACTTCATTTCTTCCGTTTCTCCTCCCCCATTCCTCACACCATTGATGCCGAGAAGAAACTGACGTAGTGATGGTCATGAAGGCAGCAGCGCCCCATTCAAGCTCCCTGGCAGACTCTTTCTCTCCCTCTCTCTATAAAAGGCAGCAGAGGCCTCTCCATACTCTCCTACCCAAGCTCGCCTCTCTCTCTAGCACTCCTCGCTCATCGCTAGTGTCGTTGCCGTAGTTCGTTGCCGTTCGTCGCAGGAGTTCACCGGAGCCACGCACTCGCTGTCTGTATTCGAGCCCTGCTCTCCGTCCGGTCGAAAACCGTCGATCCATCCCCGTCACACGCACGAACCCGAGGTTGATGACGACCCAAATTTATTTTTTGTATTTTATAAAGTACTTTTTGATTCGATTCATGAGTTGTATATTTTGTTTGTTGTAATATGAACACATGTGATTCCGATTTATGTATATGTGGGCGTTATGGAATTTATTAGAGATATGCGATTAGTAGTGCACCGTGTTATTTCATGTTAATCGACGCGTTGATTTTGGTTTAGAGAAATATGACGTAGATTTAATAGTCACACGTTGGTGATAAAAATACTAGATAAGAATTTATAGTCAAATTTGGTCACGATAAATTTTAGAAATTATTTGGAGAATTATAGGTGCATTTTAAATGGATTTGGAAAATGGTATAGATGTCATATGAATATTATAGGATTTTAGATGATTTATCTAATTATTTTATTAGCATTTTCTTTTTAGAAAGAAAAGAGAAAAGATCACCAGTAGTGTGGTAAATAGATTTTTGCTAGTTAAATAATCTTGTTCGCAAATTGAGCACTTAGATTTTTAGAGTAAGCAAAATACTAGTTTATGTCAAAATATCCTCACTTGTGTTATAAAAAGTCCAATTACCAATTTATGTAGATTTTTAGAATATTAATATTATTAAATGCATTTTTGCTATACTAACTAATTTGATCTAGAAGTAATAAAAGGTATTAATTTATTTATTAGTATTAAAAGACAATAAGTATTATTTATCTTCATTGATGATGTTAAAATAAATTAATACTAGTTAAAATTATATTCATTGCACCCACTCATAAATTCACCATTACGATTCACATTAATAGCTATAATTGAATTAATAAGTATTTATGCGATTAGGACGAATTTAAGATGTGATTAGTGCGATATGTTAATGTGTGTTTAATGACGTATGTTTATGAAATGGTGCATGTTTGTTTATTGGTTTATGCTTTATTTTTGTATGTGCGCTATGCGACTCTATTATAAGCCGACTCTGCGGTAGGCGAACCAATTTCGTTCGAGGATGATCTGCAGGACTCGCTTGAGCAAGGCAAGTGGATTCTCCCTCTGCATATTCTGTTTGTACCTATTCATTGCATATAATAATGTTTACTTTTTGGTATACTGCATAATTTGATGGATTTTACCTAATTAAGGATTTCCTAGACTTACTACCTGTATTCCTTGTTTAACCTGGGAAAATTATTAAGCTGTGCAAAATTTATGCTACCGCTCAACTTAATGTTTTCTTAATGACACTCATTACTTGGTTTTAATGTTCCAAAGATTTAATTGACAATTATGACATTAACCCGATGGTTAAAACAATATTATTTCAAATTAATTGGAACATGGAGTGACCACCCAGGATAACAGTGCAATCACAAGTGCTATCATGGCTCTGGCTTTGGTAATTAGCTCTATATGCTTAGTGCCAAGCAACCTTACCTGAAAGATGGGCAAGAGGGGGAGCGGTAGGTGCTGGCAGCCCACGTTAACATGGGGTCATGTTCTTGGCTAAGGTACTTCACCCAGGGGGCCACCACCATCGTCTTAGAAACCTTAGCGGGTTGCTTCATATTAAGTGTATTTTGTGAAAGCCTCATAATGGATCCCTAGCCATTCACCTCGGCAGTGTCTAAGGGTCCGATCAACCCGGGCTAGATGGGATACATGGCTTGTGGGTAAAGTTGTACCACCTCTGCAGAGTGTAAAACTGATATATCAGCCGTGCTCCCGGTTATGAGCGACCAGGACTCCTCACATGATAATTGAACTTGAAGATGGAATTAAATTGAGATCCGATGATCTGCCAATAACTTGCTTAAGTGGTTTCACTTAAGTGTTTTTGTTATATTCATATTCCTTTGTTTAAATGGGATATTTGGGATTCACACTTATTAGTAAGACAGGTGTTGTTAATAAAATGTTGACCAACTAAAATGCTTACTGCTCAAACTTAGCCTCACCTTGTTATACCTGCATTAATTTTTCCCCCACTTGCTGAGCCCCGACCATAAGTGAGCTCACCCTTGCTTATTTTGATCAGAGGGTGATGCTGGAGACTTTGATGGAGTTTTTGACGACGAGGAATTCTAAGTCTAACGATACGCCGGTCAACATCCTGTGGAAGATTGCCAGTTGTTTATTTCCGCTTTACTTTGATGTGATACTTGTTCAAGATACAGTATTTCAGATGATGTAATAAAGTATTATACTCTCTTTACGCCTTTATTGCATTGTCTTTTGATATATTACACTTGTGACGTCAACATATGTGTGGAAATGGATCCTGGCACACATATGGTATGCGCTCGGTTCTACCCCCTGGAACCGGGTGTGACAAGTTTGGAGTGCAGGTACCTAAGGTAGAGGATGACGGCTACGACTCGAACGAAGTTGCCCAAATCCAGCACTTTAACTCCCAAGCAACTACTATACTCCTCGCCTCCTTGTGTCGAGAGGAGTATAATAAGGTGCAAGGGTTAAAGAGTGCTAAGGAGATTTAGGACGTACTCAAGACCATGCACGAAGGAGATGAGGTGACCAAGATCACCAAGCGGGAGATGATCGAGGGGGAGCTCGGTCAATTCGTCCTCAACCAAGGAGAGGAGCCACAAGCAATGTAAAACTGGCTCAAGACCTTGGTAAACCAAGTGCGCAACCTCGGGAGCACCAAATGGGATGACCATGAGATGGTCAAGGTTATTCTTAGATCACTCTTATTTCGTAATCCTACTCAAGTTCAATTAATACGTGGTGATCCAAGATATAAGCTAATGTCTCCCGAGGAAGTGATAGGAAAGTTTGTGAGCCTTGAACTAATGGTCAAAGGCTCCAAACACATTGTGAACTTGGAGCAAGGCTCCTCCTCCACACCCGAGGTGCAACCCATCGCATTCAAAGCGATGGAAGAGAAAGAAGAGTCTACATCAAGTAGGCTCTCCATTGACGCCTCCAAGCTCGACAATGAGGAGATGGTGCTCATCATCAAGAGCTTGCACCAAATCCTCAAGCAAAGGAGAGGGAAGGACTACAAACCCCGTTCCAAGAGGGTGTGCTACAAGTGTGGTAAGCCCAGTCATTTTATCGCCAAATGTCCTATGTCTAGTGATAGTGACAGGGGCGACGACAAAAAGGGGAAGAAGAAGGAGAAGAAGAGGTATTACAAGAAGAAGGGCAGCGATGCCCACATGTGTCGAGAATGGGACTCCAATGAGAGCTCCATCGACTCCTCCTCCGACGAGGATGCCGCCAACATCACCGTCAACAAGGGTCTCCTCTTCCCCAACGTCGGCCACAAGTGCTTCATGGCAAAGTATGGCAAAAAGAAGGTACAACCTAGAACCACCCCAAGTATACTACATCTAGTGATGAGGGTAGTTCTAGTGAAGATGAAGATGATTTGCTCACTCTTTTTGCCAACCTTAACATGCAACAGAAAGAAAAATTAAATGAATTGATAGCCAAGAGGAATTCCTTATTAAAGAAAATAAGAAGCATGTAAAAGTAAAAAATGCTTATGCTCAAGAGATAGAAAAATGTGAAAACTTGACTAAAGAGCTTAGCATTTGTCATGACACTATTTCCAACCTTAGAACTGAGAATGCTAATTTAATTGCTAAGGTTGAAAAGTTAAATGCTTGTAGCGATTCAATTGTCAGTCTTAGAAATGAAAATGCTAGTTTACTTGCTAAGATTGATAAATTGAATGAATCTATTTCTAGCCTTAGAACTGAGAATGATAAATTAATTTCTAAGGCTAAAGATTTAAATGTTTGCAATAATGCTATTTTCAGTCTTAGAAATGAGAATGCTATTTTACATGCTAAGATTGATGAATTAAATGTTTGCAAACCCTCTACATCTACTGTGATCATGTTTCCATTTGCACTAGATGTAGAGATGTTAATGTTGATGCTATAAATGATCACATTGCTTTAATTAAACAACAAAATGATCATATGGCTCAATTAACTGCTAAAATCAATGAGCATGAGATTGAGAATGAAAATTTTAAATTTGCTAGAAGCATGCTCTATAATGGGAGATGCCATGGCATTAAGGATGTCATTGGTTTCCAACAGGGAAGCAATGTCAAGCTTAATGCCCTTAAAAGATTGTCTAATTTTGTTAAGGGCAAGGCTCCCATGGTTTAGGATAATGAAGGTTACATTTTATATCCTGCTAATTATCCTAAGTACAAAATTAGGAGAATTCATGCTAGAAAACCTCATAATGTTTCTCACCATGTTTATATGTATAAAAATGAGGCATCTAGCTCTAGGCATTCTACACATGTTAAAATGCCTAAAAAGAAAACTCCTGCTGCATCAAATGAGCATAATATTTCTTTTAAGACTTTCGATGCTTCTTATGTTTTAACTAACAAATCAGGCAAAGTAGTTGCCAAATATGTTGGGGGCAAACACAAGGGTTCAAAGACTTATGTTTGGGTACCCAAGGTGCTTGTTTCTAACGTGAAAAGACCCACGACTGTTTGGGTACCTAAGAACAAGGCCTAAACTATTTTGCAGGTTTATGCATCTAGGGGCTCAAGTTGGATCATTGATAGCGGATGCACGAACCACATGACAGAGGAGAAAGGAATGTTCTCCTACGAGAAAAGCGAAGATCCCCAACTAGCTATCACATTCAGGGATGGAAATCAAGGTTTGGTCAAGGGACTTGGTAAAATTGCAATATCACCTGACCATTCTATTTCCAATGTTTTTCTTGTAGACTCTTTAGATTATAACTTGCTTTCAGTTTCTCAATTATGCAAAATGGGTTACAACTGTCTCTTTAGTGATGTAGGTGTTACTGTCTTTTGAAGGAGTGATGAATCAGTAGCATTTAAGGGAGTGTTAGAGGGTCAGCTATACTTAGTTGATTTTAATAGAGCTGAACTTGACACTTTCTTAATTGCTAAGACTAATATGGGTTGGCTCTAGCATCGGCGACTTGCCCATGTTGGGATAAAGAATCTTTACAAACTTTTAAAGGGAGAACACATTTTGGGACTAACAAATGTTCATTTTGAGAAAGACAGGGTTTGTAGCGCATGTCAAGCAGGAAAGCAAGTTGGCGCTCATCATCCACACAAAAACATAATGACAATGGACAGGCCACTGGAGTTATTCCATATGGATCTATTCGGCCCGATAGCTTACATAAGCATCGGTGGGAGTAAGTACTGTCTAGTTATTGTGGATGATTATTCTCGCTTCACTTGGTTGTTCTTTTTGCAGGAAAAATCACAGACCCAAGAGACCTTAAAAGGATTATTGAGACAGGCTCAAAATGAGTTCGACTTAAGGATCAAAAAGATAAGAAGCGATAATGGGACGGAGTTCAAGAACTCTCAAATTGAAGGCTTTCTTGAGGAGGAGGGCATCAAGCATGAGTTCTCTTCTCCATACACACCTCAACAAAATGGTGTAGTGGAGAGGAAGAATAGAACTCTATTGGACATGGCAAGGACCATGCTTGATGAGTACAAGACACCGGACCGGTTTTGGGCCGAGGCGATTAACACTGCCTGCTACTCCATCAACCGGTTATATCTATACCAAATCCTCAAGAAGACATCTTATGAACTCCTCACCGGTAAAAATCCCAATGTCTCATATTTTAGAGTCTTTGGTAGCAAATGTTTTTTACTTGTTAAAAGAGGTAGAAAATCTAAATTTGCTCCTAAGGTTGTAGAAGGCTTTTTACTAGGAAATGACTCAAACACAAGGGCATATAGAGTCTTCAACAAATCCACTGGATTGGTTGAGGTTTCTTGTGACATTGTGTTTGATGAGACTAATGGCTCCCAAGTGGAGCAAGTTGATCTTGATGAACTAGATGATGAAGAGGCTCCATGCATCGTGCTTAGGAACATGTCCATTGGGGATGTGTGTCCTAAGGAATCCGAAGAGCCTCCACATGCACAAGATCAACCATCATCTTCCATACAAGCATCTCCACCAACCCAAAATGAGGAACAGGCTCAAGATAATGAAGAAGAAGATCAAGAGGATGAGCCACCTCAAGAGGAGGGCAATGATCAAGGGGGAGATGAAGATAATCAAGACAAGGAAGATGAAAGTACAGGGTCAAAGACCGCCACACCCAAGAGTCCACCAAGCGATTCAAAGAGATCACCCCGTCAACTCCATTCTTGGTGATATTCATAAGGGGGTAACTACTCGATCTCGAGTCGCACATTTCTGTGAACATTACTCTTTTGTTTCCTCTATTGAGCCTTATAGGATTGAGGACGCATTAAGAGATTCGGATTGGGTGATGGCAATGCAAGAGGAGCTCAACAACTTGTCGAGGAATGAGGTATGGCATTTAGTTCCACATCCTAATCAAAATGTTGTAGGTACCAAGTGGGTATTCCGCAACAAGCAAGATGAGCATGGTGTGGTGATAAGGAACAAAGCCCGACTTGTGGCCAAAGGTTATTCACAAGTCAAAGGTTTGGATTTCGATGAAACTTATGCACCTGTAGCTAGGCTTGAGTCAATTTGCATGTTACTTGCCTATGCTACTTAGCATGGCTTTAAGCTTTACCAAATGGACATGAAAAGTGCCTTCCTCAATGGACCAATCAAGGAAGAGGTCTATGTTGAGCAATCTCCCGGCTTTGAAGATAGTGAGTACCCTAACCATGTTTATAAACTCTCAAAGGCGCTTTATGGGCTCAAGCAAGCCCCAAGAGCATGGTATGAATGCCTGCGAGATTTTCTAATCGCTAATGGCTTAAAAGTTGGCATGGCTGATCCTACTCTCTTTACTAAAACTGTTGCAAATGATTTGTTTGTATGCCAAATTTATGTTGAGGATATTATATTTGGGTCTACTAACAAATCTACTTGTGAAGAGTTTAGTAGGATCATGGTACAAAAATTCAAGATGTCAATGATGGGGGAGTTGAGATACTTCTTAGGATTTCAAATCAAGCAACTCCAAGATGGCACCTTCATTAGCCAAACAAAGTACATTCAAGACATACTAAACAAGTTTGGAATGAAGGACGCCAAACCCATCAAGACACCCATGGGAACCAATGGGCATCTCGACCTAGACACGGGAGGTAAATCCGTAGATCAAAAGGTATACCAGTCAATGATAGGATCTTTACTCTATTTATGTGCATCTCGACCGGATGTTATGCTTTCCGTATGCATGTGTGCAAGGTTCCAAGCCGATCCTAAGGAAGTTCACCTTAGGGCCGTGAAGAGAATCATGAGATATTTAGTTTACACTCCTAAGTTTGGGCTTTGGTACCCTAAGGGATCCACTTTTGATTTAATAGGTTATTCCGATGCCGATTGGCAGGGTGTAAAATTGATAGGAAGAGCACATCATGGACTTGTCAGTTTCTGAGGAGATCCCTGGTGTCTTGGGCTTCAAAGAAACAAAACTCAGTAGCTCTTTCTAGCCGAAGCCGAGTATATTGCCGCAGGACATTGTTGTGCACAATTACTTTAGATGAGGAAAACCCTGAGGGACTATGGCTACTAATTGAGAAAAGTCCCTCTCCTATGTGATAATGAGAGTGCTATCCACATGGCGGAGAATCCCGTTGAACACAGCCGCACTAAGCACATAGACATTCGATATCACTTTCTGAGGGATCACCAATAAAGGGGGGATATCGAAATAGCTTATGTTAACACCAAAGATCAATTAGCCGATATCTTCACCAAGCCTTTAGATGAGAAAGCCTTTAGCAAACATAGGAATGAGCTAAATATACTTGATTCTCGAAATTTTGATTGAAACATTGCACACATAGCTCATTTATATACCTTTGATCATATCTCTTTCTTTTGGTACATATACACATTTCTTATTCTTCTTGTGCCAAGACTACGACTAATGTGTTTTCAAGTGTATTTCTATACTAAGTCGTAGACTGAAAGGGAAATGGAGTATTCGGCAAAGATAACGCTTCCACTCAACTCCACTAGTATTACTTACCCTTTGCCGGTATTCTGCCATCTCTCCGATTGGTATACTCTTTCACTCATATTTATTTATACCAATGGGGGAGAAAATATCAAAGGGCTCCAACGTTCTCCGTTTTGGCGCTTAATGCCAAAGGGGGATAAAATATTAAGCCCAAAGCAAAAGGACCGCACCACCACCATTTCAAAATTTTCGAAATGAAAGATTTTATTGGTATTTACAAATGTTTGTTTTTCAATTAGTACTCAAGACAATTTCTTCAATTGGTAGAATTTCAAAATTGGTATCTATGCTTATGAAATTAAGATTTCAAAATTGGTACCCATTTCAAAACCATCTTGAAAGCTAAGAGGAGAATTTCATTTAGGGGGAGCTTTTGTTTAGTCAAAGGAAAAGCATTTGAAACAGGGGGAGAAATTTCAAATCTTGAGAATGCTTCTTACAATCTTATTCATATACCTTTGACTATTTGCAAAAGAGTTTTGAAAAGAATTTGAAAAATATTTGCAAAAACAAAACATGTGGTGCAAATGTGGTCCAGAATGTCAAATAAAAGAAAGCAATCCATTCACTCGTATTCATATGCAATTAGACCTTCATATTGGTTTTAATTCTAAGCAACCTATGCACTTATCATTTGCAAACTAGTTCATTTCTACACTTCATATACTTGCTTTGGTTTGTGTTGGCATCAATCACCAAAAAGGGGGAGATTGAAAGGGAAATGGGGTTAACCTTTTCCCACAATTAATTTTGGTGGTTGAATGCCCAACACAAATAATGAACTAACTAGTTTGCTTTAGAATATGTGTTCTACAGGTGCATAAAGGTTCAACTCAAACCAATAAAAGATCAAAGTTAGGGATCAAATTCAAAGGAGCAAAGAAACCGAGTGTGCCCTAGTCTGGCGCACCAGACTGTCCGGTGTGCCACCGGACAGTGTTCAGTGCACTAGGGCCATACAATATCAAACTCGCTACTCTCGGGTTTCTCAGAAGCGCGCTCTACTATAATTCACCGGACTGTCCGGTGTGCCACTGGACTGTCCGGTGCACCAGCGGAGCAACGGCTACTCGGCGCAATGGTCGATTGCAAAAGCTGCTGACTCCATGAACAGTGAAGAATAGTGCGTGCAATGGCAGAGCGTAGAAGTCAGAGGCGCACCGGACAGTGAACAGTGCATGTCCAGTGCGACACCGGACTGTCCGGTGCCACTAGAAGACAAGCCTCCAATGGTCAACTGCTCCAGAACCCTAACAGTTGGGTGACGTGGCTGGCGCACCGGACTGTGTCCGGTGCACCCATCGACAGCAGCCTGCCCCAACGGCTATGTGGTGGTTGAGGGCTATAAATACCCCCCAACCACCACCACTCCAAGCATCCAAGTTTCCAGCACTTCACATTCAATACAAGAGCTAGTGCATTCACTCCAAGACACAAATCAAAAGATCAAAGCCTCTCCAAGTGCTAAAATGCACTCCAACCTCCTAGTGACTTGAGAGAGTGTTTGTTCATGTTTTTGCGCTCTTGTTTCTTGGATCGCTTTCTTCCTTCCTCTTTCTTGTTCCAATGTGACTTGTAAGCAAGGCAAGAGAAACTAAGTGTGTGGTGATCCTTGCGGGGTCTAAGTGACCCATGGAATTAAGGAGAAAGCTCACTCAATCTAGGTGACTGTTTGAGAGAGGGAAAGGGTTGAAAGAGACCCGGTCTTTGTGACCACCTCAACGGGGACTAGGTTCTTTAGAACCGAACCTCGATAAAATAAATCACTGTGTCATTCGCTTTATTTCTTGGTTGATTTGTTTTCCCTCTCTATCCCAGACTCGGATTTAATTGTAACGCTAACCCCGGCTTGTAGTTTGTGTTTTAAGTTGTAAATTTCAGATTACGCCTATTCACCCCCCTCTAGGCGACTTTCAATATTCTCATACTATTCCTTCTTTGATTTACAAAATTGAAATTCCAATCCAAGGTAAAGTTTAAGACTTCAAATTTAATACATACTCAAAATCAATCATGATGTAGTAGATATCTATTAACTCTAATTAATTTATTTGTTTGAAAATTGTTTGAAATATGAAACACATTCATATTGTTCCTTTCTTTTTAGGATAATAGTACTTTGATTGTGGGACAAGAACTAAAAGTCACTTCAAAATTAAATACTCATGTAAATGAGTGCTTATGGTGCATCATTAAATGAAATGAATAGTCATTTAGTTGAATTGAAAACCTTTCCCCTACTTCTTTTCTAATATAATTCTTGGTTTTCAAAATTCAGTCCTCAATTTTCAATATTCAAGTATAATTTGAGATATCTGAATTTACTATTTTATTTCTTCATATATTTATTTTATTATTATTACTTTTTTTCTTATACAGATTTTTGGGCCTTACACATGAAGATTAAAAGGAAGGAGTTTCTATCCCTCAAATAGGGAGGTATGTCTGTAAGCGAATATAGGGACAAATTTATTCAGCTATCTCGATATGCTCCTAGGGAAGTTGAGGATGATGAGAAGAAGTAGGAGCTCTTTCTGGAAGGTTTGATTGGACCACCACAATACCAACTGGTATCGCACACATTCCCGTCCTTCCAAAGGCTACTCGACAAAGTTGTTGTTGTGGAAAATAAGAGGTTTGAGTTTGGAGAAAAGAGAAGGGCTGCCAACCAGGGACAAGTTGGGAGTAGTACCCATCCCAGATATACTACTACTCAAAGTACACCTGCTCGTGGTAGTTTCGGGCAGCAAACTCAATAGACACAAACTGCTCCTCCGCAAGCAAGCACTCTAACTAGACCTGTTGCTCCTAATACATCCAAAAACAGGTCATGCTTCAAGTGTGGACAGTCTGGGCACTATGCCAACTACTGTCTCAACAGGGCTGCTTATACTACTCCAGCTTCGATGAAACAGGGGCAGGCCTCAGGAGGCAAGAGTCAGCCCTTATCGGTCAACCGGGGGCAAGTCCACCATGCAGAAGTAGAGGCTGAACCTGGTGAACCTGAAAACCAGGAAGAAGTGCTGGTTGAAGATGAAGAAATTGGTGAAGAATGCAATGAGCAGTAGGATTAGGATAAATATAAATACATAAATATATATATAATTTTAAAGCACTATTTGTAAGACCTAAATATTAATTTAGTTAGTAGCTAGTATTTTACTATTTTAGAATAACAATATGGTCTATTTGACCCTATGTGTTACTAATAAGTTATGCATCATATTGAGATTTTTGTTTATGCATATGATCTGAGACAATATGGTTATTCATCCTTTTTCTTACTAATCTCGAGGACGAGATTTCTGTTAGGGGGTAGGATTTGTAAACCCTGAATAATGCTTTAAGGAATTTTAGCTAGTTCTTTATTATTTTATAAGAATAATAGTAAGGATCTACAGGACTTTAGTTAATCAAAAAAAGTATTAGATTTATTTTTAGTGTGTGTCTAAGTGTTAAGACATGTTCCTTTTAAATCAATAGATAGTGAATTATTTCACCATAATAATACCTATTGGATTATATAATAATGTGAATTTCTCGCTTATTAAATGTCATAAATAAAAATAAATACATGTGCAAAGTAAGAGAAAGGAATAAATACACATAAAATATATTTTTGCATTCATGCTATAGATTTTGGTTGTTACAAATTTAGATTTGGATAATTAAACTTTTTGAATCTGAATTCTAGGATAAATAAATAAAGAATTTCATTTGACTAAATAAATATTGGATATATAAAGTTAAATAAACCATGTATAACAGGCTAGAAATTTTGTTTGAGCACTTAAATATACTTTAAATTTGAACTCTATTTGGATTAATTCAAAATTTGAATTTGAATCTAATATGAAACTAGGAAAGAAAAACAGAAAAAATGAAGCTGTTACCTGCTCGTGGGCCAAGACCCTTGGCCACCAGCCCATCTGACCCCATGCGCTAGCCCAAGGTGGCCACCGTCGTACCGCACCGAGCATTGACTGCGTGGGCCCCACGTTCCAGGTACTTAACTGCTCGCTGGCGCATGGACCCCATTACCCAGAATCGTCCCCATCGTTGATACGTAACGACGAACTTCGGTGGCAAAAATCCCGCTGCCAGCCATCCTGATCTCCGCGAATTCCGCGGGAGTAACTTACTTCAGCTCCTCAAAGTCCGCCGCACAGCGCTATATAACACCATTGTTTCCCTTTCCCCTCACGGTGAACCAGGCCAGTGAATCATACTACCACCATTACCGATATTAGTGGGTGACTGCCAGGGCTTGAACCAAGCGCCACCGGGTGGTTGGGGATTACTTCGCTCGTGGAAACTGCACGCCTCATCTACAGATGCGGTCATGATCAAAGCATACGGCGGTCTCTCACCGGTGTTCGGAAGACGCGGCGGACTGGCTCGAGGTCATAGGTAGAAGCTTCTGCAGCACAATATCAGGTAAGACATCTCCTCGGACGTTCTTTCTTTCCCCGCTACAAGTAGCCATTTTCTGAGTGCAGAATCGGGCACCGGTGTGTGGTCTGGTTGACCCTGTGGCAACACCGCCGCGGCCAGCCTGGCTCCGCCCCCGGGGAGCTCGGTGTTGGAGAAGAAGCTGAGGGAATCATAGATCGTGGAACGGACGCCCCGGTTTAAACCTTGTGTACCGGTTCAGTTGTTGAATCCACGCTATTGGATTTACCGTGGGCAGTTCCGATCTGATGAAGGACATTTTAGATCTGCGCCATCGGTCCTTGATCTAAGGCTCGGGACTCTGTACCAATTCATAATATTTAGTTTCTAATTTGATCTATCGGTGTGTGATCGGCCGGCCCGAATCCTAGCATACCCCCTTCGGCCAGGGATAATTGCAAAAGAGCCCTCAAACTTCTAGGAAATAAACCCGCCATCAACTAGAGTTTAAAGACTGTAACCGAAAGGTCCTGAACTTTATGCTTTAAACCCTGAGCTTCTAGAAAATTGTGGCCATAGCCCAAAAATGAATAAAATAGGTAAATTAATATAGAAAAAGGATTTCTAGTATAAAAATAATTCATAAAACTTGTTTAATTCATATTTAATTCGTTTTAACTCCAAATTGATCCATTCCAGTTGCATTAAATCCATACTAATATTGTTTATTTCCTGGTAACTTTATTTTGTTATGGAACCTAAATCAAAATTATGTCCATAATTTCTTTTGTACCCCACTCCTAAATCTTTAGAAATTTGTAACTTTATAACCGTAGCTCCGAATTTAGTGGTTCTCAAACCTACGACCTCGTAGCATTGCGTAGATTATTATTATGCAATTTGTGCTTATGTTTGGTGTGATGTTAATTTTCCTACACTATGTTTGTTTGCATTCCTATAACTAGAGCGAGGTTAAGAGTCATCTTGAAGATCATCCTGGTACTTGGAATCTCGAGTCCAAGGCAAGTTGTGCCCTTGATCACTCCTTTTTACCTAATAATGTTCATATTTAATCACTGTGACATGCTCAGGTTAATTTGATGGGACCTAATAGGTTTCCCAAGCATTGTTTATTCCTCAGCTTGCAAGCAGATGAGTTACTAGGTAGCTTTGCTATTGCTCTACTTGGTTTCGGGAAACTAATGTTTCATTATGACCATGTTACAATTATGTTGTTGTTTAATTATTGTTCATGATAAGATCATATTGCTAACTAGAACATGAAGCGACCACCTGAGAAAACAGTGCTACCACAAGGGTGGTATGGGACGCCCTTGGCTGACTAATTAGGAAAGCTAGTGGATGACTACCTTACTGGAAAGGGGCAAGGGCAGTAGGGGAGTGGTTAGTGTAGGGAGGTCCTTAGGTTGATTTTGCTTCGATGGCGGTCAGGCGAGGGATCCCTGCATTGGAGCTTCCTAGAAACTGTAGCGGGTTTACTCAAGCTAGTGGAACTTTGTAAAGGCCTCATAGTGTTACCGTGCCTCGCTTCCTTAGTAGAGGTGTATGGGATTCATGACCCCTTGGTAGATGGGTAACACGACTTGTGGGTAAATATGTGCAACCTCTGCAGAATGTAAAACTGGTATATCAGCCTTGCTCACGTTCATGAGCGGCTCGGACCCTCACATGAGTAATTTATGGAACTAAACATAATTTGTCATATGCATTGCATCGTGGGTGTTATTATCAATTATGATCTACTACTTATTTGGGTTGGTATCTACTTACACTTAGTAACTGCTAATAAAATTTTGACCAACTTTAAAAGCAATGCTCAACTTTAGCCATCCTCTTTGGTAAGCCTTACACTTCACATGAGCTCCCAGCTTTGGTGAGTTCATGCACAGTATTCCCCACAACTTGTTGAGCGATGAAAGTATGTGAGCTCACTCTTGCTGTCTCACACCCCCATAGGTCAAGAATAGGTACCGCAGGATGAGGCGCATGGAGGATGCTGTGATGATTTCATGAGAGGTCTAGGCTGTCGTCTCGCAATCAACTTTGGGGTTGCTGGATCGTTGTCTCCTTATGATGTTATTATTTATTTATTTTGTACAGAACTTCTATTATATAGTAAAGATGTGACATCCGTTTCTGTACAATGATTCATCATATGTGTGAGACTTGGTCCCAACACATTGTAATACCCAACTTTTGTAATATAAAAGAAAGGGAATAAATCTTTATGTGTATTGCCTTCTATTTCATGAGAATCATTAAGGGGCATATTTAAAGTGAATAATTTTCTAATAAAACATAAATGACCCATGCATTATGCTGGAGTTTAGTTTGTTTATGCATTTATTAAAATAGTAAGATGGATAAAAGTATAATAATAAGAGGAGAAATTGGAATTAACTCAAAGGTGCAAATTAGGAAAATTGGAGATAATGAAGAATGAGAGAAATACTATACAAAACAAAATAAATTTATGAATAAATACTTTATTCCCATACTATGTTCAACCAAACATTTAATGTGAAGATGAAATTGCCACAAACTTTGGATTTAAAGGGGAAATTGGAAATTGAATTTGGGAAGAAAGAAAAGAAAATAGAAAAGAAAAAGAAAAGAAGAAAGAAAAAGGAAACTAGCGATGGGCCCATGGGCTGACGGACCGTGCCCTTACTCTAGTGCAAAAGCACCGACAAGCGGGGTCGGCTGGTCAGACCTCTGGCACGTGTGTTCCGTGGGAGTCGCTGTATGGTGGGCCATGGCGGTCAGCTCGATCCGCTTCCTCCCAACAGAATCGCTGAGCATGGTGGAAGGCGCGATCTCGCACGCTACTGGCCAAGTCGTGCCCAGATTTCAGATCTGTCTATAAAGCCACGCTCTTGGACTCCCTTCCCTCTCCATCAAACTAGCATTGACCCCGAGACGACCATCGCAAACTCCATCGCCGCTGCGGTAACAAGAACTCGGTCCACCGCGGTGGTAAACCTACACATCCCCCGCAATCGGAGCACGTGATTGGCCGTGGAGCTTCGCTTGATCGCGGGGAAGCTGCTCGAGTCTCTCGCGAGTAGAGCTTGGGGCTGGGAACCCGCCAATTGCTCGTCGGCGTCTAGCTTTCAACACCGGGCCACACCTTCTCGGGTCGGACTTCTTCGTCGCTTGACCACCGGTGAGTACTATCTCATCGCCTCTGCTACTATCTGCTCTACCCATAGCACCGTTGGGATCAAAGTTTGATGCACGGGTTGCGAGATCAGGATCTCCGGTGATGGCGCCGCCGTCTCCGTTGATATTGTGCCGCCGCTTGGCTGGGTTGGGAACGGGGGTGATTGTGCACCATTGGATGCATGGTCTACGGTCCCGATTAGTTTTGGCGTACCAATTCAGCCGAGTCGATCTCGGCTCGAGATCAGCGGATGAACGGGCGAGGGGGGAAACGGACTTGCGGACCGTTGGATCGGTATCCAGCGCCCATGGGTTCGTACCAGTTTGTAATCTAATCCGAACCGCACACTTGTGATCGGACGGCTGGGAGTTAATAATACCCTTTCGCGATGATGGTTTTGTTAAAAAGTCCCTGACCAAAGTGCAAATCAACCCGCGGTCCACCCTCAGGGTTTTCTGTGTCTGGTTAGATTTTGCAAAATAGACCTGCACCTTTCTGGAATTTGACGCCCGGTCCAGTGAACCAAGAAAATAGTAAAAACAATATAGGAAATACTTTTTAGAGCATAAATAAATCCATAAACTCAATAAATTCATAGAAAATTCATATTAAATCTTTTTTAGTTCATTCAAGTGGCATTAATTTTGTTTCAATATTATCTATCAACTAGTAACACTGTTCAACCATGAAACTTGAATGAAAATTGTTCATTTGAGATAATCTAATCTAAGTGTTTAATAACTTCAGAAATTCATAACTAAATAAATATAACTCCAAATTTAGTGGTTCTTGTTTCTATGATCTCATTACGCAGCATAGAATATTATCATGTATTCTGCTCTGTTGTTGGGTGTGATGTTAATTTTGGCTATACTATTTATGTTTGTATTAATATGAGTAGACGAGCAAGCTACTTAGGATCTGGGGGTTCAGCAAGTGGAGACTGCTGAGCAGGAGCTCGTTGAAGGCAAGTTGTGCTCTCGATCACTTCTTTTTATACAGTCATGTTCTTTTTAATCATAATGATCTGCATAGGTTAATTTTGATGGGACCCAATAGGTTACCCTAGTTTGACTATCTTTATACCTTGATTCCACTGAACTTTTGGGTAGTACTTGCTATTGCTTTATATGGTTTTGGGTATGGAGATACATTATTCATGATCACACTTTATTATCTGTTTATTATTACTGTTCATGTTAAGATTATTATGTTAACTGGAACAAGGAGCGACCACCCAAGAAAACAGTGTTACCACAAGGGTTTAATGGGATGCCCTTGGCTGATTAATTATGAAAGCTAGTGGATGACTATCTTACCCAAAAGGGGCAAGGGCAGTAGGGGATTGGTCAGCGTAGGGAGGTCCTTGGGTTGATTTTGTTGTGATGGCGGTCAGGCAAGGGATCCCTGCATTGGAGCTTCCTATAAACTGTAGCGGGTTTTCTGAAGCTAGTAGAACTTTGTAAAGGCCTCGTAGTGTTACCTTGCCTCGCCTCCTTGATAGAGGTGTATGGGATTGGCCTTCTCTTGGCAGATGGGTAACATGACTTGTGGGTAAAGATGTGCAACCTCTGCAGAGTGTAAAACTGGTATACTAGCCGTGCTCATGGTCATGAGCAGCTCGGACCCTCACATGATTAACTTATGGAATTAAATTCAATTTGTTATTTGCATCGCATTGGGATTATTTTATTATTACTCTTATTTATTATTACTATGGTTTGATATTTACTTACACTTAGTAACTGCTAATAAAATTTTGACCAACTTATAAAAGCAATGCTCAGCTTCAACCTTTATTTTGTTGATCAGCCTTACACTTCACATGAACTCCCACCATTGGTGAGTTCATGCACATTATTCCCCACAACTTGTTGAGCTATGAACGTATGTGAGCTCACCTTTGTTGTCTACTATAAAAATTTCAAGCCATTTAGAGCAATAGAGCTATAGATCCAAAAATAACAAGCAAATCAATCATCTTTTTCCTATTTAACATGATTTAATTAACACACCAAGAAAACAGTAAATAATCTATGTGTTTTATATTTTTGTTAGCTAGAGTATGACATCATCTAAGTAGCAAAACAAGTCTCATCATTTTTGGATTTTTTAAATTAAAACTATGGAGAGAAGCAAGTTCATTTGTTTTCTAAACCAGTTTTAAATACGAATTTTCGCAGCCAAATATTTCTACTAAAACATTCCAACTTATGTATCCCCTGCATAGAGAATTTCTCAAGGATTCCAAAAAGTTCTCATTTACCCTTTTACAATTTTTCTACGGTTTTCTACGGATTTTCAAAGTCCAACACAGAATCTGTAAATTTCAGCAAAAAATAGCATACCACTAGGGGTCCACTTGTCATAGAGACGGGGTCTTCTTCCTCCATCTCACGTCCGTGCACAGGACAGACACAGGAAGTCGAGGGGGTTGGAGCATGGAGGTGGTGGCCTGGGCGTTCGACGACAGTCCCGGTGAGGTGCTCGATGACTAGGTGAAGTAAGGGGCTTGCTGTCTAGCCGCCATACGCCGACCCAACCATGGCGAGCGCCATGGCCAGTAGCTAAGAGGTGAAGGGTGTGCGCTGGTGCGGAGGAGCCCGAGCAGCGATGGTTGGGCGACGAGCTCCATGGCTGGAAGGGGATGGCGTGCATGGAGGAACTCCCCTGCATGTGCTGGACCAGAGAAGGGGGTGGCCCTCAACGTCCATGGAGAACCGGCATGCGCAGCCATGGAGGTCATAGAGGTGAGCTTGACATGGGGAGGGGGCGTCTACACAACAGGGAAGGGAGTAAGAGAGGGGGCGGCATCATCCATTGGTGGCGTGGGCGGTGGCCTGCAGAGCACTAGTTTTCTTAGAGGCAAAGAAACAAACACGTGGTGGGTGCTACAGTAGCGACTTTGGGCGGCCGGTTTTGGCTTTTGTGCTTGGAACCAGACCTTGGTCAATGTAGCAAAGTTGCTTCCCACGCAGTGCACTACAAATTTGGTTGAGGGTGATCGAGCATGTAACACCCCTGGTGTTACTGCAACTAAAACTTGAGCATGGCATCATAAACATTGGCATTGCATATGTTTGACACACCTAGAATGCATTCACTAGGTAAAAATTTCAAACAAGTTCTATTGTTATAGCATTTTGCAAATAGAACCCTGGATAGGGAACTTAACCCTAAGTAGGGATTAAAGGGTGGTAAAACCTAACCCAAATTGAGAAAACCTAAAAGCGTTAGGGGAATAGTCATAAAATGTTCCCAAGAATGAACTTGAATCACATTTATACCCCTGAGATACCAAAAATCCCATTTGAACCCTGGAAAACCCAAAGTCCAAACCCTAGGGGCCTTTGTGCAAAAACAGTGCACATTTGGATTAAAGTGTAAAAACTACAATATTAAGGCATATTAAGTCCTTTGGGTCACAAATGTGTGAATTTGCAAGTTAAACCCTAAGTTTTGGGTCTATTTGCAAAAATCACCTCTTAAGTCCTATATAGCCTAAGTCTGAATTTCTGAGTTATGGGTTCAACTTGGGAGCTTTGTAACTTTCAAATTATAGGGTTTTTACCCTAGGGCACCACATCGAAGTTGTAGACCAAACAAAGGAGAACAACTTTGCTTAAGGTTGTGAGCATAGTTGTTAAGAAAATTTGGGAGATAAATAAGCCCAAAGTTGGACTGTCAGGTTACTAAGGTCTGAATTTTCAGACAGACAGTGCAACCATTAAGACTTTGAGCATGAATTCAACTATGATTCAGCAAAATTTGCCCATGACAGCTATGACAAACTTGTAGCTAGTTTATAGCTCTACAAATTTGCTGCAGAAAATTTGTTGAGTTGCCATTTGAATTTGGGAGAAAATCGAGCCTTAATGTTGACTGTCAGATGCTCCGAAATGGGATTCTGATGGTACAGTAGCGATGTGGATCAGACCGCCAGCACGACTGTCCTCACCGCCGACGACCCCCTCCGCCGCGATTCGTGCTGCCGACGTCCCAATTCGTGCCCAGGGTGGATGGATAGCGTCGTGGGGTGAAAGATCTTCGCCGCCGGTGAGCTGGAGGTCACTCCGGTGACTCACCGCCGCACCCTTCTGCTTTGCGGCTGGAACGGATAGGCACGCCGGTGATCGCCGTTGCTTGGTCTTACGCCACGTATCCGAACCCCTCTATCGCGCCACCGTGACTCTTTACAGCCGTTAAATCATCGCCGGTGAGCTCGCCACGACTGAGGACACGAACCCACTACGCATGGGTTCTTCCTTGTTTCCGGCCGCCAGCGCTGCCCGGCCAAATTAAGCGCCACCGTCGAAGCCTCCTATAAATTGAGCCCGCGGCTAGCTCTGCAACATCATCACCTACCCAGCCACCGAGAATCGCTAACGATCGTGCACCTGTGAGCTTGAATTTCGGTTTTCCCCCAAATCAAGCTTCTGCCACCCCGAAACCAACCTCACCGCGGCCAGCCCCATTCCGGTCAGTTCATCCTCCCCTCTCTCTCGTTTAAGCTTCCTCTTATGTCTACGATGCTTGCCGACCTACGCAATTGAGCTAGGAACCCTCTGGTCGCTGGGAACACGACGGTCTAGCCGTAATGCTCCCGGTCACCGTGGCTAGAGCAAACCACTTGGCCATAGATGAAATTGGGTTGGGGGAAAGGTTTGGGATGGATCCAACTTCGTGTCAATCGCTCGGAGACCCTAGTCGTTGCCCCAATCGGCCGGTCCAGGAGCTCGCCAGAGTTCGGTTGCGCGCGACGCCGTTGGGGACCTCGCCTCGCGAAGAAATAGAAGACCGAGGGCTTTTCTGCAACCTGTCAGCGACGCAGGATAATAGTGATAGAATCCAGTTCTGATTAGCCAAAACCCTAAGGACCTCTGCGTAAAGTCGCCAGCGCACGCGCGGGCACGGGCGCGTTTTCCCTGGACCTGGGCCGCCTGGGCTAGAACCGGCCCAGTACTATTTGATATTTTTCTTTTTCTTTTTCAGTAGAGCTTTGAAAATTCGTTATAAATTGTAGAAAAATCCTAAAATTGTGAAACCAATTTTCCTAGACTTCTTATTTTCCATAGTATTTAATAAAAATAGTTTCATGATTTTTAGATTAAATAAGGAATTTTAAGGCCTTTAAACTAGCTTAAACCATTAGTTCTGGATTTTTAGGAGATAAATGGTAATTCCAAAAATGCCCAAACTTTTTATATGAGTTTTACATATTATTTAGAAGCCTTGGGTAGAATTTGGTTGAATTTGGACAATGTTTGATACATAGAACCCAAAACCCCCACCCCTGCCCTGTGAACTCCTTTACTGACTCCAGAAACCCTAAGTTCTCGGAGTTCTGTGAAGGAAAATTGTATTCAAGACCTTATATAATAAATTCTTATTATCTTTTCACTCTCATGAGCATTACATGACATTCATTCTTATATACATGACTATGTTTAGAAAACGAAGAAGAGATCGAAGTGATTGAAGAGAAGGCACCACCACCTTTGGAATCTCAGGCAGAGACTTGTCTCTACTTTGACATCTGCAGGCCTGAGCCTGACTCACCTACTAACGAAGGCAAGCCTCGGTACATTTTCCACCTCCTTGTGTTTTATAAACCTCATTCACTTGCTTGATGCATTAGGTGATAGGAGTTGATTGCTAAAACAATTCCTGCATTACCTTCCCTGATTTTGATTACCTTCCTTGATCACCGTTTTACAAAAGATTTTTGATGCTTAGCCTTGCTTTAGAAAAACAAAATGTTTTGTTTTTACAAAAGATGATGTGGCAAAAGTGGGTGGGATGTTTTCAAAAATAAAACTTGATGGTGAATCTGTCAAAGGCCTTGATGGGTTCAACATCGGAAAAGATGTACCTCTGCCAGGTACCAAACTTTGGGTTGAAATGATTAAGCTGAGACCGGGCGGGTGACTTGCACGAGAAGAGAGTCTCGGTGTAGTGTCTCCGTCTGAGTCGATTAAGGACCGTGTCGATGTAGGCCTGATGACCGAGGACCCTTTAATTGGTCACATGCCTCGTCATGGGTAAGCCTTGCCTCGGGCAGTCTAAGGCCAGAATAAGATAACACGAAATGGGCGTGGAGCGGTGGTGAGAGTAGCGTGTACCCTCCGTAGCAAGAGGCTGGATAGTGGTGTATCTGTGCTCTCAGTTTGCGTGAACCTGATCTGGTCTTAAGAACCCCGGTGGTGGGTTGACATATGCAAGGGTTAAGTGCTACATATGTCGTGTGATTGGAGATCCTCAGCTGAGTATATACGATTCGGATCACCGTACCTTCGCTGTTATGGAGACTTGGTCACTGACTTATACGTAGAGCTCCAGTAAAGATGAAGGGATTGTTGAGAAACTAGCTAGTATAGGACAAGTGTTTGAACTAGAGTAGAAAGAACTCTAGACACAGGTAATTTTACCTAACCTGAAAATAAAATTGGATTTTTAAGGATCCACTCTTAGTAAGCATTTATGCAAAACAGAGTCTGTGATCTTGAGATACCTTACCTTGACTCCCTTATAACCAACATACCCTTGAGAGTCTTTTCTTTAGTCGGGTAAGACTTACTGAGTAATTCCATACTCAGGGTTTATTCCCCCGTTGTTTTTAGGTGAAGAAGCAGCAAATTTTTGTTGCTTTTGTACCAAGGTGGTTCCACATGAAGAAAAACAAGAGTGAAGCTACGGGAGGACATGGTCCTCCATAAGAAACTTTTATGTGAGAACTTATCGGGAGGAGTTTTTGCCTCCCTTGGTATTGCAATAATACTACTCATCACTCGTTTTATAACTCTGGTCTGTAATAAGTAACTTGATCCTACTTTCGAAATAAATTTAAGTTTATGTAATCGCTTCCACATTTCTATATCTCCGATGTTCTGTAATGTCTGCAAGACGGGTGAAACATTCCTGGAAAGGTAAGAAAGAAGATACCGAACTTGTCAAGTGATTCAGGAACATCTACAGGGTTGTCTGATGTCTGTTGGACAAGGACAACTGTAGGTGGGCCTAATGACTTGGGAGGTTCCGTCACAGCTGGTATCGGAGCGAAGCCCTTCTTTGCAGATATTGTGAGGCATCTTCAAAAGGATTTTCTAAAAACTTACCTAGAAAGATTTATTCCATTCTTATCCCTTTTATCTAAAGAATCTATATGAAAGACCAGATAGGAGGAGTGCAACGTATAGAAGGTATGAATCAACTAAGGTTGGTTCTATAATTACACATGCATCATGTTAAGAATTATACTAATAAAATTTCCCCCTTAGAGAAATGCCACCGCGCACGAGGAAGACCGCGCGCAAGTCAACTGGCCCAATTGGAGTACCTCGTCATCAACTTGCCCCACGGGATGAGGATAGTAGTAGAGGAAGCAACGATCCGATTGGGGATCTTGAAGCCTGAGTAAATCAGCTTCAAGCGGAGCTTCAACGCAGGACGAACATATGGGTCGCGGATGGCGACAGAATAAATGAGTTAAGAAGTCACATCCGCCGTCTGCAGGATCAGCTTGCTGATCGAGACTTAGCGCTTGACTGGGCGGTACAGTCTCGTTCAGTGGCCTGGGCTAAAGAAGCAAAGGCTCGAGCCCGAGTCGAAGAACTTAGCTCTGCCATTGACAATCTGCAGGCGTATTGCAATACCCTACATGAGGAAGTCCATGTACTGTATTCGCAACTACATCCCAGTGCACCTATGGATCTTGTCGGGTCGGAAGCCGGACCCTCGCGCGTTGCGGGAGAAGCGCATGGTGGTGAGTTAGACCATTTTAGGCCCCCTCCTTCTATGAGGCTGGTCGATGAATGGTCTTCCACACCCGACGACGAGGCTGCCAGGAGCAACCAAAAGCAGGAATAGTGGTGTAGTAGTAGAAATAGAAGTATTGTATAATAGGTTGTATTGTTGTATACTAGGTAATGTATCCTGTTGTAAAAAAAATCGAGTCTGTAACATTACTCTTTTTGGTAATGTAAATTGGATGGTTTTGTCTTTGGCATATTATATTTGTTTCCAAATGTTTGTTTCAACAGATGCCGTCCAAGACCCGATCACAGGATGCAGCTGGAACCTCCAGTGGGAGGGAGTCTACCCCAAATCCACCTCCTGTCCCTCCCACACTTGCCGAGGCGATTGCCGCCTTAGTGAATGCGACTGCGGATAATACCCGTTTTCTGAGAGAGATGGCGGGTCAACAGTTTCAACCACAAGGTGGGCGAGGTTATCAACAGGGCCCCCGTGAAACCTCTTACTTGGACTTTTCAGAGACACGTCCACGGCTGTTTGTTAAAGCTGAAGACCCGTTAGAAGCAGACGAATGGATTCGTGTTATCGAGCAAAAATTTGGACTTCTGCGCTGTTCTGAAACTCAGAAGCCTTTATTTGCAGCCCAGCAACTGCGCGGCCCTGCCAGCACCTGGTGGGGAAATTTCGTGGCCGTTCAACCGGCCAATCATCATATAACATGGGAAGAATTCAAGGTGGCCTTCCACGAACATTATATACCAGAAGGTGTTCTTCACATGAAGCAAGAAGAATTTATGAAGCTGAAGCAAGGAGGCGATACTGTTAATCAGTATCTCAATAAGTTCAATCATCTGTCGCGGTATGCAATCGATCAAGTGAACACCGATCTGAAAAAGAAGAATTGTTTTATGAGAGGTTTAAATGATCGATTGCAAAGAAAGATGGCAACCTGCATAGATCTTACTTATGGAAGAGTTGTCAGTACAACACTGGCAGTAGAAGCGAAGTATGCAGGTGTCGAAAAATCTAAGGGATTTGGAGGTGACAGGCCTAGTCAGGGCCTGGTAAAAAGGCAACAGTTTGTTCTCTGGCCTTCCAACCAGAATCGCTCTTTCTCTCGTCCACCCTCCTTCCCATTTAAGCAGCCAATAATTATTCGTCCCAATAATGCCCTCACTGCACCAAGTCAGCCGGGTGCCCCAGGCACTCGATTCCCTGCTCTGCCCAGCTCGTCGACTGGATGTTTCAACAGTGGAAAATCTAGGCATTTCATCAAGGATTGCCCTTATCCAAAGCAAAACCTGTCAAATAAACAGCAAGGATCTAGGAATTCATCTCAAGTCAAGGGAAATACTATGGGCAAAAATACCAAGAAGACGGGACACATATATTATACACAAGTGGCCACTACACCGGACGGGGAGCCGATAATGATGGGTACGTTCCTTGTGGCCAATCATCCCGCAGTTATTCTCTTTTCTGGTGCTTCGCATACATTCATCAGCAAGAAATTTGTGGAGCAACATTGCATTTCATGCCATGAATCAAAAGAAGGGTTTAAAATTCACTCACCTAGGGGACAAATCTTTACTAGAGAAGTGGCCTATCAAGTGCCCGTAACATTGGCCGGACGGGACTTTTCTGCTAATATGATAGTTCTGAAAGGCCAAGACATAGATGTGATTTTGGGCATGAATTGGCTGGCCCAACATAAAGCAACCCTCAACATTGATCAAAGAACCATCAGGTTGAGTCATAATCAAGAGGAAATTCTCTTGTCTATCCCCGTTCCAACTCAAGCTACTGGAAGAGTTTATGAAGCCATTATATCGGAAATCAAGGATATTCCGGTAGTATGCGAGTTTCCCGATGTCTTTCTAGAGGACTTGCCTGGATTGCCACCTGAAAGGGATGTAGAGTTTGTAATTGAGTTGAAGCCTGGTACGGCTCTCGTATCTCGAAGATCGTACCGAATGCCTCCAAATGAGTTGGCAGAATTGAAGATTCAATTACAAGATCTACTTGAGAAAGGATTCATCCGGCCAAGCTCGCAACCATGGGGCTGTCCAGCCATATTCGTCAAGAAGAAGGATCAAACTTTACGGATGTGTGTGGATTATCGACCCCTGAATGAGGTCACTATCAAGAACAAGTACCCTCTTCCGAGGATTGACATTTTATTTGATCAACTGACCG
The DNA here is from genome assembly GCA_029449295.1 of Zea luxurians. NCBI lineage: Eukaryota > Viridiplantae > Streptophyta > Magnoliopsida > Poales > Poaceae > Zea > Zea luxurians. The sequence goes on from JAOPSE010000008.1 coordinate 134,350,461, forward strand.
GGGCGAGGGTATTCTCCAAGATTGATCTCAGATCGGGCTATCATCAGATCCGTATTCGGCCCAAGGATATACCAAAGACAGCATTCACTACGCGGTATGGGTTATTTGAATACCTGGTAATGTCTTTCGGATTGACAAATGCTCCTGCCCACTTCACGTATTTGATGAACTCGGTATTCATGCCCATGTTGGACAAGTTTGTGGTGGTCTTCATTGACGATATTCTAATATATTCCAAAAATGAAGAGGAGCATGCTCAACATTTACGGATCATGTTAACGCGCCTGAGAGAACATCAGTTGTATGCCAAGTTCAGTAAATGCGCGTTTTGGATGGAGGAAACTCAGTTTTTGGGACACATTCTATCTGCCAGGGGGATTGCGGTAGATCCCAGCAAAGTCAAGGACATTTTGGAGTGGAAACCCCAACCACTGTTCATCAAGTCTGATGTTTCCTTGGACTGGCTGGATATTACCGCCGATTTATACCAGATTTTTCTAAGCTTGTGAAGCCAATCACAAGTTTATTGAAGAATGATATTAAATTCAATTGGTCTTCCAAGTGTAATGAAGCTTTTGAACAATTGAAGACATTATTAACCACTGCTCCGGTATTGGCTCAGCCGGATATCACTAAGCCCTTTGATGTGTATTGTGATGCATCAGGCAGTGGTCTCGGCTGTGTATTAATGCAAGAAGGCCGAGTAATTGCGTATGCTTCAAGGCAGTTGCGCCAACATGAGGAGCATTACCCAACTCATGATTTGGAGCTAGCTGCTGTGGTTCATGCCCTGAAGATTTGGCGTCATTATCTGCTGGGTAATATCTGTCATATTTATACAGATCATAAAAGCTTGAAGTATACCTTCTCCCAGTCAGAGTTGAACATGAGACAAAGGCGATGGCTTGAACTTATTAAGGATTATGAACTGGAAATTCATTACCACCCAGGCAAAGCCAATGTAGTGGCAGATGCACTTAGCCGCAAGGTTTCCTGTCACTGTCTTACGGTGAAGACCTCTCACAATACATTATGTCAGGAGATGGAGAAGCTAAACCTGGGAATGGTCCAACAAGGAACCTTAAGTCAGCTAAAGCTGGAGTCAGTTCTCTTGCAAAGGATAATTGATGCTCAAAGGGATAACGAGGGTATGAAACACATTCGTGAGAAGATAAGGGCTGGAAAAGCCAAATGTTTCAAAGAAGATGATCAAGGTATTGTATGGTTTAATAACCGCATAGTGGTGCCGAAGAATGAAGAGGTCCGCCAGCAAATTCTGGATGAAGCACATCTTAGTCGCTATTCTATTCATCCCGGAAGCACTAAGATGTACCAAGACTTGAAGCAACATTATTGGTGGACAAAAATGAAGATCGAGATTGCACGCTATGTGGCTAGATGTGACACCTACAGACGTGTCAAGGCCATACATTTGAAAGCTGCCGGTCCATTACAGTCTCTACCAATACCAACATGGAAATGGGAAGACATAAGTATGGACTTTATTGTGGGATTGCCCAGGACCGCGAAAGGGTATGACTCTATCTGGGTTATTGTTGATCGGCTCACAAAAGTTGCTCACTTTCTGCCAGTCAAGACATCTTACCCGGTTCGTACCTATGCGGAATTATACATTGCTCGCATTCTCAGTTTGCACGGGGTTCCAAAGACTATAGTGTCGGATCGTGGACCACAATTTGTATCCAAATTCTGGGAGGAACTTCATAAATCCCTGGGTACCAAATTGCTCCACAGTTCGGCCTATCATCCTCAAACAAGTGGGCAGACCGAGAGAGTCAATCAAATACTTGAAGATATGCTGCGGGCATGTGTTCTAGACTTCTCACAAAAACGGGATGAATGTTTGCCCTTAGCGGAGTTTTCATATAATAATAGCTATCAAGAAAGCATCAAGATGGCACCCTTCGAAGCTTTATATGGACGATGATGTCGTACTCCGCTAAATTGGTCTGAACCTGGTGAAAGGTACTTATTTAAGCCTGATATGGTGAAAGAAACCAAAGAAAAGGTTCAGAAAATAATTCATAATATGAAGAAAGCCCAAGCTCGTCAAAAGAGTTATGTAGACAAACGGCGAACGCCCTTGTATTTTCTTGAAGGGGACTATGTCTACATGAAGGTTTCACCAATGAAGGGAGTATCGCGTCTCGGGATAAAAGGGAAGCCTACACCCAGGTACATTGGTCCATTCCCTGTACTTGAGCAATGTGGACCAGTGGCATATCGACTTCAGCTCCTCGAAACCTTGTCTGCTGTAGATAATGTGTTCCATGTGTCACAACTGAAGAAATGCCTTCGGGTACCAGATCGAACCGTTGAAGTGACAGATGTTGTCCTTGAACCAGACTTGACATATTTCGAATATCCTATTCGGGTCCTGGATCAAAAGGACAGGGTTACCCGGAGAAAAACTCTCAAGTTCTATAAGATACAGTGGAACCAACATTCTGAAGATGAGGCTACATGGGAAACTCAAGACTTTTTAGATAAGAATTTCCCGGGCTTTTTAGCCTCATGTAATTTGTAAAGTGTGTTTAGTTGTTGTAATAAAGAGTGAACCCCACACCACCCCTGCCTTGTACCAGAAATAAGGAAATAAAAATGTGACACATTTTTTTCCATTACTCACCCTAGGACTTTTAATCTCAGGACGAGATTCTTTTATGGGGGGAAGGATGTAACACCCCTGGTGTTACTGCAACTAAAACTTGAGCATGGCATCATAAACATTGGCATTGCATATGTTTGACACAACTAGAATGCATTCACTAGGTAAAAATTTCAAACAAGTTCTATTGTTATAGCATTTTGCAAATAGAACCCTGGATAGGGAACTTAACCCTAAGTAGGGATTAAAGGGGGGTAAAACCTAACCCAAATTGAGAAAACCTAAAAGCTTTAGGGGAATAGTCATAAAATGTTCCCAAGAATGAACTTGAATCACATTTATACCCCTGAGATACCAAAAATCCCATTTGAACCCTGGAAAACCCTAAGTCCAAACCCTAGGGGCCTTTGTGCAAAAACAGTGCACATTTGGATTAAAGTGTAAAAACTACAATATTAAGGCATATTAAGTCCTTTGGGTCACAAATGTGTGAATTTGCAAGTTAAACCCTAAGTTTTGGGTCTATTTGCAAAAATCACCTCTTAAGTCCTATATAGCCTAAGTCTGAATTTCTGAGTTATGGGTTCAACTTGGGAGCTTTGTAACTTTCAAATTATAGGGTTTTACCCTAGGGCACCACATCCAAGTTGTAGACCAAACAAAGGAGAACAACTTTGCTTAAGGTTGTGAGCATAGTTGTTAAGAAAATTTGGGAGATAAATAAGCCCAAAGTTGGACTGTCAAGTTACTAAGGTCTGAATTTTCAGACAGACAGTGCAACCATTGAGACTTTGAGCATGAATTCAACTATGATTCATCAAAATTTGCCCATGACAGCTATGACAAACTTGTAGCTAGTTTATAGCTCTACAATTTTGCTGCAGAAAATTTGTTGAGTTGCCATTTGAATTTGGGAGAAAATCGAGCCTTAATGTTGACTGTCAGATGCTCCGAAATGGGATTCTGATGATACAGTAGCGATGTGGATCAGACCGCCAGCACGACTGTCCTCACCGCCGACGACCCCCTCCGCCGCGATTCGTGCTGCCGACGTCCCGATTCGTGCCCAGGGTGGATGGATAGCGTCGTGGGGTGAAAGATCTTCGCCGCCGGTGAGCTGGAGGTCACTCCGGTGACTCACCGCCGCACCCTTCTGCTTTGCGGCTGGAACGGATAGGCACGCCGGTGATCGCCGTCGCTCGGTCTTAAGCCACGTATCTGAACCCCTCTATCGCGTCACCGTGACTCTTTACAGCCGTTAAATCATCGCCGGTGAGCTCGCCACGACTGAGGACACGAACCCACTGCGCCTGGGTTCTTCCTTGTTCCCGGGCGCCAGCGCTGCCCAGCCAAATTAAGCGCCACCGTCGAAGCCTCCTATAAATTGAGCCCGCGGCTAGCTCCGCAACATCATCACCTACCCAGCCACCGAGAATCGCTAACGATCGTGCACCAGTGAGCTTGAATTTTGATTTTCCCGCAAATCAAGCTTCAGCCACCCCGAAACCAACCTCACCGCGGCCAGCCCCATTCTGGTCAGTTCATCCTCCCCTCTCCCTCGTTTAAGCTTCCTCTTATGTCTATGATGCTTGCCGACCTACGCAATTGAGCTAGGAACCCTCTGGTCGCCGAGAACACGACGGTCTAGCCGTAATGCTCACGGTCACCGTGGCCAGAGCAAACCACTTGGCCATAAATGAAATTGGGTTGGGGGAAAGGTTTGGGATGGATCCAATTTCGTGTCAGTCGCTCGGAGACCCTAGTCATTGCCCCAATCGGCCGGTCCAGGAGCTTGCCGGAGTTCGGTTGCGCGCGACGCCGTCGGGGACCTCGCCTCGCGAAGAAATAGAAGACCGAGGGCTTTTCTGCAACCTGTCAGCGACGCAGGATAATAGTGATAGAATCCAGTTCTGATTAGCCAAAACCCTAAGGACCTCTGTGTAAAGTCGCAAGCGCGCGTGGGCGCGGGCGCGTTTTCCCTGGACCTGGGCCGCCTGGGCTAGAACCGGCCTAGTACTATTTGATCTTTTTCTTTTTCTTTTTCAGTAGAGCTTTGAAAATCCGTTATAAATTGTAGAAAAATCCTAAAATTGTGAAACCAATTTTTCTAGACTTCTTATTTTCCATTGTATTTAATAAAAATAGTTTCATGATTTTTAGATTAAATAAGGAATTTTAAGGCATTTAAACTAGCTTAAACCATTAGTTCTGGATTTTTAGGAGATAAATGGTAATTCCAAAAATGCCCAAACTTTTTATATGAGTTTTACATATTATTTAGAAGCCTTGGGTAGAATTTGGTTGAATTTGGACCATGTTTGATACTTAGAACCCAAAACCCCCACCCCTGCACTATGAACTCCTTTACTGACTCCGGAAACCCTAAGTTCTCGGAGTTCCGTGAAGGAAAATTGTATTCAAGACCTTAGATAATAAATTCTTATTATCTTTGCACTCTCATGAGCATTACATGGCATTCATTCTTATATACATGACTATGTTTAGAAAACGAAGAAGATATCGAAGTGATTGAAGAGAAGGCACCACCACCTTTGGAATCTCAGGCAGAGACTTGTCTCTACTTTGACATCTGCGGGCCTGAGCCTGACTCACCTACTAATGAAGGCAAGCCCCGGTGCATTTGCCACCTCCTTGTGTTTTAAAAACCTCTTTCACTTGCTTGATGCATTAGGTGATAGGAGTTGATTGCTAAAACAATTCCTGCATTACCTTCCTTGAATTTGATTACCTTCCTTGATCACCGTTTTACAAAAGATTTTTGATGCTTAGCCTTGCTTTAGAAAAACAAAATGTTTTGTTTTTACAAAAGATGATGTGGCAAAAGTGGGTGGGATGTTTTCAAAAATAAAACTTGATGGTGAATCTGTCAAAGGCCTTGATGGGTTCAACATCGGAAAAGATGTACCTCTGCCAGGTACCAAACTTTGGGTTGAAATGATTAAGCTGAGACCAGGTGGGTGACTTGCACGAGAAGAGAGTCTCGGTGTAGTGTCTCTGTCTGAGTCGATTAAGGACCGTGTCGATGTAGGCCTGATGACCGAGGACCCTTTAACTGGTCACATGCCTCGTCATGGGTATGCCTTGCCTCGGGCAGACTAAGGCCAGAATAAGATAACACGAAATGGGCGTGGAGCGGTGGCGAGAGTAGCATGTACCCTCCATAGCAAGAGGCTGGACGGTGGTGTATCTGTGCTCTCGGTTTGCGTGAACCTGATCTGGTCTTAAGAACCCTGGTGGCGGGTTGACATATGCAAGGGTTAAGTGCTACATATGTCATGTGATTAGAGATCCTCAGCTTAGTATAATCGATTCAGATCGCCGTACCTCCGCGGTTATGGAGACTTGGTCACTGACTTATACGTAGAGCTCCAGTAAAGATGAAGGGATTGTTGAGAAACTAGCTAGTATAGGACAAGTGTTTGAACTAGAGTAGAAAGAACTCTAGACACAGGTAATTTTACCTAACCTGAAAATAAAATTGGATTTTTAAGGATCCACTCTTAGTAAGCATTTATGCAAAACAGAGTCTGTGATCTTGAGATACCTTACCTTGACTCCCTTATAACCAGCATACCCTTGAGAGTCTTTTCTTTAGTCGGGTAAGACTTGCTGAGTAATTCCATACTCAGGGTTTATTCCCCCGTTGTTTTTAGGTGAAGAAGCAGCAAATTTTTGTTGCTTTTGAACCAAGGTGGTTCCACATGAAGAAAAACAAGAGTGAAGCTGCGGGAGGACATGGTCCTCCATATGAAACTTTTATGTAAGAACTTATCGGGAGGAGTTTTTGCCTCCCTTGGTATTGTAATAATACTACTCAGCACTCGTTTTATAACTCTAGTCTGTAATAAGTAACTTGATCCTACTTTCTAAATAAATGTAAGTTTATGTAATCGCTTCCGCATTTCTATATCTCCGATGTTCTATAATGTCTGCAAGATGGGTGAAACGTTCCTGGAAAGGTAAGAAAGAAGATACCGAACTTGTCAAGTGATTCAGGAACATCTACAGGGTTGTCTGATGTCTGTTGGACAAGGACAACTGTAGGTGGGCCTAATGACTTGGGAGGTTCCGTCACAGAGCATTTGGTGAAAGGGTAAGCGGGAAACTAAGCTCAAAGTTACTAGTGTTAGGGTGCTGATGAGGGTTAGAAACTTCCATCAAAACCCTATCAAATGGGGTCGGATGAACGCCATATTTTGATATGGTGTGCCTCTATTAGTTACTAACATCTTTATACTTAGTGAAATTCGAGTTGCTTTGCACAATTTAGAGAATGCGAGACGTCAACCCGATTGGCACCGATTCCAGACTTAGAAGGATTTGAAATTAGATTTTTATTCTGTCTTGAGGGCACTGTTTGAGATACTTAGAGATTGAATTAAGGCTACGTGTAATTGTAACATTTGTTGTATAACAAAGGTTCTACAACTTTTATTAAAGATCAAACCTCATATCTTGAATATAAATCGAAGTTTCACTTTGGTCAAAGTAATATCGTTATAAAGCTTCAAATTATATGTTTAAGGCAATCAAAGTACTTTCTCGACATTTTCTTGGCATGGACCATTAATAACTTTTGTTGTAGAGTTCATATAGAGTTGTTTGAGTAAGATGGCAAGGTTGGATTGAATTTCAAAATTTGCATTTGTTCAAACGAGCAGTTTCAAGCAAGCCTAGGATTTGTCTTCTCATGCGAGCATTTGGTTCAACTTCAAGAAATCTTTAGAATACACTTGATAGATAGTGATGAATGATGATATAGAGATAACAAGTCGATTTGCATAAGAATTAATTAGAGGTTGGCACACTAGAGATTCCGCTGGAGAATGCGGATTCAGACTATGTATTTGGACATAGACCGAATATCGAGAAAGCGGATTCGGGCACAGATCGGATAACATAATAACTATCGAGAGTCCGAATAAATGAGTCTAGACAGGATTTGCGAGGCAAGATTGACTTTCAAGTTTGCATTTGCTTCAAGAAATAAAGTTTTAACAGGCTCCAAATTTGGCCGTTCTTGAGATCGAATTATTCCAAACTCGGTGAAACTTTCATGAGTAACTTGATAAATGGAGATAAATGTGATCAAGAAATAGAAATTTCCACTAATGATCCGAGCTAGGGACAAATCTCATGACGTAACACGAAATAGACACCAGGGGTCTCACAGCACACTTTACCCATGAGTCATGATTCCTTTTCTACCCGAGGATTGCTACTCCCCATTGATCACTTCCAAGGTTTACTGGTAGGGTTTGACTAGTTAGCCTTTACAAAGATTCAATAGAGGAATAGCCATCCGTTAGGATTCTCTGAGTTTAATAAACAAAGTACCTCTCCCCGCAAGAGGGTGACTGACGAAAACCAAAATGAAAGAACCTCGGCACCCAGCCTCGATAGAGCAAGCACTATGCCTCAGACCTGATTGACGGCATGTCGGCGAAGCAGCTATGCCTATAGCTCCTAAAATTAATTAGCTAAGGGCATCCCATACCACCCTCATGGTTGCACTGTTTTCTCGGGTGGTTTATCAATGAATAGGTCCTTATGGAGAGGTACTTCGGAAACAACTCGAGCCCCATTTAGTGTCATAAGCTCATCATCATATCCATAATAGAAACACCATATCATAAATGGTCTCATCATTTTCATTGATTAAAGTATAACGCTAGCATAATGTTGATCATAATAGCTTAACCCAAAAAGGTAATAAAGGACAGGATAAATAGAAAGCTAGTCAGTTCTTAGGTTGATCTTGTTATGCGGGAGAATGAATTATTAAGTGAATAGGACATAATAGGTCAGAGGACACTTGCCTTCACCAAACGGATGCTCAAGGTCTTCAACTGTCATGCCCAGATTTAAGGGATAAAGCCGGGTGCGTCTCATATGTGCGTCAAAGAAGGACAACACATATACTGACCAAGGGAATAGAGATAAATGTCACAAATATTATTACATAGCGGAAGAATCTTACAAAAATAAATGATAACTATAAAACAAACTAATAATTATTCCTTGGTGCCATCAAGCTGACTGGGAGACGCCACCTAGATCAACTCATACTCCTCGGTGTAGACCTCCTCCTATACTACCTGCTCTTCACCTATGGGGGGTTTATATATCGCAAGAGTGAGCTCACAAAAGATCATAGCTCAATAAGTTGTGGGGAATAATGTGCATGAACACACCAAAGGTGGGAGCTCATGTGAAGTGTAAGGCTGATCAACAAGTAATGGTTAAAGTTGAGCATTGCTTTTAATAAGTTGGTCAAATTTTATTAGCAATTACTAAATGTAAGTATATACCAAATTGGAGTAATAATATATCAAAATTAATAATAAAACCTATCACGGAACCCCCCAAGATATTAGGCCCACCTACCGATGTCCTTGTCCTGAGGACCTCAGACAGTCATGCAGGTGCGCATAATGGTCGGCAGGTCCAGTTATCTGTATCTCCATCACATCGCCTAAGAGCGCGTCCCATAATGTAGACATTACACACCATTGGAGTAAGTGGAAAGGATTACAATTACATAATTTACATTCATAAGTATAATATAGAAAGAGTTGATTATTACATAACAGGTACTGAGTGCTTAAACTTATTCTTACATCATAGGAAGGCAAAACACCTTCCCTAGGTAGGTCTTAGTTTTCTTCCTCCTGCTTTAGAACCACCTTGGAATAGAAATAATAGAACTCAACAGTTTCATCACCTACAACAACATGGGTTTGAAAACCCTTAGTACGGAGTGTACTTTCACAAGTATTACTCGTCAAAGGCAAAAGACTCTTAAGGATATGTTGGCCTTTGGGAATCAAGGTAAAGCTTATCAAGATTCAAAGACTCTCTTTGCAGAAAATCTTACTATGAGTGGATCCTTAAGATTTCATTTTACTTATAAGGTTATGTAATTACTTGCATCTAGATTCCTTTCTATTCTTAGATCAAGCACTTGGCCTATACTAGCCATCTTTTATCACCCCTTTAGTTCACTTGATGCTACATGTAGGGTAGTGACCAAGTCTTCATATCCGAGAAGTAACGATGATCCAAATCAATTAATACCCAGCTAGGGATCTCTAACCACATGACATATGTAGCACTTAACCCTTGCATATGTCAACTCACACCCGGGTTTCTCAAGACCAAAATGGGTTCACGCCAACCGAGAGCACATATACTCCACTGTCGAGCCTCTTGCCATGGAGGGTACACGCTACTCTCGCCATATCTCCACTCCCATTGCGTGGTGGCCTTTCTGGTATTGGTCCGACCGAGGCAAAGCTTACCCATGACGAGGCATATGGCCAGTTAAAAGGTCCTCGATCATCAAGCCTACATCGGCTTGGTCCTTAATCGACTCCGACGGAAACACTACACTGAGACTCCCCTTTCGTGCAAGTCACCCGTCCAGTCTCGTCTTTATTACTTAAAACCCCAAAGTTTGGTACCTGACAAAGGTACTTATTTTCAGATGTTGAACCCATCATGGTCATGATGGATCCACCATCATCAGTCTTTTCTTTGTAAAAATCCCCATCCCATGTGAAGCATCACCATTTTCAACACAAAACCTTTTGTTTTCTATAGCAAGACTAAGCACTAGAAAACTTGTTTAAATAAAATAGGTAAAGAAGAAATGGTAACCAATTTTTCCAAGGAAGGAAATGCATCAACTGTTTAACACCCAATTCCTATCACCTAATGCATCATATAAGGTGATAAATATTTTAAAACAACAAGGAACAGGGATAATGCACCGGGGCTTGCCTTTTGTTGCATGAGTTTCTGTTTCCACACCGCAGATGCCAAAATAAAAGTTGTTCTCAAATGGAGGATTCTCAGTCTCCTGGACAACTTCTTCCTCTACTACGGATTCTTCCTCGTGTTCTATACATGATAATACATGTACATGAATGCTCATGCTATGTCATGAATACGCAATCATACAATAAAACTATAGTAAGTTGCGTCTTGAATACAACTTTCCTTCACGGTACGAATCAATCACTAAGATTTCCTAGTTTGGTGATCCTTTGGGATTAGTATTAGATAATTAATCCTATGAAGCTAGTTATTGGGTTTCTAGTCAAACAGTGTCCAAACTATTTCAAACTTCACTCAGGGTTTTTGACCATCATATTAAGTCTACCCAGAACATTTTATGATTTTTGGAATTACTGAATTATTTCTAAAATTCTAAAGGACTTTATTTAAGCACCTTTAAATGTTACACAATTCCAAGTTTGAACTAGAAACTTGAAATTATTTTTATTAAATACTACTCAATTTTAGGAATCAAACAAAATTGGTCTCATGATTTTATCAATTTTCTAATATTTTTGTGGATTTCCTAAGCTATCGGGAAAAAAGAAAAATAATGAACAAGGTTGGGCCGAATCTAGCCCAAACCGGCCCACGGACAGTGGAAACGCGCCCGCGTCCTCGCCCTTGCATGAGGTTTTGCGCAAAGGTCTCTGGGCATTCAAATATCTAATACAGAGTCTGTGACACTGTTTACTTGTATCACTGACAATTTCACATAGGTCCTCCTACTTCTATTCCTTCACGGTTCTAGGTCTCCGACGACGCTCGGGTCGAACACTTGGCCGGAGTCGTGGGTTCCCATCACCAGCGACCCCCTCTTGAGGTAACAAGCACCCAGACTTTGTGCTCAAGACTACCCGAGCAAATGCCCTCACCAAGTTGGACTGGTCCGATCCTAATTCATGTTTGTTCATACCACGGCGACGCTAGAGCTCTGGTAAGCTCGTTCCGAGTAACAAAACACGGTAGCGTTTAAATTGAAGCTAGGGCGAGTATCACTGACTCACCAGAGGTATGGTACACAAATGAATTTGAACGGAGGGAGCACGGGAGGCCCGGTCGACGTGAGGGCGCTCACGGGAGTGCTCTATGGTGGCGACGCGATGTTCTCGATGTCTAGCTACAGTAGCGTTGAATCGGTCTAGCTTCACTATTACTAGAGGACACTGAAACATGGCTCAGAGGGGCACGAGATAACCTGAGAAGGGTTGGCCACGACGGGGTGTCTCACGACGGTGACGGTGACCAGTTTTGGGGAAATCTGGTGAACTTCCGCTCTAGTGAACGAGAAGGGTCAGCTAAGGGTGGACTGGGTTCGTAACAGAGAGACGGAGCAAGGGGAATGCACAATTTGGGACAGAAGTGCACATGGTGGTGAATAGATGAGTCACTGGAGCTCATCTATCGTGGCGCTCAACAGAGTAAAGTCTCAGGGTGGTAATTGGCTGTCTCTCACGATCAACTGCAATGTGGTAACATGGTATATGGCATGGCGCAACCGAGATAAACGGCAGCCACCATGGCGACGGTCGCACGGCCATGTCGCCGGGCAAGTGGGTACGACGAGGCGGACTCAATCCAACCCCCTCTGATTTTTTCATTCCTCGCAGTAATATCCCACCCGAACCGAGCACGAATCTTGGCGGCTAGCTCAAATCATCACGTGGAGATCACTAGTGGCCAGGTTCCCTACACCCATGATCTTCATCGGTTTACTTTACTATGCAGAGCTCATTCGGTGCGCCTAACAAAGCAACTTGAGGGGCCTTTTTCTTTGATTTCTATATGATGAGCCACTAATCAGACTACATCAAAGTTATTCTCCTATAAAGCAGCTTCAACTTTGTCATATGGATCTTGAGTAGTTACACACTAGATCAAGCATAGTCCAGCTCCAAAGTTGATCAGAAACCACTGATAGTCTGTGTTCAGTGTAAGGCCCGACTAATAGCCCAACTTCTAGGGCATTTTACTCCAATTTCTGTACAGTCCTTGTGACGGAACCTCCCAAGTCATTAGGCCCACCTACAGTTGTCCTTGTCCAACAGACATCAGACAACCCTGTAGATGTTCCTGAATCACTTGACAAGTTTGGTATCTTTATCCTTACCTTTCCAGGAACGTTTCACCCGTCTGGCAGACAATATGTTCATCGGAGATGCAGAAATGCAGAAGTGATTATAGAAACTTACATTTATTTATAAAGCAGGAGTAAGTCATATAATACAAACCAGAGAGTGCTGAAAAGTATTATTACAATACCTGGGAGGCAAAAACTCCTCCCAATAAGTTCTTTACATAAAAGTTTTTAAGGAGGACCCGGTCCTCCGGCAGCTTCAGTCTTGATTATCTTCACTTTTCACCACCTTGGTACAAAAACAACAAAAGTTTGTTGTCTCCCCACCTAAAAACAATGGGGGAATAAACCCTGAGTATGGAATTACTCAGCAAGTCTTACCCGACTAAGGAAAAGACTCTCAAGGGTATGCTGGTTTAAGGGAGTCAAGGTAAGGCTTTTCAATAATCAAAGACTCTGTTTTGCAGAAATGCTTACTAAAGTGGATCCTTAAAATCCAGTTTTATTGGTCAGGTTAAGTAAACTTACTTATTTCTAGAGTTCTCTCTAACCTAGTTCAAACACTTTTCCTGAACTAGCCAAGTTCTTAATTCATACTTTATCTTCACTGGAGTGCTACGTGTAGGGCAGTGACCAAGTCTTCATAACCGTGAAGGTACGGCGATCCGAATCGATTATACTCAGCTGAGGATCTCCAATCACACGACATATGTAGCTCTTAACCCTTGCATATGTCAACCCGCCACCGGGGTTCTTAAGACCAGATCAGGTTCACGCAAACCGAGAGCACAGATACACCACCGTCCAGCCTCTTGCCACGGAGGGTACACGCTACTCTCGCCACTGCTCCACGCCCATTTCGTGTTATCTTATTCTGGCCTTAGTCTGCCCAAGGCAAGGCTTACCCATGACGAGGCATGTGACCAGTTAAAGGGTCCTCGATCATCAAGCCTACATCGACAAGTTCCTTAATCGACTCAGACGGAGACACTACACCGAGACTCTCTTTCTGGTGCAAGTCACCCGCCCGGTCTCAGCTTAATCATTTCACCCCAAAGGTTGGTACCTGGCAGAGGTACATCTTTTTCGATGTTGAATCCATCAAGGCCTTTGACAGATTCACCATCAAGTTTTATTTTGAAAACAACCCTCCCATTTCGCCAAACATCTTTTGTAAAACAAATCCTTTTGTTTTGCTAGAGCAATACTAAGCATAATAAAACCTTTTTTTAAAATAGGGTATCAAGGAAGGTAATCAATTCCAAGGATAGTAATGCAGGAATTGTTTTAAGCAATCAACACCTATCACCTAGTGCACCAAGCAAGTGAGAAAGATTTTTAAAACACAAGGGGGGTGGCAAATGCACCGGGGCTTGCCTTTGTTTATGGATGAGTTAGGCTCAGATCCACAAATATCGAAGTAGAAACAGTTCTCAGCCTGTGTTTCCAATGGTGGTGGTACTTGCTCTTTAGTGGCTTCCACTTCTTCTTCGTGTTCTAATCATAACCATACATATATATAAGAATGAATGCCATGTAATGCTCATGAGGGTGCAAAGATAATATAAACTTATTATCTAAGTCTTGAATACAATTTTCCTTCACGGAACTCCGAGAACTTAGGGTTTCCGGAGTGAGTAAAGGAGTTCGCAGGGCAGGGGGGTGTTTTGGGGTTTGGTGATCAAACAAGGTCCAAATCAACCCAAATTCTACCCAAGGCTTCCAAATAATATGAGGAACTCATATAAAAATTTTGGGCATTTTTTGGATTACCATTTATCTTTTAAAAATCCATAACTACTATCTCAAACTATTTTAAATACCTTAAAGTTCCTAATTTACCCTAAAAATCATGAAACTATTTTTATAAAATTCTAGGGAAAATAAGGAGTCTAGGAAAATTAGTTTCACAATTTTACCATTTTTCTACATTTTTCCAGGGATTTCTAAAGTTCTCTTGAAAAAGAAAAAGAAAAATGCTCAACAGTGTTGGGCTTAAACTGGCCCGAGCAGCCCAACTCCACAGGAAACGTGGGCCCGCGCCCGCGCGCGATGGCAGTTTTGCACAGGGGTCCTCGGAGTTCTGGGTAACAGGAAACAAGTTCCTTTACTGTTTTTATGTGTCGCTGACGGTTTACAGAAACACCCTCAAGCTTCTAATTCTTCACACGGCCAGGTCCACAACAGTGCTCCGCACGACAGCTGAAATCCGGCGAGCTATACCGGCCGGAGGGGGCGAAGGCAGATGCTAATCTTTAGTTTACACCAGATTCTACCCCTAAAGTGTATTTTCCCTCACTCAATTTTAATTTGGAGTTCTATCGTGATCTGTCCACGGTGGCCGTGAACATCACGGCAATAACACCGTGTTCCTAGCGATTGGCGGGCTCCTAGTTTAATTCAGTGGCTCGGCAAGCATCGTAGGCATAGGGGAAAGCTTGAACGAGGAAGAGGAGGAGGCGAACTGACCGGGAGAGGGGCTGGCCGCGGCGAGGTGAGTTCACGGTGGCGGAAGCAGTTTTGGGGAGAAATCCAAATTCGTGGAGTTTAGTGAATGATCGGGGCTGATTTGTGGTGGCTGGACAGCTTACTACCCTACAGAGCTGGTGTCACACGCAATTTATAGGCGCATCGATCGACGGTGAAGAATTTGGTCGAGGGGTGCGGGCGGCCGGAGAGGGGAGACGAGCTCGGTACGGGGAAAAGTGACCTTCACCGTGGCAGTGGCTCCGGTGATCGCCGGGCATGCAACCGGTGAGTCACCGCGAGGAAGTCTTGCGCAGAGACACGTGGTGTGCCACGGCGGTAGCTTATCGGTGACGAGGTCATCCAACCGGTGATGAGTTGGGGGGTGAAGTGCGGCGGCCTTAGCCACATCTCAATCCGGTACCGGATTTTTACCCTGGTCAAGTTTATCTGTAGTACCCGGTGCACGAATCGCAGCACGAGATCGACCACCGGCGATGACTCACCGGCGACAAGCGAGCCAGCTGGCGTTCTGATCTTCTTCAGTCGTGATACTGTACCATGGCAAAACGGGATTCAGTCGCCTGACAGCCCGACTTGGAGTGAGATTTTCTCTAAATTTCTAGTGACAACACAAGTCCAGCTCTGCAGCAAACTTGTAGAGCTATAAACCAGCAATAACTCGATTATAGGGGTTGCAATCAGTTGAGCACTGGAGCAAGGTTAAAATGGCTCTCAAACTTGGAGCAAAGTCACTGTCAACTTGAGATTCAGACTGTATTAGTCTGACAGTCCAAGTTTGAGCATGATTATCTCCAATTTTCTCACAAGAACATGGTTTGCTATCTTCAGCAAAATTGTTCTCCTATAATTGGGCTACAATTTTGATGTGGTGACCTAGGGCAAAATCTCTTTTGTTTAGAAGTTACAAGGTCTCAAAGATGAGCACAATACACTGAAATTCGGACTTAGAATAGAACCTAATTGAGGTCCATTTTGCATTTAAGTCCAAAATCCAATGTTTGGCTTACAAGTCCACACATTTGTGAACCAAATGACTTAAAATACTTATTTGACTTGGTTTTTGCACTTTAGTCCAAAACTGGACTAATTTTGCACATAGGTCCCTAGGGTTTGGTTTTTGGGTTTTCCAGGGCTCCAATTAGGGTTTCTGATACCCCAGGGGTCTAAGTGTGATTCCACTTAAGTCTTGGGATCATTTTGTGACCCTTCCCTTAAAGCTTTTAGATTCTCTTCATTTGGGTTAAGTTTTGCCCCTGTGAGCCTTATTTAGGGTCAGGTTCCCTATTGTTGGGGGCCTTCGGCATCCGAAGGTCCTCAAAAACAGGATTTAACAGTGTTTCTGGAGTATAATGTGTGAACAGGTATCTTCGGACTCAAGTCGATATCACAGTAGGAGAAGTCCAAGTAATACGAAGGTTGATACAACGCCGAAGATGTGAGCGGGAAAGCTTCGGCGTGATAGCGGAAAAAGAAACCGACTTAAAGTTGAAAAGGCTATTCGGACCTCGGTGGATTACTATAGAATTACTACCAAGTGTAAAGGGCATGAATGTAATTTTGTATGGGTTGTGTCCCGTGCCTATAAATAGGTGAACAGTACCCCCGTACTGTTCACGCGGATTCTGGCATTCACTTTTGCGTCACGCTTGTACTTTCATCTCCTTCAAGCTGAAGGTACATTTGTAATTCGATGTTATTTCTGTTTCTACGTAATAATAATGCAAAAATAAGTTAATAATAATATACAATTGTCTATGTTATCCTTCATATTCCTTATGATTCATCCTTCGTCACTGTATAGTGTATTTATGAAGGTATATCCCTCATAACCTTCGTCCGAAAATCATTATATCCTAAGGGAAATAATGCTTCGAAGGACGAAGGACTTTTCCGATTAACATTTTCTATGTTGCCTTGTTCTTAATTCAAAGCATTTGAGAACAAGTCCCCAACATTGGCGCCCACCTCCGGTGAACTCACTACCACCCTTCGGCGATCATAAACCTTCGCTATGGCGCCGAAGAAAGCTTCAGCAACTGGGGCTGCAGCTCTGCAACCGCTGGACCCCAATCAGGAGACTCTCTCTCTTCGGGAGGCCCGAAGCCAGAAGAGGAAGGCTGTCAGCCCGACACCGCAAGAGGATGAGCTAGACCAAGAGATCAGAGACATGGAGATGCTTCATCAACAGGTGCAGAGGAAGAAGGAAAACATGGCCAGGCTAGCTGAACTTCAAAGGCAGATAGACGAAGCTTCTGAAGAAGTTCGCCATCTTACTCACGATGAGCAGAACCGAAGGCCTCAGAACCAAAACCTTCATCAGAAGGGTTTCCTCAACGAAGATGACTGGTATGACAATTTCCATCATGGAAATTTTGTTTTTGATGATGCTTCTCCTCTGTCCGCTGAGCTGCAGGCTACACCTTGGCCTTCGTCCTACAAGCCGCCCCAGCTTCCCATATTCGACGGCCATTCAGACCCGAAGCAGTTTTTGATGAGCTACAAAGCAACAGTATCTTCGTATGGTGGCAATGCTGCAGTCATGGCAAAGTCTTTTGTTATGGCTGTCAGGAGTGTTGCTCAAACCTGGTATTCCTCCCTTCGACCAGGAACGATCACTTCATGGCAAAAACTGAAGGACATGTTGTTAACCAGCTTCCAAGGGTTTCAGACGAAGCCGGTCACTGCTCAGGCCCTGTTCCAGTGCACTCAGGATCATGAAGAATACCTTCAGGCGTATGTCAGAAGGTTCTTGCGTTTGAGGGCGCAGGCACCAACGGTGCCCAACGAAATTGTCATTGAGGCCATGATCAAGGGACTTCGGCCTGGACCTTCAGCTCAGTACTTTGCTAGGAAGCCTCCTCAAACTTTGGAGAAGCTGCTTCAGAAGATGGACGAGTATATTCGTGCCGACAATGATTTTCGCCAAAGAAGGGAGGAGGCTTTTAGGTTTTCTGAAATGATCAGGGGCTTCGGAGGAAGATTCTGTCCGAGGCACGTCAGGTCAATTCACAACTCTACTCAAAATGATGATAAGGGGAGTCAGCAGCACAGGCCGGAGTGCTCCTCACAGGCTTCGGGGCAACAGCAAAGCTTCTTCCGGCCACCAGCTCCAAGAGGCAGATGCGCCAGGGGCTTCGGCGGAAGATTTGGAGATCAACCAAGGAGAATATTTTGCTTGTTCTGTGGTGAAAACAAGGGCCATACCACCAGGATGTGCCATGTTACCATCCAGAAACAAAAGGAGATAGTCGAAGCTGCAGCACAACAAGCTCAGCCGAAGCAGGTCATGCATACTGCTTCGTACCATTCGCCTTACATCCCAAAATACGTAGGCAATCACCCTGCAGTTTCTGTTACTTCGGCGAGTCAACCCCAAGCTTCCTGGAAACAACCTCCGCCTCCACCACCGCTGCAACAAGGTCAACAGCCAGAAGGGGGCCAATATGCTCCACATCAAAGGGACTTCAGAGAACAATCCGAAGCTCGCACAGTCAATAGCACTGTGCCAGAGTCGAAGCACATCTATTGACAAATATCCTACCTTGACAGCAGTCTTTTCCATTCAGTTTTATTTTCCGTGTAATAAAGGACACTTTTTAAATTTCAAGTGATAGTTTTGTTGTTTGCCACAAGGAAAACATATCTTCTACACAGGCTTAAATTGTGGGAGCTTGAAAATTTGCAATAGCAAGGAGGACCTTCGGATTATTAAATTCTTCGAAGCAACAAAAAGTCGTTCCAAAAGGAGCGCAGTGTAAGTTTTTTGCTCCAAAGTCGTTCCTAAGGGAATGCAGAGCTTACAGCGAAAAGTCAACGCTGATTCCGCCGAAAGTAAAAGGCGAAGAAGCTCCAAAGTCGTTCCTAAGGGAATGCAGAGCTTACAGCGAAAAGTCAACGCTGATTCCGCCGAAAGTAAAAGGTGAAGAAGCTCCAAAGTCGTTCCTAAGGGAATGCAGAGCTTAAAGCGAAAAGTCAACGTTGATTCCGCTGAAGTAAAAGGCGAAGAAGCTCCTAAGGGAGGCTTACAGCGAAAAGTCAACGCTGATTCAAAAAAGATTATGTATTTTATTGCAGGGATGTGTGTGTAGCTTCGGAACGAATACCTTTTCTCACAGCATAACATCATCACATCATTTTGCATAGCATAAGCATCATACATCATTCTGCATATGGCACAAGAAGGGGATACAATATTAATCTTCGGAATGTAGCTTCGGAAAATATTTTCACGAAGTTTGGATGTTCTTCATCAGAACACTATGGGTATTGTTGCGATAAATGAAAATTCTTCTTCACGAAGCATGAAAAGAAGGGAAGGTGTTTTTTCGTCAAAGACTCAAAAACGGTACGTATGTAAAATTTCATGCATCGTAAAGAATTGAGCAGTAAAAATAGGTACATTACATTCAGGGTTATAAAATGTTACACATATTTCATTCCAGCAGTTTTTACAATAGTGCTTAATCTTCTCTCAAAACAACTTCTGCAGCTTCGTTCAGGAGTCGGTTAACAACTTCATCCATGATAGCTTCAGCCATCTTTTTAATTTCCTCGTCTCCTTTCGGGTGAGGGCCCGGAGACGCTTTAGTAGGATCTTAAGGAGGACAGGATATGGCCACGTTGCTATTACAAATTGCGAACGAAGTTTAAAACCAAAAATTACAACACAATAAAAACCATTAGCTAATACCTATTTGCCCTTCGGGCTCTGAGCTTTTGGCAGCGGCCTTAGCTACTTCTTTAGCGTCGTGAATGCCCTTCTCGCTTTTCTGGATAATTTCTCGAGCCATTTCTCGGCCACTATTATCCCAGACACCGGTGAAAAATTTTCCACCAACCATGCTAGCTTCGGCCGAAGGATCTCTTGCATCTTCGAAGGACAAAGCAGCCTCGGATTGCGCTAAAATCCTTACATGCTCGCAGCCTTTTTTCTCTAAAATGGTGGCAATTCCTCTGGCACCCGAGAAAGCACATATATCTCCGCGGTTATTTAAAATTTCCTCGAAGGCCTCAGCTTCGTGATCGATCCATTCGATGGGACCTTCTGGGTTGCCTCTTGTAAAGTTTTCTTCGCTCGAGAATGCGCCGACGCTGGCGAAGCTAGCTTTCAACTTCTTAACACACTCTATAGATTTGTTATAACATCTTTTCTTGGATGAACGAAGCTCTTCAACAGTTCCCTCTAAATGATTTGCCCATTGGTCGCTGAGTTCTCGCTTCGTTTCTTCAAGCATGCGTTCCTCTTTGGCTCTAGCCAGTTGTTTTCGAAGATCTTCAATTTCGCGCTTCTGAGCTTCAGCTTGACCTTTAAAAGTAGCTTCGTCTTCTTTTATTCTATTTATTAATGAATGTAATATTTTATCTTTTTCGAGACCTTCGTTCCTCAGTTCAATTACTTCGGAACGAAGGTTGCTCAGGGCTATAGCACACCCTTCGTCTTCAGCATCTTTCTGGGCCCTGAGGGCATTGCTAAGTATCAGGCCCTGCAAAGAAAAATATGTGTGCGTCAATAGATTTAAGCAAACGAAAAATTTTGGTCTCAACAAAAAATACAAAGATCCCATTTGTTGCACCTTTAAGCTATTATATGCCAGGCTGTCGGCCAGATCGTTCTTCGACAGCACCGAGAGCCCGTCTTCTAGTGTTGGGAATCCGAAGCTTTTGCTCATCTCCCGACAGACAGAAATCTCCTTGCTGTCAGGGAGACAATACAAAAAGTCTTCTTCTCCACTGCCATTGAATATCAACGCCACCTTTGGATATTTTAGTTTTTGGGCGTAAAACTGGGCCTCTTGCTTTTCTTTTTCAGACAACTTTTTCCCCGAAGCATGTCGAACAATATAATCAGGGACTTTGGGGGATGCTTCAGGGGCAGCAGCACTGATTTCTTCAACAAAAGTTGGCTCTGTTATTTTTTCTTCCTCGGTTTCCAAGGATTTTATCTTCGTGGCCTCTGAGGACCCAGCTTCGGCTTCAGTTTCTTGCTCTGGAGCTTTAGTATCAGAAATTTCAGTTTTCGCTTCGGGAATGGCAACAGTCTTCTTCGGAGGTGTGCTTGAAGATTTAATTGTTTCCAGAACATCTAGCACATTAGCCATTCTCTTTCTTTTCGGAGTCACTACTGACACCTTTTGATTTTTTACTGTCTCAACATTTGCTGCAGGACTCAAAACTTCTGATGTTTTTTCCTCGGTTGGTTTTTTCACTTCTTCCATTTTTTCTGTGGATGGCGCTTCGGCCATCTCTTTGGTTTCTGGTAACAAAATCTTTGGTTCTTCCAATTCCATCTTTGTTGGCGCTTCGGCCATTTCTGTGACTTCTGGCAGCAAGGTTGGTTTGGTTAGCTTTTCAGCTTCGGTGGCCGAAGAAGTTTCTCCGGTGAACTCAGGCAACGAAGCTGGTTCAATATAGCGTGGCCGATGTGTGAGGACCTTTATCCTCTTTCTTTTCGGTTCTGGCTCGCTAGGAGCAGTTGCAGCTTCTTCTTTCGCAGAGGTTGTGTTTTTTCTTTTCTGCCCTCGAATGGGATAACGATAGTCAGGGTAGACAAACCCGATTGCATCAAACACCCGGTTCAGCCTTTTCTTTTTTTGGCCTCCGAAGGCTGCTGACAGTGCAGTATCTTCGGCTTTCGAATAAGCCCCAAGCAGTTCATCACTTAAATTTTCAATACTCTTTAACCAGTCATCATCTGGCTCAACGAATTTATCTCCGAACTTGAAAGTATACTTCAGCCTGATAAGTCCACCTTCGTCGGCCTCCTTTATGGTTTCTTGCGGCATTTCCCATTTCTCCGCGAGCGGCCATACTCTGAAGGCAATATGTTCTTGTACCAAATCTCTTGTTCCAATAAAAGAACAAATAACTCCGAAGGCTCTCCGGCATTCTTCGGCAGCATCATTCATTTCAACCTTCGGTTTTCGCAGGCCGAAGCTTTGCCAAATAGGGCGCATAATTATACCTTTAATATCCTCCCGTACTGCCAGGTCATTCTTCACATAAAACCATTATGTCATCCAGTCGCCGGGCCATCTCTTCCGAAAGGTTGGTACGGGACAGCTTGACCCAGACCGAGAAATGAAACTGTAGCAGCCAAAATTATTGTGATACTGTTCCTTACCCCAGGGTTTTGTCTCGTATGATAATTCGTGTATGTTGCTGAAACTTTTCGCATCAGGTTCCAGACCTTGGCTTCTCACGGCCCACACGAAGGTATTCAGCCTTATAATTGCTTCGGGGGTAAGTTGATGAAGATAGATTTCAAACATTTTCAGTACTTCTACGACAAAGCTGCTCAGGGGAAACCGTAGTCCAGCTTTCAAAAAGCTTCGGAACACTACGACTTCATTTTCCTCAGGGGTCGGGCAAGTTTTCTCTCCTTCGTCAGCCCTCACAATGGATAAATCCCGGAAGTATCTTCCTCTCATGTTGACAAGATGATTTTCTTTGATACCTGATTTGCCAAAAACTGAATGGCTTGGTCGCCAGGGGCGATCTTCGGAGTCTTCACCACCACTATCCACGTCATAACTGTCGCTGTCATCAGTATCTTTAGACAAACCTTCTAAAATCTCTTTGGTGATTTGTTCTGTGTTGGTCTTCGACATTGCTATAAGAAACCCCAGGTTCTTCTCTTCAGAAAGACTCAGCTTCATCTCGGGAGCAGCCTTCTTATCTTCAGACATCTTCGGAACCACTAAAAAACTGTTTTCAACGCCGAAGCTTAAAAACTTAAAAAGCTAAGCAAATCTTGGTGTGCAAGAGCTAAAAATTGAGTGAGCGGGAGCAGATGGCAAGAGAGCGTACCAAATGAGTTTGCGGTATGATCTTATTTATACGCCCAGTGCGTTGAAAATTGAAAGACCCCGCTTGTCAGTGAATGTTGCTATTCTAGCAAAGGGAAGGTGTTTTTTCGGACCTTCGGCTTAAAGCCTTCGTCCATGTCGCAATCTAAATTTATTATTTTAACAAATTAATATTGCGAGGGGCTACTGTTGGGGGCCATCGGCATCCGAAGGTCCTCAAAAACAGGATTTAACAGTGTTTCTGGAGTATAATGTGTGAACAGGTATCTTCGGACTCGAGTCGATATCACAGTAGGAGAAGTCCAAGTAATACGAAGGTTGATACAACGCCGAAGATGTGAGCGGGAAAGCTTCGGCGTGATAGCGGAAAAAGAAACCGACTTAAAGATGAAAAGGCTATTCGGACCTCGGTGGATTACTATAGAATTACTAACAAGTGTAAAGGGCATGAATGTAATTTTGTATGGGCTGTGTCCCGTGCCTATAAATAGGTGAACAGTACCCCCGTACTGTTCACGCGGATTCTGGCATTCACTTTTGCGTCAAGCTTGTACTTTCATCTTCTTCAAGCTGAAGGTACATTTGTAATTCGATGTTATTTCTGTTTCTACGTAATAATAATGCAAAAATAAGTTAATAATAATATACAATTGTCTATGTTATCCTTCATATTCCTTATGATTCATCCTTCGTCACTGTATAGTGTATTTATGAAGGTATATCCCTCATAACCTTCGTCCGAAAATCATTATATCCTTCGTCCGATTAACATTTTCTATGTTGCCTTGTTCTTAATTCAAAGCATTTGAGAACAAGTCCCCAACACCTATCCAGGGTCCTATTTGCAAAACACCAAAAACAATACACTTGTTTGAAATTTTTACCTAGTGAATGCACTCTAGGTATGTCAAACATATGCAATGCCAATGTTTATGATGTCATGCTCAAGTTTTAGTTACAGTAATACCAGGGGTGTTACATCCTTCCCCCCATAAAAGAATCTTGTCCCGAGATTTAAAGTCCTAGGGTGAGTAATGGAAAAGGAAATGTGTCACATCTTTATTCCTTTATTTCTGGTACAAGGCAGGGGTGGTGTGGGAGTTCACTCCTTTATTACAGTAACTAAATACACTTTACAAATTACATGAGGCTAGAAAGCCTGGGAAATTCTTATCTAAAAAGCCTTGGGTTTCCCACGTAGCCTCTTCCTCAGAATGTTGGTTCCATTGTATCTTATAGAACTTGAGAGTTTTTCTCTGGGTAACCCTGTCCTTTTGATCCAGAAATCGAATAGGATGTTCCGAGTATGTTAAATCTGGTTCCAGGACACCATCTGTCACTTCAATGGTTCGATCAGGAACCCGAAGACACTTCTTTAATTGCGACACATGGAACACATTATGGATAGCAGACAGAATTTCGGGGAGCTGCAGTCGATACGCCACTGGTCCACATTGCTCAAGTACCAGGAATGGACCAATGTACCTGGGTGCAAGTTTCCCTTTGACCCCGAAACGCGATACTCCCTTCATGGGTGAATCTTTCAGGTAGACATAGTCCCCTTCATGAAAATATAAGGGCATTCGCCGTTTGTCTGCATAACCCTTCTAACGGGCTTGTGCCTTCTTCATATTATGAATAATTTTCTGAACCTTTTCCTCGGCCTCCTTCACAATAACAGGCCTAAAGAAATACCTTTCTCCAGGTTCAGACCAATTTAGCGGAGTTCGACACCGTTGACCATATAAAGCTTCAAAAGGTGCCATCTTGATACTTTCTTGATAACTATTATTGTATGAAAACTCCGCCAAAGGCAAACATTCATCCCATTTTGGTGAGAAATCCAGGACACATGCTCGCAACATATCTTCGAGTACTTGATTAATCCTTTCAGTCTGTCCACTAGTTTGTGGATGATATGCCGAACTATGGAGCAACTTAGTACCCAAGGATTTGTGAAATGCTTCCCAAAACTTGGCTACAAATTGAGGTCCACGATCCGACACAATGGTCTTTGGAACACCATGCAGACTAAGAATACGAGCAATGTATAACTCCACATAGGTAATGACGGGATATTTTACTTTGACAAGGAGAAAGTGGGCGATCTTGGTAAGTCGATCAATGATAACCCAAATAGAGTCATACCCTTTTGCGGTCCTGGGCAATCCCACGATAAAGTCCATACTTATATCTTCCCATTTCCATGTTGGGATCGGCAAAGATTGTAATGGACCAGCAGTTTTCATGTGTATGGCTTTGACACGTCTGCAAGTGTCACACTTAGCCACATAGCGTGCAATTTCAATTTTCATCTTCGTCCACCAGTAGTGCTGCTTTAGATCATGATACATCTTAGTGCTTCCCGGATGAATAGAATAGCGACTAAGATGCGCTTCATCTAAGATTTGCTGGTGGAGTTCTTCATTCTTTGGCACTATTATGCGGTTATTGAACCATATCACACCTTGATCGTCTTCTTTGAAACATGTGGCTATTCCAGCCCTTATCTTTTCCTGTATGTGCTTCATACCCACATTATCCTTTTGAGCATCAATTATCCTTTGCAAGATGATAGACTCAAGCTTTAGCTGATTCAGGGTTCCTTGTTGGACAATCCCCAGGTTTAGCTTTTCCATCTCTTGACATAAAGTATTGTCAGAGGTTTTCGCCATAAGACAGTGGCAGGAAACCTTACGACTCAGTGCATCTGCCACAACATTGGCTTTGCCTGGGTGATAGTGAATTTCCAATTCATAGTCCTTAATAAGCTCAAGCCATCGTCTTTGCCTCATATTCAATTCTGACTGGGTGAAGATATACTTCAAGCTTTTATGATCTGTATAAATATGACAGATATTTTCTAGCAAATAGTGACGCCAAATTTTCAGGGCATGAACCACAGCAGCTAGCTCTAGATCATGAGTTGGGTAATGCTCCTCATGTCGGCGCAACTGCCTTGAAGCATATGCAATTACTCGGCCCTCTTGCATTAATACACATCCGAGTCCACTGCCTGATGCATCACAGTATACATCAAAAGGCTTAGTGATGTCCGGTTGAGCCAATACCGGAGCAGTGGTTAATAATGTCTTCAATTGCTCAAAGGCTTCATTACACTTAGAAGACCAATTGAATTTAATGTCATTCTTCAATAAACTTGTGATCGGCTTCACAAGCTTAGAAAAATCTGGTATGAATCTGCGATAATATCCAGCTAGTCCAAGAAAACTCCGGACTTGGTGAACAGTGGTTGGGGGTTTCCACTCCAGAATATCCTTGACTTTGCTAGGATCTACCGCAATTCCCTTGGCAGATAACACATGCCCCAAAAATTTAATTTCCTCCAGCGAGAACGTGCATTTGCTGAACTTGGCATACAACTGATGTTCCCTCAAGCGCGTCAATACAATCCGCAAATGTTGAGCATGCTCCTCTTTATTTTTGGAATATATCAAGATATCGTCGATGAAGACCACCACGAACTTGTCCAACTCGGGCATAAACACCGAGTTCATCAAATAAGTGAAATGGGCAGGAGCATTTGTTAGCCCGAAAGACATTACCAAATATTCAAATAAACCATACCGCGTAGTAAACGCGGTCTTCGGTATATCCTCGGGCCGAATACGAATTTGGTGATAGCCCGACCTGAGATCAATTTTGGAAAATACCCTCGCCCCAGTCAGTTGATCAAACAAGATGTCGATCCTTGGAAGAGGGTACTTGTTCTTGATGGTGACCACATTCAGGGGTCGATAATCCACGCACATTCGTAAGGTTTGGTCCTTCTTCTTAACAAAAATGGCGGGGCAACCCCATGGAGACGAGCTTGGCCGGATGAATCCCTTATTCAGTAGATCTTGTAATTGAATCTTCAATTCCGCCAACTCATTAGGAGGCATACGGTACGATCTTCGGGAAATGGGAGCCATACCGGGCTTTAGCTCAATTACAAATTCTACATCTCTTTCCGGGGGCAGTCCAGGCAAATCTTCCGGAAATACATCTGGAAATTCACATACTATCGGAATAACCTTGATCTCCGGTACAATGGCTTCATACATTCTACCAGAAGCTTTGGCTGGATTGGTTACAGGAAGAGACAAAAGGATTTCTTCTTGATTATAGCTCAACCTGACGGTTCTAAGTTCAGTGTTGAGAACTGCCTTGTGTTGGGTTAACCAATTCATACCCAAAATCACATCTATATCCTGGCCTTTCAGAACAATCATGTTAGCAGGAAAGTTCCGTCCGGCCATTGTTACTGGCACATGATAGGCCACTTCTCTAGTAAAAATGTATCCCCCAGGTGAATGAATTTTAAATCCTTCTTTTGATTCATGGCATGAAATGTGATGTTGCTCCACAAATGTCTTGCTAATGAATGTATGCGAAGCACCAAAATCAAAAAGAATAATTGCAGGGTGACTGGCCATGAGAAACATACCCATCATCACTGGTTCTCCTTTCGGTGTAGTGGCCACTTGAGTATAGTATACCCGCCCTGTCTTCTTTGCATTCTTCCCCACATTATTTCCCTTGGGCTGAGCTGATTTCCCAGATCCTTGCTGAGCATTTGATTGATTCTGCTTGGGATATGGGCAGTCTTTGATGAAATGTCCAGACTTGCCACAATTAAAACACCCGGTTGAGGAGCTGGGCAAAGCAGGGAATCGAGTGTCCGGGGCACCCGGCTGATTTGGGGTAGCGGGGGCATTGTTGGGGCGAATAATGATTGGCTGCTTGAAAGGGAATGAGGGCGGACGAGAAAAAGAACGATTTTGGCTAGAAGGCCGGATCACAAACCGTTGCCTCTTTGCCTGGCCCTGATTAGACTTCTCACCACCAAATCCCTTATTCTTCCCAGAACCTGCATATTTTGCTTCAACAGATAAGGCTGTGCTGACAGCCTTACCATACGTGAGATCTATGCAGGCAGCCATTTTTCTTTGCAATCGATCATTTAGCCCTCTCATAAAGCAGTTCTTTTTCTTTAAATCAGTATTCACCTGATCGATGGCATACTGCGACAGGTGATTAAACTTGTTGAGATACTAATTGACGGTATCTCCTCCTTGTTTCAGCTTCATGAACTCTTCTTGCTTCATATGCAGAACACCTTCGGGTATGTAGTGCTCGCGGAAGGCCACTTTAAATTCTTCCTAGGTGACTTGATGGTTGGCAAGTTGAATAGCCACAAAATTCCCCCACCAGGTACTGGCAGGGCCGCGCAGCTGTTGCGCTGCGAACAACGGCTTCTGTCTCTCTGAACAGCGGAGAAGACCAAATTTTTGCTCAATAACCCGTATCCACTCATTAGCTTCCAACAGGTCCTCAGCCTTAACAAATAGTGGTGGACGGGTTTCAGAGAAATCCAGATATGTGGTTTCACGGGGGCCTTGCTGATAACCCCTTCCACCCTGCTGCTGGAATTATTGGCCCGCCATTTCTCTAAGAAAGCGGGTATTGTCTGCAGTTGCGTTCACCAAGGCGGCAATCGCCTCGGCCAATGTGGGAGGAACCGGAGGTGGATTTGGGGTAACATCCCTTCCCCCAGAAGTTCCTGCCGCATCCTGTCCTCGAGTCCTGGTAGGCATCTGAGGCAAAGAACATTTGAAGTAAACATAATATGCCAGAGAAACCTTCCATTTTACATTACTATAAAAAGTAATGATACAGACTCGATGTTATACAACAGGATACATTACCCATTATACAAGAGTTCAACCTATTATACAACATACTACTTCTATTTCTACAAGCTATACTACTACTCCGGCTTCTGGTTGCTCTTGGCAGCTTCGTCGTCAGGTGTGGGAGACCATACGTCGACCAGCCTCATAGAAGGAGGGGGCCTAAAAAGGTCTAACTCGCCACCAAGCGCTTCTCTCGCATTATGCGAGGGTCTGGCTTCTGACCTGACGGGATCCGCAGGGACATGTGGGTGTAATTGCGAATACAGTACATGAACTTCCTCATGTAAAGTATTGCAATATACCTGCAAGTTGTCAATAGCAGCGCTAAGTTCGTTGACTCGTGCTCGAGCCTTCGCTTCCTTAGCCCAAGCTACTGAACGAGACTGTACTGCCCAATCAAGCGCCAAATCTCGATCAGCTAGTTGATCTTGTAGGGTATGGATGTAACTTCTTAATTCATTTATTCGGTCACCATCCGCAACCCATAAATTGGTCCTGCGTTGTAACTCTGCTTGAAGTTGATTCATGCGAGCTTCGAGATCACTAATTGGATCGTTGCTCCCGCTACTGCTATCTTGCTCCCATGGGGCAAGTTGGTGTCGAGGTACACCGATAGGTCCAGTATGTTTTCGCGCCGTTTTCCTTGTACGCGGCGGCATTTGCTAAGGGGGAAAACTTATTAGTACAATTCTTAGCATGATGCATGAATAATTACAGAATCAACCTTAGTTGATTCAACCTTCTATACATTGCACTCTTCCTATCTGGTCTTTGAAATAAACTCTTCAGAAATACTTAGGTAAGAAGAGAAGAAATTTTCTAGATAAGTCTAAGAAAATCTTTTTGAAGATGCTACATAAGATCTGCCGAGAAGGACTATGCTCCGATACCAGCTGTGACGGAACCTCCCAAGTCATTAGGCCCACCTAAAGTTGTCCTTGTCCAACAGACATCAAACAACCCTGTAGATGTTCCTGAATCACTTGACAAGTTTGGTATCTTTATCCTTACCTTTCCAGGAACGTTTCACCCGTCTGGCAGACAATATGTTCATCGGAGATGCAGAAATGCGGAAGTGATTACAGAAACTTATATTTATTTATAAAGCAGGAGTAAGTCATATAATACAGACCAGAGAGTGCTGAAAAGTATTATTACAATACCTGGGAGGCAAAAACTCCTCCCAATAAGTTCTTTACATAAAAGTTTTTAAGGAGGACGCGGTCCTCCGGCAGCTTCAGTCTTGATTATCTTCACTTTTCACCACCTTGGTACAAAAACAACAAAAGTTTGTTGTCTCCCCACCTAAAAACAATGGGGGAATAAACCCTGAGTATGGAATTACTCAGCAAGTCTTACCCGACTAAGGAAAAGACTCTCAAGGGTATGCTGGTTTAAGGGAGTCAAGGTAAGGCTTTTCAATAATCAAAGACTCTATTTTGCAGAAATACTTACTAAAGTGGATCCTTAAAATCCAGTTTTATTGGTCAGGTTAAGTAAACTTACTTATTTCTAGAGTTCTCTCTAACCTAGTTCAAACACTTTTCCTAAACTAGCCAAGTTCTTAATTCATACTTTATCTTCACTGGAGTGCTACGTGTAGGGCAGTGACCAAGTCTTCATAACCGCGAAGGTACGGCGATCCAAATCGATTATACTCAGCTGAGGATCTCCAATCACACGACATATGTAGCACTTAACCCTTGCATATGTCAACCCGCCACCGGGGTTCTTAAGACCAGATCAGGTTCACGCAAACCGAGAGCACAGATACACCACCTTCCAGCCTCTTGCCACGGAGGGTACACGCTACTCTCGCCACCGCTCCATGCCCATTTCGTGTTATCTTATTCTGGCCTTAGTCTGCCCGAGGCAAGGCTTACCCATGACGAGGCATGTGACCAGTTAAAGGGTCCTCGATCATCAAGCCTACATCGACAAGGTCCTTAATCGACTTAGACGGAGACACTACACCGAGACTCTCTTTCTCGTGCAAGTCACCTGCCCGGTCTCAGCTTAATCATTTCACCCCAAATGTTGGTACCTGGCAGAGGTACATCTTTTTCGATGTTGAATCCATCAAGGCCTTTGACAGATTCACCATCAAGTTTTATTTTGAAAACAACCCTCCCATTTCGCCAAACATCTTTTGTAAAACAAATCCTTTTGTTTTGCTAGAGCAATACTAAGCATAATAAAACCTTTTTTTAAAACAGGGTATCAAGGAAGGTAATCAATTCCAAGGACAGTAATGCAGGAATTGTTTTAAGCAATCAACACCTATCACCTAGTGCACCAAGCAAGTGAGAAAGATTTTTAAAACACAAGGGGGGTGGCAAATGCACCGGGGCTTGCCTTTGTTTATGGGTGAGTTAGGCTCAGATCCACAAATATCGAAGTAGAAACAGTTCTCAGCCTGTGTTTCCAATGGTGGTGGTACTTGCTCTTTAGTGGCTTCCACTTCTTTGTGTTCTAATCATAACCATACATATATATAAGAATGAATGCCATGTAATGCTCATGAGGGTGCAAAGATAATATAAACTTATTATCTAAGTCTTGAATACAATTTTCCTTCACGGAACTCCGAGAACTTAGGGTTTCCGGAGTCAGTAAAGGAGTTCGCAGGGCAGGGGGGTGTTTTGGGGTTTGGTGATCAAACAAGGTCCAAATCAACCCAAATTCTACCCAAGGCTTCCAAATAATATGAGGAACTCATATAAAAATTTTGGGCATTTTTGGGATTACCATTTATCTTTTAAAAATCCATAACTACTATCTCAAACTATTTTAAATACCTTAAAGTTCCTAATTTACCCTAAAAATCATGAAACTATTTTTATAAAATTCTAGGGAAAATAAGGAGTCTAGGAAAATTAGTTTCACAATTTTACCATTTTTCTACATTTTTCCAGGGATTTCTAAAGTTCTCTTGAAAAAGAAAAAGAAAAATGCTCAACAGTGTTGGGCTTAAACTGGCCCGAGCAGCCCAACTCCACTGGAAACGCGCGCACGCGCCCGCGCGCGATGGCAGTTTTGCATAGGGGTCCTCGGAGTTCTGGGTAACAGGAAACAAGTTCCTTTACTGTTTTTATGTGTCGCTGACGGTTTACAGAAACACCCTCAAGCTTCTAATTCTTCACACGGCCAGGTCCACGACAGTGCTCCGCACGACAGCTGAAATCCGGCGAGCTATACTGGCCGGAGGGGGCGAAGGCCGATGCTAATCTTTAGTTTACACCAGATTCTACCCCTAAAGAGTATTTCCCCTCACTCAATTTCTAATTTGGAGTTCTATCGTGATCTGTCCACGGTGGCCGTGAACATCACGGTAATACCGCCGTGTTCCTAGCGATTGGCGGGATCCTAGTTTAATTCAGTGGCTCGGCAAGCATCGTAGGCTTAGGGGAAAGCTTGAACGAGGAAGAGGAGGAGGCGAACTGACCGGGAGAGGGGCTGGCCACGGCGAGGTGAGTTCACGGTGGCGGAAGCAGTTTTGGGGAGAAATCCAAATTCGTGGAGTTTAGTGAATGACCGGGCTGTTTTGTGGTGGCTGGACAGCTTACTACCCTATGGAGCTGGTGTCACACGCAATTTATAGGCGCATCGATCGACGGTGAAGAATTTGGTCAAGGGGTGCGGGCGGCCGGAGAGGGGAGACGAGCTCGGTACGGGGAAAAGTGACCTTCACCATGGCAGTGGCTCCGGTGATCGCCGGGCATGCAACTGGTGAGTCACCGCGAGGAAGTCTTGCGCAGAGACACGTGGTGTGCCACGGCGGTAGCTTATCGGCGACGAGGTCATCCAACCGGCGATGAGCTGGGGGGTGAAGTGCGGCGGCCTTAGCCGCAGCTCAATCCGGTACCGAATTTTTACCCTGGTCAAGTTTATTTGTAGTACCCGGTGCACGAATCGCAGCACGAGATCGACCACCGGCGACGACTCACCGGCGACGAGCGAGCCAGCTAGGGTAACGGGCCTCTTTGACCAAGTTAGATCATCACACATGTTTGTTTTGAAATTTTAGCCTAGTGGATGCATCCTAGGTGTATTACACATAATTTAATGCCAATGCATATGATGTCATGCCAAAATTTTAGTTCTCGTAACACCAGGGGTGTTACAAAACCACAATGCGATGCAAATGACAAATTGAGTTTAATTTCATAATTTAACCATGCGAGAGTCCTGAGCTGCTCATGACCGAGAGCACAACTAGTATACCAATTTTACACTCTACAGAGGTTGTACCCTTTACCCACAAGTCATGTTACCCATTTGCCACGGGGTTGATCGGACCCCATACACCTCTACCAAGGAAGCGAGGCAGAGTAACACTATGAGGTCTTTACAAAGTTCCACTAGCTATAGAAAACCCGCTACATAATGCAGGAATCCCCCGTTTGAAAATTCATCGCAGCAAAATCAACCCGAGAACCTCCCTACACCAACAACTCCCCTACTGCCCTTGCCCCTTTCGGGAAAGGTAGACCTCCAGTAGCTTTCCTAATTAGTCAGCCAAGGGCGTCCCACTCCACCCTTGTGGTGGCACGTGTTTCTCAAGTTAAGCTCCATGTTCCAATTAACATAATAGTTTTATCATGAACATAATAGAAATATAATAATAAAATTTGACCATGTGTGATAATTATCTTAACACCCAAAACCACATATAGCAATAGCAAAAACTACCCAAAAGTTCAGGGGTAAACAAGGTGTAAAGATGACCAAACTAGGGTTACCTATTGGGTCCCATCAAAATTAAGCCTATGCATGCCAAAATGCTTATAGAGAACATTATTGGGTAAATAAAAAGTGGTCAAGGGCACAACTTGCCTTCAATGAGCTCCTACTCAGCAGTTTCCACCTGCTGGGTACCGGGGTCCTCGATCACTTGTTCGTCTACTCGAAGCAATACAAACAAACATGATATAGGAGAAATTACCATCACACAAAACATCAGAACAGAATGCATGATAATATTCTACGCATCGTAACGAGATCGTAGGTTTGAGACTCATTAAATTCCGAGTTACGGTTAACGAGTTATGATTTTCTAAAGTTTTAAGTGTTTGGTATGGAATAAATTACATGGATAATTTTAATCTACATTTCACGATAAAACAGAGTTACCAGATGTTAAATAATATTAAAATAGAATTAATGCAACTGGAATGGGTTAAAAAGGAGTTAAAATGAATTTTCTATGAATTAAACAAGATTCTAAAATTATTTTTATACAAGAAAATTATTTTCTATATTAATTTATCTAATTCATTAGGTGTTGTAACACCCTAAAGTTCAATATTGTGAAAGTAAGTAAAATTTCCCCAAAGATTTTAAATCAAAACACCTTTCCTTAAGAATGTTCATAATTCGAAGTAGCTACTCCCAAAATTAATATATTTTTTTACTAAAATAAAGAGATACCTAGATAAACTAAATTATACTTGGATTGAAATTATATAAAAGAACTATGATTAAACTACTTCTTAACATATAATCTACAATATAAATTATATTTTCCTAAAAATTCATGAGATGTGAACTATTCTCTATTTCATGAATGGAACTAGGTATAAAGGAACTAAAATAAAACAAATATATATAATATATATAATTTTGCATTCATGCTGGTGTTTTCTTGGTGCATTTAAAGAAAAAAAAAGTTTGGAATTCAAACTTGAATTTGATTTGGTTTTAAATAGAAATCAGAAAATAAAATTAAAAAAAAAGAGAACTCCAACTGGGCCTATTCCGATTTCAGCCCACCAAGCCATCCCACCGGTTACCACAGCCTGGTTGTCGGCCGCGCGCTCCTCAGCGTCGTCTTGCCCCGTAGCTCTTTGTGGATGACATGTGGGGCCCATTTGTCAGCCGGACCGCGCGCGCCTGTTGAACCCCCGTGAATCACTGACGTCTAGGCCCATCCTGTCAGCTTGTTCCTCTACCTGCCGTGATTTCCTCTGTTGGCGCAATAGCTCCCGTTGAAATCGGGATTCATCCGGAAATTATCCACCGGCTCCACCCTCGCTCGGTCTCTTTCTCAGTATATAAATGGAGAAGCCGCATCCTTTCTTCATCCGCAAAACCGAAGCACCCGAAACCACCATATTCCGGGCGGATCTTCAAGACCCGCAGAAATCCTTGCCGACCTTCACCGAGCCACGGCGGGTTGGGCATCAATGAATGGCTTTGTGTAATCCCCAGACCACACAGTAGATGTACGCCTACTTGATTTGAGCAATGGTTGACCGGGGTCGTGGCGATTTGTCGCCGGTGTCAAGGATTCAACGATGGGCCACAGAGCACCGTTGGTGGCCACCCTCCACTTCCCGATCGATGGTATGTCATGCACCATTAGGTTCGCTTTAGTCCCCTCTCTGTTTCACTCACATTCGTACTACGGGTGGATCCCTGGGGCACCGTGTTGTCAAACACCGGGATGCGCCGCGGCGGGGCAGTCTGTGCGCCGCCGTCCCTGGCCTGGGGTGGAAGATGGGTGAGGGTCGTTGGATCCTCGATGATGGGTGCAGGTGTGGCGATAGTTTTGGCCATTGGATCTTATGCTAACGCGCCAGATTAGAAGCTGAGGATACCTCTTCGTGCGGATTGATCTGGACCGTTGATCGCGGAGCGTGCGGCCACGGATGCATACCGGTTCGGCTGGAGCGTCGACTTAATCTGGGCCGTCCGGGTCTGATCGGATGGCTGAAAACTATTCATACCCTTTTGCCGCAGCCTCTTTGTAAAAGAGCCCCTCTGTTTCCTCAGTATCAACCCGCAGTCCTTCCCTGGTTTAGCCTGAGTCTAGGGAATTGTTACAGATTGGACCCCGAGTTTTGTATTATTTGGTGCCCAGTCCAGAACACTTAGGATATTTAGGAATTTATAATGAAATAGGTTTTTAGTATAAAAATAATTCTATAAACTTGTATAATTCATAGTTAATTCATTTTAGCTCCAAATTAAGTCATTCCAGTTGCAATAATTTTGTTTTAATACTGTCTATCAACTAGTGGCAATGTTTAGCCATAAAACTTGAATTAAAATTGTTCATCTGGATTAATCTATTCTAAGCACTAAATAATTTAGGAAATTCATAACTTAATAACCGTAACTCCGAATTTAGCGATTCTTGTTCTCACGATCTCGTAGCGACGCGTAGATTATTATTATGCAGTTCATTCTTATGTTTGGTGTAATGTTAATTTTGCCTATACCATGTTGTCTGTATTGCCACGTTTAGCAGTGAGGACACGTGTCACCTGAAGAGCAAGTTGGTACCTGGAATCTCAAGTCCCAGGCAAGTTGTGCCCTTGATCACTTTTTTTACCCAGCCATGTTCTGATTAATCATAATGATCTGCATAGGTTAATTTTGATGGGACCCAATAGGTTACCCTAGTTCGTCTATCTTTATACCTTGTTTACCACTGAACTTTTTGGGTAGTACTTGCTAGTGCTTTATGTGGTTTTGGGTATGAAGATACATTATTCATGATCACACTTTTATTATCCGTTTATTATTACTGTTCATGATAAGATCATTATGTTAATTGGAACATGGAGCGACCACCCGGGAAAACAGTGCTACCACAAGGGTTTAATGGGACGCCCTTGGCTGATTAATTAGGAAAGCTAGTGGAAGACTACCTTACCCGAAAGGGGCAAGGGCAGTAGGGGAGTGGTCAGTGTAGGGAGGTCCTTGGTTGATTTTGCTGCAATGGCGGTCAGGCCAGAACCCTGCATTGGAGCTTCCTATAAACTGTAGCGGGTTTTCTGAAGCTAGTGGAACTTTGTAAAGGCCTCGTAGTGTTACCCTGCCTCGCCTCCTCGGTAGAGGTGTATGGGAAGTCGCGATCCCTTGGCAGATGGGTAACATGACTTGTGGGTAAAGATGCGCAACCTCTACAGAGTGTAAAACTGGTATACTAGCCGTGCTCACGGTCATGAGCAGCTCGGACCCTCACATGATTAACTTATGGAACTAAATTCAATTTGTCATATGCATTGCATTGCAGGTAATGTTGTTACTTTTGTTCTACTACTTAATTGGGTTTGGTATTTACTTATACTTAGTAATTGCTAATAAAATTTTGACCAACTTTAAAAGCAATGCTCAGCTCTAACCATCCTCTTTGGTAAGCCTTACATTTCACATGAACTCCCACCTTTGGCGAGTTCATTCACATTATTCCCCACAACTTGTTGAGCGATGAACGTATGTGAGCTCACTCTTGTTGTCTCGCACCCCCACAGGTCAAGAACAGGTACCATAGGATGAGGCGCATGGAGGATGCTGTGCGAATTCGTGAGAGGTCTAGGCCGTCGACTCCCAGTCAACTTTGGGTTGCTGGACCGTTGTCTCATTATAATGTAATTATTTATTTTGTATAGAACTCCTATTATGTAGTAAAGATGTGACATTCGATCCTGTGCCATGATTCATCATATGTGTGAGACTTGGTCCCAGCACACCTGGTGATTATGTTCGCCCCCGGGTCTTGGTGCCCCGAAACCCAGGTGTGACAGAAGTGGTATCAGAGGAATGTTGACTGTAGGACGAAACCTAGATAGAACTGGACAACCATTGTCTACTTACCTTTGCTACTCTGATTCTTTCTAAACTTTTCTTAATCTTTTCTCATCTATTTCCGCTTTACTCTGATTATTCTTACCTTTACCTTCTAAAGACAAATGTGGATTTCACACTTTGAAATCCTGTACCTAAAGTGACTTTTAGGAATAGAAGACCTACTCTTAGGAACAAAAAAAACAAAACTATTTTTATAGGTATCTATACGCTTGAGTGTTTGTTCTTATGATATTTGTTTGATTTGGATCTTTGATTGAGTGTGATGGGTTGTGGAGTAATGTCCACAATTACATCTGCATATACATATAGGGAAGAAAAAAATGCTTATAAAACTAACTAGATAAACTAGGTTATCCCTCACTAAAATATCTAGCCTAATAATATTCATCTCATCTTAAAAGATTCTATCCTACACTCATAAATCCATCTCATCTCAAAAAAATCCCAACTTATCCTAACTGAAATATATCTCATCTTAATAGATCCATCTTATCTTAAAAGATACTCTATTACCTTAATAGATACATCTTATCTGGAAAGGATTTTATCCTTATCCTAATAGATCTAACTGGCCTCAAAAGATTCTATCTTATCTTTATGGATCTGTCTTATCCTAATAAGCATACTTATCCACCCTAGTTTAACAACCATGATCTAATGCAAATTAATTAGATCATATCTAGTTAAACTAGTCATACCAATCTAATCTAGATCCCATCTAACCTAATATGATCTAATCTAAAGTGAGTTACTTAACGGACTAGTTAATACTAGTGAAATAGATTAGACCCTGCTGGCCATGTTTTAACTTAAATTAGTACATCAGACCAAACCACCCATGAACAAATAACTTACCAGCATATTTATGGTGACCATCCCTCCCATCCTAGATGTTGCCATAATACACTTATCTTATGCCACCAGCCTGTTAACCATCTGTCCTTACCTACAAGTTATCCTAACTACATGTCCCTAATTCGGATAAAAACTTCAAGAACGAAGATTGAAGAAGACCAACCACATCAAGGGAGGAAAAGCATCAACTCAAGTCTTCAAAGATCAAGTTGGATCGCTAGATGAAACAAGATTCACTGTACATGATGGAGTCTCTCATTACCATAATCCTAGTTATCCCAACCTATCTATTCATCATCCCACATAATAAGTGTCTAGATATCTATACTATCCTAATCACCAGTTAAGGATTTTTATACAAAGTGGACTCTTAATTCTGAACTAATGGGAAACTAAAAGCTAATATCTTAATCTCTCTATATCCCTTTTCTAACAAATCTCGAGGATGAGATTTCTGTTAAGGGGGGTAGAATTTGTAACACCCTAAAGTTCAATATTGTGAAAGTAAGTAAAATTTCCCCAAAGATTTTAAATCAAAACACCTTTCCTTAAGAATGTTCATAATTCGAAGTAGCTACTCCCAAAATTAATATATTTTTTACTAAAATAAAGAGATACCTAGATAAACTAAATTATACTTGGATTGAAATTATATAAAAGAACTATGATTAAACTACTTCTTAACATATAATCTACAATATAAATTATATTTTCCTAAAAATTCATGAGATCTGAACTATTCTCTATTTCATGAATGGAACTAGGTATAAAGGAACTAAAATAAAACAAATATATATAATATATATAATTTTGCATTCATGCTGGTGTTTTCTTGGTGCATTTAAAGAAAAAAAAAGTTTGGAATTCAAACTTGAATTTGATTTGGTTTTAAATAGAAATCAGAAAATAAAATTAAAAAAAAGAGAACTCCGACTGGGCCTATTCCGATTTCAGCCCACCAAGCCATCCCACTGGTTACCACAGCCTGGTTGTCGGCCGCGCGCTCCTCAGCGTCGTCTTGCCCCGTAGCTCTTTGTGGATGACATGTGGGGCCCATTTGTCAGCCGGACCGCGCGCGCCTGTTGAACCCCCGTGAATCACTGACGTCTAGGCCCATCCTGTCAGCTTGTTCCTCTACCTGCCGTGATTTCCTCTGTTGGGGCAACAGCTCCCGTTGAAATCGGGATTCATCCGGAAATTATCCACCGGCTCCACCCTCGCTCGGTCTCTTTCTCGGTATATAAATGGAGAAGCCGCATCCTTTCTTCATCCACAAAACCGAAGCACCCGAAACCACCATATTCCGGGCGGATCTTCAAGACCCGCAGAAATCCTTGCCGACCTTCACCGAGCCACGGCGGGTTTGGCATCAATGAATGGCTTTATGTAATCCCCAGACCACACAGTAGATGTACGCGTGCTTGATTTGAGCAATGGTTGACCGGGGTCATGGCGATTTGTCGCCGGTGTCAAGGATTCAACGATGGGCCATAGAGCGCCGTTGGTGGCCACCCTCCACTTCACTACAGGAGACACAGGCATTTTCGACGGCCAGAAGCCGCTGAAAATAAGGCCTTTGCCGCCGAAAATAAGCTATTTTCGGCGGTTTTAAGCTTATTTTCAGCGGTTTTTGGCCGCCAGAAAAAATCAGCCGAAAATAAGCCTTTATTTTCGGCGGCCAGGTACCAGCCGCCGAAAATAGCTTATTTTCGGCAGCCAACAAGCTAGCCGCCGAAAATAAGGGATTATTTTCGGCGGCTAGGCTGCGCCGCCGAAAACAACAGCCGCCGAAAACAGTAGCCGCTTATTTTCGGCGGCCTCAGTTGGCCGCCGAAAATTAACATTTTCAGAGAAAAAAATTGAAAAAATGCAAAAAACAGCAATTTTATCAACAATATAATCATAATAAAATGACAGAAACATTAGACCACATTGTATCACACTTCTTCACAACCACATTGTAGTTTACCAACATTAAGTTCACAAATGGTTCACCACATCAAAGTTCACAAATACAACTTCACAGTTCACAAATAGTTCATTACAACATAATATCTCTCTCCAGAAGCGAAAAACTCAAACCATCACATATCAGGGTTGTTGGAGTTGTGACCACTACCTCCATAAGCAAAAAACTCGTTGACGAAGTCGTGTAACGGGTTTGGATTCTAAAGAAAAAAGAAGACATTA
The DNA here is from genome assembly GCA_029449295.1 of Zea luxurians. Lineage (NCBI taxonomy): Eukaryota > Viridiplantae > Streptophyta > Magnoliopsida > Poales > Poaceae > Zea > Zea luxurians. Next base: position 134,390,664 of record JAOPSE010000008.1, read on the forward strand.
ATAATGGCAGTGTTTACATGACCACTATTCAAACAGATTGTTTGTCAAACTAACCTCTCTTGTAGTAGCTCCCTCCCCTGCATAAGCTCCTCCTGGTGCTGGTATCATCGGTGGTGGCGTGTTGTGGCCCATGACCCCGGATCCCTACAAAATCAAGTTTAGTCAAGATTTAAAAGGTTAATACAAACGACAAGTCTTAACTAAATTGAAGCACCTGAGGTGGAGGTGGCGGAGCATATAATCCTCACTGAGGCATCGACGACTGAAATTAAGGGAAAACAAATGGTTGTTGTTGTGCCTGCTCTGGAAACCAAGACCGTTGCGAATACAATATATTAGTTATAGGACCAATATTGATCGTGTTGAGAATAAATAATACACTCACGTTCATTGCTTGTTGCGCCTGTGCGTTGTAAGCAGTCATGTACTCTAATTGCTGTTGGAGGAATGTCATTTGTTGTCGCCGTCCGTACGCCTTTCCAATATTATTTGCTGTTGGAGAAAATAAGAAAATTAGCTATTCGGTCATAGTTCCAATATTATTGAAAAAATTCACAAGTTAATACCGTCCATGGGCCTTTCCTCCAATAGAATGAACAACTTTAGCGTTGATGGTACCACATATTAATATGAAATTAATGCCTAAATACAATATACCCCTAATCCCTAAACCACATATACCACTAATACATTAATGAAATCGAACTAAACAATAATACTAATCACACACACTAATCAAACAAACACAATTACAAATACATACTAATTTCGGTGGCAATTAAATAACGGCCGCCGAAAATATGGAATAAAAAATGCAAAAAATACCTTTCGATGGGGAAGAGCTTGGCGGCGACGATGGAGTGGTTGCATGAGGAGGGCTTGGCCGCGGCCGGTCGACGGAGGCTTAGAACGGCGGCGGACGACGGTGGCGGCTCGGGGCGGCACGGGCGGCCGGCGCTGGGGTGCTGGGCGGCACAGGGCGGCCGGGGAGCAGCGGCGTGGGTGCTCCGCGCGGCTGGCGGTGCGGGACTGGGCGGCCCAGGGAGCGGCGGCGCGGGTGCTGCGGGCGGCGGTCGGTCGCGTGAGACAGAGAAAAAGGAAGAAACAGAGAAAGAAGGATTCGGTCGGCCGTTTTAAAAGCATAATTTTCGGCGGCCAGGACTTGGCCGCCAAAAATAAGAGGTTATTTTCGGCGGCTGTGTCACTGGCCGCCGAAAATAACCTTATTTTCGGTGGCTATGTCAGTAGCCGCAGAAAATAACCTTATTTTCGGGGGCTATGTCAGTAGCCGCCGAAAATAACCTTATTTTCGGTGGCTATGTCAGTAGCCGCCGAAAATAACCTTATTTTCGGGGGCTAGCGTCAGCCGCCGAAAATAGCCGCTTATTTTCGGCGGCCAAGCCCCGGCCGCCGAAAATAAGCTTGGCCGCCGAAAATGGTGCACAGTGCTGTTGTGCTTCCCGATCGATGGTATGTCGTGCACCATTAGGTTCGCTTTAGTCCCCTCTCTGTTTCACGCACATTCGTACTACGGGTGGATCCCTGGGGCACCGTGTTGTCAAACACCGGGATGCGCCGCGGCGGGGCAGTCTGTGCGCCGCCGTCCCTGGCCTAGGGTGGAAGATGGGTGAGGGTCGTTGGGTCCTCGATGATGGGTGCAGGTGTGGCGATAGTTTTGGCCGTTGGATCTTATGCTAACGCGCCAGATTAGAAGCTGACGATACCTCTTCGTGCGGATTGATCTGGACCGTTGATCGCGGAGCGTGCGGCCACGGATGCATACCGGTTCGGCTAGAGCGTCGACTTAATCTGGGCCATCCGGGTCTGATCGGATGGCTGAAAACTATTCATACCCTTTCGCCGCAGCCTCTTTGTAAAAGAGCCCCTCTGTTTCCTCAGTATCAACCCGCAGTCCTTCCCTGGTTTAGCCTGAGTCTAGGGAATTGTTACAGATTGGACCCCGAGTTTTGTATTATTTGGTGCCCAGTCCAGAACACTTAGGATATTCAGGAATTAATAATGAAATAGGTTTTAGTATAAAAATAATTCTATAAACTTGTATAATTCATAGTTAATTCATTTTAGCTCCAAATTAAGTCATTCTAGTTGCAATAATTTTGTTTTAATACTGACTATCAACTAGTGGCAATGTTTAGCCATAAAACTTGAATTAAAATTGTTCATCTGGATTAATCTATTCTAAGCACTAAATAATTTAGGAAATTCATAACTTAATAACCGTAACTCCGAATTTAGCGATTCTTGTTCTCACGATCTCGTAGCGACGCGTAGATTATTATTATGCAGTTCATTCTTATGTTTGGTGTAATGTTAATTTTGCCTATACCATGTTGTCTGTATTGCCACGTTTAGCAGTGAGGACACGTGTCACCTGAAGAGCAAGTTGGTACCTGGAATCTCAAGTCCCAGGCAAGTTGTGCCCTTGATCACTTCTTTTTACCCAGCCATGTTCTGATTAATCATAATGATCTGCATAGGTTAATTTTGATGGGACCCAATAGGTTACCCTAGTTCGTCTATCTTTATACCTTGTTTACCACTGAACTTTTTGGGTAGTACTTGCTAGTGCTTTATGTGGTTTTGGGTATGAAGATACATTATTCATGATCACACTTTTATTATCCGTTTATTATTACTGTTCATGATAAGATCATTATGTTAATTGGAACATGGAGCGACCACCCGGGAAAACAGTGCTACCACAAGGGTTTAATGGGACGCCCTTGGCTGATTAATTAGGAAAGCTAGTGGAAGACTACCTTACCCGAAAGGGGCAAGGGCAGTAGGGGAGTGGTCAGTGTAGGGAGGTCCTTGGTTGATTTTGCTGCGATGGCGGTCAGGCAAGAACCCTGCATTGGAGCTTCCTATAAACTGTAGCGGGTTTTCTGAAGCTAGTTGAACTTTGTAAAGGCCTCGTAGTGTTACCCTGCCTCGCCTCCTCGGTAGAGGTGTATGGGAAGTCGCGATCCCTTGGCAGATGGGTAACATGACTTGTGGGTAAAGATGCGCAACCTCTGCAGAGTGTAAAACTGGTATACTAGCCGTGCTCACGGTCATGAGCAGCTCGGACCCTCACATGATTAACTTATGGAACTAAATTCAATTTGTCATATGCATTGCATTGCAGGTAATGTTGTTACTTTTGTTCTACTACTTAATTGGGTTTGGTATTTACTTATACTTAGTAATTGCTAATAAAATTTTGACCAACTTTAAAAGCAATGCTCAGCTCTAACCATCCTCTTTGGTAAGCCTTACATTTCACATGAACTCCCACCTTTGGCGAGTTCATTCACATTATTCCCCACAACTTGTTGAGCGATGAACGTATGTGAGCTCACTCTTGCTGTCTCACACCCCCCACAGGTCAAGAACAGGTACCATAGGATGAGGCGCATGGAGGATGCTGTGCGAGTTCGTGAGAGGTCTAGGCCGTCGTCTCCCAATCAACTTTGGGTTGCTGGACCGTTGTCTCATTATAATGTAATTATTTATTTTGTATAGAACTCCTATTATGTAGTAAAGATGTGACATTCGATCCTCTGCCATGATTCATCATATGTGTGAGACTTGGTCCCAGCACACCTGGTGATTATGTTCGCGCCTGGGTCTTGGTGCCCCGAAACCCGGGTGTGACAGGTGTCTAGACTATGCATATTATTTATAAGAAGTTTAGGGCTTTATCTGCAAAATCCATGACTCTTCTGTATTTACTTTATCACTAGGTTGGACGGAGGGTTGATACCTATGATGTTCAGGGGCTCATTTACAATTTAACCTCGGTGAAGCATTATCCTATGATCCTAGCGGTCCAATCTAGATCAGATGGTCAAGATTATATCTGCATTATTATGAACCGGTACACAATACCGCACGTTGGATCGGAGATCAATGGAGTGGATTTTAAACACTAGAGATCTGATTCTATTCGTTGATTTGGATCGGACGACACAGATTCATCTATGCAAAATGCTTCCCTTCATCTAATCTCAGCCAACCATCACTAGATCAACGGTTGGGGACCGTCTTCCCCACCCTACCACAAGACCCAGTGGCGTGGGTAAACTACGAGGCGACACTCACCGATGAGCATCGTGTTAGGTGCCCTAGAGGTCCAACCCTATCGATAACTAGCGCTATACGTCAAGGAAGACGAGGCAGACAAGATAGTCGAGATCTTACTGGCACAAATGACGCATCGAGGCTAGACCATGGCGTGTCACAGAATTGCGCCAGCGGTGAGGTTCAGCGAGAAATTTCGGACACTAGACTCAACTTCCGTCCTTGATACTTCACACACGTGATCAACGCACGGTGACGAACACCTGCGACTCAACTCCGGCCACCAATCGACGGTGTAGACACGGGGCATCGACGGCGGACGGCAGACGGCCTTCACAGGACTGCTTTCTCGGTCACGGGAGAGGATGGCTGGTCTCGCGTGGCTTTAGGGTTCCGCGGTTAGGCGTCCGCGTTTATACTCGCAGCCTAGGCGGGGGGGGGGGGGGTTACGCCATCGGCGAAGTCGGCGCGCTGTTGGCATCAGCTGGATTCGCGGTAGGGGAGATCGAGGCTGACGGAGCGAGCCCACGTGCCAGTGGCGCCAAGGGAGCAGACGCGCACGATGATAGGTGACCGATCAGTGGGTCCGTTCTGTCGGCGTGCACAGGAGCAAGGGTGGAGAGGTTGGTTGGGAGGAGGTAGTGGAGCCCAGTTGTCGATGTCATCATGCATAAGCGAGCGCCGACATGCTGACATGCGGGGCCCGCCTGTCGGCGTGAGATCCCAGCCGGGCCGCCGGCGTGGAGTTAGGTTAAGTGGGTCGGCCAAGTGGATATCGGCCTAGGCGGTCGTTTTCCTTTTTTCTTTTTTTTCTTTTTATGTTTTCTTTTCTTTTTTTGAATCTCAAATTTGAATTCAAATTTGTTGTGAATTTCATACTTAGATAATTGTACAAATAAAAAATACCAATATGAAGTGATGTATTTATTTATATATATTCTTTATATTGCATAGTGTTTTCCTTTTCTTTCCTATGTCACTTTAAATTTCTAGAGTTCAAATTAGGTCAAACCCTAATCCCAGCATTACTATCTCATTATTATAATTAAGTGCACAAGCAAAATCTCCAACATGATGCATAGCTTATTTATGTATTTTTAATTAATTTATTCACCCCAAATATGATTATCCCTATGTTCTCATGAGTAAGGAGCAATACATATAAGGAGATTAACTCTTTTATTATTATCCACAAGTTGGGTATTACAAATCCTACCCCCCCCTTAAAAATAATCTTGACCTCGAGATTAAGAGGAACTAGGGAAGAGGTGGGGAAATTCTATTCATAGCTCTTCTTCTCTCTCCCAAGTAGCTTCATCTTCTCCATGATGACTCCATTGCACTTTGCACATTTTGATCATTTTATTCCTTGTAACCTGAGTCAAGGTGTCAATGGGATAAATCACCTTGCACATTGAGTTCTTTCATTGGTAATTGTTCCTCTGGGACACAGAGAGGCTTCTTCAACTGAGATACATGGAACACATCATGTACATCAGACAGATGATCTGGTAGCTCAAGCTAGTAGGCCATCTCTCCAACTCGCTTAATGATTCTAAAGGGTCCAATAAAGTGAGGGGATAGCTTGCCTTTAACTTTGAATCTCCTCATTCCACGAATTGGTGACACCTTTAAGTACACGTGGTCACCCTCTTCCAATTCCAGTGGTCTCCTCCGGTTATCAGCATAGCTCTTCTGCCGAGTCTATGCTATCCTCAAGTTCTCCCGGATTATATGCACTTGTTCTACTACCTCTTGAATAATTTCAGGCCCAAAGAACTGTCTTTCACCAGTCTGATCCCAATACAGAGGAGTTCTGCACTTTCTACCATATAAAGCTTCAAATGGGGACATCTTCAGACTGGCCTGATAACTATTATTGTACGAGAACTCTGCATATGGTAGACTCTTGTCGCAACTGCCTCCATGCTTAAGGGCATAAGCTCTTAACATATCCTCAATTACTTGGTTGGTTCTCTCAGTCTGGCCATCAGATTAGGGATGATAGGCCGAACTAAAATTCAACTTCGTAACCATATTCTCATGAAGGCTCTTCCAAAATCTTGAGGTGAACTGAGATCCTCGATCAGAAACAATCTTCTTAGGTACTCCATGTAGGCACACAATCCGAGCCATATGTAATTCTGCCAATTGAGAACTCTTGTAGGTAGTCTTGACCGGATTGAAGTGAGCCACTTTGGTTAATCTATCCACGATTACCCATATGGAATCATACCCTTTTTGGGTGCGAGACAACCCAACAATGAAATCATACCAATTTCTTCCCACTTCCATTCGGGCACTTTTAACGGGTGTAGCAGTCTAGCTGGCCTATGATGTTCAGCTTTGACTCTTTGACATACATCACATACAACCATGTGTGCATCTACATCTCTTTTCAGCCCATACCACTAGTACTTCTGCTTTAGATCTTGATACATCTTGGTGCTACCAGGATAAATAAAGTAATCAGAGTCATGGGCTTCCTTCAGAATTGTTTTACGGAGGCTGTCAATCTCAGGGACACATATCTTGTTCTTGAACCATATTGTGCCTTGCTCATCCTCCGTGAAGTCTAGACCTCTACCTTCAGCCATCAGATCTTCGATTTCTTGAATTTTAGCATCACCGATCTGACCCTTGTGTATTTCTTGCTCCAAGGTAGGTTCCACTTCTATAGTGATCTCTTTAGTATGTGCAACTATTCCCAGGTTGAGTCTTTCAAAGTCTTCTACTAACTCAACAGGCAATTGGGTGACAATAGCTGCATGAACATGCTCCTTCCGACTCAAGACATCCGCAACCAGATTCGCCTTGCCCAGATGATAGTGAATTTCCAAGTCATAATCTTTGATGAGCTCCAACCAACGGCGTTTCCCAAGGTTGACATCTTTCTGAGTGAAGATATACTTTAAGCGCTTATGATTAGTATAGACTTGGCACTTAGTTCCCATTATATAATGCCTCCATATCTTGAGAGCATGCACTACGGCTGCCAGTTCTAAGTCATGAGTGGGGTAGTTCAACTCATGTTCTTGCAACTAGCGAGACGCGTAGGCAATGGCATGTCCTTGCATAACAACACATCCCAAGCCCTAGCGGCACGCATCACAATATATGTCAAATCCTTTTTGCAGATCTGGCATAACCAACAATAGGGTGACTTCAATCTAAACTTCAGTTGATTGAAACTCTCTTGACATTCATGAGTCCACTTAAACTCTATTCCTTTCTCCAATAGTGTGGTCATAGGCTTCGCTATCTTGGAGAATCCTTCAATAAATCGCCTATAATACTGAAAGTCACCTAGAGGGGGTGAATAGGCGAAACCTAAAAATTATAAACTTTGAAACTGCACTATGCCTGGGGTTAGTGTTAGAAATAAATCGGAGTGCAGAAGATAGTTCTCCTTACGATGAGTTGCTCAATCAATGCAGATAACCTTGGGAGCAAACTCAAATCAATATGAGCAAGGGAACTTTAGATAGAGGAAGGGAGGGGAAACAAATCGAGTGGAGATCAACACAAATGAACACGACGATTTGTTTACTGAGGTTCGGTTCCAAAGAACCTAGTCCCCATTGAGGAGGCCACAAAGACCGAGTCTATTCCAACCGTTTCCCTCTCTCAATCGATCACACAGACTGCTCGAGGCTTCTCCATGATCACTTGGTCACTAAGACCATGCAAGGGTCACCACACACTTAGGTGTCTATTGCTAGCTTTACAAAGAACTTAGAAGAATTAGAATGAGAAAGCAATCCAAGCAACAAAAGAAACATCAAACACCCTCTCCCAAGTCACTAAGCAATTGAGTTGATTTTGATGCTTGGAGAGGATTTGATCTTTTGATTGTTTCTTGGAGTGTATGCTTTTGCGATTGTATTGAATGTGGAGTTCAGAAAACTTGGATGGCTTGAATGGTGGTGGTTGGGGGGTATTTATAGCCCCAACCACTATTCCAGTCGTTGTTGTCGATGGGCACACCGGACAGTCCGGTGGTGCATCGGACATGACACTGTTCACTGTATGGTGCCTGCCATGTTAGCAAACCGTTGGGTTTGGAGCGGTTGACCATTGAAGTCCTTTGTCCTCTTGCGGCACCGGACAGTCCGGTGGCACACCGGATAGTCCGGTGTGTTCTGACTTCACTGCTCTGACTTCTGACTTGCGCACTGTTCACTGTTCATCTGACATTGCAGTTGACCATTGGGCGTAGTTGACCGTTGCTCTGTTGGCTCACTGGACATGTCCGGTGAATTTTAGCGGAGTGACTCTCGAAAAAACCCAAGAGAAGTCAATTCGGGGGTGCCTTGGCCTTTGTCCAATGCACACCACACAGTGTTGGGTGCGCCACTGGCAGCACCTCTACATGTCTTTTGCTCCAAACTTTGTTGAGTCCCCAACTTATTTTCTTTGTTGGTTTATGTTGAACTTTATGCACCTGAGATAAATGACAACTAGGAAAACTAGTTAGTCCACGTGGTTTGTGATGGATGTCAAACACCAAAATTGATTATAGGAAATGATTAAGCCCATTTCTCTTTCAATCTCCCCCTTTCTAGTGATTGATGCCAACACAAACCAAAGCAAATATAAAGTGTAGGAATGTAATTGGTTTGCTACTTTGACAGATGTGTATAAGTTGCTTGAATTTAAACCAACTGAAAGTAATTTAAGTATATATGATTGCTTTCTTCTTGTTTAACATTTTGGACCACATTTGCACCACTTAGGTTGTTTTTGCAAATCTCTTTGAAAAGTCTTTTCAAATTCTTTTGCAAGTAGCCAATGGTATAAGAATATGATTTCAAAGATCATTTTCAAGAAAAAATCTCCCCCTGTTTCAAATGCTTTTCCTTTGGCTAAATAAAGGCTCCCCTGAAGAAGTTCTCCCCTTAGCTAGCAAGAGGGTTTTTGCAATTGAGATAATTTCTTCCCCTTTGTGAAAAAGTTTTTGAAAATTTGAAAATGGTTGGTGGTGGTTTTTGCAATTGAGATAATGTCTTCCCCTTTGTGAAAAAGTTTTTGAAAATTTGAAAATGGGTGGTGGTGCGGTCCTTTTGCTTTGGGCCTATTAATTTTTCCCCCTTTTGGCATTAAGCGCCAAAAATGAAGAAACTTGAGAGGCCTTTTAATTATCCCCCTTTGGGCCTATTTTCTCACCCTTTGGTAAAAGGATATGAGTGAAAGTACATGAGTAAAGCAAAGGATAAATGATACGACAGAGTTAGAGTGGAAGCCTTGCCTTTGCCGAATACTCCATTTTCCTTTCAATCTAAGACTAATCATAGAGATACTCATGGAAGCACATTAGTCTTAGCGTTAGCACAAGAATAAGAAATATATATTTGTACCAAATGAGAGAGACATGATCAAAGGTATATTCATGAGCTATGTGTGCAAAATCTCAATCAAAGTTCCAAGAATCTAAGATGTTTAGCTCATTTCTAAGCTTGCTCTTTTCATGCAGGGGCTTGGTGAAGATATTGGCTAATTGGTTGTGGGTACTAACATAAGCAATTTCGATATCCCCTTTAGTTGGTGATCTCTCAAAAAGTGATACTGGATGTCTATGTGCTTAGTGCGGCTGTGTTCAACAGGATTGTCCGCCATGCGGATTTCACTCTCATTATCACATAGGAGAGGGACTTCGCTCAACTTGTAGCCATAGTCCCTAAGGGTTTGCCTCATCCAGAGTAATTGTGCACAACAATGGCATGCATCAATATACTCGGCTTCGACGGTGGATAGAGCAACTGAATTTTGTTTTTTTGAAGCCCAAAACACCAGGGATCTCCCCAGAAACTGACAAGTCCCTGATGTGCTCTTCCTGTCAATTTTACATCCGGCATAATCAGCATCGGAATACCCAATTAGATCAAAGGTAGATCCCTTGGGGTACCATTGCCCAAACTTAGTACTATAAACTAAATATCTCATGATTCTTTTCATGGCCCTAAGGTGAACTTCCTTAGGATTTGCCTGGAACCTTGCACAGATGCATACATAAAGCATAATATCCGGTCAAGAAGCACATAAATAGAGTAAAGAACCTATCATCGACCTATATACCTTTTGATCTACGGATTTACCTCCTGTGTCGAGGTCGAGATGCCATTGGTTCCCATGGGTATCTTGATGGGTTTAGCATTCTTCATCCCAAACTTCTTGAGTATGTCTTGAATGTCCTTAGTTTGGCAGATGAAGGTGCCCTCTTGGAGTTGCTTGATTTGAAAACCAAGGAAATACTTCAACTCCCCCATCATTGACATCTTGAATTTCTGTATCATGATCCTACTAAACTCTTCACAAGATGACTTGTTAGTAGACCCAAATATAATATCATCAACATAAATTTGGCATATAAACAAGTCTTTAGCAATTGTTTTAGTGAAGAGAGTAGGGTCAGCTTTTCCAACTTTGAAGCCATTAGTGATAAGAAAGTCTCTCAGGCATTCATACCATGCTCTTGGGGCTTGCTTGAGCCCATAAAGCGCCTTTGAGAGCTTATGAACATGAGAATGGTACTCACTATCTTCAAAGTCGGGAGGTTGCTCAACGTATACCTCTTCCTTAATAGGGCCATTGAGGAAGGCACTATTCACGTCCATTTGATATAACTTAAAGCCATAGTAAGTAGCGTAGGCAAGTAATATACGAATTGACTCAAGCCTAGCTATGGCTGGATAGGTTTCATCAAAATCCAAACCTTCAACTTGTGAATAACCTTTGGCAACAAGTCGGACTTTGTTCCTAGTCACCACACCATGCTCATCTTGTTTGTTGCGGAATACCCACTTGGTACCTACAACATTTTGGTTAGGACGTGGAACTAAATGCCATAACTCATTCCTCGTGAAGTTGTTGAGTTCCTCTTGCATTGCCACCACCCAGTCCGGATCTCTTAGTGCATCCTCTATCTTGTATGGCTCAATAGAAGACACAAAAGAGTAATGTTCACAAAAGTGAGCAACTCGAGATCTAGTGGTTATCCCCTTATGAATGTCACCAAGAATGGAGTTGATAGGGTTATCTCTTTGAATTACTTGGTGGACTCTTGGGTGCGATGGTCTTTGGTCTTGAATTTCTTGATCATCTTCCTTGTCTTGATCATGTTCATCTCCCCCTTGATCAATTTCCTCTTCTTGAGGTGGCTCATCATCTTGATCTTCATCTTCTTCTTCTTAAGTCATTCCCTCATCTTGAGTTGGTGGAGATGCTTATATGGAAGATGATGGTTGATCTTGTGCTTGCAGAGACTCTTCGGATTCCTTTGGACACACATCCCCAATGGACATGTTCCTTAGCACGACGCACAGAGCCTCTTCATCATCTAGTTCATCAAGATAAACTTGCTCTACTTGAGAGCCATTAGTCTCATCAAACAAAATGTCACAAGAAACTTCAACTAATCTAGTGGATTTGTTGAAGACTCTATATGCCCTTGTGTTTGAGTCATAACCAAGTAAAAAGCCTTCTACTGCTTTAGGAGCAAATTTAGAATTTCTACCCCTCTTAATAAGAATAAAGCATTTGCTCCCAAAAACTCTAAAATAAGAAACATTGGGCTTTTTACCAGTGAGGAGTTCATATGATGTTTTCTTGAGGATTCGGTGAAGGTAGAGTCGGTTGATCGAGTAGCAAGCGGTGTTAATCGCCTCTACCCAAAACCGATCCGGTGTCTTGTACTCATCAAGCATGGTCCTTGCCATATTCAAAAGAGTTTTATTCTTCCTCTCCACAACATCATTTTTTGGGGTGTGTATGGAGAAGAAAACTCATGCTTGATGCCCTCCTCCTCAAGAAATCCTTCAATTTGAGAGTTCTTGAACTCCGTTCCATTGTCACTTCTAATCTTCTTGATTCTCAATCCGAACTCATTTTGAGCTCGTCTTAAGAATCTTTTTAAGGTCTCTAGGGTTTGAGATTTTTCCTACAAAAAGAATACCCAAGTGAAGCGAGAATAATCATCCACAATAAAAAGGCATAATTACTCCTGCTGATGCTTATATAAGCGATTGGGCCGAATAGATCCATGTGGAGTAGCTCCAGTGGCCTGTCGGTCGTCATGATGTTCCTGTGTGGATGATGAGCTCCAACTTGCTTCCCTGCTTGGCATGCGCTACAAATCATGTCTTTCTTAAAATGAACATTTGTTAGTCCTAAAATGTGTTCTCCCTTTAGAAGCTTGTGAAGATTCTTCATCCCAACATGAGCAAGTTGACGATGCCAGAGCCAGCCCATATTAGTCTTAGCGATTAAGCAAGTGTCTAATTCAGCATTGTTATCATTAAAATCAACTAAGTATAGCTGACTATCTAACACTCCCTTAAAAGCTATTGAATCATCACTTCTTCTAAAGACAGTAACACCAATATTAGTAAAAAGACAGTTGTAACCCATTTTGCATAATTGAGAAACTGAAAGCAAGTTGTAATCTAAAGAATTTACAAGAAAAACATTAGAAATGGAATGGTCAAGGGATATAGCAATTTTACCCAAACCTTTGACCAAACCTTGATTTCCATCCCCGAATGTAATCGTTATTTGGGGATCTTCATTTTTCTCATATGAGGTTTCTCCCCTGTCATGTGGTTTGTGCACCCGCTATCGATTATCCAACTTGTCCCGCCGGATGCAAAAACCTACAAAACAAATTTAGGCCTTGTTCTTAGGTACCCAAATGGTCTTCGGTCCTTTTACATTAGAAACAAGCACCTTGGGTACCCAAACACAAGTCTGTGGACTCTTGTGTTTGCCCCCAACATATTTGGCAACTACTTTGCCTGATTTGTTAGTCAGCACAAAAGATGCATCAAAAGTCTTAAATGAGATGCTATGTTCATTTGATGCATTACCAACTTTCTTTTTAGGCGTTTTGATATGAGTTGAATGCCTAGAGCTAGATGCCTCATTACTATACATATAAGCATGATGAGAAACATTTTGTAGCATGAATTTTCCTAATTTTGTGCTCAGATAGTTCTCAGGATATAAAATGTAACCCACTCTATCCTGAACAATGGGATCCTTACCCTTAACAAAACTAGAGAGTCTATTCTTGGGGGCATTAAACATGATGTTGCTTTGGCTCCCTTGTTGGAAGCCAATGCCATCCTTAATGCCAGGGTGTCTCCCATTATAGAGCATGCTACGAGCAAATTTAAATTTTTCATTCTCAAGCTCATGCTCGACAATTTTAGCATTTAATTTGGCTATGTGATCATTTTGTTCTTTAATCATAGCATGGTGATCATTCATAGCATCAATATTAACATCTCTACATCTAGTGCAAATAGTGACATGCTCAACAGTAGATGTAGAAACATTGCAAGTATTCAGTTTTTCTATCTTTGCATTTAAACTAACATTTTCACTTCTAAGACAGGAAATTGAATTATTGCAATATCAAGCTCTTTAGATAAATTTTCACATTTTCTACCTCTAGAGCATAAGCATTTTTCAACTTAACAAATTTTTTATTTTCCTTAATGAGCAAGTCCTCTTGGCATTTCAAGAGATCATCCTTATCGTTAATGGTTTCTATTAATTCATTTATCTTTTTTCTTTTGGTCCTTGGTAAGGTTAGAAAAAAGAGAAGTTAAATCATCTTAATTATCACTAGAGCTACCCTCATCATCGGATGTAGTATATTTGGGGGTATCTCTAGAATGTACCTTCTTATTTTTGTCGTCCTTAGCCATTAGGCATTTGTGGCCGATGTTGGGGAAGAGAAGGCCCTTGTTGATGGCGATGTTGGCGGCGTCCTCGTCGGAGGAGGAGTCGGTGGAGCTCACGTCAGAGTCTCATTCCCACCCCATGTGCGCCTCGCCACCCTTCTTGTTGTAATATCTTTTCTTCTCCATCTTCTTCTTCCCATTCTTGTTATCGCCCCTGTGACTATCACTTGTATATGGACATTTCGCAATAAAGTGACCAGACTTACCACACCTGTAGCAAACACTCTTGGAGTGGGGTTATAGTGCTTCCCCTTCCTTTGCTTGAGGATTTGCCGGAAGCTCTTGATGATAAGAGCCATCTCCTCATTGTCGAGCTTGTAGGCGTCGATTGGAAGTCTAGTTGGTGTAGACTCTTCCTTCTTTTCTTTCGTTGCTTGGAATGCAACGAGTTGCACCTCAGACGTGGAGGTGGCACCTTGCTCCAAGTTGACAATGTGTTTTGAGTCTTTGATCATAAGTTCAAAGCTCACAAACTTTGTCACACCCAGATTTAAAGGACAAAGCCGAGTGCATCTCATATATGCGCCAAAGAAGACAACACATATAATAACAGAGCGTATAGAGATAAATGTCACAATAACATCAGAGTACTTATTACATAGCGGAAGTCTTACAAAATAAAAGGTAAATATAAAACGAACTAAAATCCATCCTTGGCGCCAATAAGTCAACTGGGAGACACCACCTAGATCAAGTCAAACTCCTTGTTGTGTGGCTCCTCTTGAACCACCTGTTCTTCTCCTGTGGGGGTGTGAGACATCAAGGGTGAGCTCGCACATGTTCATCTCTCAACAAGTTGTGGGGAATAATGTGCCTAAACTCACCAAAGGTGGGAGTTCATGTGATGTGTAAGGCTGATCAACAATAGAGGTTAAAGCTGAGCATTGCTTTTAATAAGTTGGTCAAATTTTATTAGCAATTACTAAATGTAAGTAAATACCAAGCCTTAATATAAATAATAGAACAAAATTAATAATAAAGCCCATGCAATACAAATGACAAATTGAATTTAGTTCCATAATTTAATCATGCGAGAGTCCTGAGCTGCTCTTGACCGTGAGCTCGGCTAGTATTCCAGTTTTACACTCTGTAGAGGTTGTACCCTGTACCCACAAGTCGTGTATCCCATGTCTCCAGGGTTTGCAAGGCCCTTAAACACTACTGAGGTGAATGGCTAGGGATCCACTACGAGGCCTTTACAAAGTTCTACTAGCTTCCGAAAACCCACTACAGTTTATGGGAAGAGCAATTGTAGGAATCCCCCGTCTGACCGCCATCGCAGCAAAATTAACCCGAGAACCTCCCTACATGCCTACTCCCCTACTGTCCTTGCCCCTTTCGGGTAAGGTAGTCTTCCACTAGTTTTCTTAATTAGTCAGCCAAGGGGTCCCATTCCTCCCTTGTGGTGGCACGTGTTTCTCAAGTTAAGCTCCATGTTCCAATTAACCATAATGATCTTGACATGAACATAAATAAAATAACAAAATAATTGGAACATGGATATAATGAAATATTAACCGAAAACCATATAAAGCAATAGCAAAGCTACACAAATGATTCAGGGATAAACAAGGTAAAAAGATAAACAGTCTAGGGTGACCTATGGGGTCCCATCAAAGTTAAACCTATGCATTAATGAGTGATATTAAAGAATATTATTAGGTATAAAAGTGGTCAAGGGCACAACTTGGAGCTCCTGTTGAGCAACTTCTACCTACTGAACACCGGGATCCTCAGCCACTGACTCTTCTACTTGCTATAACACAAACAAGCATAGTATATAGAGAAAATTAACATCACACCAAACATGTAAAAAAATACATAATAATAATCTACACATTAAAATAAGATCCTAGGAACATGAATCATTAATTTTGGAGTTATAGATTTTAAGTTATGAATTTCCAAAGGTTCTATGTGTTTTGTACAAGATTAATTTGGATATCAATTTTAATGTGGCTTTCATGTCAAAACAGTGACACTAGGTGATAAACAATAATATTACAAAATTATAGAAACTAGAATGGCTCAATTTGGAATTAGTATGGATTTTCTATGGATTACACAAATTCTAACCATTATTTTTATATTAAAAACCCATTTCCTATTTATTTTTCTGGATTTCCTAATCTCTTGGACTGGGCGTCAAAAACTAAAAAGCGCATGGGCTAACGCGTAAAAATCCTAAGACACAGCTACTCCAGCACGGGATGGCGGGTTAATATCGATAAACAGAGGGGTCTCTTGTGTAAAACGACACGGCTGAAGCGGTATCAGCCATGGTGGGCCGTCCGATCAAATGCGAGCAGCCAGGATTAGACATAGATCCTCATGAACCAGTACGAAATCTTGGCCCTCAGATTTGGATCTAACGACGCAGATTTTAAATACTAAAATCTAATTATAGCCACTAGATATGAGATCTACGGTCACGATTGATTACACGAAGGGGTAAGTAGTGTTCTAATCTTAACCGATAATCCTGAGATCGACGACTTCTACGCATTGTTCCCCATCTCCTCTTTTCCCCAGCGAATAGACACGGCGAAGCTCTCACTTGCGGTGGCTCCATGGCCAGACATGGCTAAACTGGCGAACCACGGTCTAGACTCCGAATAAAATGGTGCTATGCATGAAGGACGACGAGGCGAACTTCACGGGTTTAGAACTCACCGAGGACGAAGTTGCGCACATGCTGTTCACGGCGTCGCGGCGGAGACGACCTCCGGCGAGAAATTGTTGGCGCACCGATGGCCCTACGATCACAGCGATGCCGCACAAGCACACCACGTGGAAATATGAAGCCCCAATTCTGAATTCCGATGGCAGTGCGACAATTCGGTTTGAAGTGGTGCGGAGGCCCTAGCGAAACGGTCGCGCAGTACGGTGGGGGGGTCCTCCCTTTTAGGGTCATGGGAATGTGGCTGTGGCTAGCTGGATCCATGCGAGAGATGCGGCACGACCGGTCCGGCAGACGCGGTGAGCCCGTTGAAGGTGGACCTGACGTGGCGACCCCACGCGTCAGCGAGAACATGATGCGAGCGTGCGCTGGTGAGGATGCAGGCAGGACCCACACGTCGGCGATAGCAACGGACGCGGCGCACGCAAGAAAGGGTAAACGTTAAGCTGATCGAGCGGCCCCACTAGTCAGCGTAGTTTCCTCGATTTGGGCCGCACAGGGAAGGAGCAAATGGCCAGGTGGGCCAAAATCGCGGTTGGCGGCCCTGATGGGTTCTCTTTCTTTTTTTCCTTTTCTTTTCTCTTTTTCCTTTTTCTAAATTTAGGTTTTCCAACTTTTAAATTCAAACTTTTGTTTACTGCTCCAATATTCTTCAGATAAAATGCCCAATTTAAATGTGAAGAATTTTATCTCTTTATGTATATAATTTTCTTGTATTGTGTAGTATTGGTTCTTCCCCATCCCCAAATTCTAATATTCCAAATGGGGTCTAAATTTCTAATTTAAACTTTGTTGTTGTTCTATACATTTTTTTATATGCAAACACAAACAAAACCCAGCATGATGCATGTATTATTTTCGAGTGTCATTAGTTAATTAAGTGCTTTTGATGTGATTGTTCACATGTGATAACAAATGGAGGCAACCATATGTATGTAAAGCACTATGTTTCCTTATTACACTTTTTTGGGTATTACAAATCCTACCCCCTTAACAATAATCTCGTCCTCGATATTTAGGAAGGACTAGGGAAAAGATGGGGAAAGTCTACGCGTAGTTCTTCTTCTCTCTCCCATGTAGCCTCATCTTCTCCATGATGTCTCCATTGCACTTTACACATTTTTATCACCTTATTCCTTGTAACACGAGTCAGTGTCAGGAATCTTGATAGGATATTCGGTATAAGTCAAATCACCCTAAACACTGAGCTCTTCCATCGGTAATTGTTCCCTAGGAACACAGAGACACTTCTTAAGTTGAGACACATGGAATACATTATGCACATCTGATAGATTTTCAGGTAGCTCGAGTTGGTATGCCATCTCCCCAACTCGCCTAAAAACTCTGAAGGGTCCAATAAAGTGAGGGGACAATTTGTCCTTAACTTTAAATCTCCTCATTCCACAAAGTGGTGACACCTTGAGGTACACATGATCACCTTCCTCAAACTCGAGTGGTCTTCTTCTATTATCGGCATAGCTCTTTTGCCTGGTCTGGGATACCCTCAAGTTCTCCTGGATTATACAGACTTGTTCTTCTACCTCTTGAATAAGTTTAGGCCCAAAGAACTATCTTTCTCTAGTCTGATCCCAATATAGAGAAGTTCTGCACTTCCTTCCATATAAAGCTTCAAATGGCGAAATCTTCAGACTGGCCTGGTAGCTATTATTATATGAGAACTCAACATATGGTAGACTCTTGTCCCAACTTCCTCCATGCTGAAGGGCACAAGCTCTCAACATGTCTTCCAACACCTGATTGGTCCTTTCTGTCTGGCCATCAGTCTGAGGGTGATAAGCCGTACTAAAGTTCAACTTTGTATTCATATTCTCATGGAAGCTTCTCCAGAATCTTGAGGTAAACTGTGAACCTCGATCAGACAGGATCTTCTTCGGTACTCTGTGTAAACACACAATCCGAGCCATGTATAACTCTGCTAACTGAGAACCTTTGTAAGTAGTCTTGACCGGAATGAAATGAGCTACTTTGGTCAGTCTATCCACAATCGCCCATATGAAATCATATCCCTTCAATGTGCGAGGTAATCCAGTAATGAAATCCATGCCAATCTCTTCCCACTTCCATTTAGGTATCTTTAACGGGTGCAATAGTCCAGCTGGTCTTTGATGTTCAGCCTTAACTCTTTGGCACACATCACACATAGCCACGTGTGCAGCTACATCCCTCTTCAGCCCATTCCACCAGTACTTCTGTTTCAAATCCTGATACGTCTTAGTGCTACCAGGATGAATGGAATAATCAGAATCATGGGCTTCCTTCAATATAGTCTCACGAAGGCTATCAATCTCAGGAACACATATTCTGTCCTTGAACCATACCGTGCCTTGCTCATCCTCCGTGAATTCTGGACCTCTACCTTCAGTAATAAGATCCTTGATCTCTTGTATTTTGGCATCACCAATCTGACCTTTACGGATTTCTTGTTCCAAGGTAGGTTCCACATCAATTGTAACTCCTTCTGTGTGAGCAACTATTCTCGGGTTGAGTCTCCTGAAATCCTCAACAATCTCATCAGGTAATGATAGCTGAATGGACATGCTCCTTTCGACTCAAGGCATCCGCAACTAGATTTGCCTTGCCCGGATGATAGTGAATCTCCAGGTCATAGTCCTTAATGAGCTCCAACCATCGGTGCTGCCTAAGGTTGAGATCCTTCTAAGTGAATATGTACTTCAAACTCTTGTGATCGTTGTACACTTGGCACTTAGTTCCCATAATATAATGTCTCCATATCTTTAGCGCTTGCACTACAGCAGTTCTAAGTGTAACACCCCTGTGTTACTATTACTAAAACTTGAGCATAACATCATCAGCATTGGCATTTCATGTGTATTGATACACCTAGTATGCATTCACTAGGCAAAAATCTCAAACAAGTTGTATTGTTATGACATTTTGCAAATAGAACCCTGGTGTAGGGTACTTAGCCCTGAACAGGGATCTGAAGTGTAAAACAAGACCCAAATAGAGAAAACCCTAAAGCTTAAGTAATATAATCATAAAATGTTACTAAGAATGGATCTAAGTTTCATTCACACCCCTGGAATACCAAAAACCCTAAAAAGGACCCTGGAAAACCCTAACCCTAAACCCTAGGGGGTTAAGTGCAAAATTAGTCCACATTTGGACTAAAGTGCCAAAAACCATGACAATAAGGTATCTTAAGTCTAATGGTTCACAAATATGTGAACTTGCAAGTTAAACCCTAAGTTTTGGGTCTATTTGCAAAACGCACCACTTAAACCCTATAAGTCTAAGTCTGGAATTCAGTGATATGGGCTCAACTTTGGAGCTCTATAACTTTCAAATTTTAAGTTTTTTGCACTAGGTCACCACATCAAATTTGTAGACCCATCAAAGAGGAACAACTTTGCCTAAGAGGGTAAGCATAGTTATTATGAAGAATTTGGAGATAATCCAACCCAAAGATGGGCTGTCAGTCGGGTTACTGACTGAAAAATGACCACTAGTGCCATTGGTCAAGCTTTGGGATTGAAATTATGTCTGATCTAGTACTCAACTAAGTTCAGTCCATATAGTTGAAATGTAGCTGGTTTGTAGCTCTACAACTTTGCTGCAGAGATTTGGGTAAGTTGCCATGAAAAACTTTAGAGAAAATCTGCCCTAAACCTAGTCTGTCAAGCCAACTGAATGAAGGACGCCATGGTACAGTGCCTGAACAAGATCAGAACGCCAGCGCATCTCCCCGCTGACGATCCCTGCCGCGATTCGTGTCGCCGGCGTCTTGATTCGTGCTCGGGGTAAGTGGATAACGTCTCGGGTAGAAAAATCATCGCCGTCGTTGAGCTGGACATCAATCCGGCTAGCCGTCGTACCCTCCTCTATGCTCATCGTTGATCAAATAAGAACTCGTCACCATTAATCGATTACCGTCATGCGCCACGTGCTAAAGCACTTTACCACGTCGCAGTAGCTCGGTTTGCGGTATCCACTCATCGCCGGTGAGTTCGACATGATGTAAGACACTAATCGCGTGCGCCAGTAACCTCTGCTGTCTCCGGCCGCCAGCACAACTTGCCCAAATTGATCACCACCGCTCGCGCATCTTATAAATTGAAGCCACGGTGAGCTCCATAGGGTAGTCAAGCACCCAACCACCAAGAATCACCCTCAATTGTTCACTGAGGAGCTCCAATTTCTAACCTCCCCCAAATTGGTCGAAGAATGCCACAAGGACACCTCGCCGTGGCCAGCACGGTACAGGTTAGCTCATCCCCTCTGCTCTCTTGTTTGACTGATCTCACATACCCATGATGCTCGTCGACCTATCCAATTGAACTAGACCGCCACCCATCGTCGGGAACGCGCTGATCTTTGGATTATCCGCGCTATTACCGTGGCCAGAGCAGCCTAGGTCACCATTCTTAAAATTAGGTTGGGGGAAATGCTCGGACGGGGAACAATTCGGTGTCTGCCACTCGGGAGCACCAGTCTTGGCTCCCTCCGACCAGTCTAGCTCGCCGGAGCTCGGCTCCCTGTGCGGTGCACCGTCGGGGACGTCAACGTGTAAAGGAATAGAACGTGGAGGTTCTTTTTGCAAACTGGCCATGACTCATAGTAACAGTGAAAGCACCCCCTTCGGGTTATCCAGAACGCCGAGGGCTTATTCGCAAAACTACCAGCGCGGGCGCGCGCGCGCGCTTTCTGCCTGGGCTTGGGCCGCTGCAACTGGATTAATTCCAGCACTGTTCAAACTTTTTCCTTTTCTTTTTCAGTGAAACTTGGGAAATCTGTAGAAAATTGTAGAATGATGGTAAAAATGTCCAACCAATTTTCCTAGATTCCTAATTTTCTATAGTATTTAATAAAAATAGTTTCATGATTTTTAGATCAAATAGGGAATTTTGGAGCATTTATAATATCCTAAAACATTGTTTCTGGATTTTTAGAAATTAGATGATAATTCCAAAAATCCCCAAACTTTTTATTTGAACTATAAATAATATTTAGAAGCCTTGGGTAGAGTTTGGTTTGATTTGGACCTTGTTTGATTCCTAGAGCCCAAAACCCTACCCCCTACCCTTTGAATTCCTTTACTGACTCCGGAAACCCTAGTTTCTCGGAGAACCGTGAAGGAAAATTGTATTCAAGACCTTAGATAATAAACTCTTAATATCTTTGCATTCTCATGAGCATTACATGGGCATTCATTATTATGTATGGTTATCTTTAGAAAACGAAGAAGAAGTTGAAGTAGAAGGAGAGAAGACTTCAACACCACCACCTCAGGAACATCAGGCAGATAGCTGTTTTTATTTTGACATCTGTGGAACTGAGCCTAAATCACCTATAAACCAAGGCAAGCCCCAGTGCATTTGCCACCTCCTTGACTCTTTTAAAATCTTTCTCACTTTCTTGATGCATTAGGTAATAGGAGTTGATTGCTAAAATAATTCCTGCATTACCTTCCTTGAATTTGATTACCTTCCTTTGAATCCCTATTTTATAAAAGGTTTTACTATGCTTAGTCTTGCTCTAGCAAAACAAAAGGTTTGTTTTTATAAAAGATGATGTGGCAAAGTGGGAGGGATGTTTTTGAAAACAAAACTTGATGGTTGATCCATCATGGCCATGATGGGTTCAACATCGGAAAAGATGTACCTCAGCCAGGTACCAAACTTTGGGTTAAAATGATTAAGCTGGGACCGGGCGGGTGACTTGCACGAGAAGAGAGTCTCGGTGTAGTGTCCCCGTCTGAGTTGATTAAGGACCGTCTCGATGTAGGCTTGCTGACCGAGGACCCTTTAACTGGTCACATGCCTCGTCATGGGTAAGCTTTGCCTCGGGCAGACTAAGACCAAAATAAGATACCACGCAATGGGAGTGGAGAGATGGTGAGAGTAGCGTGTACCCTCCATGGCAAGAGGCTGGACGGTGGTGTATCTGTGCTCTCGGTTGGCGTGAACCTGATCTGGTCTTAAGAAACCCAGTGGCGGGTTGACATATGCAAGGGTTAAGTGCTACATATGTCGTGTGATTGGAGATCCTCAGCTGAGTATAATCGATTCGGATGACCGTACCTTCGCGGTTATGAAGACTTGGTCACTGCCCTATACGTAGAACCCCAGTAAAGATGAAAGGTTGTTAAGAAATTGGCTAGTGCAGGTCAAGTGATTGAACTAGGGTAGAAAGAACTCTAGTTGCAGGAAATTTTACTTAACTTGATAAATAAAACTGGATTTTTAAGGATCCACTTTTAGTAAGCAATTCTGCAAACAGAGTCATTGATTATTGAGAAACCTTACCTTGACTCCCTGATAACCAGCATACCCTTGAGAGTCTTTTCTTTAGTCGGGTAAGACTTGCTGAGTAATTCCATACTCAGGGTTTTATTCCCTATTGTTTTTAGGTGAAGAAGCGACAAACTTTTGTTGTTTCTGTTCTAAGGTGGCTCCAAAGGAAGAACACTAGGAGTGAAGCTGCTGGAGGAAAGGATCCTCCATAAAAAACTTTTGATTAAAATTTATCGGGAGGGGTTTTTGCCTCCCTTGATTCTGTAATAATAATACTCTGCACTCGGTTAATTATATCCTGGTCTGTAATATAGAGTAAATTTCAGTGGCGGTCATCGAACTTGTCCCGAGTTCTCATCCAGGTCCCGAAACTCGTAAAATGCATAGGCGCATACATAAATTTGTCTTAGGCTCACATTTAGGTCCAAATCTCCCCTGCCCGCGTCTAAGAAGCCAACGTGAATGCCAGGTCGGATGACGAAATGCAGAAACCTCCCTAGGAAATACAAGTTTCAGTTCTTTCTCCCTCTCCTTTCTTCTCCTTCGCGCGTGAGGAGGCGACAGAAGGCGCACGGTGGCTAGGGTTCGACATCCAGGCGTCGTTGGTGGCAGCAGCCGCCGTCTTCTCCATGGCCCCGAGGAGGAGGAAGCAGGATGATCCACCACCAGAATACGGTGAGTCCCTCACTCTCTACCTGTCTGTCCAGCCGCCTCTCCGGGCTCCCTCCCCGACCGGTGGCCGCCTCTCTGCTCCTTCCCCATCCGCACTGCCCCCATCTCCCCATGCTCCCTCTCTGTCCAGCCCCCATCTCCCCACGCTCCCTCCATGTACTTAGTGATTGACGATTTTGTCTCTTTGTTGCATCCTAGCTGATTTATATTTTGTGATTTTGTGTGTTCATAATGTAGGAGCCGATGAGATGAAGTTTTCTGTTGAGGTTCACCATGGTGGGGTTTTCTATGGCAGTGGTCAGAATCGTGCCTACATTGATGGTAAGGTAGATTGGTGGGATCATGTGGATGCTTGGTCATGGTCCTATTTCTGGGTTGAAGAAATAGTTATGAAACTTGGCTATGGGTTAAATCCATCCAACTTGACAGTGTACTGGCTCTTAACTGGGAAAGATTTGTCAGATGGTTTGAGGTATTTGTCCACTGATGATGACACAAGAGTGATGAGCAGAGTGGCTGATAAGGTGAAGAATTTTGTCATCTACTTTAACCATGCACCTACAGGAAAGGACAATGAAGATGATCCAATTTTCATGGACGATGAAGATGATCCATTTGTCATGGACAATGACAGTGATGTTCAACAGGGAGATGATCCAGATTTCATGGACAGTGACAATGATGTTCAAGAGGGAGATGATGACCTTTTCGTTGACAGTGTTGATGAAGGCGTGGTAAACCCTGTAGCTGTTAAGGATAAGTCAAAGAAGGCAATTGGGAGCAGGATGGGAAAGGGGAATGCAATAGTAGTTTCTCAACCACAGAGTACTGATGAGGAAAGCGATGATGAATTGGAACTACCAGAAGATGAAGATGGAGCAAATGGAGTGAGACTTAAATTTAAATCATTTGTGCCTGATGACCTTAACAATCCAACATTTAGGCTTGGTATGACCTTCCCTTCAGTTGAGATGGTCAGAAAAGTTGTGACAGAGTATAGCTTGAAACATAGAGTCGACATCAAGATGCCTAGGAATGATAGGATGAGGATTAGTGCTCACTGTGCACTTGGTTGCCCTTGGACATTGTACTGCTCATGGGACAGTAGGGTGAAGACCTTTCTAGTGAAGAAATATGTGGCAGAACATAATTGTAGAAGGGAATGGGATCTGAAGAGATGCACTGCAAAGTGGCTAGCAGAGAAATATATTGAAAGCTTTAGGGCTGATGAGAAGATGACTTTGGGTAATTTCTCTAGGACAGTACAGAAGGAATGGAATTTTACACCTACTAGAAGCAAGCTTTGGAGAGCCAGAAGGCTAGCTTTGGAGACCATCTATGGAGATGAGCTTGGACAGTATAATAAACTTTGGGATTATGGCAATGAGATATTAAGATCAAACCCTGGAAGCACATTCTATCTGAAGCTTTTAGATGGTCATTTTAGCCATCTGTACATGTCTCTTGATGCTTGCAAGAGAGGATTTCTCAGTGGTTGTAGGCCAGTTATTTTCCTTGATGGATGCCATTTGAAAACTAAATTTGGGGGCATTCTACTAACTGCTGTTGGGGTAGACCCAAATGACTGTATATTTCCAATATCAATGGCTGTTGTTGAAGTGGAGTCCCTAGCCACATGGAAGTGGTTCCTAGAGACACTCAAGAAAGATCTTAATATTGAGGAAATGGGGAGACCACAACCTGCTGCTGTAGATCCTAGTGAGACCATGTTATCACAGATGCTCCATGAGGTATACTCAACTAGGCCTTACTTTGCATCCCAATGAGACCATGTTGTCACCTATGCTCCATGAGGTATGCTCACAATAGATAACTATCATGCAGGCTTCAAGTGGCCCTACAGACATTCAGCATGGTCCACTACCAGATTCAGTTTTTATTGGAGACAATCAGCCTGTTGCTCGACCTGTTGCACCCACCACCGCATCCAAGGCGGGAAAGGCAGCACTCAAGAAGAGGAAGAGTGCAGGCAATACGGCAGGAGCAACCAAGACAACTAAGAAATCCAAGACAAAACCCAAGTCTGGAGGGAAGAAAACGTAGGTCAACATGATAGGTTACTGACCCCTTTTGTGAATGATAGCGTGCTGACCCTTTTTGTGAATGATAGCATGCTGATCCTTTTGTAAATGATAGTCAGGTTTCATATTTTGATGTGCATATTGAGGCACCATAAACTTGTATGGAAGCTCAGCATGTAAGGCACCATGTATGCATGCTATGAGGCACCATAAACTTGTATGGAAGCTCAGCTTGTATGACCCTGTATGCATGGCGTGTGGCATCAGAAACATATATAATGCTATGTATGGATGCTATTTCAGATGGCTCATATGTAACCTGTATGCATGGCGCTGTATGGATGCTATTTCAGATGGCTCATTTGAAGTTATGTGCTTCTAGTTCTTTATCTGTACATCTATGTGAACATGTACTCCATTTTCCATCATTGATTCACAAATTTCTGAACCTAGATGCGTTGAAGTTGGAGTTTGGACCTTCAAATGAAGAGAAGTAGGGGGGGGTTTTGCATTTTGTAATCTAACCTGGCAGTCCACGTCAGCCTGGCCGAGGGAGGCGGGGGAGGTTTGGACCTAAATGTGAGCCTAAGACAAGTTTATGTATGCGCCTATGTATTTTACGAGTTCCGGGACCTGGATGAGAACTCGTGACGAGTTCGATGACCGCCACTGAAATTTACTCTGTAATATATAACTTTGTCTTACTTTTAAATAAAGGTAAGTTTATGTAATTGCTTCCGCATTTCTGTATCTCCGATGATTTGTAATGTCTGCGTGACGGGTGAAACACTCTTGGGAAAGGTAAGAAAAGCAGATACCGAACTTGTCAAGTGATTCAGGAACACCTGCAGGGTTTGTTTGAGGTCCGTTGGACAAGGAACTGTAGGTGGGCCTAATAACTTGGGAGGTTCCGTCATAGCTGGTATCGGAGCGAAGCCCATCTCTGTAGATATTATGAGGCATCTTCAAAAGAATTTTTCTAAGACTTATCTAGAAAATTTCTTCCCTTCTTACCTCGTATCTCTGAAGAGTTTATATGAAAGACCAGATAGGAAGAGTGCAATGTTTAGAAGGTGTGAATCAACTAAGGTTGATTCTGTAATTATACATGCATCATGCTAAAAATTTTGCTAATAAGATTTCCCCCTTAGAAAAATGCCGCCACGTACAAGAAAGACTGCACGCAAGTCAACCGGGCCGATCGGTGTACCTCGTCACCAACTTGCCCCGAGACATGATGACAGCAGTAGTGGTAGTAATGATCCAATCAGGGACTTAGAAGCTCAAGTTAATCAGCCTCAAAGAGAACTCCGTCGCAGGAATAACATATGGGTCACGGATGGCGAGAGGATCAATGAATTGAGAAGCAACATCCACCGCCTGCAAGATCAGCTCGCAGATCGAGATCTAGCGCTCGACTGGGCGGTTCACTCTCGTTCGCTTGCCTGGGCTAAGGAGGCGAAAGCTCGAGCCCGAGTAGAAGAGCTTAGCTCAGCTATTGATAACTTGCAGGCTTATTGTAATACTCTACATGAAGAAGTTCATGTATTGTACTCACAACTACACCCCAGTGTACCTGCGGATCTTGTCAGGACAGAAGCTGGACCTTCTCAAGTAGCGAGAGAAGCTTTTGGTGGCGAATTGGACCTTTTTAGGCCCCCCTCCCTCTATGAAGTTGGTCGATGAGTGGTCTCCTACGCCCGACAGTGAGGCTACCAAGAGTGATAGGAAGCAGGAATAGTATAGTATAGAAGTAGTACTATTGTGTAATAGGGGGTGTAATCCTATTGTAAAGTACGAGTCTGTAACATTACCTTTTTAAGTAATGTGAAATGGATGGTTTGTATGGCATATCATATTGCTCCAAATGTTCTTTGCCTCAGATGCCTTCCAGGACTCGTGATCAGGATGGGGCTGGTACCTCCCGTGAGAGGGAGGCGACCCCGAATCCACCTCCAGTACCCCCTACACTTGCTGAGGCCATCGCTGCCTTGGTAAACGCTACAGCAGACAATACCCGCTTCCTGCGGGAGATGGCAGGTCAACAACTCCAACACCAAGGCGGGCGGGCCTATCCGCAAGGCCCCCATGAGACATCTTATCTGGACTTCTCCGAGACGCGCCCTCCATTGTTCGTCAAGGCAGAAGACCCTCTAGAGGTGGATGAATGGATCCGCGTCATTGAACAAAAATTTGGAATTCTTCGGTGTTCTGAAACTCAAAATCCCCTGTTTGCAGCCCAACAACTGCGAGGCCCTGCCAGTACGTGGTGGGGAAACTTTGTGGCCATTCAGCCGGCCGATCATCAGATTACATGGGATGAATTCAAGCTGGCCTTCAGAGAGCATTATATACCTGTGGGAGTTCTTCACATGAAGCAAGAGGAGTTCATGAAATTGAAGCAAGGCAGAGATACTGTCACCCAGTATCTCAATAAATTTAATCACTTATCTCAGTATGCAATCGACCAAGTCAACACAGACATAAAGAAAAAGAATTGTTTTATGCGAGGACTGAATGATAGGATGCAAAGAAAGATGGCCACTTGCATCGACCTTACCTACAGAAGGGCTGTCAGCACAGCGCTGGCAGTTGAAGCTAAATATATAAGTTCCGGAAAGTCCAAGGGGAATGGAGGCAACAGGCCTAATCAGGGTCCCGAGAAAAGGCAACGGTTAGTTATCCGACCTTTTAATCAAAGTCATTCTTTCTCTCGTCCACCCTCCTTCCCATTCAAGCAACCAGTGTTTATCCGTCCTACCACTGCCCCCACTGCTACAAATCAGCCGGGTGCCCCTGGCACTCATTTCCCTGCTCTTCCAAGCTCATCAACAGGCTGCTTCAACTATGGAAAGTCCGGTCATTTCATTAAGGACTGTCCATATCCGAGGCATAATAGTGTAAATAATCAGCAAAGCTCCAGAGGTTCTAAGGGAAATACGGCAACCAATACCATGGGCAAGAATACAAGGAAAACTGGACAGGTTTATTACACTCAAGTGGCTACAACACCGGAAGGTGAACTCGTGATGATGGGTACGTTCCTCGTAGCCAACCACCCTGCCTTATTCTCTTTGATTCTGGTGCCTCCCATACGTTCATAAGCAAAAGGTTTGTGGAGAAACACTGCATTCCATATGCTAAATCAAGGGAAGGGTTTAAAATACATTCGCCTGGGGGACAAATATTTACCAAAGAAGTGGCTTACCAAGTGCCCGTAACATTGGCTGGACGGGACTTTCCTACTAAGATGATTGTTCTGAAAGGCCAAGACATAGATGTAATTTTGGGCATGAATTGGTTGGCCCAACATAAGGCAGTCCTCAACACTGATCTGAGAACAATCAGGTTGAGTCATAGCCAAGAATAAATTCTTTTGTCTATCCCCGTAGCTATTACAGCTAAACCATTTGGCAGAATTAATGAAGCCATTATACCGGAAATCAAAAATATTCTGGTAGTATGTGAGTTCTCAGATGTCTTTCCAGAAGATTTGCCTGGGTTGCCGCCCGAAAGAGATGTAGAGTTTGTAATTGAATTGAAGCCCGGTACGGCTCCCATTTCTAGAAGATCGTACCGGATGCCTCCAAATGAATTGGCAGAACTGAAGACCCAATAGAAAGACCTACTTGAGAAAGGATTCATCCGGCCAAACTCATCGCCATGGGGCTGTCTAGCCATATTCGTCAAGAAGAAGGATCAAACATTGCGGATGTGCGTGGATTATCGACCCCTTAATGAGGTCACTATCAAGAATAAGTATCCTCTTCCTCGGATTGATATTTTGTTTGATCAACTGACTGGAGTGAGGGTATTTTCTAAAATTGATCTCAGGTCGGGCTATCATCAGATCCATATTAGGCCTGATGATATACCCAAAACCGCATTCACTACGCGGTATGGTTTATTTGAATACTTGGTAATGTCTTTCGGACTAACGAATGCTCCTGCCCACTTCACTTATCTGATGAACTCGGTATTTATGCCCGAGTTGGACAAATTCGTGGTGGTCTGCATAGATGATATCTTGATATACTCCAAGAATGAAGAGGAGCATGCTCAACACTTACGGATCGTATTGACACGCTTAAGGGAACATCAATTATATGCTAAGTTTAGTAAATGCGCGTTCTGGCTGGATGAAATTCAATTTTTGGGGCATATGTTATCTGCCAAGGGGATTGCGGTAGATCCCAGCAAAGTCAAGGATTTTTTGGAGTGGAAACCCCCAACCACTGTTCATCAAGTCCAAAGCTTCCTTGGACTAGCTGGCTATTACCGCCGATTTATACCGGATTTTTCTAAGCTTGTGAAGCCAATCACAAGTCTATTGAAGAATGAGACTAAATTCAATTGGTCTTAAAAATGTAATGAATCCTTTGAGAAATTGAAGATATTATTAACCACTGCTCCGGTATTGGCTCAACCAGACATTAATAAGCCCTTTGATGTGTATTATGACGCATCAGGCAGTGGTCTCGGCTGCGTATTAATGCAGGAAGGCCGAGTAATAGCTTATGCTTCAAGGCAGTTACGCCGGCATGAGGAGCATTATCCAACTCATGACCTGGAGTTAGCTGCAGTGGTTCATGCTTTGAAGATATGGCGTCATTATCTACTGGGGAATGTCTGTCATATTTGTACATACCACAAGAGTTTGAAATACATCTTTACCCAGTTAGAGCTCAATATGAGACAAAGGAGATGGCTCGAGCTTATTAAAGATTATGAACTAGAGATCCATTATCACCTAGGCAAAGCTAATGTGGTGGCAGATGCACTCAGTCGTAAAGCCTCCTGCCATTGTTTAACCATGAGGACTTCTGACATTACATTATGCCAGGAGATGGAAAATCTGAACCTGGGAACGATTCAGCAGGGGACTTCAAATCACTTAAAGATGGAGTCAGCCATACTACAAAAGATAAGTGACGCACAAAAGAATGATGAGGGTATGAAACATATACGTGAGAAGATAAGGGCTGGAAAAGCCAACTGTTTCAGAGAAGACGACCAAGGTGTTGTATGGTTCAACAACCGCATAGTTGTGCCGAAGAATGAAGAAGTCCGCCAACAAATTCTAGATGAAGTACATCTTAGTCGCTATTCTATTCATCCTGGGAGCACTAAGATGTACCATGATCTGAAACATCAGTATTGGTGGACGAAAATGAAGATTGAAATTGCACGCTATGTGGCAAGGTGTGACACTTGCAAATGTGTCAAGGCCATACACATGAAGGCTGCTGGGCCGTTGTAATCATTACCAATCCCAACATGGAAATGGGAGGATATTAGTATGGACTTTGTTGTGGGACTGCCCAGGACTGCTAAAGGGTATGATTCTATCTGGGTTATCGTTGATCGACTCACAAAGATTGCGCACTTCCTACCTGTCAGGGTAAAGTATAAAGTGGCCACTTATGCAGAATTATACATTGCCCGTATTCTCAGTTTGCATGGTGTTCCGAAGACGATAGTGTGAGATCGTGGATCACAATTTGTGTCCAAATTTTGGGAAGAGCTTCACAAGGCCTTGAATACTAAGTTGCTCCATAGTTCAGCCTATCATCCTCAAACCAGTGGGCAAACTGAGAGGGTGAACCAAATACTTGAAGACATGTTACGGGCTTGTGCTTTGGAGTTCCCCCAGAAATGGGATGATTGTTTACCCTTAGCGGAGTTCTCGTACAATAATAGCTATCAAGAAAGTATCAAGATGGCACCCTTTGAAGCTTTGTATGGGAAGCGGTGTCGCACTCGGTTAAACTGGTCTGAACCTGGTGAAAGAAATTTCTTCAGGCCTGATATGGTAAAAGAGATATAAGAAAAAGTTCAAAGGATAATTCATAATTTGAAGAAAGCTCAAGCTCGCCAGAAAAGTTACGCAGACACACATCGGATACCCTTACACTTTCTAGTTGGAGATTATGTCTATCTGAAGGTCTCCCCAATGAAGGGTGTAACACGTTTTAGGGTAAAAGGGAAGCTTGCGCCTCGATACATTGGTCCTTTTCTTATCCTTGAAAGGTATGGACCAGTGGCATACCGACTTGAACTACCCGAAACCTTGTCTGCTGTACATAATGTGTTCCACGTGTCTCAGTTGAAGAAGTGTCTTCGGGTTCTAGATCGAACCATCGAAGTAACAGATATTGTCCTAGAGCCAGACTTAACATATTCTGAGCACCCTATTCAAGTCCTGGATCAAAAGGACAGGGTTACCCGAAGAAAAACTCTCAAGTTTTACAAGATACACTGGAACCAACATTCCGAAGATGAGGCTACGTGGGAAACTCAAGAATTTTTAGAAAAGAATTTCCCAGGCTTTCTAGCCTCATGTAAATTGTAATATGTGTATAATTGTTGTAATCAAGGAGTGAGCCCCAAACCACCCTTGCCTTGTACCAAAAATCAAGAAATAAAAAGGTGAAGCATTTCCTTTTCCACAACCTACCCTAGGACTTTTAATCTCGGGACGAGATTCTTTTATGGGGGGAAGGATGTAACACCCCTGGTGTTACTGTTACTAAAACTTGAGCATAACATCATCAGCATTGGCATTTCATGTGTATTGATACACCTAGTATGCATTCACTAGGCAAAAATCTCAAACAAGTTGTATTGTTATGACATTTTGCAAATAGAACCCTAGTGTAGGGTACTTAGCCCTGAACAGAGATCTGAAGTGTAAAACAAGACCCAAATAGAGAAAACCCTAAAGCTTAAGTAATAGAATCATAAAATGTTACTAAGAATGGATCTAAGTTTCATTCACACCCCTGGAATACCAAAAACCCTAAAAAGGACCATGGAAAACCCTAACCCTAAACCCTAGGGGGTTAAGTGCAAAATTAGTACACTTTTGGACTAAAGTGCCAAAAACCATAACAATAAGGTATCTTAAGTCTAATGGTTCACAAATATGTGAATTTGCAAGTTAAACCCAAAGTTTTGGGTCTATTTGCAAAAAGCACCACTTAAACCCTATAAGTCTAAGTCTGGAATTAGGTGATATTGGCTCAACTTTGGAGCTCTATAACTTTCAAATTTTTAGGTTTTTGCCCTAGGTCACCACATCAAATTTGTAGACCCATCAAAGGGGAACAACTTTGCTTAAGAGGGTAAGCATAGTTATTATGAAGAATTTGGAGATAATCCAACCCAAAGATGGGTTGTCAGTCGGGTTACTGACTGAAAAATGACCACCAGTGCCATTGGTCAAGCTTTGGGATTGAAATTATGTCTGATCTAGTGCTCAACTGAGTTCAGTCCCTATAGTCGAAATGTAGATGGTTTGTAGCTCTACAACTTTGCTACAAAGATTTGGGTAAGTTGCCATGAAAAACTTTAGAGAAAATCTGCCCTAAACCTAGCCTATCAGGCCAACTGAATGAAGGACGCCATGGTACAGTGCCTGAACAAGATCAGAACGCCAGCGCATCTCACTGCCGATGATCCCCACCGTGATTCGTATTGCCGGCGTCTTGATTTGTGCTCGGGGTAAGTGGATAACGTCTCGGGTAGAAAAATCATCGCCATCGTTGAGCTGGACATCAATCCGGCTAGTCGCCGTACCCTCCCCTATGCTCATCGTCGATCAGATAAGAACTCGCCGCCGTTAATCGATTACCGTCGTGCGCCACGTGCTAAAGCACTTTACCACGTCGCAGTAGCTCGGTTTGCGGTACCCGCTCATCGCCGGTGAGTTCGACACGACGTAAGACACTAATCGCGTGCGCCAGTAACCTCTGCTGTCTCTGGCTGCCAGCACAACTTGCCCAAATTGATCACCATCGCTCGTGCATCCTATAAATTGAAGCCACGGTGAGCTCCGTAGGGTAGTCAAGCACCCAGCCACCAAGAATCACCCTCAATTGTTCACTGAGGAGCTCCAATTTCTAACTTCCCCCAAATCGGTCGAAGAACGCCGCAAGAACACCTCGTCGTGGCCAGCGCGGTACAGGTTAGCTCATCCCCTCTGCTCTCTTGTTTGAGTGATCTCACATACCCATGATGCTCGTCGACCTATCTGATTGAACTAGACCGCCACCCATCGTCGGGAACGCGCTAATCTTTGGATTATCCGTGCTGTTACCGTGGCCAGAGCAGCCTAGGTCACCATTCTTAAAATTAGGTTGGGGGAAATGCTCGGACGGGGACCGATTCGGTGTCTGCCACTCGGGAGCACCTGTCTTGGCTCCCTCCGACCAGTCTAGCTCGCCGAAGCTCGGTTCCCTGTGCGGTGCATCGTCGGGGACCTCAACGTGTAAAGGGATAGAACATGGAGGTTCTTTTTGCAAACTGGCCGTGACTCATAGCAACAGTGAAAGCACCCCCTTTGGGTTATCCAGAACACCGAGGGCTTTTTCGCAAAACTGCCAGCGCGGGCGCGGGCGCGCGCGCTTTCCGCCTGGGCTTGGGCCGCTGCAACTGGATTAAGCCCAGCACTGTTAAAACTTTTTCCTTTTCTTTTTCAGTGAAACTTGGGAAATCTGTAGAAAATTGTAGAATAATGTCCAACTAATTTTCATAGATTCCTAATTTTCCATAGTATTTAATAAAAATAGTTTCATGATTTTTAGATCAAATAGGGAATTTTGGAGCATTTATAATATCCTAAAACATTATTTCTGGATTTTTAGAAATTAGATGATAATTCCAAAAATCCCCAAACTTTTTATTTGAACTTTAAATAATATTTAGAAGCCTTGGGTAGAGTTTGGTTTGATTTGGACCTTGTTTGATTCCTAGGGCCCAAAACCCTACCCCCTGCCCTTTGAATTCCTTTACTGACTCCGAAAACCCTAGATTCTCGAAGAACCGTGAAGGAAAATTGTATTCAAGACCTTAGATAATAAACTCTTATTATCTTTGCATTCTCATGAGCATTACATGGGCATTCATTATTATGTATGGTTATCTTTAGAAAATGAAGAAGAAGTTGAAGTAGAAGGAGAGAAGACTTCACCACCAGCACCTCAGGAACATCAGGCAGACAACTGTTTTTATTTTGACATCTGTGGAACTGAGCCTGAATCACCTATAAACCCAGGCAAGCCCCGGTGCATTTGCCACCTCCTTGACTCTTTTAAAATCTTTCTCACTTGCTTGATGCACTAGGTAATAGGAGTTGATTGCTAAAACAATTTCTGCATTACCTTCCTTGAATTTGATTAACGTCCTTTGAATCCCTGTTTTATAAAAGGTTTTACTATGCTTAGTCTTGCTCTAGCAAAACAAAAGGTTTGTTTTTTTAAAAGATAATGTGGCAAAGTGGGAGGGATGTTTTTGAAAACAAAACTTGATGGTGGATCCATCATGGCCATGATGGGTTCAACATCGGAAAAGATGTACCTCTGCCAGGTACCAAACTTTGGGTTGAAATGATTAAGCTGGGACCCGGCGGGTGACTTGCACGAGAAGAGAGAGTCTCATTGTAGTGTCTCCATCTGAGTCGATTAAGGACTGTCTCGATGTAGGCTTGCTGACCGAGGACCCTTTAACTGGTCACATGCCTCATCATGGGTAAGCTTTGCCTCAGGCAGACTAAGGCCAGAATAAGATACCAAGCAATGGGAGTGGAGAGATGGCGAGAGTAGCGTGTACCCTCTGTGGAAAGAGGCTGGACGGTGGTGTATCTGTGCTCTCGGTTGGCGTGAACCTGATCTGGTCTTAAGAACCCCGGTGGCGGGTTGACATATGCAAGGGTTAAGTGCTACATATGTCATGTGATTGGAGATCCTCAGCTGAGTATAATCAATTCTTATCGCCGTACCTTCACGGTTATGAAGACTTGGTCACTTCCCTATACGTAGAACCCCAGTAAAGATGAAAGGTTGTTAAGAAATTGGCTAGTGCAGGTCAAGTGATTGAACTAGGGTAGAAAGAACTCTAGTTGCAGGAAATTTTACTTAACTTGATAAATAAAACTAGATTTTTAAGGATCCACTTTTAGTAAGCAATTCTGCAAACAGAGTCATTAATTATTGAGAAACCTTATCTTGACTCCCTAATAACCAGCAT
The DNA here is from genome assembly GCA_029449295.1 of Zea luxurians. Classification (NCBI taxonomy): domain Eukaryota; kingdom Viridiplantae; phylum Streptophyta; class Magnoliopsida; order Poales; family Poaceae; genus Zea; species Zea luxurians. The sequence continues at coordinate 134,426,185 of JAOPSE010000008.1, forward strand.
ACCCTTGAGAGTCTTTTCTTTAGTCGGGTAAGACTTGCTGAGTAATTCCATGCTCAGGGTTTTATTCCCTGTTGTTTTTAGGTGAAGAAGCGACAAACTTTTGTTGTTTCTGTTCTAAGGTGGTTCCAAAGGAAGAACACCAGGAGTGAAGCTATGGGAGGAAAGGATCCTCCATAAAAAACTTTTGTTTAAAACTTATCGGGAGGGGTTTTTGCCTCCCTTGGTTCTATAATAATAATACTTTGCACTCGGTTAATTATATCCTGGTCTGTAATATATAACTTTGTGTTACTTTTAAATAAAGGTAAGTTTATGTAATTGCTTCCGCATTTCTGTATCTCCGATGATTTGTAATGTCTGCGTGATGGGTGAAACGCTCTTGGGAAAGGTAAGAAAAGCAGATACCGAACTTGTCAAGTGATTCAGGAACACCTGCAGGGTTGTCTGAGGTCCATTGTACAAGGACAACTGTAGGTGGGCCTAATAACTTGGGAGGTTCTGTCACACTAAGTCATGAGTGGGATAGTTTAACTCATGTTTCTGCAACTGACGAGACGCGTAGGCAATCACGTGTCCTTCTTGCATAAGCGCACATCCCATGCCTTAGCCGCATGCATCACAATAAATATCAAATCCCTTCTCTAGATCTGGCATAACCAACACTGGGGGTGACATCAATCTCAACTTCAGTTGATCAAAGCTATCTTGGCACTTCTCATCCCACTTAAACTCTCTTCCCTTCTCTAGAAGTGAGGTCATAGGCTTAGAAATCTTAGAAAATCATTCAATAAATCGCCGATAATAGCCTGCAAGTCCCAAGAAACTCTAGACCTTTGTAACTGTAGTGGGTATGCTCCACGCCATTATCTCCTTGACTTTAGTAGGATCCACTAATATCCCACCATTAGAAATGATATGTCCAAGGAATGGCAGTTCGTCAATCCAGAACTCGCATTTGCTATACTTGGCGTTGAGTTGATTATCCCATAGCTTTTGTAGCACCAATCTTAGATGTTCCTCATGATCACTATCACTCTTGGAATAAATAAGGATATCGTCGATGAATACCACGACGAATCTATCCAGATACTCCATGAACACCTTATTCATTAGATTCATAAAATAAGCTGGTACATTAGTTAGTCCAAATGACATAACTATGAACTCATATAAACCATATCGGGTTGAGAAAGCCGTCTTGGGAATATCAGAAGGCCTAATCTTTATTTGGTGATAACCTGATTGGAGATCAATCTTCGAGAATACCCTTGCACCTCTCATCTGATCAAATAAATCCTCAATGCGGGGTAATGGATACTTGTTCTTCACAGTCACATCATTAAGGGATCTATAATCCACACACATCCTTTGTGATCCATTTTTCTTCTGTACAAACAGAACCGACACTCCCCAAGGTGAGGAACTCGGACCAATGTACCCAGCCTCCGGTAACTTCATTAACTGCTTCTTAAGTTCTTTTAACTCATCTACGGACATCCTATATGGCTGTTTAGAAATAGGAGCAGTCCTAGGTAAGAGATCAATGACAAACTCAACTTCCCTATCTAGTGGCATCCCTGGTAACTCCTCTAGAAAGACATTTGAAAAATCCCTAACCACACGGATGTTGTCACCCACAAACTTCCCATCTATTAATAATGCCACACGTCTGGTAGAGGTGGCTACTGCAATTTCAACTTGAAATCTTTCTCCTTTAGGGCTGGTGAATTCTATAGTACCCCTACCACATTATATAATGGCCTTTGCCTTTCTTAACCATGACATACCAAGGATCAGATCTATACTGCTTTCCTCTAATATTATAGCGGTATCCCAGAATTCTCTTCCCATAATTGTCAATGTCAGTCTATGTGTCATATAATTTGGCTCAATAGGCCCTTTAGATGTAATTATTATCATTGGTGTTTTCATATTTTTCAGTGGTAACTCATTTGTGTTGGCATATAAAGCAGACATAAATGAATGTGTAGCACCAGAATCAAATAATATTGTTGCAGGAATTGCATTAATATAAAACATACCAAGTGCGATGTCAGCTCCTTCAACAGTAGCATCAGCACTGACTTGATTAACCCTGGCAATAGAGAATCCCTTGCCAGATCCCGGAGTCTGCTGCTTGTTCTGCACAGGTGTAGTAGCAATCCTCTGTGGACAAACATTAACATAATGACCAGTCTTACCACACTTGTAACATGTGGTACTAGCACTCTGCCCTGAGAATTTCGCTGGGGTGCGAGTGGGAGTAGCCTGACGAGTCGGTGGAGTCCCCTGTGGTGTGTGCTGAGCTGGGCACTGGCCTCCTCCAGTGCGAACTAGTGTACCCTGAGGTGGAACGTAGCAAGGACGAACGTTGTTGCTTCCCTGACCCTAGGATATTGCCTTCCTCTTCAAATCTCCTAGCTGAACACGCTTGTGTTCAATAGCTAGGGCCTTGTCGAGTAGCCTCTAGAATGACGGAAAGGTGTGAGCCACTAGAGCATGCTGCAGAGGTCCATTAAGTCCTTCAATAAAGTGCTCTTGCTTCCTCTCATCTTCAGCAACTTCATCCGGTGCATATCTAGAGAGCTGAATGAACTTATCGCGGTACTCACTGACTGTCATGCTCCCCTGCTTCAGCGACAAAAATTCTTTCTTCTTAATCTTCATCAGTCCAGCAGGAATATGGTAGTTCTTGAACTGTGTAGTGAACTCTACCCAAGTAATAGTATCCGCAGCATCGTGGGCAGTATAGGAATCCCACCAATCAGCAGCAGGACTAGTAAGACGAACAGAAGCATAGAGAACCTTCTCCCAGTCAGAGCACTATGTGATGTTCAACATCTTATCCATAGACTTTAGCTAATCATCAGCGTGCAGAGGATCTGGAGAGCTGGCGAACGTCGGTGGCTTGTGGCTCATGAATTCTCGGTGCTTGTCCCGGGGTGGAACTAGTGGTGGTGGAGGTGGTGGCAGTGGTGTTTGCTGCTGTTGTGCCCTTCGCTCCTAGCGCATCTCCTACCTCTCTTGGCGTTCCTGCCGCATCTGCGTGTGCATGTCCGCCATAGTGTTAGCCATCTGTTGCATAATCCGCTTCTGGGCTGCAACTGCTGGATCAGCTCCGGCTGGTGGAGGATTTAGAGGATCCATCTCAGCTTGTTGTTGTTGTGGTTGTCTAAATATCCTCCGACTATGTCGGTTGGGGGGTACAACAATTCCACCACCCTTCCTGGTATTGACCATCTGAGTTAGAAACATATGGTAAGAAAGAATTGTAGACAAGGCAAGTAATTACAAATCAGGTTACTTTGGGGGATTCATTAGCTAAGTAGATTAGTGAGTTACCTACTAAATCTAACACATTACCTTATGGTGGTACATGCTAAGATGCCCAACTATAATGTTTCAATCAATCAAAGAAGCAAATCAGGCATTTATCATCAGAACAATCAACCAACATTTTATAATAGAGAAAATAGTTTAATTTTTGTCTTAGGCCCCCTATCTCTTAGAAAGGTCAATAAATGTAGGATTCCAAGGTTTGAAATCAATCTTATCTTACAGTAGAAAAGATAAGAATAATAAGAGTATGACAACAAAAGGTGAGACAGGATCAAGGTAAGATAAGTATAGAATGAATCAGAGTAAGGTAAGTATGTAAGGGTTTTGTCCATTTCTATCTAGGTTTCGTCCTACAGTCAACATTTGCTCTGATACCACTTCTGTCACACCCGGATTTAAGGGACAAAGTCGGGTGCATCTCATATATGTGCCAAAGAAGACAACACATATAATAACAGAGCGTATGGAGATAAATGTCACAATAACATTAGAGTACATATTACATAGCGAAAGTCTTACAAAATAAAAGGTAAATATAAAATGAACTAAAATCCATCCTTGGTGCCAATAAGTCAACTGGGAGACGCCACCTAGATCAAGTCGAACTCCTCGTTGTGTGGCTCCTCTTGAACCACCTGTTCTTCTCCTGTGGGGGGTTGTGAGACAGTAAGGGTGAGCTCACACATGTTCTTTGCTCAACAAGTTGTGGGGATTAATGTGCCTGAACTCACCAAAGGTGGGAGTTCATGTGATGTGTAAGGCTGATCAACAATAGAGGTTAAAGCTGAGCATTGCTTTTAATAAGTTGGTCAAATTTTATTAGCAATTACTAAATATAAGTAAATACCAATCCATAATAGAAATAATAGAACAAAATTAATAATAAAGCCCATGCAATGCAAATGACAAATTGATTACACAAATTCTAACCATTATTTTTATATTAAAAACCCATTTCCTATTTATTTTCCTGGATTTCCTAATCTCCTAGACTGGGCGTCAAAAACTGAAAAGCACAGGGGCTAACGCATAAAAATCCTAAGACTCAGCTACTCCAGCATGGGATGGTGGGTTAATATAGATAAACAAAGGGGTCTCTTATGTAAAACGACACGGCTAAAGCGGTATTAGCCATGGTGGGCCGTCCAATCAAATGCGAGCGACCAAGTTTAGACTTAGATCCTCACGAACCGGTATGTAATCTCGGCCCTCAGATTTGGATCTGACGACGCAGTTTTAAATACTAAGATCTAATTGTAGCCACTAGATATGAGATCTACGATCAGGATTGATTGCGCGAAGGGGTAAGTAGTGATCTAATCTTAACCGCTAATCCTGAGATCGATGGCTTCTACGCATCGTTCCTCATCTCCTCTTTTCTCCGGCGAACAGACATGGTGGAGCTCTCACTTGCGGAGGCACCATGGCCGAACATGGCTAAACCGGTGAACCACGGTCTAGACTCCGAATAAAATGGTGCTACGCATGAAGGACGACAAGGTGAACTTCACGGGTTTAGAACTCACCGAGGACGAAGTTGCACACGGACTGTTCACGGCGTCGCAGCAGAGACGACCTCCGACGAGAAATTGTTGGCGCACCGATGGCCCTATGATCACAGCGACGCCGCACAAGCACACCGCGCAGAAAGGCGAAGCCCCGGCTCCAAATTCCGATGTCGGTGCGGCAATGGGAACAGTAATCACCGGCAGCAATCAGCTTCCTTCTCTCCCTCACCGCACTTCTCCCCTCACGGTGGTGAAATTCCTCAGTTCGAAGTGGTGCGGAGGCCCTAGCGAAACGGGTGCATAGTACGGTGGGGGTCCTCTCTTTTAGGGTCATGGGAAGGTGGCTGTGGCTAGCTAGATCAACGCGGGAGATGTGGCACGACCGGTCCGGCAGACGCGGTGAGCCCGTTGAAGGTGGACCTGACGTGGCGACCCCACGCGTTAGCGAGAACATGATGCGAGCGTGGGTTGGTGAGGATGCAGGCGGGACCACACGTCAGCGATAGCAACGGACGCGACGCACGCCGGAAAGGGTAAACGTTCAGCTGAACGGGCAGCCACACTAGTCAGTGCAGTTTCCTCGATTTGGGCCGCGCAGGGAAGGAGGAAATGGCCAGGTAGCCGAAATCGAGGTTGGCGGCCTAGATGGGTTCTCTTTCTTTTTTTCCTTTTCTTTTCTCTTTTTCCTTTTTCTAAATTTAGGTTTTCCAACTTTTAAATTCAAACTTTTGTTTACTGCTCCAATATTCTTCAGATAAAATGTCCAATTTAAATGTGAAGAATTTTATCTCTTTATGTATATAATTTTCTTGTATTGTGTAGTATTGGTTCTTCCCCATCCCCAAATTCTAATATTCCAAATGGGGTCTAAATTTCTAATTTAGCATGATGCATGTATTATTTTCGGGTGTCATTAGTTAATTAAGGGTTTTGATGTGATTATTCACATGTGATAACAAATGGAGGCAACCATATGTATGTAAAGCACTATATTTCCTTATTACACTTTTTTGGGTATTACAAACTTGCCAATTACTTCCTCGGTGGACATCTATTTGTATCTAGGATCTCCATGAATTAATTGAACTTGAGTAGGATTACGAAAAACAAGAGATCTTAGAATAACCTTGACTATTTCATGGTCATCCCATTTGGTGCTCCCAAGGTTGCGCACATGGTTGACCATTGTTTTGAGCCAGTTGTACATCGCTTGTGGCTCCTCATCTTTGTTGAGGACGAATCAATCGAGCTCTCCCTCGATCGTCTCGCGCTTGGTGATTTTGGTCACCTCGTCCCGTTCATGTGCCGTTTTGAGGACATCCCAAATTTCTTTGGCATTTTTCAACCCTTGCACCTTATTATACTCCTCTCAACACAATGAGGCGAGGAGTATAGAAGTTGATTGGGAATTAAAATGCCTTATTTGGACGTCCTCATCGAAGTCGTAGTCCTTGTCGCCCACCTGTGGTGCCTGCGCTCCAAACTCAACAATATCCCATATACTTTTGTGGAGTGAGGTTAGATGATGCCTCATTTTATCACTCCACATACAATAATCTTCACCATCAAAATATGGTAGTTTTCCTAGGGGTACCGAAAGTAAAGGAGCGTGTTTGGGAATGCGAGGATAGCGAAGAGGCGTCTTACTATACTTCTTGCGCTCTTGGCGTTTTGAAGTGGTAGATTCGACGCCGGATGTGGAAGGTGATGAAGAGTAGGTCTCGTAGTTGGCCACCTTCTTCATTTTCTTTTTCTTCTTGTCACCCTTCCTATGTGACTTGATGGAGGAAGTGGATTCCTCCTTGTGTTTGTCGCTGGCCTCCTTTCACGAAGCCCGTTCATTGTTCTTCCTTCCCGAGCCTTCAGGCTTTTCATCGTTGACCATCTCCCTCTTGGCATGTTCTCCCATCATCACTTCGAGTTGTTAGACTCTTAATGAAGCACTGGGCTCTAATACCAATTGAAAGTCACCTAGAGAGGGTGAATAGGTGAAACCTAAAAATTATAAACTTTGAACACACACTATGCTCGGGGTTAGTGTTAGAAATAAATCGGAGTGCGAAAGATAGTTCTCCTTGAGATGAGTTGCTCAATCAATGCGGATAACCTTGGGAGCAAACTCAAATCAATATGAGCAAGAGAACTTTAGAGAGAGGAAGGGAGGGGAAACAACTCGAGTGGAGATCAACACAAATGAACACGACAATTTGTTTACCGAGGTTTGGTTCCAAAGAACCTAGTCCCCATTGAGGAGGCCACAAAGGTCAGGTCTATTCCAACCCTTTCTCTCTCTCAATCGATCACATAGACCGGTCGAGGCTTCTCCTTAATCACTTGGGTCACTAGGACCCCAAAAGGATCACCACACACTTAGGTGTCTCTTGCTAGCTTTACAACACTTAGGTATTTATAGCCCCAACGACTATTCTAGTCGTTGTTGTCGATGGGCACACCAGACAGTCCGGTGGTGCACCGGACATGACACTGTTCACTATCCGGTGCCTGCCACGTCAGTAGACCGTTGGGGTTTGGAGCGGCTGACCATTGAAGTCCTTTGTCCTCTTACAGCACCGGACAGTCCGATGGCACACTGGACAGTCCAGTGTGTTCTAACTTTGCATCTCTGACATCTGACTTGTGCACTGCTCACTGTTGATCTAACATCGCAGTCAACCGTTGAGCGCAGTTGACTGTTGCTCCATTGGCTCACCAGACATGTTCTGTGCACACCGAACAGTCCGATGAATTATAGCGAAGTGACTCTAGGAAAAACCCGAGAGCGGTCAGTTCAGGAGTGCCTTGGCCTGGGCACCGGACAGTGTCCAGTGCACCACTGGCGACACCTCTACTTGTCTTTTGCTCCAAACTTTGTAGAGTCCCCAACTTATTTTCTTTGTTGGTTTATGTTGAACTTTATGCACCTGAGATAAATAACAACTAGGCAATCTAGTTAGTCCACGTGGTTTGTGATGGACGTCAAACACCAAAATTGATTATAGGAAATGATTAAGCCCATTTCCCTTCCAAATACCCTACGAGTCCCAAGAAACTCCAGATTTCAGGGACCGAGCTTGGTATCTTCCATCCCACTTTCTCTCTCACTTTATCCAAATCCACTAATATTCCTCCATTAGAGATGGTGTGCCCAAGGAATGGTACATCGTCAAGCCAGAACTCACACTTGCTATACTTGGCATAGAGTTGATTATCCCTCAGCTTTTGTAGTACCAACCGCATATGTTCCTCATGATCACTATCATTCTTGGAATAAATTAGAATGTCATCGATGAATACCACGACGAACTTATCAAGATACTCCATGAACACCTTGTTCATCAGATTCATGAAGTAGGCTGGTGCATTAGTTAAGCGAAACGACATGACCGTGAACTCATATAATCCATATCGGGTAGAGAAAGCCGTATTGGGAATATCAGAAGGCCATTTTCATTTGATGATAACCTGATCTGAGATCAATCTTAGAGAATACCTTGTCACCTCTCATTTGATCAAATAAATCTTCAATACGAGGTAAACTATACTTATTCTTAATTGTGACATCATTAAGTGATCTGTAGTCAGCACACATCCTTTGTGAACAATCCTTCTTTTGTACAAACAGAACCGGTGCTCCCCAAGGTGAGGAACTCGAACGAATGTACCCCGCCTCCTATAACAATGTTAGTTGCTTCTTAAGTTCTTTTAATTCTTCCACTGACATCCTATGTGGCCTTTTAGAAATAGGAGCGGTTCTAGGTAAGAGATCAATAACAAATTCAACTTCCCTATCCGGTGGCATTCCGGGTAACTCCTTTGGAAAGACATCTGGGAACTCTCTAACCACATGGATGTTTCTGCCCACAAATTTACCATCTACTAGATATATGGCGGATCTGGTGGAGGGGGTTATAGTAATCATGACTTCGAATTTTTCTCCTTTTGGACTACTGAGTTCTAAGTTCCCCTGCATAATGTATAACTGCCTATGGTTTCCTTAACCATGTGTCACACCCGGATTTTAGGGGTCCAAAACCCGGGCGCGAACATAAACACCAGGTATGCTGGGACCAAGTCTCACACATATGAGGTATAGTGGCACAGGATCGAATGTCACATCTTTACTATATAACAGGAATTCTATACAAAATAAATAATTACATTATAAGGAGACAACGGTCCAGCAACCCAAAGTTGACTGGGAGACGACGGCCTAGACCTCTCTCAAACACATCACAACATCCTCCATGCGCTTCATCCTGCGGTACCTGTTCTTGACCTGTGGGGTGTGAGACAGCAAGAGTGAGCTCACATACGTTCATCGCTCAACAAGTTGTGGGGAATAATGTGCATGAACTCGCCAAAGGTGGGAGCTCACGTGAAGTGTAAGGCTTACCAAAGAGGATGGTTGAAGCTGAGCATTGCTTTTAAAGTTGGTCAAAATTTTATTAGCAATTACTAAGTATAAGTAAATACCAACCCAATTAAATAGTAGAACAAAAGTAACAACATCACCTGCGATGCAATGCATATGCCAAATTGAATTTAAGTTCCATAATTTAATCATGTGAGGGTCCGAGCCGCTCTTGACTGTGAGCACGGCTAGTATACTAGTTTTACACTCTGCAGAGGTTGTGCATCTTTACCCACAAGTTGTGTATCCCATGTCGCCAGGGTTTGCAAGGCCCTTAGACACTTCCGAGGTGAATGGCTAGGGATCCACTACGAGGCCTTTACAAAGTTCCACTAGCTTCCGAAAACCCGCTACAGTTTATAGGAAGTTCCAATGCAGGAATCCCTTGCAGGACCGCCATCGCAGCAAAATCCTCCCGAGGGCCTCCCTACACTGACCACTCCCCTACTGCCCTTGCCCCTTTCGGGTAAGGTAGTCTTCCACTAGTTTTCCTAATTAATCAGCCAAGGGGTCCCATTCCTCCCTTGTGGTAGCACTGTTTTCCCGGGTGGTCGCTTCATGTTCCAATTAACATAATGATCTTATCATGAACAGTAATAATAAACATATAATAAAAGTGTGATCATGAATATTATACCTTCATACCCAAAACCACATAAAGCACTAGCAAGTACTACCCAAAAAGTTCAGTGGTAAACAAGGTATAAAGATAGACAAACTAGGGTAACCTATTGGGTCCCATCAAAATTAACCTATGCAGATCATTATGATTAATTAGAACATGAGTGGGTAAAAGAAGTGATCAAGGGCACAACTTGCCTGGGACTTGAGATTCCAGGTACCAGGATGATCTTCAGGTGACTCGTGTCCTCACGCTAGTCGTAGCATTACAAACAAACAGTGTATAGGCAAAATTAACATTACACCAAACATATATGCAAAATACATATTAATAATCTACATGATGAAATATGATCATAGGAACAAGAATTATTAATTTTGGAGTTATAGGTTTTAAGTTATGAATTTCCAAAGATTGTATGTGCTTATTACAAGATTAGTTAAGATAACAATTTTAGTGTGACTTTTATGTAAAACCAGTGGCACTAAATGATAAACAATAATATTACAAAATTATAGGAACTGGAATGAATTAATTTGGAGTTAGTATGAATTTTCTATGAATTTATAAAGTTCTAGTAATTATTTTCCTATTAAAAATCCATTTAATAATCATTTTCTCTGGTTTTATAAGGTACTGGACTGGGCCTCAATTACTAGAAAACGCAGGGGCAAAACTAAAAAGATTCCTGAGACTCAGAGGGCTGCAGCAAGGGACGGCGGGTTAATTCGGAATAAGCCGAGGGTTTCTTTTAGAAATTGACCGCGGCGAAGGGGTATCGCTTGACCCCAGCCGCCGGATCGCGAGTCAAGGGTTCAGATTAAATCTTTCCCCCGCCCGAACCGGTACTGCATCAAGACCGTCGGATCGCCATCCAACGCTCCACATTTTAAATACTAGAGGTCCACCCCGATCCATCCGATCGACATCTAACGGTCGCGGGCGAAGGGCTACCCAGATCTAATCCTACGCGTCGGTAAATGATCGAACGGTGGAGATAGGTTCTAGTCAAGTTGGCCCTATCATTTAATCCTGGCCACACCATTGACATCCGACGGTCGCTGTGCATCTTCCTCCCCACGGCGCCCAACCACCGCCACCCACAGCTCCAGCGTGGTGGTGGCCATGGCCGGCTATGGCCATCCCTCGCCACGGTGCACCAAGCACAGAACCGAATGCCGCAAAATCTCATGGAGGACAAAGCGAAGGTGCCAGGGGACTTTTTACCTGGATATAAGACGCTCACGCATCACGCCCACGGTACAGGTGGCTCCAAGGTGAAGACCGTACGCCGGCGAGCAATTGCTCGATCCCCGCTTGCTCCACCGGCTTCCTTGATCCATAGACACGCACTCAGGGTCCTGATGACACCCCAGGTCGAGAATCAGAGCTCCCGCAACCTAGCAGATGAGCTGCCTGCGACGGTACATGGATCTGCAGCGCTTGAAGGATTTCAGTGATGAATTCCCATCACCCAGGTGCTCCAATCTGCCTTCTAAGGACATGCCCATGCCCTGTGATGTCCGGTGATGCTCAGCAGTCACGCGCCAAGGGTAGAGCAATGGGGTGTCATCGTATTGCCCACGGCGGACCTCACTTCGCTCTCTCCTCTCGGCACGGCAATGGTGGCCCAGCCCTTGGTTCTTATACCCAGGTATAAGGTTGGATTGGGGGGGGGGTCGGACCCGGCAGGTACGGCGAGTTGTTGCACGGACTCCGAAGGAAGCGGCGGCGGATTCGGCCAGTGCGTGGGCGCGCCAATCCCGCGGGATCCGCACGGATTTTTGATTCACGGATGAGTTCGGTATGGGGTAGGAGATGGAACTGACGAGATGGCCCCACGCGTCAATGACTAAGGAAGTGCAGGTGCAACACTGGCGTTTGCGGGTCCCGCAAGCAGTGACACACGGCGAGAAATGCGGAAGGGAAAAAAAATGGTTGACCTGATGTTGGGCGGCTGCAGCATGGGCCCACATGGCGGTGGTAGTGTGTGCAAGCGTAGGGTGTAAATGGGCCGGCCAAGGCCATTTTGGCCCAGCCGCAGAAGGAGGGTGGGCAGGGTCCAGATGGGCTAGATTGCATTCGGCCCAGCAACATGTTTTCTTCTTTTCTATTTCCTATTTTCAGTTTTATTCCAAATCTGAAATTCGAAAATCGAATTTGATTCAAATTTCAAAGGTTTCCAAGATTAAAATGCACCAGCAAATAACACTCCAACTTGATGTGCATGAATATATACATATGTTTAATTTTGTTTATTTTATCCAAATATTGTAAGTATATCATACACCCACATAATAAATTATTCCCTTGAATGTTCATTCCATTTAAAATATGTTCATAGTTATTTAAAAGAAAAGATTTTCTAGTGTATAGTATTCGTTAGGGTGTTTCTTAAACTTAATTCTTTTATTATATTTTATTATTATTTTAAATGCACATACAATTAAAACTCCAACATGAGTGCCAAATATGGTTCTATTTATCATTTTATTTACTTAAGCAAATGCTTTTGAATAGGGAGATGAGTCTTCAAATGTTATGAGAGTTCTAAAGAGAGAGAAGAAGAAAAATTTTAATGCAAGATCTTTGAGCAATTGTGCTATATTCTCAAAATAAGATTTAGGGTGTTACAAATCCTACCCCCCTTAAAAATAATCTCGTCCTCGAGATTTGTAAGAAAGAGGATATAGGAAGAGTGATTTAAAATTTAGCTTTTAGTTTCTAATTAGTTCAAAAATCAAGAGTCTCTCTTTCTTCTTTTTTTTCATTAGTGAGTGATTAGGTGAGCATGGGTATATATATGTATGTCCACTTTATTGTGTATGGTAAAAGATGTCTTTAAAGCATAGTGAGGTTTGGGTAAGAAAGAGTGTGGTAAGGAAAGACTTCATCCAAGATTGTGGCTCTTGATTCTTTTGAAGAACTAGCTTGAGTCTTATTCTTCCTTAATTTGTTGAGGTCGTTCATCTTCAATTCTTCGTTCTTGAAGTTGTTATTCAAATTAGGGACATGTAGTTAAGATAAAGTAGTAGGTGGAGCAGCTAGGCTATGAGTTAAATGAGATTAGTCTGGATCTGGTTTGGTTGTTTGATTCCAGATGGGTGGGATAGGTTATGCACCCTATTATGTAGGTCAAGTTGTTGTGTAGGGCCGAGTTGATCTAAGTCACCAATTTAGGTGTAAGTGGATTAGTAGTATGACCTTATCCTTTGTATCAGCATTAAGTAACTCAATCTAGCTTAGATCATAATAGATTAGATAGAATCCAGATTAGGTTGGTATGACTAGATTAAACTAGTTAAGATTAGCTAGATCTACCAGGGTAGGATAAATATTATTAGGATATGTTAGAATCTTTTAAGATAGGATGAATTATATGATATAGGTAGGTCATTGTTCAAGGACGAGTTGGTATAAGACATTAATTTAGGTTAAGATATGTTTGTAGAGACAGTGTCTAACCTATATCACCAACTTAACTAACCTGTTAATAACTCACTTTAGATTGGATCATATTAGATTGGATGGGATCTTAGATTAGGTCGGTATAACTAGGTTAGACTAGATAATATCTAATTGCTTTGGATTAGATCATGATTGTTACTCTAGGGTGAGATAAGCAAAGTGGTTAGAATAAGATAAGATAAAGATAAGATAAGATAGATTCTTTTAAGATAAGAATGGATCTATGAGGCTAGATATATTTTAATGGGGAATAATCTAGGTTGGCTAGTTCTCTTATAAACATATTTTTTTTATGCCTATATGTATATGCAGATGTAATTGTGGGCATCACTCCACAACCCATCACACTCAATCAAAAATCCAAATCAGACAAATATCATAAGAACAAACATTCAAGTGCATAGATAACCATAAAAATAGTTTTGTTTTTGTTCCTAGGATTAGGTCTCCTATTCCTAAAGGTCACTTCAGTCACAGGATTTCAAAGTGTGAAATCCACATTTGTCTTTAGAAAGAAAAGATAAGAATAATCAGAGTAAAGCAGAATTAGATGAGAAAAGATTAAGAAAAGTTTAGAAAAGATCAGAGTAGCCAAGGTAAGTAAGTATTGGTTGTCCAGTTCTATCTAGGTTTCGTCCTACAGTCAACATTCCTCTGATACCACTTCTGTCACACCCGGATTTTAGGGGTCCAAAACCCGGGCGCGAACATAAACACCAGGTATGCTGGGACCAAGTCTCACACATATGATGTATAGTGGCACAGGATCGAATGTCACATCTTTACTATATAACAGGAATTCTATACAAAATAAATAATTACATTATAAGGAGACAACGGTCCAGCAACCCAAAGTTGACTGGGAGACGACGGCCTAGACCTCTCTCAAACACATCACAGCATCCTCCATGCGCTTCATCCTGTGGTACCTGTTCTTGACCTGTGGGGTGTGAGACAGCAAGAGTGAGCTCACATACGTTCATCGCTCAACAAGTTGTGGGGAATAATGTGCATGAACTCGCCAAAGGTGGGAGCTCACGTGAAGTGTAAGGCTTACCAAAGAGGATGGTTGAAGCTGAGCATTGCTTTTAAAGTTGGTCAAAATTTTATTAGCAATTACTAAGTATAAGTAAATACCAACCCAATTAAATAGTAGAACAAAAGTAACAACATCACCTGCGATGCAATGCATATGCCAAATTGAATTTAAGTTCCATAATTTAATCATGTGAGGGTCCGAGCCGCTCTTGACCGTGAGCACGGCTAGTATACTAGTTTTACACTCTGCAGAGGTTGCGCATCTTTACCCACAAGTCGTGTATCCCATGTCGCCAGGGTTTGCAAGGCCCTTAGACACTTCCGAGGTGAATGGCTAGGGATCCACTACGAGGCCTTTACAAAGTTCCACTAGCTTCCGAAAACCCGCTACAGTTTATAGGAAGTTCCAATGCAGGAATCCCTTGCAGGACCACCATCGCAGCAAAATCCTCCCGAGGGCCTCCCTACACTGACCACTCCCCTACTGCCCTTGCCCCTTTCGGGTAAGGTAGTCTTCCACTAGTTTTCCTAATTAATCAGCCAAGGGGTCCCATTCCTCCCTTGTGGTAGCACTGTTTTCCCGGGTGGTCGCTCCATGTTCCAATTAACATAATGATCTTATCATGAACAGTAATAATAAACATATAATAAAAGTGTGATCATGAATATTATACCTTCATACCCAAAACCACATAAAGCACTAGCAAGTACTACCCAAAAAGTTCAGTGGTAAACAAGGTATAAAGATAGACAAACTAGGGTAACCTATTGGGTCCCATCAAAATTAACCTATGCAGATCATTATGATTAATTAGAACATGAGTGGGTAAAAGAAGTGATCAAGGGCACAACTTGCCTGGGACTTGAGATTCCAGGTACCAGGATGATCTTCAGGTGACTCGTGTCCTCACGCTAGTCGTAGCATTACAAACAAACAGTGTATAGGCAAAATTAACATTACACCAAACATATATGCAAAATACATATTAATAATCTACATGATGAAATATGATCACAGGAACAAGAATTATTAATTTTGGAGTTATAGGTTTTAAGTTATGAATTTCCAAAGATTGTATGTGCTTATTACAAGATTAGTTAAGATAACAATTTTAATGTGACTTTTATGTAAAACCAGTGGCACTAAATGATAAACAATAATATTACAAAATTATAGGAACTGGAATGAATTAATTTGGAGTTAGTATGAATTTTCTATGAATTTATAAAGTTCTAGTAATTATTTTCCTATTAAAAATCCATTTAATAATCATTTTCTCTGGTTTTATAAGGTACTGGACTGGGCCTCAATTACTAGAAAACGCAGGGGCAAAACTAAAAAGATTCCTGAGACTCAGAGGGCTGCAGCAAGGGACGGCGGGTTAATTCGGAATAAGCCGAGGGTTTCTTTTAGAAATTGACCGCGGCGAAGGGGTATCGCTTGACCCCAGCCGCTGGATCGCGAGTCAAGGGTTCAGATTAAATCTTTCCCCCGCCCGAACCGGTACTGCATCAAGACCGTCGGATCGCCATCCAACGCTCCACATTTTAAATACTAGAGGTCCACCCCGATCCATCCGATCGACATCTAACGGTCGCGGGCGAAGGGCTACCCAGATCTAATCCTACGCGTCGGTAAATGATCGAACGGTGGAGATAGGTTCTAGTCAAGTTGGCCCTATCATTTAATCCTGGCCACACCATTGACATCCGACGGTCGCTGTGCATCTTCCTCCCCACGGCGCCCAACCACCGCCACCCACAGCTCCAGCGCGGTGGTGGCCATGGCCGGCTATGGCCATCCCTCGCCACGGTGCACCAAGCACAGAACCGAATGCCGCAAAATCTCATGGAGGACAAAGTGAAGGTGCCAGGGGACTTTTTACCTGGATATAAGACGCTCACGCATCACGCCCACGGTACAGGTGGCTCCAAGGTGAAGACCGTACGCCGGCGAGCAATTGCTCGATCCCCACTTGCTCCACCGGCTTCCTTGATCCATAGACACGCACTCAGGGTCCTGATGACACCCCAGGTCGAGAATCAGAGCTCCCGCAACCCAGCAGATGAGCTGCCTGCGACGGTACATGGATCTGCAGCGCTTGAAGGATTTCAGTGATGAATTCCCATCACCCAGGTGCTCCAATCTGCCTTCTAAGGACATGCCCATGCCCTGTGATGTCCGGTGATGCTCAGCAGTCACGCGCCAAGGGTAGAGCAATGGGGTGTCATCGTATTGCCCACGGCGGACCTCACTTCGCTCTCTCCTCTCGGCACGGCAATGGTGGCCTAGCCCTTGGTTCTTATACCCAGGTATAAGGTTGGATTGGGGGGGGGGGGTCGGACCCGGCAGGTACGGCGAGTTGTTGCACGGACTCCGAAGGAAGCGGCGGCGGATTCAGCCAGTGCGTGGGCGCGCCAATCCCGCGGGATCCGCACGGATTTTTGATTCACGGATGAGTTCGATATGGGGTAGGAGATGGAACTGACGAGATGGCCCCACGCGTCAATGACTAAGGAAGTGCAGGTGCAACACTGGCGTTTGCGGGTCCCGCAAGCAGTGACACACGGCGAGAAATGCGGAAGGGAAAAAAAATGGTTGACCTGATGTTGGGCGGCTGCAGCATGGGCCCACATGGCGGTGGTAGTGTGTGCAAGCGCAGGGTGTAAATGGGCCGGCCAAGGCCATTTTGGCCCAGCCGCAGAAGGAGGGTGGGCAGGGTCCAGATGGGCTGGATTGCATTCGGCCCAGCAACATGTTTTCTTCTTTTCTATTTCCTATTTTCAGTTTTATTCCAAATCTGAAATTCGAAAATCGAATTTGATTCAAATTTCAAAGGTTTCCAAGATTAAAATGCACCAGCAAATAACACTCCAACTTGATGTGCATGAATATATACATATGTTTAATTTTGTTTATTTTATCCAAATATTGTAAGTATATCATACACCCACATAATAAATTATTCCCTTGAATGTTCATTCCATTTAAAATATGTTCATAGTTATTTAAAAGAAAAGAATTTCTAGTGTATAGTATTCGTTAGGGTGTTTCTTAAACTTAATTCTTTTATTATATTTTATTATTATTTTAAATGCACATACAATTAAAACTCCAACATGAGTGCCAAATATGGTTCTATTTATCATTTTATTTACTTAAGCAAATGCTTTTGAATAGGGAGATGAGTCTTCAAATGTTATGAGAGTTCTAAAGAGAGAGAAGAAGAAAAATTTTAATGCAAGATCTTTGAGCAATTGTGCTATATTCTCAAAATAAGATTTAGGGTGTTACACCATGACATATCCAGAATCAGATCTTTACTGCTCTGCTCTAATACTATAAGCATAGACTAGAATTCCCTCCCCATGATTATCAATGTTAATCTGTTGGTCATATAATTTGCTTCAATAGGCCCTTTAGGGGTGATTACTATCATGGGTTTTTGCATATTTTGAAGTGGCAACTCATTTGTATTGACATAGCGAGCAAAAATGAACGAATACGTAGCTCCACAATTGAAGAATATAGTTGCAGGAACTGAATTAATATAAAACGTACCAATAGCAAAATCAGCACCATCAACAGTAGCATCAGCACTGACATGGTTGGCTCTGGCAATGCCGAACCCCTTGCCAGAAGCCGAAGTATATTGGTTGCCCTAAACATAGCTTCGAGCGGGTGTATTGGGATTCCTCTTCGAACAAGCATTGGCGTAGTGCCCAACCTCACCACACTTGAAGCAGGTGGTGATTGTAGTAGTACCTTGGCCAACAGGTCTTGCCGGGGTGCCAGTGGGGGCAGCCTGACGAGTATGTGGAGTCTGCGTAGTCGCCTATGGTGTATACTGAGTAGGTCATTGGTTAGACTGCTACCCTCCTCCAGGACGAGCTGGTGTACCATGTGGTGGAACATAGCGAGGACGGATGCTACAGCTCCCCTGACCCTGGGTGATAGTGTAACACCTTAAAACCATCAACTAAAATAATACATTTAGAATATTAGTAGTAATAATATTAAAGAATTTTTTCTTCAAGTGTTTGATTTTATTTGCCTTTACAATAATTTTGTTTGCTCATATTTGATTTATGGTTGTTTTGTAGAATTTGTTTTATATTGTAAGCCCAATTAATTAATATAAAACATTGGTCCAAAAGAAATTAGTATTTTAGTTATAAATAATTTTGGTATAATTATTATGATTTTTAGAAATATTTAAAAATATATTTATTTATATTTTAATGGAAAAAATAAAAAGGGGAAAAGTCGGCCGAAACCCTAGCCGTTTTGGCCCAGCCGGCCCAACACCCGGCAGCCGCCTCCACTTCCTCTCCCCATCTCACTTGCAGGCAGGGCCCACCCCGACCCCCTTCTCCCTCTTCGCGTGGGGTGCGTCGGCGCGCCTGCACCCACGTCGTCGCTGCGTTGGCGTCCACACTGGCCGAGCTGCTTGCCATCCCGGCAGAGCCACCTGACCGTGCCCTCTCAAATTCCCCCGAGCCGCAAACACCCAGCTCTCCCTCTCCTCCCCACTCCCTTCTCCTCCGAGCCATAACGGACGTCATTATGTCCAACGCCTTCAATGGTGTTTTGATTGTCGACCACCATTGATGACCGGTCATCCCCTCCTCTCCCTGGCCACCGAGCCCTTTCCTCTTCCCCTCTTCCCCTATAAATGGTCAAACCGCGTCCCTGCTTCTCTCACCTCCATCGCTCAAGCTCTCCTCCCTCTCACCGCTTCACCGTGCTTAGACCGTCCACTGGAGCCACGCCCGCGCAGTGCCCTGGCCATGTCGAACGCTGCTGAACCTCACCATCGTCGCTGCCCCGTCCCAGCCACGCCCTGTCGTTTGCCAAGCCCCTGCGCGCCCATTCCCCTCTCTCCACATCGAGCTCCCTACACACAAGCACTAGCTCAAGGTAGAAGATAGCCATTTTACATTTTGGCCCTCCAGTTTTCTGTAAATTATTTTTTTATTTTTTGTAGTACAAATGTATTTAAAAGAAGTCCTAAAATCTTACGTGCTACTCCTCGAAGTATACGTGTAATTGTGAATCAACCCTGGCAATAGTATTTTAGATATGGACATTATTTTTAAAATAAATAGGTTATGTCATGATTCTCTAATTTTGTGATGTAGAACTAGAAACGCATGCGGCTAACTTCTCATATTAGCGCATAGAACGATATTATGTTAATAGTGGTTTTAGTGATATAAGATAATGAAAGTTATGTTGGGGACTTGTTCTCAACTTCTATGAATCAAGAACAAGGCAACACAGAATTTTAATGGTTATAGCCCTTCGTCCTTCGAAACATTATCCCCTTAGGATAATGTGATCTCCAGATGAAGGTTATGAAGGTCTTACCTTCATAATCACAAGGTAACATAATAGAAGTAGGAGCATAAGAAACACGAAAAGTATTATGAATAATCATATGATATCATTAATATTTCTTTTGGCTGGCATCGAGAATGAATATAAACAATATTAGATTATATTTATACCTTCGGCTTGACAGAAGGTGAGAATCCAAGTGTGACGTGCTCGTGAATACAGGACAGTGTGAATAGTACGGGGTTATTGTTCATCTGTTTATAGGCACGGGACGTAGCCCGGTCAAAATTACATTCATGCCCTCGGTAAATAACTATAAACATGACACAAACTATCTTGGACTGATCGGTCTTTTCCTCTTTGAGTCGGTGCAGCCCTTCGTCTCAAGGAATGTCACTATGCCGAAGCTCCCTAGATCATGGCTTTGGCTTGTATCTTCGTGCTCTATCTTCTTGTGTCAACTTGCCGAAGGTGTTTTTTTTGCTTAGAGGACCTTCGGCGATGAAGCATGCCCCCAATAGCAAGCCCTTCGCAGTGCTAGATTGTTTTTTGTAACAAGCTCGATACACGAAAAAATCTCAAAGGCTTCAGAATGCCGAAGGTCCAAAAAACATCTTCCTTGAGCTCGTTGCCGAGAAATGATTAAAATACTCCAAGCATCGGGTGGTCCACCGTTCAGCGGGTGCGGGTGACTATTCAGCGGGTGCAGGTGACTTGACGATTCACCTTTCCACCTGCAGCAGTGTTGGGGGCCTTTGTCTTCCGAAGGTCCTCAAAAACATGATTTAACAATGTTTCCCAAGTGCAATGTATGTACAGGTACCTTCGAAATTAGAATAAAACTGTACGCAATATGAAAAGCTTGGTCGAGACGAAGGTTGATGCTGCTCCGAAGCTACGCGCAAAGGAGCTTTAGCTTAGTGGCAAGAAAAGGAACCGACTTAAAGGGGAAAAGGCTATCTAGTCCTCGTTGGATTGTCCTTAAATCAATAGTAAACATAAAGGACATGAATGTAATTTTACACAGGCTGCGCCCTGTGCCTATAAATAGATGAACAGTACCCCCGTACTGTTCACGCTGACTTGTATTCGCTCGTGCGTCACGCTTGGACTTTTACCTTCTGCTAAGCCGAAGGTATAAATGTAATTCAATATTGTTTCTGTTTATCCATAATAATATGAAGAAGAGATAGTAAATAATATCATGTGATTACTCATGTTGTCTCTTATGTTTCATATGCTTCTTCTTTCATTAACATATGCTACGGCGATGAAGGTAAGTCCTTCATGACCTTCGTCTGAGAATCATTATATCCTAAGGGAGATAATGCTTCGAAGGATGAAGAGTATTAACATTTAACATTTTATGTTGCCTTGTTCTTAACTCATAGCATTTGAGAACAAGTCCACAACATTGGCGCCCACCTCCGGTGTACTCACTTCCACAATCTTTGGTAAAGCATCAACCTTCGTCATGCCGCCGAAGAAGATAACAGCGCCAGGGGCTGCACTGCAGCCACTAGACACAAACCAGGAGACTCTCTCTCTCTAAGAGGCCAAAAACCAAAAGAGAATGGCCACCAGTCCAACACTTCGAGAGAAAGAGTTGGACCAGGAGATTAGGGACATAGAAATCATCCATCAGTAGGTGCAAAGGAAAATGAAAAGATGTCTCGGTTGGCCGACCTTCAAAGAAAGATCGATGAAGCTACTGAGGAAGTGCGGCATCTTACTCAAGATGATCACGACCGAAGGCCCCAACATAGGGAGCTTCGTCAAGAGGGCCCATTCAACGAAGATGAGTGGTACGATGATTTTAATCATGGTACCTTTACTTTTGATGATGCTTCTCCTCTGGCGGCAGAATTACAGGCTATCCCATGGCCACAATCCTACAAGCCACCCCAGCTACCCATGTACGATGGGCACTCGGACCCAAAGCAATTCTTAATGAGCTATGAGGCAACAATATCGTCATACGGAGGCAACGCAGCTGTCATGGCAAAGTCCTTCATCATGGCTGTCCGAAACGTGGCCTTGACATGGTATTCTTCTCTTCAGCCAGGGACAATCACGTCATGGCAGAAGCTCAAGGACATGCTGATTACCAGTTTTCAAGGCTTTCAGATGAAGCCAGTCACAGCTCAGGCCTTGTTCCAGTGCACACAAGACCATGAGGAATACCTTCAGGCATATGTCCGAAGGTTCTTGCGACTGAGAGCACAAGCGCCCACATTGCCCAATGAAATTGTCATTGAGGCCATGATCAAGGATCTTCAGCCAGGACCTACGGCTCAATACTTCACCAGGAAGCCCCCCAGACTCTGGAGAAGCTGCTTCAAAAAATGGATGAGTACATCTCGGCTAACAACGACTTCCGCCAAAGAAGGGAGGAAGCTTACAGATTCTCTGAGATGACTAGGAGCTTCGAAGGAAGAATCCACCCTATGCACGTTAGATCAATCCTCAGTTCTAGTCAGAATGATGACAAAGGAAGCCAGTTTCAGAGGCCACAGTCTTCGGGACAGCAGCAAAGCTCCTTCAGGCCACTAGCTCCAAGGGGTAGAGGCGGCAGGGGCTTCAGAGGAAGATATGGGGATCAACCCAGGAAAAATTATTGTTTATTCTATGGTGAGAACAAGGGCTATACTACAAGAATGTGCCAAATCACCATACTGAAGCAAAAAGAGATTGCCAAAGCAGAAGCTCGGCAGAATCAGCAGAAGCAGGTTTTACACACTGCTTCGTGCCACTCTCCTTACATACCAGAATACGTGGGCAATCAACCTACAACCTCTGTCACTTCGGCAAGCCATTCACAGGCTTCTTGGCCTCAGCTTCCACCGCCACCTCCACTACAACCTACTTATTCCCGAAGCCAGCAGCCAGAAGGGCGCCAACAGCAACAACGTGACTTCAGGGAGGAGTCTGAAGCTCGTACAGTCAATAGTACTGTACTAGAATCAAAGCACATATACTGACCAATATCCTGCTTCCTAAATACTTCTATCTTCTAGCTTATTTTTGCTTTTTTGAATAAGGAACAAGCAATGAAAATTTAGATTTAATTTCTTGTAATGATTTTGTTTCTATCAGAATGAAATATATCTTCTTCACAGATTCACGAAGCTACAAAAGTCGTTCCTAAGGGAACGCAGAGCCAAAATTAACGAAGCTACAAAAGTTGTTCCTAAGGGATTGCAGAGCCAAAATTGACGAAGCTACAAAAAGTCGTTCCTAAGGGAACGCAGAGCTGAAATTGACGAAGCTACAAAAGTTGTTCCTAAGGGAGCGCAGCGTAAGTTTTGTGCTCAAAAGTCGTTCCTAAGGGAATGCAGAGCCAAAATTGCCGAAGCTACAAAAGTCGTTCCTAAGGGAACGCAGCGTAAGTTTTCTGCTCAAAAGTCGTTCCAAAGGGAATGCAGAGCCAAATACCACCGAAATATAAGGCGAAGAAGTTCAAAAGACGTTCCTAAGGGGATGCAGAACTTATATCGCCGAAATAGAAGGTGAAAAAGCTCAAAAGACGTTCCTAAGGGGATGCAGAGCTTGTGTGTTCCAGTGTGAGTGTGTGGCTGTATATCTTCGGCATCCTCATCATTTTGCATCATATCATCACATAATTTCGCATAGCATTACATCATACATCATATTGCATTACCGACACAAGAATTGAATACGAAGCCAATCTTCAACAAACGCTTCGTCAATTGAAAATGTGCTAAGGCACGAAGTAAGCTTCGGGAAATACAGTTTCAAGAGCCTTGTCATAAGAAGGGATCTTTTTCTTTACGAAGCATGAAAAGAAGGGAAGGTGTTTTTTCGCCGAAGGCTCAAAAATGGTGTGTGCGTAAATTTCATGCATCGCAAAGAAATAAATTACAATAATTTAAATATTTGTTTCAATATTACATGCTTCAGACGTTACATAGTTTTGTTACCAAAGAGATCTAATCTTCCTTCAATTATTTTATACATCAGGCTTCTCAAAATGATTATTACAATAAAATCTATTCCTCTTTAAGGACTTTTTCGGCAATTTCGTTCAGTAATTTGTTGATGACTTCGTCAACGATGGATTCAGTCGTGCTTATGATATCCAATGATTTCTTCATCTCTGGATCAGCTAGGGGATCATACGGCTCCGATGGCGGGGATAGTTCAGCTGCAATAGGTAAACACGTAAGTTCGAAGCCTTAAAGAAAGCAACGAAGCTAGATAATCAAGATATAATACCTATACGCCTTTCGCGTTCTGCAGCTTCTTCAGCTCGCTTTGCTTCTGCCCAGGCGTCGTGGGTGTCTTTTTCACTCTTTTTTATAATTTCATGGGCCATCTCTCGGCCGCCATTCACCCAGATATCATTGTAGAATTTTTCTCCCATCAAGGTTGCTTCAGCTAAAGGATCCTTCGTATTGTCCACGGAAAAGGCAGCTTCGGCCCGGGCTATGGATTTAATATGATCGCATCCGGCCTTCTCCAAGATGGATGAAATCCCCTGCGCATCGGAAAACGCGCAGACATCCCCGCGATCACTCAAAATTTCTTCGAAGGTTTCTGCTTCTCCACTTAACCATTCAATAACGCCTTCGGGGTCGCCTCGCACGAAGTTTTCTTCGGCAGAGTACGCACCCACTTTGGCGAAGCTGGTCTTCAATTTCTTCACACAATCCAAGGATTTCTCGAAGCACCTTTCCTTGGATTGGCGAAGTTCTTCAACATTTTTCTCTAGATAATTTTTCCAGTACTCACTGATCTCTCGGTCGGCCTATGCGAGTGCGCAATTCTCTTTAGCTTCGGCCAGCTATTTGCGAAGATCTTCAATTTCTGCTTTCTAGGCTTCAGCCTGAGCTTTATAGTTAGCTTTGTCCTCCTTTACTTTATTTACCAAAGAAATCAAAATTTTATCCTTTTCTAAACCTTCGTTTCTTAGTTCAATCACTTCTAAACGAAGGTTATTAAGGGCCATCATATAGCCTTCATCTTCAATATTTTTCTGCGCCCTAAGGGCATTACTAAGAATTAAGCCCTGCAAGAGGAGGAAAGAATTGAGTATGACAAATAAAATACTTCATTCACAAATTCAAACTTAACTTCTATACCTTTACACTGTTGTATGCTAGGCTGTCAGCAAGTTCATCCTTCGACAAAATTGAAAGGCCATCTTCCAGCTTCGGAAATCCAGTGCTTCTACCTATCTCCCGGCAAACGGATATTTCTTTGTTGTCCGGGAGACAGTATAAGAAATCATCTTCATTACTCTCGTTAAAAACTAAGGCTCCTTTTGGATATTTTAGTTTTTGAGCATAATGCCTTGCTTCCGCGGTTTCATCTTCGGACAATTTCTTTCCCGAAGCATGTCGAATGATGTAGTCAACAATTTCGATTAGAGCTTCGGGAGCAGGAGTTTCAGGTGCAATATGTCCTGCTATTTTTTACTCAGGCACGCCAGGCTTCGCTGCGACAGGCGCTGAGGGCCCAGCTTCGGCTTCAGCCTGAGCTTGCGGAGCTTGCGTAGCTTCGGTTTCTGCTTGGCCGGTTTCAGCTTCAACTGGCCTATTGGCAGCTTCAGCAATTTTCTTTGTAGGAGCAGGGCTTAAGGCCTTTGTAGTCTCTAGCACAGCATCCAACACGTTGGCTATTCTCCTCCTCTTGGGAGTTGCGGCAAAAGCCTTTTGCATCCTCGGCAGTTTTTGAGAGCACCTAGAGGGGGGTGAATAGGTGATCCTGTAAAATCAAACACTAAATAGCCACAAAACTTAGTTATAGAAGTGTTAGTGCGACTAAGTAGTTTTGAGGCGAGTTCTTGTGGACAAAACAATCACAGAGAAAGCAACACAAGAGACACGCGATTTTATCCCGTGGTTCGGCCAAGTAACACTTGCCTACTTCCATGTTGTGGCGTCCCAATGGACGAGGGTTGCACTCAACCCCTTTCAAGTGATCCGATGATCAACTTGAATACCACGGTCTTTTCCTTTAATGTATTTTCCTGTTTGCGAGGAATCTCCACAACTTGGAGTCTCTCGCCCTTACAATAGAGATCCCAAAGAAGGCACAGAGTAAGGTTGGGAAGAGCAACACACACAAGACTCAAATTCGTAGCACAACCACGCACACAAGTCATGACTTGAGCTCGAAACACAACACACGGAGTTCGCAACTCAAATGGAGCTCAAATCACTAACAAAATGAAGCGAATGAGCGGGAGCGGAGTCTGGACGCTTTAAAATACTTAGAGAATGCTTGCTGTGCTCCTCCATGCGCCTAGGGGTCCCTTTTATAGCCCCAAGGCAGCTAGGAGCCATTGAAGACCAACTTGGAAGGCCAATCTTGCCTTCTATCGAGTGGTGCACCGGACAGTCTGGTGCACCACTAGACAGCTACTGTTCATGTCCGGTGCTTGATTTCTTTCCATACGGAGAGCAGTCGACCGTTGGTCCCCGAGATTGGTTGGCGCACCGGACACTGTCCGGTGCACACCAGACAGTCCGGTGTGCCCAACCAATCGTTGGCGCGACCACGTGTCACGTGAAGATTGCGCGGCCGACCGTTGGCGCTGGCGACCGTTGGCTTACCGGACAGTCCGGTGCACCAACGGACAGTCCGGTGAATTTTAGCCACGTCGCCTTTCTTCATTCCCGAGAGCGATGAGTTCGCACGGATGACTCACCGGGCAGTCCGGTGTGGCAGAACCTCCCAAGTTATTGGGCACACTTGCACCTGTCCTTGTCTCAAAGACCTCAGACGGCTATGCATGTGCACTAGATAACTTAACATGATCCGTCTGATTGCCCCAAGGACATCGGATAAACCACTTACAACCAAGATCGTGAGATTAAGTAACACAAATCACACACACCAATATTTTTGCAGCGAAAATCTTATGACCAACTTTTACAAGTTACAAAAATTTTACAATATTTTATCGAAGTGATTACAAAAGTATAAGTTTGAAATATATGCTAGCTCAAGTGACCATCCTCAGTAAGAAGTATAGAAGGGTTACTTAGACTTATAAGAAGGCCGAGTCCACCGGCACTTAACACCATCAACAGCAGCACAAAGTTAGAACCTGAAAAACAACAAGGAATAAAACCCTGAGTACGGAATTACTCAGCAACACTTACCCGACTAAAGAAAAGACTCTCAAGGATATGCTGGCTAGAGGGAGTCAAGGTATGGCTTATCAAGAATCAAAGACTCTGTTTTGCAGAAAAGCTTACTATGAGTGGATCCTTAAAAATCCATTTTTACTTGTCAAGTTAAGTAAAGTTACCTGCATCTAGAGTTCTTGCTACCCTAGTTCAATCACTTGACCTATACTAGCTAATTTCTTAACAACCCTTCTTATTCACTGGAATGCTACGTGTAGGGTAGTGACCAAGTCTTCATGTCCGCGAAGTTACGGCGATCCGAATCGATTATACTCAGCTGAGGATCTCCGATCACACAACATATGTAGCACTTAACCCTTGCATATGTCAACTTGCCATCGGGGTTCTTAAGACCAGATCAGGTTCACGCCAATCGAGAGCACAGATACACCACTGTCCAGCCTCTTGTCACGGAGGGCACACGCTACTCTCACCATCTCTCCACTCCAATTGTGTGTTATCTTATTCTGGTATTAGTTTGCCCGAGGCAAAGCTTACTGATGAGGCATGTGACCAGTTAAAGGGTCCTCGATCAGCAAGCCTACATCGACATGGTCCTTAATCGACTCAGACGGAGACACTGCACCGAGACTCCTTTCTCGTGCAAGTCAACTGCCCGGTCTCAGCTTTATTATTTTCAACCCAAAGTTTGGTACCTGGCAGAGGTATATCTTTTCTGATGTTGAACCCATCAAGGCCTTTGACAGATCCACCATCAAGTTTTATTTTTGAAAACATTCCCACCCACTGAAGCATCACTTTTGTTTTAAAACAAAACATTTTTGTTTTTCTAGAGCAAGGCTACAACAACAACAAAGCCTTTTTGTCCCAAGCACGTTGGGGTAGGCTAGAGATGAAACCCCGTATGAAAACCTCAGAGCTCAACCCCAAAGAAAAAAAGGGAAACAAAGGCAAAGGAGAACCGAAAAACGACGAAACGGGGAAACACATAAAAGAGATAAAACCCACAAGAACCAGCAAGATCTAAATGGGCACAAGAAAAGGTCAAACGATTAAAGAGGAAAAGCGAAACTATAAATCAAGGTTCTGGCACGTGAATTGCACACTTCCACCCCTTCCTATCCACGGCAAGCTCTTTATCAATATCCCACTCCTTCAGGTCCCTCTTCACAGCCTCTGTCCACGTCAAGGTTGGTCGACCTCTACCTCTCTTCACATTCTCGGGACGCCTAATTATTCCGATATGCACTGGTGCCTCCTCAGATCTTCGTTGGATATGTCCAAACCATCTCAAACGATGTTGCATAAGCTTCTCCTCAATTGGCGCCACTCCTACCCTCTCTCGTATATCATCATTCCGGACTCGGTCTCTCCTTGTGTGGCCACATATCCAGCGCAACATACGCATCTCTGCCACGCATAGTTGTTGGACATGTCGTCTTTTAGTGGGCCAACATTCTGCTCCATACAACATAGCCGGCCGGATTGCTGTCCTGTAGAATTTGCCTTTTAGTTTGTGTGGCACCCGGGGGTCGCATAAGACACCCGCCGCTTGCCGCCACTTCAACCATCCAGCTTTAATTCTATGACTGACATCCTCATCGATGTCTCCATCCTTCTGAAGCATTGATCCTAAGTAACGAAAAGTGTCTTTTTTGGGTACCACTTGCCCATCAAGACTAACATCGCCATCTTCATACCCCATGGCACTGAAATCACACTTCATATACTCCGTTTTAGACCTACTAAGCCTAAAACCTTTTGCTTCCAACGTCTGCCTCCACAATTCCAACTTTTGCGAAACACCACTCCTACTCTCCTCAATAAGTACCACATCATCGGCAAAAAGCATACACCACGGTATATCTCCTTGTATGTCCCTTGTGACCTCATATATCACCAAAGCGAAAAGATAAGGGCTCAAAGCCGACCCTTGATGTAGTCCGATGTTAATTGGAAAGTCATCGGTGTCCCCATCACTTGTTCGGACACTTGTCACAACATTAGTGTACATATCTTTAATAAGATTAATGTACTTTGTTGCAACTTTGTGTTTTTCCAAGGCCCACCACATTACACTCCTAGGTACTTTGTCATAAGCCTTCTCCAAGTCTATAAAGACCATATGCAGGTCTTTCTTTTGTTCTCTGAATCTCTCCATAAGTTGTCTTAGTAGGAAAATGGCCTCCATAGTTGATCTCCTGGGCATGAAACCAAACTGATTTTGGGTCACGCACGTCATCTTTCGCAGGCGGTGTTCAATGACTCTCTCCCATAGCTTCATTGTATGGCTCATGAGCTTAATTCCACGGTAATTAGTACAACTTTGAACATCTCCTTTATTCTTGAAGATTGGTACTAATGTACTCCGCCGCCACTCGTCGGGCATTCTGTTTGTCCGAAAGATGGTGTTGAAAAGCTTAGTCAGCCATACTATCGCTATGTCTCCAAGGCATCTCCATACCTCGATAGGGATACCATCAGGGCCCATCGCCTTTCCTACCTTCATCCTTTTTAGCGCCTCCTTAACTTTTCTAAGCATCAAAAATCCTTTTTATAAAAGGGTGTCAAGGAAGGGTAATCAATTTTCCAAGGAAGGAAATGCATCAACGGTTTAGCACACAACTCCTATCACCTAATGCATCAAACAAGGTGATAAAGATTTTAAAACACAAGGATGTGGCAAATGCACCAGGGCTTGCCTGGGTAACACTAGGTTAGTGTTGTTAGGTTACTCGATCACTTGACGATCATCCTTGTCCTAGCACTTGATCAGATCATCCTATCTTCAGGTTTATCACCCAACATCACTTTGGGAAGAAGCCCACTCGTTACGTCATCTTAGGGTCGACTTAGGTCGTCTTCCGCATCATGTGATTAATTCACGTACCCGAATGAAATGCATTATGCACATGAATGTATATAGACAGGAATATTACAAACCTAAATAGTGCTACGTGAAAGCAAATTAAACACCTAGTGACAAAGCGTCGTACCATTTTATACGAAAACTCTAGTTATCGACATATGACTAAGCGTAATAATCACGCTTCTCTAAATTAAACGAACCTAACGCAAACATCAAAGAACAATAAATTATACGCACGTCTATTTTCCTTAGCTAAGGCTCCACACCAGAAGACTATCAAACCTAGATTCATTTATTAGGAAAAACAATAGACCATATGAGTTCTACCTTTCTATTTGACTAAAGCATAATATCGATAGACTAATTACTTGGACTCATTATTTTGGGACATAAAACTCGAAGTATGGACCGAAACAGCTTAACTAACTATTTAAATCACTCTTTTGAATTAATCCTTAAAATATCCTAACTAATAAAACATCACACTATACTTAATCTATCAAGTAGAGCATCATCACACCACATATATTTTACTAATACACTGATCACATAAACCTGAAATTCAACTTTAACCTCCACATCAATTAATAGACTAGAGAATCATCGTAATAGATGCATTTATTTAATCCAACTATCTATCTAATTGATAGGAATAACGAATTAACTCACCATAACTAAACTCGATACGAATCCGTGAGGTCGATGATGATCCTGCGGATTAGGACACGAACTTGAAGGGTGGCGTGATGAAATTATTGGAACGGCGGAGTCGTGGACGTGGTTGCTGTTGAGGCCTTTGACATGGACAATCCATGGTAAGAATAATGTTGACGCGGGCCTGTCTTGCGTAGAACAGCACGTTCGACGTCGAGATTTTGCGTGGCCGACGCGAGTGCTAGTCAGTGGCTAGGTACCAGACGATGCACTCAAAACTAGGACCAACAGTGAGTGCTGATAGCTAGCGAGCTAGAGCCAAGCGGACACAGTCTAGCACTAAGTCGAAGAACGATGTGGATGCAGGCAAGCGCAACTAAGCGCGAGCACACACGACGACCGGCCAGGCGAAGCTCAACGACGAGGTCGAGCAGGGGAATAGCGAGCGCGAGCGCACGCAGTAGCAATGATAGTCGAACTGGTGACAGAACGTTGGTGAACTTGGCGGACGTGACCATGGACGCGTGCTGGCGTGGACAAGATAACAGTGGATGGCAAGTTCGCGGCGGTGCCGCAGATTGAAGGCAGGGAAGACGGCCAGGAGGCTTACACGGCCACCATGGTCGGCCAAGCGAGCAGGAAACTCCGACCGGCGCGACTGGGAAAAACGCAGGTCGCTGGCGAGCTGGAGTTGGAGCAGAAACCGGCTGCGGAGTATAGGAGCACGGTGGGCGCGCAGTAACATGGGAAGGAGGAGTAGCGCGCACATAGGGACCAAGACGTGCGTGCAACGAATCCGGTGATCCTGATCAGATGTGACGGCGGAAGCGCTCGAACATCGCCGAAATCGCGGATGCCAATGCCATGCGTTGCTTGCCTTTTGATCTGAAAAGGAACGCACAGGGACTTTTCTCCCGGGGATGCCTCACGCCACGCCCACACCAACCGTCAGGCTATCAGATCTGAACCCCGCGCGAGGCTGCCAGGCAGGCCCCCGGCAGAGACGGAATCCGACATGACCTCTTTTTTTCCTGGGACCCCGATCACGGAGAGCAGGGAAGCAGGGCGCACAGAGAGGTGGACTGAGGGGGCGCGTCATGGGAGGAAGAGAGAAGCAGGGGGCTCGGCAAGGCACAGGGAGAAGCAGAGGGAGCTGGACACCGCGGCACAAGGAGAGAGGAGCAGAGAGGGAGCACACGCAGGAGCTGCGCGGTCAGCCGAGTAGAATCCGAGCCAGGGCGTGGCACGCCGAGGGAAGTTCCACGGCGCGGACGCCAGGACGAGCAGGAACGGCGGCTATGAGGCTCTTTCGCAACCTGGAGGAGCAGAGGACGCTGGCGAGCACAGGAAGGAAGGATGGGCAAGCTGCTCGGCTGGGGAAGTGGGAGGCCGCGGCAAAGGAGGACGTCGAGCTTGCGCGCGACGCAGGGAGAAGTAGAGAGCACGACGCGTGGCTGGAGAAGCTCGGGACGCGCAGAGCTTGACGACGATGCGTGCGTAGGGAACTGGGCGTGGTGCGCGTAGATGAGTCGAAGCAGGCATGGCTGGAGAAGGGCAGGGCCAGAGGCGCACGGAGGGGCGATCCAGGGAGGAGCGCCGGGCGCCGGAGCTGGAGGAGGAAGGAGTGCAGGGAAGAGACCTCGGCTGCACGCGGCAGATAAAAAGGAGCAGGGGGCGGTGGCTAGAAATATCAGGGAGATGAGGGGATAGCGACGGCCAGGAAATATCCAAGCCGCGAGAGAGAAAGACGGTGGGAGATAGGGACGACTGCCAGATTTTTCTTTTTGTTTTTAGAAATTCGCAGATATTTCTAACTCACAAATTTTAGTGAAAAATGGGTCGAGTAATTAGGATTGATAATAACACTTTGACAGGACTTGATTTGGTGACTAATCTAGAGTCACATGAATTTGTATCTATTATTTATACTTAAAGATTTAGATTGGGACGACATACACACGAATCGAACCAAACGAGGTCGGGACTGAGATTTTAGTTTGCCTTTGTTTACATAGAAATCAGACAAATTTCCTTAATGGTAAACAGTAGAACAGATTAATCACGAATACTCAGTTCGGATCAAGTTATCTCGGTCCAATTTAAGATTTTTGCATTAAACTTTTGTCGCCGAGTTCAAATTAATCTGCTTGGGACAAAAAGCGTAAAAGGAGGTCGAGCTTCCAATTCATATTTGCGCGAGCGATGAATTTTAAATATTCACCGGACGCACCGATTTTTAGAACAACGATGATCCGAACATCACGAAAATTTAGGACGAGCCCGAATAAATAAAAACGATGTCGAACTTGCGACAGACAAAACAGATGCGATATTAAAATCGCAATAGACGAAGATGTTTAAAATTTAACATCTATTTTATCCACTAATTACGTGCTTAAATCCGTACTTGTTGTCGAGCGGAATATAAACACCTAGGGTGTTACAGCCCTCCCCCCTTAAAAGAATCTCGTCCCGAGATTCGGAGCGAAAGACTTTTAAGAGTAGAGAAGCATGTAACCCATGTCCATATCAGTGATCATCATAAGACAATCCTGAGCGAAGGCGAGTGTCTCAGGATGTGGTTTCTCTAGTGGACATAACATGTATCGCCTTAGGCTAATTTAGAAATGTCCACCAATAGAGATGATATCTGCTAGAGGAACACATAAGGTTCCATGTGTGCAGTTTGCTTTTTCTGATAACATTGTACTATCTGAGTCTATTGAGCGAGCGGTAAATACGCGATTTTACCCAAACAGAACCAGATGCAACCTCTTGGGTAAAACACACAGAAAGAAGTTTACCAAAAAGTGGTTATAGGAAATTCATAGCATAGGGACGGGTGTGGATGTCGAATACTATCGCGGTTAACATGTGGCTAACCCGAGAATTCAAGTCCACGAAAGATGGTATAGATTCGAGAGAATCACCAGCGGAGGGATCTGTAGATACGGACTTTACAACCAGTCCATTTTATCCAGCACTAGTCACGGCTCGACTTGATCACACATGCTGGAAAAGCACTCACGAGGCGATCAAGGCATGACTAGAGTGATGACTAGGTGGTTTCTGGTCGACTTAATCTCGATTCTTGAAAGTACTTCCTTAATATGGGTTGTACAAAAGTGAGTTTAGACAACTCGACAAAACGATTTCTAAACTCAACCTTTGTTCATTGAGCAGTTACAAGTTAGTAAAACCAACTTGTTGAACTAATTTTGACATTGAGTAGATCCTCTCAGTACCATCGGTAAGCCAAGGGTTGAGAGTTCACTCTTATTAACAGTTGTTCATGCATTTGGGCAGGAATCCATTTGGTCTGGTTGTTCATCCATTTCTTCATGCGAGATGAACTATCCACTTGGTTAGGGAATACATGGATTAAATAAGAGAGCGAATGAACAAACTCCTGCATCTCAGCAGGAGGGAAAACAGATCTCCATTTTGATAGCTAATCAGTTGTCTCTCGACACTAAAAAGCTCCAAGGCTCCACCTTTACACAAGTATGTAAAGGGAACTTGTATGAGTAGTCACTACCAAGATCAAAAGAAATAAGACCACACATGAAAGTGGTATGCCCTTTTGATCCAACGGAGATGACAGATGTTGCTTGATCACTTCACAAACAACATAGAAATTGTTTTAAGGAGGAGGTCTATGGAAGATAACATATTGATATAATCTCATAATGGATTATGACTACCAACTATGATACTAATATGTGCCGAGTAGCACAACCATGTGCGCACACACAGAAGGCCCTCGGTTTCGTCACGGCATCACTGGTTTTAGTCATAACACCATTATCAGACATAACCAATAAGAAATCTCACGCACACAAATGAATTGGGCAAGGGTGACAATATACAAAGAGATACTCCACCTGTAAGGATGGTTACAAGTAGAGAGCCAAATAGATCATGGCCCGATGAAATGAACAGGGCATGGCCAAAACCTAAATTGGTTGGTGAGGGAGTACGATGGGAGACTGATAATTTAGCCCCAAGCATATTTCTATGCCCATCGCAACAATTATAAGTCAAGGATTAGTATCTGATTAGATACGGAGGGAAAACAAACATAAGATTAGGTTGGTATGCCTTCGATAGATAGGGGGAAACCAAAGGCATTAAACTTAGGAAAATGATCGGACATGTCTTTCCTAGGTTACGTTGATGAAGAAATATGGCGATCCTTAAGAATAGGCAAACTAGAATAGACGGGCAAACGGGTTGATAAAGTGACAAAATAATCCGCAAGGAGAGGCCAAATACAATAGAGACCTTAACCTGCATCAACTGATCAAGAGAATGGTTCTAGAAGGAGACATAACTTGAGATTCTTGTTTTAAGCTTGGGTACACTTTAGGTCCAACAAAGAAATTATCTAAGCATTCATTTACATGATTTTAGTCATGGAGGGATAATGGTAAATTCAAATTTGGGTCTAGGTTCACCAAATAAGAACATGGCCTAGTTTTGGGTTTAGGCACACAGGTCACCAACATTCTATCAGCACATCAGTACAAGAGCAAACACATTGTGCACTAATGGTCAAATTATGACAAGCTAGAAGCCATCTAAACCCGTACCTCTAAGAGACCACATTATTCACAGTCACAGGTTACTGGAATAAAGATGATAGAAGCATTTTGGATGTATAGGTGACAAACAAGATGCAACAATCAGGATGCATGTTCGTCCTATACGTCCTCACAAATTTTTGCCAATCTAATGTGGTGATAGTGTTCTATATCGGTGGCATACGTTCTCTCTCGGTATTTTTCTAGTCATCAGCTACACATACGTTATTGAGGTTAGTGCACCTGCAGAAAATTCCATCACAGCCCAATTTCCCAATGATGCAATTCACACATGACAGTTTATCACAGTTTATACTCCATATATCGCTATATGGAGGCCAGCTCATCATTAAGCGCCGAGCCACGCATTGGCGCCGTTGCCACACTTTAACCATAGGGCAACTCATTATGGTAACTTACCTTCTTACCTGAGTGTAGGTGCATCGTTACAAGTACATTACACTTCTTAGTATTCCTATGTCTGTATACCCATACACATCCATGGGGTACTGAATTCCCGGAAAAGTAATTACTCCATATCGCAGCTTTCGTATATACATATGTAGAACATGTATATAGTCAAGCGCCACAATTAAGCACTTCCCTAGACTGATGGTTGTTCGGTCATGCTCTCACATCTCACCTTACCTGAGCGTCGATCCATTCAAAACTGAATGGCCTCAAAAATAACAATACACATGTATGCAATACCCCTAGTTGTGGGTTAGTGGTTTTGAACTAAGCCACCTGATAGTCCTTAACTTAGGGCTTAACAGAGGATGTCGCTAGCATTATAGTTTTTCAAAACTGTTTTTCAAAGCCAAACAATGGCTTTAGTTGAAAATAGGTTTTCTAAAACCAAAACTTTGTTTTTAAAATACGTATGTGACTGTATTATACTTAATCCTGCTCCGATACCAGCCTGTGGCAGAACCTCCCAAGTTATTGGGCCCACATGCACCTGTCCTTATCTCAAAGACCTCAGACGGCTATGCATGTGCACCAGATAACTTAACAGGATCCGTCCGATTGCCCCAAGGACATTGGATAAACCACTTACAACAAAGGTCGCGAGATTAAGTAACACAAATCACACACACCAATATTTTTGCAGTGGAAATCTTATTACCAACTTTTACAAGTTACAAAAAAATTTACAATATTTTATCGAAGTGATTACAAAAGTATAAGTTTGAAATATATGCTAGCTCAAGTGACCATCCTCAGTAAGAAGTATAGAAGGATTACTTAGACTTATAAGAAGGCCAAGCCCACCGGCACCTAACACCATCAACAGCAGCACAAAGTTAGAACCTGAAAAACAGCAGGGAATAAAACCCTGAGTACAGAATTACTCATCAAGACTTACCCGACTAAAGAAAAGACTCTCAAGGATATGCTGGCTAGAGGGTGTCAAGGTATGGCTTATCAAGAATCAAAGACTCTGTTTTGCAGAAAAGCTTACTATGAGTGGATCCTTAAAAATCCATTTTTACTTATCAGGTTAAGTAAAGTTACCTGCATCTAGAGTTCTTGCTACCCTAGTTCAATCACTTGACCTATACTAGCCAATTTCTTAACAACCTTTCTTATTCACTGGAATGCTACGTGTAGGGCAGTGACCAAGTCTTCATGTCCGTGAAGTTGCGGCGATCCGAAACGATTATACTTAGCTAAGGATCTCCGATCACACGACATATGTAGCACTTAACCCTTGCATATGTCAACTCGCCACCGGGATTCTTAAGACCAGATCAGGTTCACGCTAACCGAGAGCACAGATACACCACCGTCCAGCCTTTTGCCACGGAGGGCACATGCTACTCTCGCCATCTCTCCACTCCCATTGCATGTTATCTTATTCTAGTATTAGTCTGCCCGAGGCAAAGCTTACCCTTGATGAGGCATGTGACCAGTTAAAGGGTCCTCGATCAGCAAGCCTACATCGACAAGGTCCTTAATCGACTCAGACAGAGACACTACACCGAGACTCCTTTCTTGTGCAAGTCAACCGCCCAGTCTCAGATTTATTATTTTCAACCCAAAGTTTGGTACCTGGCAGAGGTACATCTTTTCCAATGTTGAACCCATCAAGGCCTTTGACAGATCCACCATCAAGTTTTATTTTTGAAAACATTCCCACCCACTGAAGCATCACTTTTGTTTTAAAACAAAACATTTTTGTTTTTCTAGAGCAAGGCTAAGCATCAAAAATCATTTTTATAAATGGGCGTCAAGGAAGGGTAATCAATTTTCCAAGGAAGGAAATGCATCAACGGTTTAGCACACAACTCCTATCACCTAATGCATCA
The DNA here is from genome assembly GCA_029449295.1 of Zea luxurians. Classification (NCBI taxonomy): domain Eukaryota; kingdom Viridiplantae; phylum Streptophyta; class Magnoliopsida; order Poales; family Poaceae; genus Zea; species Zea luxurians. The sequence goes on from JAOPSE010000008.1 coordinate 134,463,448, forward strand.
AACAAGGTGATAAAGATTTTAAAACACAAGGAGGTGGCAAATGCACCAGGGCTTTCCTGGGCAACACTAGGTTAGTGTTGTTAGGTGACGTCGATCACTTGACGATCATCCTTGTCCTAGCACTTGATCAGATCATCCTATCTTCAAGTTTATCACCCAACATCACTTTGGGAAGAAGCCCACTCGCTACGTCATCTTGGGGTCGACTTACGTCGTCTTCCGCATCACGTGGTTAATTCATGTACTTGAATGAAATGCATTATGCACATGAATGCATATAGACAGGAATATTACAAACCTAAATAGTGCTATGCGATAGCAAATTAAACACCTAGTGACAAAGCATCGTACCATTTTATACGAAAACTCTAGTTATCGACATACGACTAAGCGCAATAATCACGCTTCTCTAAATTAAACGAACCTAACACAAACATCAAAGAACAATAAATTATACGCACGTCTATTTTCCTTAGCTAAGGCTCCACACCAGAAGACTATCAAACCTAGATTCATTTATTAGGAAAAACAATAGACCATATGAGTTCTACCTTTCTATTTGACTAAAGCATAATATCGACTGACTAATTACTTGGACTCGTTATTTTGGGATATAAAACTCGAAGTATGGACCGAAACAGATTAACTAACTATTTAAATCACTCTTTTGAATTAATCCTTAAAATATCCTAACTAATAAAACATCACACTATACTTAATCTATCAAGTAGAGCATCATCACACCACATATATTTTACTAATACACTGATCACATAAACCTGAAATTCAACTTTAACCTCCACATCAATTAATAGACTAGAGAATCATCGTAATAGATGCATCTATTTAATCCAACTATCTATCTAATTGACAGGAATAACAAATTAACTCACTATAACTAAACTCGATACGAATCCGTGAGGTCAACGATGATCCTGCGGATTAGCACACGAACATGAAGGGTGGCGTGATGAAATTATTGGAATGGCAGAGTCGTGGACGTGGTTGCTGTCGAGGCGTTTGACGTCGACAATCCATGGTAAGAATAATGATGACGCGGGCCTGTCTTGCGTAGAACAGCACGTTCAACGTCGAGATTTTGCGTAGCCGACACGAGCGCTAGTCAGTGGCTAGGTACCAGACGACACGCTCAAAACTAGGACCAACAGCGAGTGCTGATAGCTAGCGAGCTAGAGCCAAGCGGACACAGTCTAGCACTAAGTCGAAGAACGACGCAGATGCAGGCAAGTGAAACTAAGCGCGAGCACACACGACGACCGGCCAAGCGAAGCTCGACGACGAGGTCGAGCAGGGGAATAGCGAGCGCGAGCGCACGCAGTAGCAACGATTGTCAAACTGGTGACAGAACGTTGGCGATCTTGGCGGACGCGACCATGGACGTGTGCTGGCGCAGACAAGATAACAATGGATGGCAAGTTCGTGGCGGTGCCGCAGATTGAAGGCAGGGAAGACGGCCAGGAGGCTTGCGCGGCCACCATGGTCGGCCAAGCGAGCAGAAACTCTGACCAGCGCGGCTGGGAAAAACGCAGGTCGTCGGTGAGCTGGAGTTGGAGCAGAAACTGGCTGTGGAGTACAGGAGCACGGTGAGCGCGCAGTAACCTGGGAAGGAGGAGTACCACGCGCATAGGGACCAAGACATGCGTGCAACGAATCCGGTGATCCCAATCAAATGTGACGGCGGAAGCGCTCGAACATCGCCGAAATCGCGGATGCCAATGCCATGCGCTGCTTGCCTTTTGATCTGAAAAGGAACGCATAGGGACTTTTCTCCCGGGGACGCTTCACGCCACGCCCACACCTACCGTCAGGCTGTCAGATCCGAACCCCGCGCGTGGCAGCCAGGCAGGCCCCCGGCAGAGTCAAAATCTGACATGACCTCTTTTTTTCCTAGGACCCCGATCACGGAGAGCTGGGAAGTAAGGCGCGCAGAGAGTTGGACTGAGGGGGACCGGCATGGGAGGAAGAGACAAGCAGGGGGCTCGGCAAGGCACAGGGAGAAGCAGAGGGAGCTGGACACCGCGGCACAAGGAGAGAGGAGCAGAGAGGGAGCACGCGCAGGAGCTGCGCGGTCAGCCGAGCGGAATCCGAGCCAGGGCACAGCACACCGAGGGAAGATCCACGGAGCGGACGCCAGGGCGAGCAGGAGCGGCGACTGTGAGGGGCTTTAGCATCCTGGAGGAGCAGAGGACGCCGGCGAGCAGAGGAAGGAAGGATGGGCAAGCTGCTCGGCTGGGGAAGTGGGAGGCCACGGCAAAGGAGGACGCCGAGCTCACGCGCGACGCAGGGAGAAGTAGAGAGCATGGCACGTGGCTGGAGAAGCTCGGGATGAGCAAAGCTTGATGGTGGTGCGTGCATAGGGAACTAGGCGCGGTGCGTGCAGATGAGCCAAAGCAGACGCGGCTGGAGAAGGGCAGGGCCAGAGGCTCGCGGAGGGGCGATCCAGGGAGGAGCGCCGGGCACCGGAGCTGGAGGAGGAAGGAGCACGAGGAAGAGACCTCAACTGCGCGCGGCAGATAAAAAGGAGCAGGGGGTGGTGGCTGGAAATATCAGGGAGATGAGGGGATAGCGATGGCCAGGAAATATCCAAGCCGCGAGAGAGAACGACTTTGGGAGATAGGGACGGCTGCCAGATTTTTCTTTTTGTTTTTAGAAATTCGCAGATATTTCTAACTCATAGATTTTAGCGAAAAATGGGTCGAATAATTAGGATTGATAACAACAATTTGACAGGATTTGATTTGGTGACTAATTTGGAGTCACATGAATTCGTATCTCTTATTTATACTTAAAGATTTAGATAGGGACGACATACACACGAATCGAACCAAACGAGATTGGGACTGAGATTTTAGTTTGCCTTTGTTTACGTAGGAATCAGACAAATTTCCTTAAGGCCCCGTTTGTTTCGTTGGAATTGAATTCTATTTTAATAATTATAATTTAGATAAAACTAATTAAGTTCATATATTTATATATGTAATATATTTATATATTATCTTAAATCATTTGAGAGAGATAGTTATATACTATATTTATGGTATAGCAAAACAAGTAGAAGAGTGTGCTATAAGTTGTAAATCGAAAAATTGCATGTAAATATATAGAATCAATTTCCATATCTCACCCTATGAATTTGAGCTAGGCTTATATAATAACTTTGGAAAGTGGTGGAATATCACATTCTAAAAAAATAGCCTATTCCATTAGTAAGATTCCAATTCCTCAAAATGAAACGAAACAAACGGGACCTAATTGATATATGTCAAATTTACTATTATCAGAATGGAATTTAATTCCAATGATCCAAACGGGGTGTAATGGTAAATAGTGGAACAGATTAATCATGAATACTCAGTTCGGATCAAGTTATCTCGGTCCAATTTAACATTTTTGCATTAAACTTTTGTCGCCGAGTTCAAATTAATCTGCCCGGGACAAAAAGCGTAAAAGGAGGTCGAGCTTCCAATTCGTATTCGCGCGAGCGATGAATTTAAATATTCATCGGACGCACCGATTTTCGGAACAACGATGTTCCAAACATCACGAAAATTTAGGACGAGCCCAGATAAATAAAAACGATGTCGAACTTGCGACAGACAAAACAGATGTGATATTAAAATCGCGATAGACGAAGATGTTTAAAATTTAACATCCGTTTTATCCACTGATTACGTGCTTAAATCCGTACTCGTTGTCGAGCGGAATATAAACACCTGGGGTGTTACATCCAGTGCACCACCGGACAGTCCGATGAATTATAGCCGTACACCGTCGTCGATTCCCGAGAGCAGCACTTTCACCGGAGACTAGCCTGGCGCACCGGACACTGTCCGGTGCACCACCGAACAGTCCGGTGTGCCAGACCGAGCTGAAGTTTGGCTGCACAGAGCCAAGTCCTTTCCATTTCTTTTCTCCTTCTTTTGTCACTGTTTCTAGCAGTTAGAGAAACACATTAGCGTTCAAAAAAACAATGTACTAAGTCTAGAAACATACCTTGTGCCTTGATTTGTACTTCTCACTTTAATTGGCACATAAGAACTTAATCAAACGTGTTGGACATTTAATCACCAAAACATTATAGAAATGGCCCAAATGCACATTTCCCTTTCAATCTCCCCCCTTTTTGGTGATTTATGCCAACACATCAAAAAAGCAACCAAAATAAGTGCAACATCAATGCAAATGAGGACCAAATCATTTTTGCACAAGATTTGACATATTTGGATCATTCTTTGCCACCACTTGGTTTGTTTTTGTAAATCAAATTCATTTTCCTATCTCTATGTCAAACATGCTTGTTTGGGCACAAAGAGAGATATTCCAAGAGTGAAATTGATCAAGTGTCAAAAACTCCCCCTTTTCCCACAATCAAAATTCTCCCCCACAAGAGACCAAATTTTGCAATAAGAGCATTTTGGACAAATCAAAAATTTTAACTCTATTATTTTCAAAATTCACAAGTGGTTGGCTGATCCTTTTGCTTTGGCCTTAGTTTCTGCCCCTTTGGCATTAAGCACCAAAATAGGATCACTTTTGGCCTTTTTAACCCCATTGCCTCACCAAAAATGTCAATGAAGAGCAAAAAGGGCAATGAGATTGCAAGTATGAGCTTGGAAGTAAGTACACTAATACCAGAGTGCAGTGGAAGTCTTTTCATCGTCCAAGTTCAATTTTCCCTTTCAATGCACCTTTGAGACTACATCAAGTGTACTCAAACAAACAGGTTAGTCTCAAAGGGTCAAGTTGTAGCACATCTCCCCCTTAATATGTGCATCATTCGCATATGGACTTGTGAGGTCCGGGGTTCATCTTGTACAACTTGAGCACCATAAATAACAATAATTGATTGAAATGCACAAAGTAACATGATCAAAGGCATAGAACACATGTATGCTTGGGGTCGGATTGATATCTAGCACACATGCATACACTAAGCATGCATACACTAAGCATGATGTCTGGTCTACTAGCACATAAATAAAGCAATGAACCTATCATGGACCGATATGCCTTTTGATCAACGGACTTACCTCCTTTGTTGAGGTCAACATGCCCGTCGGTTCTCATCGGTGTCTTCGCGGGCTTGGCGTCCTTCATCCCAAACCGCTTGAGGAGATCTTGTGTGTACTTCGTTTGGGAGATGAAGGTGTCGTCCTTGAGTTGCTTTACTTGTAACCCAAGGAAGTAGGTCAACTCGCCCATCATCGACATCTCGAACTTTTGTGTCATCACCCTGCTAAACTCCTCACAAGACTTTTGATTAGTAGAACCAAATATTATGTCATCGACATAAATTTGGCACACAAAGAGATCTCCATCACAAGTCTTTGTAAAAAGAGTGGGATCAACTTTCCCAACCTTGAAAGCATTAGCAATTAAGAATTCTCTAAGGCATTCATACCATGCTCTTGGGGCTTGCTTAAGTCCATAGAGCGCCTTAGAGAGCTTAGATACGTGGTTGGGATACCTGTCATCCTCAAAGCCAGGGGGTTGTTCCACGTATACCTCCTCCTTGATTGGCCCGTTGAGGAAAGCACTCTTCACATCCATTTGAAACAACCTGAAAGAGTGGTGAGTAGCATAGGCTAATAATATTCGAATAGACTCTAGCCTAGCTACAGGAGCAAAAGTCTCCTCGAAATCCAAACCTGTGACTTGGGCATAACCTTTTGTCACAAGTCGAGCCTTGTTTCTTGTCACTACCCCGTGCTCGTCTTGCTTGTTGCGGAACACCCACTTGGTTCCCACAACATTTTGCTTTGGACATGGCACCAGGCTCCAAACTTCATTTCTTTTGAAGTTGTTGAGCTCTTACTGCATGGCCAACACCTAGTCCGGATCCTACAAGGCCTCTTTTACCTTGAAAGACTCAATAGAAGAGACAAACGAGTAATGCTCACAAAAATTAGCTAAGCGTCAGCGAGTAGTTACTCCCTTGCTAATGTCACCTAGAATCTGATCGATGCGGTGATTTCTTTGGATCGTTGCTCGGACTTGGGTTGGAGGGGCCTGTGGTGCTTCTTCCTCCATCACTTGATCTTCCTATGCTCCCCTTGATCATGCCCTTCTTCTTGATGTACCTGTTCATCATCTTGAGTTGGGGGATGCACCATCATGGAGGAAGATGGCTGATCTTGCTCCTGTTGTTCTTGTGGTCGCACATCACTGATCGCCATTGTGCGCATTGCGGCCATCGGAACATCATCTTTATCTATGTCATCAAGATCAACATGCTCTCTTGGAGAGCCATTAGTCTCATCAAATACAACGTTGCTAGAGACTTCAACCAAACCTGATGATTTGTTGAAGACTCTATACGCCTTTGTATTTGAGTCATACCCTAGTAAAAACCCTTCTACTGCTTTGGGAGCAAATTTAGAATGTCTACCTTTCTTTACCAGAATGTAACATTTGCTCCCAAATACACGAAAGTAAGAAACGTTGAGTTTGTTACTGGTAAGAAGTTCGTAGGAGGTCTTCTTGAGAAGGCGATGCAGGTAGAGCCGGTTTATGGCATGACAGGCTGTGTTCATAGCTTCCGACCAAAACCGCTCGGGCGTCTTGAACTCTCCAAGCATCGTTCTCGCCATGTCGATTAGCGTCCTGTTCTTCCTCTCTACTACACCGTTTTGCTGTGGTGTGTAAGGAGCGGAGAACTCGTGCTTGACACCTTCCTCCTCAAGATATTCGTCAACTTGTAGATTCTTGAACTCAGACCCGTTGTCGCTCCTTATCTTTTTCACCTTCAGCTCAAATTCGTTTTGAGCCCTCCTTAGAAAGAGCTTTAGGGTCCCTTGGGTTTCTGATTTATCCTACAAAAAGAACACCCAAGTGAAGCGGGAAAAGTCATCAACAATTACAAGACCATACTTACTTCCCCCGATGCTAAGGTAGGCAACGGGTCCAAAGAGGTCCATGTGAAGAAGCTCCAATGGTCTTGATGTTGTCATCACATTCTTGCTGTGATGAGTGCTTCCCACCTGTTTCCCTGCCTGACATGCTACACAAGGTCTGTTTTTCTCGAAACAAACATTGGTTAGTCCTAACACATGTTCTCCCTTTAGAAGCTTATGAAGGTTCTTCATCCCAACATGTGCTAGATGGCGATGCCAAAGCCAACCCATACTAGTCTTAGCTATTAAGCATGCATCTAGATCGGCCTCCTTTTTCTAAAAATCAACTAAGTAGATTTTGCCGTCTAATACACCCTTAAAAGCTAATGAACCATCACTCCTTCTAAAGATAGATACATCAACGTTTGTAAAAAGACAATTGTAACCCATGTGACACAATTGACTTATAGACAGAAGGTTGTACCCAAGCGACTCTACTAGAAATACATTCGAAATTGAGTGCTCGTTAGTGATGGCAATCTTGCCCAAGCCCTTGACCTTGCCTTGGTTCCCATCTCCAAAGATGATTATATCCTGGGAATCCTTGTTCTTGATGTAGGAGGTGAACATCTTCTTCTCCCCCGTCATGTGGTTTGTGCATCCGCTGTCGATTATCCAGCTAGAGCCCTCGGATGCATAAACCTGCAAGGAAATTTTAAGCTTGGGTTTTAGGTACCCAACTCTTGTTGGGTCCTACAAGGTTAGTCACAATAGTTTTTGGAACCCAAATACAAGTTTTATCTCCCTTGCATTTGGATCCCAACTTCCTAGCAACTACTTTTGCATTTTTACATGAAAGTACAAACAAAGTATTGCAAGCATGAGAAATAGTTGAAGGTTCTTTGCACATTCTCCTAGGAACATGAGGCACAACATGATTTTTCCTAGGCCTGCTTCTGCCATGAACAAAAGTAGAACTAGAGGCAAACATAGCATGTGAATTATGAGCATCATGATCATAGCTCCTATTGTAATAAGAACGACTAGCAACTTTCCTATCATAAATAAATGCATGGTTCTTTTGAGGACTACTAGCCATAGGGGCCTTCGCTTTCTCCTTGTTGAGAATGGCAGTCCTTTGGCTTGTTAAGTTCTTGGTTTCTTTTTGAAAACCAAGTCCATCCTTAATTGAGGGGTGCCTACCAACAGTGTAGGCATCCCTAGCAAACTTTAATTTATCAAAATCAATTTTGCAAGTCTTAAGTTGAGCATTAAGACTTGCCACCTCATTATTTAAATTAGCAATAGTAATAAGATGTTTATCACAGGCATTAACATCAAGGTCCTTACATCTATTGCAAATAACTACATGTTCAACACATGATCTAGATTCATTTGCTTCCTCTAGCTTAGCATTTAATTCATCATTTAAACTCTTTAAACTAGATATAGATTTATGGCAAGCAGACAACTCAGAAGACAGCATTTCATTTCTCTTAGTTTCTAAAGCAAGAGATTTTTGCACACTTACAAATTTGTCATGTTCCTCATATAAAATGTCCTCTTGCTTTTCTAGCAGTCTATCTTTTTCATTTAGAGCATCAATTAATTCATTAATTTTCTCTACTTTGGCTATATCTAAACCTTTAAATAAACTAGAGTAATCTACTTCATCATCGGAGGATTCTTCATCACTAGATGAAGTGTACTTGGGTGTGTCCCGAACACGTACCTTTTTCTCCTTAGCCATAAGACATGTATGGCGTTCATTGGGGAAGAGTGAGGATTTGTCGAAAGCCGAGGCAGCAAGTCCTTCGTCGTTGGAGTCTGATGACGAGCAGTCAGAATCCCACTCCTTTCCAAGGTGTGCCTCGCCCTTCGCCTTCCTGTAGTTCTTCTTCTTTTCCTTCTTCCCGCTCTTTTCTTGTCCCTGGTCATTATCATTATCGAGGCATTGTGCAATGAAATGACCAGTCTTACCGCATTTGATGCAGGAGCGCTTCCCCCTTGTTTTGTTCTTGTTGCAGTACTCCTTGCGTCCTTTAAGTGCGGTCTTGAAGTGCCTAATGATAAGCGCCATTTCATCTTCAATGAGCCCGGCAGCCTCCACTTGTGCCACCTTGCTTGGTAGCGCCTCCCTACTGCTGGTTGCTTTGAGAGCAACGGGCTGTGGCTCGTAGACGGGTACAGGACCGTTTAGAGCATCATCCACATATCGAGCCTCCTTCACCATCATGCACCCGCTCATGAATTTTCCGAGGATCTCCTCGGCCGTCATTTTGGTGTACCTAGGATTTTCATGAATGAGATTGACAAGATGGGTGTCAATTACAGTAAAAGACCTTAGCATGAGTCGGACGACGTCATGATCCGTCCATCTTGTGCTTCCATAGCTTCGGATTTTGTTGACCAGGGTCTTGAGCCTGTTGTGTCGTTTCCCTCATGAGATATCTTGAGGGTGTCCCAGATTTGCTTTGCGTTGTCCAAGCCGCTCACCTTAATATATTCATCCCTGCAGAGAGATGCTAGCAACACAGTAGTGGCTTGGGCATTTTTGTGAATTTGTTCATTTATAAACACAGGGTTATCAGTACTATCAAAATGCATCCCATTCTCTACGATTTCCCAAATACTAGGATGGAGTGAGAATAGATGACTACGCATTTTATGACTCCAAAATGAATAGTCTTCTTGTAACACCCCTAGTGTTACTGTCACTAAAACTTGAGCATAACATCATAAGCATCAGCATTTCATGTGATTGACACACCTAGAATGCATTCACTAGGTAAAAGTTTCAAACAAGTTGTATTGATATGGCATTTTGCAAATAAAACCCTGGAGTTGGGTACTTAACCCTAAATGGGGTTTAGAAGGGTAAAACAAAATCCAAATAGAGAAAACCCTAAAGCTTAAGTGAAATAGTCATAAAGTGTTACTAAGAATAGACTTGAATTACATTCACACCCCTGAAATACCAAGAACCCTAATTGGAACCCTGGAATACCTTAAACCTAAACCCTAGGGGGCTAAGTGCAAAATTAGGGCACTTTTAGACTAAAGTGTAAAAACTATGATGTTAAAGCATATAAAGTCATATGGTTCACAATCATGAAGATTTGCAAGCTAAACCCTGAATTTTGGACCTATTTGCAAAAAGACCCTATTTGAGATCTCACCCTAAGTCTGAAATTCAGTGATATGGGCTCAACTTTGGAGCCTTGTAACTTTCAAATTCTAATGTTTTTTCCCTAGGTCACCACATTAGTTTTGTAGATCTATCAAAGGTGAACAACTTTGTTTAAGGGGTTAAACATTGTTGTTATGAAGAATTTGGAGATAATTCAGCTCAAAGTCGGGCTGTTAGGCTGTTTGCAGTATGAAATTCAGACTAACAGTGATACTGAGTCAACTTTGAACAGGAAATCAACCCTGATCTAATGAGAATTTGGCCATGGTTGCTATAGCAAGATTGTTGTTGTATCATCAGACAACAACTTTGTTACTGGCCGATCCACTGGTTGCCATAGAAATTTGAGAGAGATTTGAGCCCAAACTTTGACTGTCAGGTGCACTGGAAGGAACTCGCAATGGTACAGTAACCTGAAACAGATCAGATTTATAGCTCAACTCGCCGCGGATGATCTCCACCGTGATTCGTGCTGTCGCCATCTTGATTTGTGCTCAGGTTGATCGGATAACGCTCGGAGCACGCCGCCATGGATAAGCCCCGGCCAGTAAACAATTCCGGTCGCCGTACCAAGCTCGCCGCGGTGGAATTAGATGAGATCGCCAGTGACCGTCGTCTCACGGCCTTATGCCACATATTGGGACACGTCCGTCGCGTCGCCATGACTCACTATAACCATCTGATCATCGCCAGTGAGCGCTGCCGCGATTGTTGCCACGAATCCACTGCGCCAGTAATCCTCCCCCTCTCCGGCCGCAAGCACTTCTCGGCCAAATTGAGCGCCACCGCTGTTGCGCTCTATAAATTGAAGCCTCCTAGAGCTCCGTAGGATCATCACGCACCCAACCACCAAGTATTATCATTGGTTGATCACCAGTGAGCTCCAATTTCTAACTTCCCCCAAATCGGTTCGAACACGCCGCAAGAAAACCTCACCGCGGCCAGCCTATTCCAGGTCAGTTCCAGCGCCTTGATCACTTGTTCTAGCATTCTTAGGTCCTCCTCAAACTCCTCAACCCCTCTGATTGATCTTGACCACCATGGATCATCGAGAACACATTGTTCCTTTGATCATTCGCGCGGTCACCGTGGCCAGAGCAAATTAGGTCGCCCTTCTTGAAATTAACCAGGGGGAAATAATGGTTAGGACGTGAATTCAGTTTCGGCCGACGTAGGACACGAGTCCTTGCATGAATCGGCCGGTACACAAGCTCGTCGGAGCTCTGCCGCGCCACTCGCCGTCGGGGACCTTGGTCTGCGAAGGATTAGAACGTGGGGGGTTCTTTGGAAACCGTTAGTGACTCATTGAAATAGTACAGGGCACTCAGTTCGGGTTATTCAAAACCACAGGGGATCATTCGCAAAACTCTCAGGCGTGGGCGTGGGCGCGGGCGCGCGTTTTCCTGTGCAGACTGGGCCGTTTGGGCTGCTTCCGGCCCAGCACAGTTCAAGCTTTTCCCTTTTTCTTTTTCAGTGAAAATTTGGAAATCTGTAAGAAATTGTAGAAAAATGGTAAAAATGTCAAACCAATTTTCCTAGATTTCTAATTTTCCATAGTATTTAATAAAAATAGTTTTATGATTTTTAGGTCAAATAGGGAATTTTGGAGCATTTAAAATAGCCTAAAACCTAGTTTGAGGATTTTTAGAAAATCAATAATAATTCCAAAAATCCCCGAACTTTATATATGAACTCTAAACATTATTTAGAGGCTTTGGGTAGAATTTGGTATGATTTGGACCTTGTTTGATACTTAGAGCCCAAAATCCTACCCCCTGCCCTTTGAATTCCTTTACTAACTCTGGAAACCCTAATTCCTCGGAGAACCGTGAAGGAAAATTGTATTCAAAACTTTAGATAATAAACTCTTATTATTTGTGCACTCTCATGAGCATTACATGGGCATTCATTATTATGTATTGTTATCTTTAGAAAACGAAGAAGAAGTTGAAGTAGAAGGAGAGAAGACTTCACCACCACCACCTCAGGAACATCAGGCAGACAACTGTTTTTATTTTGACATTTGTGGAACTGAGCCTGAATCACCTATAAACCAAGGCAAGCCCCAATGCATTTGCCACCTCCTTGATTCTTTTAAAAGCTTTCTCACTTGCTTGTTGCATTAGGTGATAGGAGTTGAATGCTAAAACAATTCCTGCATTACCTTCCTTGAATTTGATTACCTTCCTTTGAATCCCTGTTTTACAAAAGGTTTTTACTATGCTTAGTCTTGCTCTAGCAAAACAAAAGGTTTTGTTTTTATAAAAGATGATGTGGCAAAGTGGGAGGGATGTTTTTGGAAAATAAAACTTGATGGTGGATCCATCATGGCTATGATGGGTTCAACATCGGAAAAGATGTACCTCTGTCAGGTACCAAACTTTGGGCTTGAAATGATTAAGCTGAGACGGGACGAGTGACTTGCACGAGAAGAGAGAGTCTCGGTGTAGTGTCTCCGTCTGAGTCGATTAAGGATCGTCTCGATGTAGGCTTGATGACCGACGACCCTTTAACTGGTCACACGCCTCGTCATGGGTAAGCTTTGCCTCGGGCAGACTAAGGCTAGAATAAGATACCACGCAATGGGAGTGGAGAGATGGCGAGAGTAGTGTGTACCCTCCGTGGCAAGAGGCTGGACGGTGGTGTATCTGTGCTCTCGGTTGGCGTGAACCTGATCTAGTCTTAAGAACCCCGGTGGCGGGTTGACATATGCAAGGGTTAAGTGCTACATATGTCGTGTGATTGGAGATCCTCAGCTGAGTATAATCGATTCGGATCGCCATACCTTCGCGGTTATGAAGACTTGGTCACTGCCCTATACGTAGAACTCCAGTAAAGATGAAGGACTGTTAAGAAATTGGCTAGTATAGGTCAAGTGAATGAACTAGGGTAGAAAGAACTCTAGTTACAGGTAATTTCACTTAACTTACCAAATAAAACTGGATTTTTAAGGATCCGCTTTTAGTAAGCATTTATGCAAACAAAGTCTTTGATTATTGAGAAACCTTACCTTGACTCCCTTATAACCAGCATACCCTTGAGAGTCTTTTCTTTAGTCGGGTAAGTCTTGCTAAGTAATTCCATACTCAAGGTTTTATTCCCTATAGCTTTTAGGTGAAGAAGCGACAAACTTTTGTTGTTTCTGTTCCATGGTGGTCTCAAAAGAAGAAAACCAAGAGTAAAGCTGCGGGAGGAAGGGTTCCTCCATAAAAACTTTTTGTTTGATACTTATCGGGAGGAGTTTTTGCCTCCCTTAGCTTGTAATAATATTACTCTACACTCGTATGTTATATCCTGGTCTATAATAATATAACTCTGTCCTACTTTTAAATAAAGGTAAGTTTATGTAACCGCTTCCGCATTTTCGTATCTTCGATGATTTGTAATGTCTGCGTGATGGGTAAAACGCTCTTGGGAAAGGTAAAGCAGATACCGAACTTGTCAAGTGATTCAGGAACACCTGCAAGGGTTGTCTAAGGTCCATTGGACAAGGACAACTGTAGGTGGGCCTAATGACTTGGAAGGTTCCGTCACAGCTGGTATCGGAGCGAAGCCCATCTCTGCAGATATTATGAGGCATCTTCAAAAGAATTTTCTACAGACTTATCTAGAAAATTTCTTCCCTTCTTACCTAATTATCTCTGAAGAGTTTATTGCAAAGACCAGATTGGAAGATTGCAATGTATAGAAGGTTGAATCAACTAAGGTTGATTCTATAATTACACATGCATCATGCTAAAAATTATGCTAATAAGATTTCCCCCTTAGAAAAATGCCGCCACGTACAAGAAAGACTGCACGCAAGTCAACTGGGCCAATCGGTGTACCTCGTCACCAACTTGCCCCGAGACATGACGACAGCAGTAGCGGTAGTAACGATCCAATCGAGGACTTAGAAGCTCAAGTTAATCAGCTTCAAATAGAACTCCGATGTAGGAATGGAATATGGGTCGCGGATGGCGAAAGAATCAATGAATTAAGAAGAGACATCCGCCAACTGCAAGACAAGCTAGCGGATCGGGATCTAGCGCTTGACTGGGTTGTGAACTCTCGTTCACTAGCTTGGGCAAAGGAAGCTAGAGCATAGCTTGCACGTTTATTGCAACACACTACATGAAGAGGTTCATGTACTGTATTCGCAACTGCACCCGAACGTCCCTGCGGATCCTATCAGGATGGAAGTCGGACCTTTTAGAATAGCGGGAGAAGCACTTGGCGGTGAGCTGGACCTTTTTAGGCCCCCTCCCTCTATAAAGTTGGTCGACGAATGGTCTCCGATGCCTGACAGCGAGGCTACCCAGAGTGACAAAAAGCAGGAATAGTATAGTATAGAAGTAGTACTATTGTGTAATAGGTGGTGTAATCCTATTGTAAAGTACGAGTCTGTAACATTACCTTTTTAAGTAATGTGAAATGGATGGTTTGTATGGCATATCATATTACTCCAAATGTTATTTGCCTCAGATGCCTTCCAGGACTCGCGCTCAGGATGGGGCTGGTACCTCCCGTGGGAGGGAAGCGACCCCGAATCCACCTCCAGTACCCCCGACACTTGCCGAGGCCATCGCTGCCTTGGTAAACGCTACAGTAGACAATACCCGCTTCCTGCGGGAGATGGCAGGTCAACAACTCCAACAAGGCGGGCGGGCATATCCGCAAGGCCCCCGGGAGACATCTTATCTGGACTTCTATGAGACGCGCCCTCTATTGTTCGTCAAAGCAGAAGACCCTTTAGAGGCGGATGAATGGATCCACGTCATTGAACAAAAGCTCGGGCTTCTTCGATGTTCAGAAACTCAAAAGTCCCTGTTTGCATCCCAACAACTGCGAGGCCCTGCCAATACGTGGTGGGGAAACTTTGTGGCCGTTCAGTCGGTCGGTCATCAGATCACATGGGATGAGTTCAAGTTGGCCTTCAGAGAGCATTATATACCTGAGGGAGTTCTTCACATGAAGCAAGAGGAGTTCATGAAATTGAAGCAAGGCGGAGATACTGTCACCCAGTATCTCAATAAATTTAATCACTTATCCCAATACGCAATCGATCAAGTCAACACAGACATAAAGAAGAAGAATTGTTTCATGAGAGGCTTGAATGATCGGATGCAAAGAAAGATGGCCACTTGCATCGACCTTACTTATAGAAGGGCTGTCAGCACAGCGCTGGCAATCGAGGCTAAATATGCAAGTTCCGGAAAATCCAAGGGGAATGGAGGCAACAGGCCCAATCAGGGCCCCAAGAAAAGGCAAAGGTTGGTTATCCGACCTTTCAATCAGAATCGTTCTTCATCATGCCCACCCTCCTTCCCATTAAAGCAACCAGTGTTTATCCGTCCAACCACTGCCCCCACGCTACAAATCAGCCGGGTGCCCCTGGCACTCGTTTCCCTGCTCTTCCAAGCTCATCAACCGGCTGCTTCAACTGTGGAAAGTCCGGGCATTTCATTAAGGACTGTCCATATCTGAGGCAGAATCAATCAAATAATCAGCAAAGCTCCGGAGGTTCTAAGGGAATTGCGGCAACCAATACCGCGGGCAAGAATACATGGAAAACTGGACGGGTTTATTACACTCAAGTGGCTACAACACCGGAAGGTGAACCAGTGATGATGGGTACGTTCCTCGTAGCCAACCACCCTGCAGTTATTCTCTTTGATTCTGGTGCTTCACATACTTTCATAAGCAAAAAGTTTGTGGAGAAACAATGCATTCCATATACTGAATCAAGGGAAGGGTTTAAAATACATTCGGTTGGGGGACAAATATTTACCAAAGAAGTGGCTTACCAAGTGCCCGTAACATTGGCTGGGCGGGACTTTCCTACTAAGATGATTGTTCTGAAAGGCCAAGACATAGATGTAATCTTGGGCATGAATTGGTTGGCCCAGCATAAGGCAGTCCTCAACACTGATCTGAGAACAATCAGGTTGAGTTATGGCCCAAAAGAAATTCTTTTGTCTATCCCCATAGCTATTCCAGCTAAACCAATTGGCAGAATCTATGAAGCCATTATACCGGAGATCAAAGATATTCCGGTAGTATGTGAGTTCCCAGATGTCTTTCCAGAGGATTTGCCTGGATTGCCACCCGAAAGAGATGTAGAGTTTGTAATTGAGTTGAAGCCCGGTACGGCTCCCATTTCTATGAGATCATACCAAATGCCTCCAAATGAGCTGGCAGAACTCAAGACCTAATTGCAAGATCTACTTGAGAAGGGATTCATCCAGCCAAGCTCGTCGCCATGGGGTTGTCCAGCCATCTTCGTCTAGAAGAAGGATCAAACATTACGAATGTGCGTGGATTATCAACCCCTTAATGAGGTCACTATCAAGAATAAGTACCCTCTTCCACGGATTGACATTCTATTTGATCAACTGACTGGGGCGAGGGTATTCTCCAAGATTGACCTCAGATCGGGCTATCATCAGATCCGTATCCGACCCGAGGATATACCAAAGACCGCATTCACTATGCGGTATGGATTATTTGAATACATGGTAATGTCTTTCGGACTGACAAATGCTCCTGCCCACTTCACTTATTTGATGAACTCAGTATTTATGCCTGAGTTAGACAAGTTTGTGGTGGTATTCATCAATGATATCTTAATATATTCCAAGAATGAAGAGGAGCATGCTCAGCACTTGCGGACTGTATTGACGCGCTTAAGGGAACACCAATTATATGCTAAGTTCAGTAAGTGTGCATTCTGGCTGGAAGAAATCCAATTTCTGGGACATGTGTTATCTGCCAAGGGGATTGCGGTGGATCCCAGCAAGGTCAAGAATATTTTGGAGTGGAAACCCCCAACCACTGTACATCAAGTCCGAAGTTTCCTTAGACTGGCTGGTTATTACCGCCGATTCATTCCGGATTTTTCTAAGCTTGTTAAGCCAATCACAAGTCTGTTGAAGAATGATACTAAATTTAATTGGTCTTCAAACTGTATTGAAGCCTTTGAAAAATTGAAGGTATTATTATCCACTGCTCCAGTATTGGCTCAACCGGATATTAATAAGCCCTTTGATGTGTATTGTGACGCATCAGGTAGTGGTCTCAGCTATGTATTAATGCAAGAAGGCTGAGTAATAGCTTATGCTTCAAGGCAGTTGCGTCGGCATGAGGAGCATTATCCAACTCATGATCTGGAGCTAGCTGCAGTGGTTCATGCCCTGAAGATATGGCGTCATTATCTACTGGGGAATGTCTGTCACATTTATACAGACCACAAAAGTTTGAAGTATACCTTTACCCAGTCCGAGCTCAATATGAGACAAAGAAGATGGCTCGAGCTTATTGAGGATTATGAACTGGAAATCCATTATCACCCAGGCAAAGCTAATGTAGTGGCAGATGCACTCAGTCGCAAGGCCTCTTGCCATTGTCTAACAATGAGGACTTCTGACATTACATTATGCCATGAGATGGAGAATCTCAACCTAGGAATGATTCAGCATGAAACTTCAAATCACTTGAAGCTTGAGTCAGTCATCTTGCAAAGGATAATCGACGCACAAAAGAGTGATGAGGGTATAAAACATATCCATAAAAAGATAGAAGCTGGAAAAGCCAACTGCTTTCGAAGAGATGATCAAGGTGTTGTATGGTTTAACAACCGCATAGTGGTGCCTAAAAATGAAGGGGTTCGCCAGCAAATCTTAGATGAAGCACATCTTAGTCGCTATTCTATTTGTTGGGGACTTGTTCTCAAATGCTATGAATTAAGAACAAGGCAACATAAAATGTTAAATATTAATGCCCTTCGTCCGCTGAAGCATTATTTCTCCAAGGATTTAATGAACTTCGGACGAAGACCATGAGTGAAGTATCACGAAGGTCATACCATCGTGATTAAACTTACAAAATAATATGAAATAATATATAAAACATGAGACATTAAAGATAGATATATCAGAAATAAGTAACATCATTCACATATTTTATTATATGAACATAAAAATGTCAGAACATAGAGTTTAAGTACATTTATACCTTCTCCTCGACAGATAATAATTCCCGGGCAATGCGTTTGCAATTACAGGAATGCGTGAAAAGTAAAGGAATACTGTTCACTATTTATAGATACAGGACACAGCCTGTAAGGAATTACAATCATGCCCCCTTATAAAAGTTTACAACAATGACTTAGACCCTTATGGGCTAAAAGGTCATTCTATCTTTAAGTCGGTTCGATCCTTCGTCTTCGGGCATGCTATAACACCGAAGCTTCATGAGTGGTAGCTTCGGTCATCATGTATAAGCAGCTTTAGCCGAAGCTGTTTCTTCCTACAGGACCTTCGGCGACGAAGCATGGTCCCAACAGTAGCCCCTTCGCGGTGCTAGATCATTTTTCGTAACGAGCTTGATCCGTGAAAAAAGTCTCCTAGGCTTCAGGAAGCCGAAGGTCCGAAAAACACCTTCCCTGAGCTTGTTGCCGAGAAACGATGCAGTTTTCGAGCGCGGAGCGGTCCTACCATGCAGGTTCACCTTCTTGGTTTTTGCGGCCCACCGTGCAGTGGGTGCGAGTGACTGTTTGCCCAGTGAAAAATTCCTGACGATTCACCTTCTTACCTGCAGCACTATATAAACAGACAGGTAGGTGTGAAGTTACCACGACATTCATTGCTATTGCACTGTTTTGCTGCCAAAAATTTAAGCATAGCCGAAGCTTGATTTTTGCATTCAAACGAAGCTCCAGTTTGGATTGTGCTTCGTCACGAGGATATCTTCGGAAAAAAGGTTATTGACTTCTAAAGAATTTTTTCAAGAAAATTTAAAATCAAATGGCTAGAATACGCTCCACTGCTAGGGTTGAGCGTGACGGAGACGAGACCGAAGCCGTTGAAACTGTTCCGATTTCTGAAGCGATGAGGCATTCCGGGCTGGTTCCATCAGAAGACACACTTGCTGCCGAAGCAACGCAAGCTGATGTTGAAGAAGTTGGTTCCGAAGATGAGTACAACTGCGGGATGCCAAGCAAACCTAGTCATTTGGACTTTGGAAAGTCCACCATCTCTGAAGCTGATCTTCCAAAAATGGTGAAGCTGGGCTACTTTAGTGAAACAAAAAAGGAGTTGGTTCGTTTTGGCGGGGAGGAGATTACTCCAAAGCCGGAAAAGAATGAAGTGGTTGTGTTCAAAAGCTTCTTTAAAGCAGGATTAAGGTTTCCTTTGAATGGGATGATTGCTGATGTGTTGAAGAAGTTTGGGGTTTACCTTCATCAGCTGACCCCTAACGCTATTGTTAGATTAAGTGTTTATATTTGGGCCCTTCGTAGCCTGGGAGTGGAACCGTTCGGTGAAGGTTTCTGTCGAGTCCATGAACTACACTATCAGACTAAAGCTAGAGGAGATGGTCTTCATGAGAATTTTGGATGTTACAACTTTGCTTATCGCAAAACTTCGAAGTTTCCGGTGATAAGCTACCGAAGCAAATGGCCAGCCGGATGGAAATCTGAGTGGTTTTATGTTAAAGTTGATAAAGATGAAGATAAATTGGTCCAGAGTCCACTAGAGCTAACCTTTGGAGAAACGAGGCCCCGATGCAACATGATAAGTGGAAGCCCGAGCCAAATTGCTTTGGCTGAATTTCGCGTGATTTCAGATCATATTGGCACTAGAGACTTGGTGCAAGAATTTCTGGCTTTTAAAGTGTTTCCAACAATGAGGGATTGGGAGATGCCGAAGCTGGAGGGTGAAAAGAAAAAGGGAGAATTTGTTCGATTGTCGTATTACTACAAGTTTAAAAAACACTTTAAAAAGCCCTGCCAAGAGTGGCTGGACACAATCGAGATTATGTGCAACGATATCCTCAGAAACTACTCTAAGAAAGAAGATCAATTGATGACTGCAGCCTTCGGCACTCGTCCGAAGCGAAGATTGAATCATGTGCTAGATGCTTTGAATTTTGATTACCCTGATTACGAGCAACTGGGCGGAGATGCCGAAGGCCCGAAGAGAAAGAGGATTGTCAGCGCCCTGGACAAATAAAGCACCAAATTGGCCAAAAAGGAAAAAGAAATTTCTGAAAAACTGAGCCCTGGACCGAGGGTAGCTGTTTCAAGGAAAAGAAAAGATGCATCTCCAAAACCTGCATCTCCAAAACCAAAGATGTCAGCCCAGGAGGAGGAAGCTCCTGCGACACCTTCTGCTGCCGAAGTGGAAGAGATTCTGAAGGTAATGACTGAACCTTTGCCTGTCAAGCTAAGCCCGTTGGCGCCAGAACTGACGAAGTTTTTTCAGAAGGGCAAAGAAGCTTCGGTAGCAGAAATGTGGCGGAACTGCCCGAATTATTCCGACTTAAGTGCCTAAGTCCTGCCTTAGAGGCTAGACCACACTTAAATGGGAATAACCCGTCAATCCCTCGGATCTAGTCCGACGAGGCCACTGACAGGATCAAGTACCACAATCTCACTCGAAGGTGAGTCACAGAGCAAATACAATAAAGCATAAAACCATACATTAAGGAGTATTAAATTATTACATCACCATCGGAGTTTTGCAAAAGTAGTCATCATTGTTCGAAGTGCAGCGGAATAAAACTAATGGTAAATAAACAGAGAGATGGGGAAGCCTGTCCCATCACTCCTCATGCTCCTCCTCAGCCGAGGTGGGGTCCCACTCGACAGTCCAACCCGGTGGCAAGATGGACGGCCAAGTCACTCCAGCAACCATGTCCTCCAGAGAACCTGTAAAATTATGCCACAAGCAAGGCTAAGTATACTAATACTCAGCTAGACTTACCCGGTGTGAGGAGTCTACTCCTCTACCTCTAGACATGCAGCTGTTTGGCTGTGGGGTTGGGTTGCCAAAAGCACTAGCTGAGTTTCTATGTCAAGTTTTAACTTTGCCAAATTAAGTGTGACTCTCTTAAGGCTAAATGTGTACTATCTACTTATACATAGTACCAAACATTTTTAGTAATCAACATCTTGTATCAACTCATCATATTTCCACTTGTTACTCAATGCAGTACAATGGATCAAGCAGTCTCATTAGCTGCGAGAAGCAGACGATTCGAATCGAGTTTTTATCCTTGCAAGGTAAACCTAAACACACGACATGGCGAGGCACTCTGTCCCCACACACATCAACCGTCCCCATCGATTCCCCGTCAGCAGATCAGGGCTCACCGCCTTGGCGTACAATGCCTCACTGACCCCGACTGCCGTCGTGCAGTGACCGCACTTGTACCCACCATAACAGGAATGGGAGACCACGTCTCAGGTCGCGTGAGGGGTAAAGTCCACTGCCAGGTTCAATCAGGTACTAGGCTTACCGATTTACCATATTTCTCGGCATGTGCTTAGTACATTCAAACGCTTGACACAGGTATCCGCACGTTAATCCTTATTTCATTTTCCTCCCATAGACCACGCATCCCCATGGATCTGTGTCCACCAACCAACTATCAATGTGATAAGAAAAGTGGGTACAATCAATTCCTGATCTCGCGCGAGTGCTAGAAAAATCACTCGTCTTCTACCGAGATCCTAATTAAATAAAGCAGCTACTCGACCTAGCATACTAGTATCCATCTCAAAAGGATTCCTGAGATCATGCAACTAGGGTTTCAAACAACTCCTACACTTAAGTGCACATTCAATCCTACAATCATTAAGTATAGTAAAATAACATAAATAACAGGTTATGCATAAACCAGGGCTTGCCTTCCAAGGCTGTGGCAGGCAGATCCTCTGGTGCAGACTCGGGTGCTGGATCCGGGGCTACCTCCTGAGCAGCTCCTTGCTCCGGCACGAGGACGTACTCTCTGTCGGCAAGGTTACAGTCTATCGAAATGCAATGAACATGTATGTCATGATTAGGCAGGATTTAATAACATTATGCTAAGAGAAGAAAAACTAAGTTAATGAGCAATTTAGGGTTTCTGGGTCATACGTGGCTTTTAATGGTTTATGCTTATCATTTCTAGGTTTAGGTTTTGCTAGGGATAGGCATAGGGAATTGGTATTGCCTTTATATATTTCAGTGAACAGTTATAAAGGGTTTTTAGGATGACACTCATTTTCTATTATTCATATTTCCCTTTCTTTATTTTCTATTTATGGTTTCTAGTGTACGTTTGAACTACGACAGTGGTTTAATAATTTCCAAAAATTCTATAAAAATTACAGTGGGTTGCCATTGGTCATTATAGCCTGTTCTAGGAATTTGAGGTTCAAAATAAAAGGCTATGCTTTAGGCAAAAATAGCAAAAGTTGGGTAAAATGGGCCACTTTGCACTACATCTCTTAATTAGAGGTGAGTTCTTTCCTAAGGTTAATTTTGTTGGTATCTACTAGTTATAATAAGCTTCTGTGCCAAAAATCACAGAAGGTTAATTGGTGGTTACTTAGTTGTGATTTTCTAAAGTTTAATGCCAAAAAGGTGCTTATAACTAACTTGTCATTTGAAAAATATCAAACAACAGATTTTGTATTTTTCTTATGTTCATAATAACAAAACATTAATTATCCCAAGGGTTGGGGTGTTCTCTCCTTGGGGTTATTTTTGTTCGGTTTTTCTAAGGTTTCCTTGTTTTCTTAAAATAAAAGGGATCCTACTTATTTCATACTAAACCAGGGTATAATAGATTTTTATAGTAAACTACATTGAATAAGTACTCTAACAAAAATAGGGGTGTCCTCTGGTTCATTATTTAAATCACCTTTTCTATTTTTCTTAATCTTAAGCATATTGTAAATTAAATGGCAAACACTAACTTAATGGGTTGGACAGAGAGTTTTAGCATTTTTAAACAGGTCAGTAGGTGGATATAAACTTCTCCAAATTTTTCTAACCCTAGTCAAATAGTGCAACTGTTTTTATCCCTATTATTTAGCTTTTGGTCAAAACAACAATTAAATCAGAACCTTAAAGTTTTCTGTAGCACATAAGGGTTTTGTATTTTTCCTAAGTAGTTTACATTATCTAGAGTCTGACAAAATTGGTTTGACTAAATTTGGATGAACTAAACAGAAGTTATGAATTATCAAAGTTTCTGTTCAAATTTAAAATCAGATTTAATAAAGGTTTTCTGGAAAAGCAGTTTACACCGAGGACCCTGGGTTATTTCCAAACTAACTCTCTCAGTTATACCCCCGCGCTACTATTCATCCGAGTCACTGACATTTCACAAAACCCCCCAGACTTCTTCCCTTCTCCCCCGCGGTCCTTCCCTAGGTCTAAACAGTGCCCGCATGAAAGAAAAGGGTGGTGCGGCTTACAGGCGGCGAGATAGGTCTGGCGAGGGGCGGGGTTGGCTCGGGGAGGCTCTGGCGGTCACAGCGATGTATGGCTCGATGGCGGGGATGGCCGGAATCGCTCGGTCCACATGCGCAGGCGGGGGTCCTCGTCGGCGGCGGGCGTGCTGGCCAAATCACGGCGATCTAATGCAATCCAATGGCACGGTGAGTTTCACGGGGTGATGTAGGGGCTGTGTGCACAAGGAACCGGAAAATGGCTCGGTGGATTACCTGGTCCACGCACTCTGGCGGGGTTGTGAACTCCGGCGACTGTGGACTGTCCTCTCCGGCGAAGCAGGCTTCGATTCCTCGCTCGGGGAGCTTCACTGAGGTGTGCTCACTCGTCTCCGAGGGTTGGACGGGGTTGGGAAAGGCTGGGCTGGCCGGTCCACGATGGCAGGGGCTCGGGTGGCCGCGGACACGCCGTGCACGGGCAAACGACGGTGAGTTGAGCTCTGGTGAGGTTTGAGCGTGCGCGGAGAAGTGTGGTCGACGCTTGAGTGGTTTTTATAGGCGCGGCGCACACAGGGGACACGGGTGTGGCTCGGCGCGGCGCGGGGTCGGGCGCGGGCGTGCTCTGGCGTGCGCAGAGCGTGTCGAACACGTGTAAGTTTTCTTCTGCCCTTGTTCCACAGCTCACCCAAGTCGCAAACGTGCGAATCTTGGCAAAAATTCGGAGTGAGTCTTTTCCAGGCACCTAGGGCTGTCTCTCATCCGTGAGTTGCCATGGCAGATATGGCCTAGGTAGGGAGATCTTCGGTCGCCAAATCAGGTATGTCACTCTGCCCACCTCGCGACAAAAACCATGCCAAGGCATGTCAAACGTCAGTGTCTTGGGCTCAACTTTTTCCAGTGGGTGCCCTAGGTGGTATGCCACATTTTTGGTATAGAACATAGGTGGTTTTGGTGCCATCTTCAAGGTGAACACGGTTGATCTTTTGTGTAGGTATAGTTTTTGACTTAGAGAGAATTAGAGAGCTCTAGCTCTCACTCTACTTGGAGATTTGATTTGGGGTTTATCCAGGGGTCTTTTTGCAATATTTCCTCCCTATAATTGTAGGTTAATAAGTTACTTAACTTTGGTTAAAGATCAACTCATGGTTTGCACAAATGCTTATTCTCTCCCCCTTTCAACCATGGCTTTGGAAAGTAGGGTTTAAGAGAGGTCTAGGGTTCCCCCCTCTTCTTGCCCAAGGTATCAAATGCACAAAGGCTTGAGTGATGCTATGAGGTCATTAACATTCTTGATTAGCCCATGGCCTCCAAGGTTCTTATGTTCTTCTCAAGTTTCTACCACATGTGATCATAGTCCTTAGTACCAAGGTGTGCTCTAGCCATGGTAACACCTGAGGTGTTACAGCCCTCCCCCCTTAAAGGAATCTCGTCCCGAGATTTCAGGCAGAGTCCTCTAGAGGGGTGCTGTGAAGGTGTGATGGTGTGTGGTTTCTGCCTTTCTTTGAGTTTCTCTAGTTAACTGTTCTTCGAATGTCATCCTCTTTGCAACTTCAGAGGGAAGCCCTTTTTAAGTTAAATCCACAACTTAGACTATCCTTGTTATCTAAGTTTTTCTTATAATTATTTTCAAAGGGCAGGTGGGGGTGGGGTTTTGGGCTACATACCGACTCCTTTGGGCAGAAAGTCGGGGAAGCGAGAGCGTAGAAAATCCTCAGTCTCCCATGTAGCTTCTTCTGCTGAATGGTGACTCCACTAACTTTATACATTCTGATTGACCTTGCCCGAGTTGATCTCTCCTTCTAATCTAATACCTTGATGAGGTACTCTTGATAGGACAAGTCTGGTTCTATCTCAATGTCCGGTTCTGGTAGCACTTCAGTGGGTAGGCGAACACATTTTCGCAGCTGAGATACATGGAACACATTGTGAACTGCTGACATGTGAGGTGGCAATTCCAATTGATAGGCCACAAGTCCACAACTTGGTTTTATCTCATAGGGTCCAATGTAGCGAGGAGCTAACTTGCCCTTGATTCCGAATCTATGGACACCCTTGGTGGGTGATACCTTAAGATAAACATGATCTCCCACCTCAAACTGCAGAGGCTTCCGCCTCTTGTCATGATAGCTCTTTTGCCTGGCCTGAGCAGCTTCTAGGTTCCTTGTAATAACCCTGACTTTTTCCTCTGCCTCAAGTACCAAATCTGGCCCAAATATTTCCCTTTCTCCTGCTTGAGACCAATTTAGCGGGGTCCTACATCTTCTTCCATACAGAGCTTCAAAAGGTGCCATCTTTAGACTAGACTGATAGCTGTTATTGTAAGAAAACTCTGCCAAGGAAAGACACTTGTCCCAATCATTTCCGTAGTGTAGTGCACATGCCCTCAACATATCTTCCCAAAATCTGGTTTACCCTTTCTGTCTGGCCATCTGTTTGAGGGTGGTATGCTGAGCTTCGCATGACATGGGTCCCAAGTGATTCTTGCAGCTGCTCCCAAAAGCGTGCCACAAACAGTGCTCCTCTGTCGGATACAATGGTCTTTGGAATACCATGCAATCGCACTATTTGATCAACATAAATTTCCGCATACTTCTCTGTCTTGTGGGTGGTATGCACTGGCAAGAAATGAGCAGTCTTGGTCAACCTGTCCATAATAACCCAAATAGAATCATGGTGCCTGGAGGTATTGGGCAATCCCATGATAAAGTCCATGCAAATGTCCTCCCATTTCCAAGATGGTATGGGAAGGGGTTGCAAAGGGCCTGCTGCCTTCAAATGACTGGCCTTAATCCTTTGGCAGGTGTCACACTCGGATATATACTTGGCAATTTCCCTCTTCATTCTGGTCCACCAATATAAAGATCTGAGATCATGGTACATCTTGTTGCTACCAGGGTGCATGGAGAATTTGGAAAGGTGAGCTTCATCCAATATCTTCTTTCTGAGCTCAGGGTCCTTGGGAACAACCAATCGATCTCCAAACCATAAAATTTCCTTGCTATCCTTACGGAAGCACTTGTATTTCTCTGCCTTTTGCTTGATCATGTCTTTGATAACCTGAACACCTTTATCCCCAATCTGTGCCTGGACTATTTGCTCTTGCAATGTGGGCTCCACCGAGATATAACTTAATTCACCGGAAGGAACAACCTCCAGGTTCAGCTTACACAACTCATCACATAGGGTGGTAACTCTTGCATCCATGCTCATACAATTGCACTGGCCCTTTCTGCTCAAGGCATCTGCCACAACATTGGCCTTGCCTGGATGGTAATGCACTTCCAAATCATAGTCCTTGATTAACTCCAACCATCTCCTCTGCCTCATGTTCAGATATGCCTGAGTGAAGATGTATTTGAGGCTCTTGTGATCAGTGTAGATGTTACAGTGAGCTCCCATCAAGTAGTGTCTCCATATCTTAAGAGCATGAACCACAGCTGCTAATTCCAGATCATGTGTAGGGTAGTTCTGCTCATGGAGTCTGAGTGCTCAGGAAGCATAAGCAATCACTCTGTTATCTTGCATCAAGACACATCCTAATCCAGTACCAGAAGCATCACAATAGACTTCGAAGGGCTTGGTGTTATCAGGTTGAGCCAATACTGGGGCTGTTGTCAAATGCTGCCACAAAGTATGAAAGGCATCTTCGCACTTCTGGCTCCAATCATATTTGGCTCCCTTCTTCAATAACTCAGTCATTGGCTTGGCAATTCTGGAGAAATCCGGAATAAATCGTCGATAATACCCTGCCAATCCTAGAAAACTCCGAATTTGCCTTACTGTAGTCGGGGGTTTCCAATCCATCACCTCTTGTACCTTCTCAGGATCAACTGATATCCCATCCTGAGAAATTGTGTGACCCAAGAATTTAATTTCCTTCAGCCAGAATTCACATTTAGACAACTTAGCATAAATACGATGATCGCGCAGTCGCTGGAGCACGATGTGCAGATGCTCAGTATGTTTGTCTTCATTCTTGGAATAGACCAGAATATCATCAATGAAAACGACCACGAATTTGTCTAACTCTGGCATGAACACCGAGTTCATCAAGTACATAAAGTAAGCCGGGGCATTGGTCAGCCCAAAAGACATCACCAAAAACTCAAAAAGCCCATATCTGGTGGAGAAGGCCGTCTTGGGAATATCACTGGCACGGATCTTGATCTGATGGTAACCTGAGCGAAGGTCTATTTTGGAGAATACCTTGGCTCCAACCAACTGATCGAACAGAACATCAATGCGGGGCAGTGGGTATTTGTTCTTGATAGTCACCGCATTGAGAGGACGGTAATCAACACACATTCTCAAACTCTCATCTTTTTTCTTCACAAATAATGCAGGACATCCCCATGGTGAAGTACTTGGGCAAATAAACCCCTTGTCCAACAATTCTTGCAGTTGCTTCTTCAGTTCTGCCAGTTCCGCGGGAGGCATCCTATAGGGTCTCTTGGAGATAGGAGCAGTCCCAGGTTGCAATTCAATTGCAAATTCAATGTCTCTGTCAGGTGGCATTCCTGGCAATTCATCCGGAAAACATCTAGGTAGTCACAGACTACTGGGATATTTTCCACTGGGGATTCTATCATAACGAAGGCACAAGAACGGGTGCATCCCTGGTCGGGCAGATATAGTGTAGTTTCACCACAAATTGGTGAGTGCACTTCAATGGCCCTAGCTGCAATATCAATAACTGCTTGGTGCCTGGTTAACCAGTTAGTTCCCAATATAATATCCACGCAATCCAAACCTAAAATGAGGAGGGTGGTTTTAATTACAAGACTACCAAACTTTATGGGCACATGCCTGCTGATTTGATTGGTGGCAATCCTGCCTCTGGGTATTGAAATTGTGATACCCCCATTGGTGTGATGAAAGGGCAATTGACACTTGGCACTAAATTTGGCACTAATAAAGCTATGTGATGCACCAGAATCAAATAGAATAATAGCAGGACAATTCAAAACGGTAAAGATACCAGTCATGACGGGTGCTCCCTCTGGAATATCAGCCATGGTGGTAAAGTTCAGCTTGCCCTGCCTCACTTGCACCTTCTGCCTCTTGCCCTGGTTTTGATTGACATTCTGCCCCTGCCTCTGCTGGTTTCTGGGGCAATTTTTGGCATAATGCCCGGTGTTGCCACAGGTGAAACACCTGTTGTCATTTGCTTGGCGATACTGCTGCTGCTGCTGATTGTTCCTCTGAGCTGGAAACTGGGTACGGTTGGGTGCCTGCTGCTGCTGCTGCTGTGGTCGGATCACCCAACGCCCATGCTGCTGTTGGGGTCCCCTGTTCTGAGTGTCGGACACAATCCTGAAGCGCTGTGGCTGAGTTGAGGGTCCTGCCACAGGGGTCTTCCTCTTCTTCTCTGCCTGACGAGCTGTGATACAGTCCTCCTGGGAGATGGCCATGTTGACCAACTCATTGTAGCTGTTGGCCCTGACGGTGTTGAGACGGTCACGGAGCTTAGTGCTGAGCCCCCGTCTGAACCTGTCTCTCTTCTTCTCATCCGTATCTGCATGGTACCCAGCATACTAGCACAGGTCATTAAAAGCCTGAGCATACTGCAACACCGTCCTGTTGCCCTGAGTGAGTGCCAGAAATTCGTTGAGCTTTCGGTCCATAATGCCAGCTGGGATATGGTGTCCTCTGAAGGCTGCCTTAAACTCTCTCCAATCCACTTCATGGTCAGCTGGTTGCATAGCAAGATAGTGGTCCCACCATGTCCCCGCGGGTCCGCGGAGCTGTTGGGTGGCGAACCGGACCTTTGTCACCTCGGAACAAACTCCATTGAGTAGTGGGAATTTAGATTCCACTACCCTCAGCCATACATCAGCATCAAGTGGGTCCTCTACCCTGGTGAACAACGGAGGCTGAGTACTGAGGAACTCCTGGTAAGTGGCTACTGCGGGGTGACGCTGATGATCCCCACCACCATAGTGCTGAGGTGGTGGCTGACACTGAGCTAGCTGCCTCAAGATCTCATTCTGCTGAGCCATTAGCTCCTGCAGAGTGGGAGGCGGTGGCGGCGGTGGAGGAATGCGCTCATTCTGGCCACGACGCGCTCTCCCAACCATCTGAAAAATCACATATATACTTAACACCATATCTCCAAGTCCAATGTTTAATCGCGGCGAAAGAGTCAAAAGCAAATTGATAGATTCAAACATAACATAAAGGATTTCAAAAGACATAAACTTTCCTTCCAAATTTTAAACTGAAAGCATCCATCAACCATGCTCCCAAAAGAGTTTATCACGATTACATTAATGGCCCACAAAGACTCGACTCTATCTAGCCTAGTACCCCAAGGGTGCAAAAGCTAGGCTAGCCGCGAGGAGTCCTATCATTACCAACTTCTATTCCTACCCCTGATACCTAGTGAGCGAACGAGGCAACACTTGACTCGGGGGAAGGTGGCCTCCCTGAGCCAACAGTGTCCACGCTGGAGGCAGGCTCCTCCCCTCCCTCAATGTCAACGTCCTCGTTAGCCTCCACATCCTGGATCTCCTGGTGATGCATATCCAGGTGCTCATTGGCCTCGGCAAGCTGCTGCTGGGTGTTGAGGAGCTGATCCTCGAGAACCTCGATGGTGTTCTCCCTTGTCCCCACTAATTCCTCCAGCTCTTGGATTTCGTCTGACAATTGCTCCACTTGTAAGTCCTTTTCCACCATCTCCTGGGACAAGTCAACCACAAGCTCCTCCCCTGTTGTCCAGGCTGATCTTGGTTGCCTCCAACAATGCCATCAGATGGGACATTGCCTCGCCACGCATCACTTGCAGACAGTACAGAGCATTCATGCACCGTACGGTCAAGTGCACAGTCTGTCCCGGGTAGAGAGCCCAGATGTCCTTGGCATGCTCCACCCGATCCTTCCACATTGGGTCGTCTTCCCTCTCTGCGGGAAACAAGCCAATGGGGTGGGTGGAAAGCTCCAAGGGGTGGAATCCGCAGAAGGTAGTCAACCCGTGCAGAGCGATCGCCTCGATCGTGTCCTCAGCCCGGTATCCAAAAGACTCCGAGTCTAGTGAACGCCAGCCTGGCTGCAGGGGATGAGGCTCCAAGGTCATCCGCACCCTACAGCGAGGCACCCGGTGCTTCTC
Organism: Zea luxurians; assembly: GCA_029449295.1. Lineage (NCBI taxonomy): Eukaryota > Viridiplantae > Streptophyta > Magnoliopsida > Poales > Poaceae > Zea > Zea luxurians. The sequence goes on from JAOPSE010000008.1 coordinate 134,493,795, forward strand.
GAACTGCTGCACCGCGTACTGAGGGGGTGTCATGTACCCGGCCCCCTGAAGTACCTCCCACAAAATATGGGGAAAACCCTCTCGTGCAAGCCCGTCACTGTGGGACAGTGCATTCCCTCCGTCCGAGGATCCGTGGGAAGTCATCTGTGTACGGTTAAGCGTAAGTAAAAGAAAGAGAATTATAAAAAGAACAAGAAAAATAAAACTCTGCTTCTCTCCAATATAAAAAAATGGTATTAGGATACTTAGCTGGTCATCATTTTGTTTTTAAATCTTTACTCAATTATCCATTTGCTTAATTAAGAATGCATGCATGCTCGCCCTAAACGACCTCACAACAAAGTGAAGGGAATAGGGAAGAACTCTCATCCTTTAAAGCGGCCTGTAGGGCCTAATCACTTAGCCACCTAGCTACCCTTCTATCATCCTAAGGCTTCACGTCCTAGGTCTATCCTGCTCGTCGTACTATCTATCCAACATTGTTTCTATCAAATTTTATTTTGGAAAGGGATGGTATTCATATTTTATTGATTCCTCTGTGGTGGTACAAGCTCTGATACCAGTTGTGGCGGAACTGCCCGAATTATTCCGACTTAAGTGCCTAAGTCCCGCCTTAGAGGCTAGACCACACTTAAATGGGAATAACCTGTCAATCCCTCAGATCTAGTCCGACGAGGCCACTGACAGGATCAAGTACCACAATCTCACTCGAAGGTGAGTCACAGAGCAAATACAATAAAGCATAAAACCATACATTAAGGAGTATTAAATTATTACATCACCATCGGAGTTTTGCAAAAGTAGTCATCATTGTTCGAAGTGCAGCGGAATAAAACTAACGGTAAATAAACAGAGAGATGGGGAAGCCTGTCCCATCACTCCTCATGCTCCTCCTCAGCCGAGGTGGGGTCCCACTCGACAGTCCAACCCGGTGGCAAGATGGACAGCCAAGTCACTCCAGCAACCATGTCCTCCAGAGAACCTGTAAAATTATGCCACAAGCAAGGCTGAGTATACTAATACTCAGCTAGACTTACCCGGTGTGAGGAGTCTACTCCTCTACCTCTAGACATGCAGCTGTTTGGCTGTGGGGATGGGTTGCCAAAAGCACTAGCTGAGTTTCTACGTCAAGTTTTAACTTTGCCAAATTAAGTGTGACTCTCTTAAGGCTAAATGTGTACTATCTACTCATACATAGTAGCAAACATTTTTAGTAATCAACATCTTGTATCAACTCATCATATTTCCACTTGTTACTCAATGCAGTACAATGGATCAAGCAGTCTCATTAGCTGCGAGAAGCAGACGATTCGAATCGAGTTTTTATCCTTGCAAGGTAAACCTAAACACACGACATGGCGAGGCACTCCATCCCCACACACATCAACTGTCCCCATTGATTCCCCGTTAGCAGATCAGGGCTCACCGCCTTGGCGTACAATGCCTCACTGACCCCGACTGCCGTCGTGCAGTGACCGCACTTGTACCCACCATAACCGGAATGGGAGACCACGTCTCAGGTCGCGTGAGGGGTAAAGTCCACTACCAGGTTCAATCAGGTACTAGGCTTACCGATTTACCATATTTGTCGGCATGTGCTTAGTACATTCAAACGCTTGACACAGGTATCCGCACGTTAATCCTTATTTCATTTTCCTCCCATAGACCACGCATCCCCATGGATCCGTGTCCACCAACCAACTATCAATGTGATAAGAAAAGTGGGTACAATCAATTCCTGATCTCGCGCGAGTGCTAGAAAAATCACTCGTCTTCTACCGAGATCCTAATTAAATAAAGCAGCTACTCGACCTAGCATACTAGTATCCATCTCAAAAGGATTCCTGAGATCATGCAACTAGGGTTTCAAACAACTCCTACACTTAAGTGCACATTCAATCCTACAATCATTAAGTATAGTAAAATAGCATAAATAACAGGTTATGCATAAACCGGGGCTTGCCTTACAAGGCTGTGGCAGGCAGATCCTCTGGTGCAGACTCGGGTGCTGGATCCGGGGCTACCTCCTGAGCAGCTCCTTGCTCCGGCACGAGGACGTACTCTCCATCGGCAAGGTTACAGTCTATCGAAATGCAATGAACATGTATGTCATGATTAGGCAGGATTTAATAACATTATGCTAAGAGAAGAAAAACTAAGTTAATGAGCAATTTAGGGTTTCTGGGTCATACGTGGCTTTTAATGGTTTATGCTTATCATTTCTAGGTTTAGGTTTTGCTAGGGATAGGCATAGGGAATTGGTATTGCCTTTATATATTTCAGTGAATAGTTATAAAGGGTTTTTAGGATGACACTCATTTTCTATTATTCATATTTCCCTTTCTTTATTTTCTATTTATGGTTTCTAGTGTAGGTTTGAACTACGACAGTGGTTTAATAATTTCCAAAAATTCTATAAAAATTACAGTGGGTTGCCATTGGTCATTATAGCCTGTTGTAGGAATTTGAGGTTCAAAATAAAAGGCTATGCTTTAGGCAAAAATAGCAAAAGTTGGGTAAAATGGGCCACTTTGCACTACATATCTTAATTAGAGGTGAGTTCTTTCCTAAGGTTAATTTTGTTGGTATCTACTAGTAATAATAAGCTTCTGTGCCAAAAATCACAGAAGGTTAATTGGTGGTTACTTAGTTGTGATTTTCTAAAGTTTAATGCCAAAAAGGTGCTTATAACTAACTTGTCATTTAAAAAATATCAAACAACAGATTTTGTATTTTTCCTATGTTCATAATAACAAAACATTAATTATCCCAAGGGTTGGGGTGTTCTCTCCTTGGGGTTATTTTTGTAGGGTTTTTCTAAGGTTTCCTTGTTTTCTTAAAATAAAAGGGATCCTACTTATTTCATACAAAACCAGGGTATAATAGATTTTTATAGTAAACTACATTGAATAAGTACTCTAACAAAAATAGGGGTGTCCTCTGGTTCATTATTTAAATCACCTTTTCTATTTTTCTTAATCTTAAGCATATTGTAAATTAAATGGCAAACACTAACTTAATGGGTTGGACAGAGAGTTTTAGCATTTTTAAACAGGTCAGTAGGTGGATATAAACTTCTCCAAATTTTTCTAACCTTTTCAAATAGTGCAACTATTTTTATCCCTATTATTTAGCTTTTGGTCAAAAGAACAATTAAATCAGAACCTTAAATTTTTCTGTAGCACATAAGGGTTTTATATTTTTCCTACGTAGTTTACATTATCTAGAGTCTGACAAAATTGGTTTGACCAAATTTGGATGAACTAAACAGAAGTTATGAATTATCAAAGTTTCTGTTCAAATTTAAAATCAGATTTAATAAAGGTTTTCTGGAAAAGCAGTTTACACCGAGGACCCTGGGTTATTTCCAAACTAACCCTCTCAGTTATACCCCCGCGCTACTATTCATCCGAGTCACTGACATTTCACAAAACCCCCCAGACTTCTTCCCTTCTCCCCCGCGGTCCTTCCCTAGGTCTAAACAGTGCCCGCAAGAAAGAAAAGGGTGGCGCGGCTTACCGGCGGCAAGATAGGTCCGGCAAGGGGCGGGGTTGGCTCGGGGAGGCTCTGGCGGTCACAGCGATGTATGGCTCGACGGCGGGGATGGCCGGAATCGCTCGGTCCACGTGCGCAGGTGGGGGTCCTCGTCGGCGGCGGGCGTGCCGGCCAAATCACGACGATCTAATGCAATCCAATGGCACGGTGAGTTTCACGGGGTGATGTAGGGGCAGTGTGCACAAGGAATCAGAAAATGGCTCGGTGGATTACCCGGTCCACGCACTCCGGCGGGGTTGTGAACTCCGGCGACCGTGGACTGGCCTCTCCGGAGAAGCAGGCTTCGATTCCTCGCTCGGGGAGCTTCACTGAGGTGTGCTCACTTGTCTCCGAGGGTTGGACGGGGTTGGGAAAGGCTGGGCTGGCCGGTCCACGACGGCAGGGGCTCGGGTAGCCGCGAACACGCCGTGCACGGGCAAACGACGGTGAGTTGAGCTCCGGTGAGGTTTGAGCGTGCGCGGAGAAGTGTGGTCGACGCTTGAGTGGGTTTTATAGGCGCGGCGCACACAGGGGACACGGGCGCGGCTCGGCGCGGCGCGGGGTCGGGCGCGGGCGTGCTCTGGCGTGCGCAGAGCGCGTCAAACACGTGTAAGTTTTCTTCTGCCCTTGTTCCACAGCTCACCCAAGTCGCAAACGTGCGAATCTTGGCAAAAATCCGGCGCGAGTCTTTTCCTGGCACCTAGGGTTGTCTCTCATCCGTGAGTTGCCATGGCAGATATGGCCTAGGTAGGGAGATCTTCGGTCGCCAAATCAGGTATGTCACTCTTCCCACCTCGCGACAAAAACCATGCCAAGGCATGTCAAACGTCAGTGTCTCGAGCTCAACTTTTTCCAGTGGGTGCCCTAGGTGGTATGCCACATTTTTGGTATAGAACATAGGTGGTTTTGGTGCCATCTTCAAGGTGAACACGTTTGATCTTTAGTGTAGGTATAGTTTTTGACTTAGAGAGAATTAGAGAGCTCTAGCTCTCACTCTACTTGGAGATTTGATTTGGGGTTTCTCCAGGGGTCTTTTTGCAATATTTCCTCCCTATAATTGTAGGTTAATAAGTTACTTAACTTTGGTTAAAGATCAACTCATGGTTTGCACAAATGCTTATTCTCTCCCCCTTTCAACCATGGCTTTGGAAAGTAGGGTTTAAGAGAGGTCTAGGGTTCCCCCCTCTTCTTGCCCAAGGTATCAAATGCACAAAGGCTTGAGTGATGCTCTGAGGTCATTAACATTCTTGATTAGCCCATGGCCTCCAAGGTTCTTATGTTCTTCTCAAGTTTCTACCACATGTGATCATAGTCCTTAGTACCAAGGTGTGCTCTAGCCATGGTAACACCTGAGGTGTTACAAGAAAGTCCCGCAAAGCCGAAAAAATGAAGAATTATCAAAGTGGCTGATGTCATTCATCAGACACCGCCACCGACCTCGGCGTCAAAAATTGTCAATGCCGATCCCACAGTAATCAGAGCTGAAACCGCTGGAGCCGAAACCGGAGGAGCCGAAGCCACCGAAGCCGAAACCACCGGAGCCGAAGCCACCGGGGCCGAAACCGGGACCAACGGAGATCCTAACCTGGAAACTACACTTGATGATATTGACAATATGCTTCTGAGAATGGCTGAAGAAGAAACTGCTATGGTTATAGTGAACACGACAACAGAAAAAGGAAAAGAGCAGATTGAAGACATTTTGGAAAAAGAAGATTTTAATTTTCAAGATATACTTGGACAAGAGTTGTCAGACGCTGAAAAAGAAGAGCTGAAGAAATATGCTATATCCTATGGATACAAACCAGGGTCTCTGCTATTTGGTGGAGTCAATGAAGGGAAGCTGAGATGCCTTTGGAACCGAACCGAGGCCAAGGTTGTTAGGACCTTCTCCAAAAGCGTTGGCCTGCCGAAGATAGAAGCGGACCTCTGCAGATACCAGCGACAGCATATCGCCGGTAGCTTGCTCTATGCTAATTTCAAGGTAAAAAAGTCTCGATTTTTTATTATTATATATTTTTTATTTTGAATTAAGTTGTTTTCTGACGAAGGTTGTTTTGGCAGAGTATACTTCTAAGTAAAGTGCTGAGAATGCAACAAGATCTTGAGGATGAAAAGAACGAAGCTACCATCAAAGATCTAGAAAACAAAGTCAAAAATTACGAAGCTGCTCTGAAGGAAAAAGACTCCGTTGTTCAAGATCTTAAAATCAAAGTTAAAGATCACGAAGCTGCCTTGGAAAAGAAGGACTTCGTCATTCATTCTATGGAAGGTTCATTGGCTGAAGCCCAAGCCGAAAATAACAGGTTAAACAATGAATTACTCAAAAAGTCAGAAAAATCTGAGCAGGAAAAGAAGAACCTCAAAACAAGTCTCAAGACCGAAATCCAGAAGAATTCAAATTTGCAAAAATCATTGAAGGAGCTTCAGGAGAAATGCTTAAATTTTGGCAGCCGATGCGTGCAGCGGCTGAATGATGTGTTTCACTCAATTGGAGCCAGCTCTGATATATTTACACCTTCAGCTGAGAACCTACCCAGCACCCTAGAATACATTGAAGGCAAGGTTGATGCACTTGACGAAGTTATTGCTGGGCATGCTGACTTCTGCGCCCTGCTAGCTTCTCGAGGCACAGCCACCGCTTTCCTGAAGGCTGGCTGTACGCACGGAAAAATTGTAAATAGGCCAAACTTCAGCTTGTCACTAGCAGATTTGGTTTTCATCCCAAGCCTAGCCCAAAGCATTGGAAACAGATTTATGACTCAGATTTGGGTAAATGGCGAGCGAAAAATGGCCGGTGACGAAGCTCGGAGCCACCTTAAGCCGGTGAGAAACTTATACTTGTTACTTTCACCTTCTCCTTGAAATTTGCACCTTTCTTATTCAGCTTTAATATGTGCAGGATGATGAAGCTGAAGAATGACGGGCTGAAGCTTAACAGTTGCTGTAAAAGACTTTCCTGCAAAAAATTCTGAAGAGATCTTTGTAATATAATTGTGGAAAAAACTTATGTAAATTTGTGCATACCTTGTAATATATCTTTTCTCTTTTATCCGTGTACAATCTGCTTTGCTATGAACGAAACTTTACTTTTGAGCCGAAGGCGAAAAACACCTTCCCTTCTTTTCGTACACAACGAAGCATGAAAATTTCCTCTTTCTCTGAAGTTTTTCCTCATAGCCGAAGCATCTGCCTTTTCTATATGATACGATGATGATGATCCTATATATGTCTAAATGAATGTTCATGAATGCAAATGTCATGATGTAATGCATTGTGCAAATGATTATTTGAATGTACATCCAAAAAACCATAATCATAGCCCTCATTCCCTTGAGAATGACTCAAATCTTTTTGCCGTTTATTTTTCGGCTTCACCGTTTACTTTTCGGTGTATCAGCGCTGACTTTTCGCTGTAAGCCTCCCTTAGGAGCTTCTTCGCCTTTTACTTTCGGTGGAATCAGCGTTTATTTTTCGCTGTAAGCCTCCCTTAGGAGCTTCTTCGCCTTTTACTTTCGGCGGAATCAGTGTTTATTTTTCGCTGTAAGCTCTGCATTCCCTTGGGAACGACTTTTGAGCTTCTCCTTCTTTTCTTTTTCCATTGCACTCGATGGTGCGTTGTCAGCTTTTACATTTACATTTTTGGGGGATATCACTCTTATAGAATTGAAATAAGGAAAAGAAAAATTACATGTTGTGGCCCCATTAAAAACCTTTCTCCCCCTTTGGAAAGGAAAAGGGTGCCATAAGGAAAAACTAAAACAACAACAATAAAAAATAAAAAATAAAAAAGATTACATCAAGTTACACATAATACCGCCGAAGCTCATCCACATTCCACGATCTAGGAATGTCATTGCCGTCCATATCCTTTAATCTGTAGGAACCGGGTCTTGACGAAGATACTACCAGAAAGGGGCCTTCCCATTTTAGTTGTAGTTTGCCCATTGTGTCTGGGTTGGCCACTCTTCGAAGCACCAAATGTCCTGGCTTAATGTTCTTCAACTGAACCTTTCTATCACGCCATTTTATTGTTTCGGCTTGGTATTTATTGATGTTTTTCACAGCCTAAAGCCTGATCCCTTCTATAGCATCTTTGTCCACAGAACAATCAGCTTCGTCTATCGCCGAAGCCACTGTTCTTATTGATCCTGCCTTAGCCTCTTCTGGGGTTATTGCTTCATCACCAAACAGCAATTTGAATGGTGTAAAACCTGTTGACCTTGATACTGTTGTGTTGTGGCTCCACACCACTTTAATTAATTCTTCTGGCCACTTTCCCCTTGGCTGATTGAATATTAACTTCATTATTCCTGTAATTATGATGCCATTAGCCCTTTCAACTAGTCCATTTGATTCTAGATGTCGAACTGAGGCAAAATGGATCTTTGTGCCAATTTGTTCACAAAATTCTTTGAAAGCTTCGGAGTCAAACTGCGTTCCATTGTCCACAGTGATAGCCTTCGGCACTCCGAAGTGACAAACAATGTTTTGCCAGAAAAACTTTTGAACAGTAACCGAAGTTATTGTGGCTAAAGGCTTTTCCCCAATCCATTTAGAAAAATATTCCACTGCCACTACAACATATCTTAAATTCCCTTGTGCTGGTGGTAGCGGACCTAACAAATCAAGGCCCCACCTTTGCAACGGTCAAGTGGGTTGTATTAACTGAGTTAGAGACGAAGGTTATTTTTATCTCTTGCACATTTCTGACAACCTTCGCACTTTTGGACTTGTTCCGCTGCATCCGAAGCTGCTTTTGGCCAATAAAATCCTTGGCGAAAAACTTTTCCCAGCAAAGGCCTAGATCCAATGTGAGATCCACACAAGCCTGCATGTATTTCCTTCATCAATTCTATACCTTCGGCTCTGGATAAACATTTGAGTAACGGAGAGCAGACACCATGCTTGTACAGCTGCCCTTCTATTATTACATATGGACGAGCTCTTGCCTCTATTCTCTTGTTATAAGCTTCGTCATCTGAAAGGAAATTACCCTTAAGGTAAGAGATGATCTCAGTTCTCCAGTCTTCACTATAAACAGGAGATATGTTGAGGACCGCTCTTTCAAGAAGTTCAACCGAAGCTGCTTTTATTGTTTCAAAAAATACTTCCGAAGGTAAGGGAAGCCCTTGTGCTGCTGACTTGGCTAGCAAATCAGCATGCTCATTTTCTCCTCGAGGAATATTTTTTACAGAAAACCCTTCAAAGGAAGCTTCAATCCTTCGGACAGTATCTAGATACTTCTCAAGCTTCGGGTCTCTTGCCTTACAACTCTTGTCAATATGACCAGAGATAACCTGGGAATCAGTTTTAAGAACCGCCCTTCTGATTCCCATTGCCTTTAACTTCCGAAGACCCAAAAGTAAAGCTTCGTACTCAGCAATGTTATTTGTGCAGCTAAAATCAAGTCTTGCTGCGTAGCAAGTTTTAACTTTGGAGGGTGCGACCAACACAGCGGCTGCTCCTGCTCCGAAGGTTCCCCAAGAACCATCGCAGAATACTGTCCATGCTTCGGCATCTTTATTTGCCTCTTCTACTTGAGCCCCTGGCGTCCAGTCAGCAATGAAGTCAGCTAACGCCTGGGACTGAATCGAAGATCTGTGTACATAATCAATGCAGAATTCATTAAGTTCCGCAGCCCACTTTCCAATCCTTCCAGTAGCTTCTCTATTTCTCATAATGTCCTTCAATGGTTGTGAAGAAGGGACAATTATATTGTATGCTTGGAAATAATGCCGAAGCTTTCTAGAAGCCATCAAAACAGCATATAGCACTTTCTCCAATTCTGTATAATTTTTCTTTGATAAACTAAGAACTTCAGATACAAAGTATATTGGAGCTTGCTTCTTGATTTGCCCTTCAAGCTTCTCTTGGACAAGTGCCGCACTTACCGCTGAGTGCGAGGCTGCCACATATAACAACAGAGGAGCCCCTGGCATTGGTGGAGTTAGCGTTGTTAGGTTTATCAAATATTGCTTCAGCTCTTTGAAGGCTCTCTGCTGGACCGGTCCCCATTGAAAAACTTCGGCTGACTTCAGCACTTCGAAAAATGGTAAATTTCTCTCTGCTGATCTAGATATGAATCTGTTGAGAGATGCCAGTCTTCCTGTCAATCTTTGAGCCCCCTTCTTTGTACTGGGTGGTTCCATTCGAAGGATAGCTTTGATTTTATTTGGATTAGCCTCAATCCCTTTTGTTGAAACTAGGCAGCCAAGAAATTTCCCTTTCTTCACCCCGAAGACACATTTTTCTGGATTCAACTTTAAACCGGCCTGTCTGAAATTAGCGAAGGTTTCCTGGAGGTCAGTAATGTGATTCTCTTGCTTCGTGCTTTTTACAATGATATCATCAACATAAGTTAACACATTTCTGCCTATCTAAGACTGAAGAACCTTCGCTGTCATTCTGCTGAAGCTTCCTCCGGCATTCTTGAGCCCCTCAGGCATCCGAAGGTAACAATATGTTCCACTAGGGGTTATGAAGCTGGTCTTCGGCTCATCCTCCTTCTTCATCCAAATTTGATGATAGCCTGAATAACAGTCCAGTAGACTCATAAGCTCTGATGAAGCTACTGCATCAACTAAGGAATCTATCCTTGGCAATGGAAACTCATCCTTCGGACAGGCCTTGTTGAGATCAGTAAAATCGATACACATCCTCCATTTACCATTGGCCTTTTTTACCATAACAGTGTTAGCCAGCCATTCTGGGTATTTTACCTCTCTGATAACTCTAGCACTGAGAAGTCTTTTCACTTCATTTTGAGCACCTTCGGCCTTGTCATCAGACATCTTCTGAAGCCTCTGCTTTCTGGGTCTGAAGGATGGATCAACATTAAGCGAATGTTCAATAACATCCCTGTTAACTCCGCAAAGATCATTAGCCGACCATGCAAAGACATCTTTGTTGTTGAACAAGAATCTTATCAAGGTTTTCTCTTGTTCCTCAGACAATTGAGATCCCAGCAGCACCTTCTGCTCTGCGATATCTTCGCATAAAAGCATGGGTTTTGGCTGATCGGCCGAAGCAGCCTTCTCCCTTCTATGCTTGTACTGCTCACAAGCTTCGGCTTCATCTATGTTATGGATTGCCTTTGAATTAGTCCAATTCCCTTCGGCCTTTCTTGCGGCTTCCTGACTCCCATAAATAGCAATAGGTCCCTGATCCGAAGGTATCTTCATGCAAAGATATGCTGGATGAAGAATTGCTTCGAAAGCATTGAGTGTTCCGCGACCAATGATGGCATTGTAAGGATACTCCATGTCAATAATGTCAAACACAATTTGCTCAGTCCTTGTGTTGTTGACGAATCCGAAGGTTACTGGCATGGTAATCTTACCAAGTGCTACAATCTGCCGCCCTCCGAAGCCACAAAGAGGGTGTGTAGCATCATGAATCTTGTCTTCGGGCTCTTGCATTTGTCTGAAGGCCTTAGCAAATATGATATCTGCTGCACTGCCTGTATCAACCAAAATATTATGGACCAGAAATCCTTTGATCACACAAGAAATAACCATGGCATAATTGTGTGGGTAATCCTTGAGCTGAAGATCCTCTTGAGAAAAGGTAATTGGGATGTGAGACCATCTTGATTTGATGAAGGGTCCTTGTACCCCTACATGTTGTACTCTTCTCTGTGCCTCCTTCTTCTGTTTCTTGTTAGCCGGCTCTGAGCATGAACCGCCTGTTATCGGGAGAATCAGCTTCGGAGCCGAAGCAGTTCCAGCTTGGTTCTTGAACGAAGCCATTGTCTCAGGAAAGTGGAAGTGAGTTCACTGGAGGTGGGCGCCAATGTTGGGGACTTGTTCTCAAATGCTATGAATTAAGAACAAGGCAACATAAAATGTTAAATATTAATGCTCTTCATCCGCTGAAGCATTATTTCCCCAAGGATTTAATGAACTTCGGACGAAGACCATGAGTGAAGTATCACGAAGGTCATACCTTCGTGATTAAACTTACAAAATAATATGAAATAATATATAAAACATGAGACATTAAAGATAGATATATCAGAAATAAGTAACATCATTCACATATTTTGTTATATGAACATAAAAATGTCAGAACATAGAGTTTAAGTACATTTATACCTTCTCCTCGACAGATAATAATTCCCGGGCAATGTGTTTGCAATTACAGTAATGCGTGAACAGTAAAGGAATATTGTTCACTATTTATAGACACAGGACACAGCCTGTAAGGAATTACAATCATGCCCCCTTATAAAAGTTTACAACAATGACTCAGACCCTTATGGGCTAAAAGGTCATTCTATCTTTAAGTCGGTTCGATCCTTCGTCTTCGGGCATGCTACAACACCGAAGCTTCATGAGTGGTAGCTTCGGTCATCATGTATAAGCAGCTTTAGCCGAAGCTGTTTCTTCCTACAGGACCTTCGGCGACGAAGCATGGTCCCAACACTATTAATCCTGGAAGCACTAAGATGTATCATGATTTAAAACAACATTATTGGTGGACAAAGATGAAGATTGAAATCGCACACTATGTGGCTAGATGTGACACTTGTAAACGTGTCAAGGCCATACACCTGAAAGCTGCTGGTCCATTACAATCTTTACCAATACCAACATGGAAATGGGAAGATATTAGTATGGACTTCATTGTGGGATTACCCAGAACGGCAAAAGGCTTTGACTCCATTTGGGTTATCATTGATCGACTTACCAAGGTTGCCCATTTTCTTTCAGTCAAAGTAAAATATCCAGTAATTGCATAAGCAGAACTGTACATCGCTCGTATTCTCAGTTTGCACAGTGTTCCAAAGACCATAGTGTCGGATCGTGGACCTCAATTTGTATCCAAATTCTGGGAAGAACTTCACAAGGCTTTGGGTACTAAATTGCTCCATAGTTCGGTCTATCATCCTCAAACCAGTGGTCAAACTGAGAGGGTAAACCAAATACTTGAAGATATGCTGCGGGCATGTGTTCTGGAGTTCCCACAGAAATGGGATGAATGTGTACCGTTAGCGGAGTTCTCATATAATAATAGCATCAAGAAAGCATTAAGATGGCACCCTTCGAAGCTTTATATGGACGACGATGTCGTACTCCGCTAAATTGGTCTGAACTGGGCGAAAGGTACTTCTTCAGGCCTGATATAGTGAAAGAGACCGAAGAAAAGGTTCAGAGAATAATTCATAATTTGAAGAAAGCTCAAGCTCGTTAGAAGAGTTATGTAGACAAGCGACGACAACCCTTGTACTTTCTCGTGGGAGATTATGTCTACCTGAAAGTTTCACCGATGAAGGGTGTATCACGTTTCGGGGTTAAAGGGAAGCTTGCACCATGATATATTGGTCCTTTTCTCATTCTTGAAAGATATGGGCCAGTGGCGTATCGACTTCAACTACTTGAAACCTTGTCTGCTGTATATAATGTGTTCCACGTGTCTCAACTGAAGAAGTGTCTTCAGGTTCCAGATCGAACCATTGAAGTAACAGATGTTGTCCTAGAGCCAGACTTGACATATCCAGAACACCCTATTCGAGTCTTGGATCAAAAGGACAGGGTTACCCGGAGAAAGACTCTCAAGTTTTATAAGATACAGTGGAACCAACATACTGAAGATGAGGCTACATGGGAGACTCAAGACTTTTTAGAGAAGAATTTCCCAGGTTTTCTAGCCTCATGTAAATTGTAATATGTATATAATTGTTGTAATAAAGGAGTGGTCCCCAAACCACCCCTGCCTTGTACCAAAAATCAGGAAATAAAAATGTGAAGCATTTCCTTTTCCATTACTTGCCCTAGGACTTTTAATCTCGGGACGAGATTCTTTTATGGGGGGAAGGATGTAACACCCCTGGTGTTACTGTCACTAAAACTTGAGCATAACATCATAAGCATCAGCATTTCATGTGATTGACACACCTAGAATGCATTCACTAGGTAAAAGTTTCAAACAAGTTGTATTGATATGGCATTTTGCAAATAAAACCCTAGAGTCGAGTACTTAACCCTAAATGGGGTTCAGAAGGGTAAAACAAAATCCAAATAGAGAAAACCCTAAAGCTTAAGTGAAATAGTCATAAAGTGTTACTAAGAATAGACTTGAATTACATTCACACCCCTGAAATACCAAGAACCCTAATTGGAACCATGGAAAACCTTAAACCTAAACCCTAGGGGGCTAAGTGCAAAATTAGGGCACTTTTAGACTAAAGTGTAAAAACTATGATGTTAAAGCATAAAAAGTCATATGGTTCACAATCATGAAGATTTGCAAGCTAAACCCTGAATTTTGGACCTATTTGCAAAAAGACCCTATTTGAGATCTCACCCTAAGTCTGAAATTCAGTGATATGGGCTCAACTTTGGAGCCTTGTAACTTTCAAATTCTAAGGTTTTTGCCCTAGTTCACCACATAAGTTTTGTAGATCTATCAAAGGTGAACAACTTCAGCTCAAAGTCGGGCTGTTAGGCTGTTTGCAGTCTGAAATTCAGACTAACAGTGATACTGAGTCAACTTTGAACTAGAAATCAACCCTGATCTAATGAGAATACTTTGTTACTGGCCGATCCACTGGTTGCCATAGAAATTTGAGAGAGATTTGAACCCAAACTTTGACTGTCAAGTGCACTGAAAGGAACTCGCGATGGTACAATAACCTAAAACACATCAGATTTATAGCTCAGCTCGCCGCCAACGATCTCCGCAGTGATTCGTGCTGTCGTCGTCTTGATTTGTGCTCAGGTTGATCGGATAACGCTCGGAGCATGCCGCCATGGATAAGCCCCGGCCAGTAAACAAATCCGGTCGCTGTACCAAGCTCGTCGCGGTGGAATTAGATGAGATCGCCAGTGACCATCGTCTCGCGGCCTTACGCCATGTATCGGGACACGTCCGTCGCGTCGCCGTGACTCACTATAACCATCTGATCATCGCCGGTGAGCGCTGCCGCGATTGTTGCCACGAATCCACTACGCCACTAATCCTCCCCCTCTCCGGCCGCCAGCACTTCTCGGCCAAATTGAGCGCCAGCGCTTTTGCGCTCTATAAATTAAAGCCTCCCAGAGCTCCGTAGGATCATCACGCACCCAGCCACCAAGTATTGTCCTCGGTTGATCACCAGTGAGCTCCAATTTCTAACTTCCCCAAATCGGTTCGAACACACCGCAAGAACACCTCAACGCGGCCAGCCTATTCCAGGTCAGTTCCAGCGCCTTGATCGCTTGTTCTAGTATTCTTAGGTCCTCCTCAAACTCCTCGACCCCTCTGATTGAGCTTGACTACCATGGATCATCGGGAACACGTTGTTCCTTTGATCATTCGCGCGGTCACCATGGCCAGAGCAAATTAGGTCGCCCTTCTTGAAATTAACTAGGGGAAACAATGGTTAGGACGTGAATTCGGTTTCGGCCAAAGTACCGCACTAGTCCTTGCGTGAATTGGCTAGTACGCAAGCTCGCTGGAGCTCTGCCGCGCCGCTCGCCGTCGGGGACCTTGGTCTGCGAAGGATTAGAACGTGGGGGGTTCTTTGGAAATCGTTAGTGACTCATTGAAATAGTACAGGGCACTCAGTTCGGGTTATTCAAAACCACAGGGGCTCATTCGCAAAACTCTCAGGCGCGGGCGTGGGCGCGCGTTTTCCTGTGCAGGCTGGGTCGTTTGGGCTGCTTCCGGCCCAGCACTGTTCAAGCTTTTCCCTTTTTCTTTTTCAGTGAAACTTTGGAAATCTGTAAGAAATTGTAGTAAAATGGTAAAAATGTCAAACCAATTTTCCTAGATTCCTAATTTTCCATGGTATTTAATAAAATAGTTTTATGATTTTTAGGTCAAATAGGGAATTTTGGAGCATTTAAAATAGCCTAAAACCTAAATTCTAGATTTTTAGAAAATCAATAATAATTCCAAAAATCCTCGAACTTTTTATATGAACTCTAAACATTATTTAGAGGCTTTGGGTAGAATTTGGTATGATTTGGACCTTGTTTGATACTTAGAGCCCAAAATCCTACCCCCTGCCCTTTGACTTCCTTTACTAACTCCGGAAACCCTAGTTTCTCGGAGAACCGTGAAGGAAAATTATATTCAAAACTTTAGATAATAAACTCTTATTATCTATGCACTCCCATGAGCATTACATGGGCATTCATTATTATGTATGGTTATCTTTAGAAAATGAAGAAGAAGTTGAAGTAGAAGGAGAGAAGACTTCACCACCACCACCTCAGGAACATCAGGCAGACATCTGTTTTTATTTTGACATCTGTGGAACTGAGCCTGAATCACCTGTAAACCAAGGCAAGCCCCAATGCATTTGCCACCTCCTTGATTCTTTTAAAAGCTTTCTCACTTGCTTGTAGCATTAGGTGATAGGAGTTGAATGCTAAAACAATTCCTGCATTACCTTCCTTGAATTTGATTACCTTCCTTTGAATCCCTGTTTTACAAAAGGTTTTTACTATGCTTAGTCTTGCTCTAGCAAAACAAAAGGTTTTGTTTTTATAAAAGATGATGTGGCAAAGTAGGAGGGATGTTTTTGGAAAATAAAACTTGATGGTGGATCCATCATGGCCATGATGGGTTCAACATCGGAAAAGATGTACCTCTATCAGGTACCAAACTTTGGGCTTGAAATGATTAAGCTGAGACCGAACGAGTGACTTGCACGAGAAGAGAGAGTCTCGGTGTAGTGTCTCCGTCTGAGTCAATTAAGGACCGTCTCGATGTAGGCTTGATGACCGAGGACCCTTTAACTGGTCACATGCCTTGTCATGGGTAAGCTTTGCCTCGGGCAGACTAAGGCTAGAGTAAGATACCACGCAATGGGAGTGGAGAGATGGTGAGAGTAGAGTGTACCCTCCGTGGCAAGAGGCTGGACGGTGGTGTATCTGTGCTCTCGGTTGGCGTGAACCTGATCTGGTCTTAACAACCCCGGTGGCGGGTTGACATATGCAAGGGTTAAATGCTACATATGTCATGTGTTGGAGATCCTCAGCTGAGTATAATCGATTCGGATCGCCGTACCTTCGTGGTTATGAAGACTTGGTCACTGCCCTATACGTAGAACTCCAGTAAAGATGAAGGACTGTTAAGAAATTGGCTAGTATAGGTCAAGTGAATGAACTAGGGTAGAAAGAACTCTAGTTACAGGTAATTTCACTTAACTTGCCAAATAAAACTAGATTTTTAAGGATCCACTTTTAGTAAGCATTTATGCAAACAGAGTCTTTAGTTATTGAGAAACCTTACCTTGACTCCCTTATAACCAGCATACCCTTGAGAGTCTTTTCTTTAGTCGGGTAAGTCTTGCTGAGTAATTCCATACTCAGGGTTTTATTCCCTATTGTTTTTAGGTGAAGAAGCGACAAACTTTTATTGTTTCTGTTCCATGGTGGTCTCAAAAGGAGAAAACCAAGAGTAAAGCTGCGGGAGGAAGGGTTCCTCCATAAAAACTTTTTGTTTGATATTTATCAGGAGGAGTTTTTGCCTCCCTTGGCTTGTAATAATATTACTCTACACTCGTATGTTATATCCTGGTTTGTAATAATATAACTCTGTCCTACTTTTAAATAAAGGTAAGTTTATGTAACCGCTTCCGCATTTTCGTATCTCTGATGATTTGTAATGTCTGCGTGACGGGTAAAATGCTCTTGGGAAAGGTATAGCAGATACCGAACTTGTCAAGTGATTCAGGAACACCTACAGGGGTTGTCTGAGGTCCGTTGGACAAGGACAACTATAGGTGGGCCTAATGACTTGGAAGGTTCCGTCACACTTCTCCATCAAAGTGTGGAGGTTTTCCAAGGGGAATTGATAGTAAATGCGCATTTGTATTGTATGGCATACGAGAATAGTCAAAAGAGTAGTTCTGATTAACCGTTTTCTTTTTCGACGAAGAGTCATCGTCATCGTCGTCTCTTGGTGAAGATGAAGAGGCATCGCTGTCGTAGTAGATGATTTTCTTGATACGCCCCTTCTTCTTCCCATCCCTCTTCTTGTGACTTGAGCCTGAGTCGGTAGGATTGTCGTCTCTTAGCTCGTTGAGGAGGGACTCCTCCTTGTCATTAATCACCATCCCCTTACCCTTAGGATCCATCTCTTCGGTGGTTAGTCCCTTAAGTGAAGAGTACGGTTCCGATACCAATTGAGAGCACCTAGAGGGGGGGTGAATAGGTGATCCTATAAAATCAAACACTAAATAGCCACAAAACTTAGTTATAGAAGTGTTAGTGCGACTAAGTAGTTTTGAGGCGAGTTCTTGTGGACAAAACAATCATAGAGAAAGCAACACAAGAGACACGTGATTTTATCTCGTGGTTCGGCCAAGTAACACTTGCCTACTTCCACGTTGTGGCGTCCCAATGGACGAGCGTTGCACTCAACCCCTTTCAAGTGATCCGATGATCAACTTGAATACCACGGTCTTTTCCTTTAGTGTATTTTCCCGTTTGCGAGGAATCTCCACAACTTGGAGTCTCTCGCCCTTACAATAGAGATCACAAAGAAGGCACAGAGTAAGGTTGGGAAGAGCAACACACACAAGACTCAAATCCGCAGCACAACCACGCACACAAGTTACGACTTGAGCTCGAAACACAACACATAGAGTTCGCAACTCAAATGGAGCTCAAATCACTAACACAATGAAGCGAATGCGCGAGTGCGGAGTCTGGATGCTTTAGAATACTTAGAGAATGCTTGGTGTGCTCCTCCATGTGCCTAGGGGTCCTATTTATAGCCCAAGGCAGCTAGGAGCCGTTGAAGACCAACTTGGAAGGCCAATCTTGCCTTCTGTCGAGTGGTGCATCGGACAGTCCGGTGCACCACCGGACAGCTACTGTTCATGTCCGGTGCTTGATTTCTTTCCATACGGAGAGCAGCCGACCATTGGTCCCCAGGATCGGTTGGCGCACCGGACAGTCCGGTGTGCCCAACCGACCGTTGGCGCGACCACGTGTCGCGCGAAGATTGCGCGGCCGACCGTTGGTGCTGGCAACCGTTGGCTCACTGGACAATCCGGTGAATTTTGGCCACGTCGCCTTTCTTCATTCCCGAGAGAGATGAGTTCGCGCGGATGACTCACCAAACAGTTCGGTGCACCACTAGACAGTCCGGTGAATTATAGCCGTACACCGTCGTCGATTCCCGAGAGCAGCACTTTCACTGGAGACCAGCCTGGCGCACCGGACACTGTCCGGTGCACCACCGGACAGTCCGGTGTTCTAGACTGAGCTGAAGTTTTGCTGCACAGAGCCAAGTCCTTTCCATTTCTTTTCTCCTTCTTTTGTCACTGTTTCTAGCACTTAGACAAACACATTAGCGTTCAATAAACAATGTACTAAGTCTAGAAACATACCTTGTGCCTTGATTTGTACTTCTCACTTTGTTTGGCATATAAGAACTTAATCAAACGTGTTGGACATTTAATCACCAAAACATTATAGAAATGGCCCAAAGGCACATTTCCCTTTCAGTTTTGCCTCTGCTGTTGAGCTCAGGATTTCTAGCTCTTTTACTACTTTCTTCACCTGTGGCTCTTCAGCCTTATCATCTTTAGCTTCGGCCGGCCCGACTGTAGGCACCTTCGACCCTACATTCGGCTCTTCAATGCTCTGCACAATCAAAGTAGTCCTCCTTGCTTCGGCAGCAGAAGAGGGCCCTTCGCCAAGTTCAGGCACCTTGGCCGGTTCAATGTATCGCGACAGGTGGGTCAAAACCTTTAACTTTTTGCTCTTCAGCACGACAGTGGTGGCCGAAGCGGCAGCCTTCCTCTTCTTCTCTTGGTCTCGTAGAGGGTAGCGGTAATCAGGGTATACGAAGCCAATAGCATCGAATACCCTGTTTAATCTTTTCTTACCCTGACCTCCAAAGGCTACGGACAGAGCATTATCTTCGGCTTTGGAGTATGCTCCAAGTAGATCATGACTGGTAGCTTCTATACACTTCAGCAGTCGTTGTTTGGCTCATCAAACTTCTCCCTAAATCTGAAGGTATACTTTAGTCAGACTAGACCACCCTCACTAGAATCGACGGTCGTCTCCTTTGGCATATCCCAACTCTCAACAAGTGGCCATACCCTGAAGGATATATGCTCTTGAATCAAATCCCTTGTGCCAATGAAGGCACACACGGTACTAAAAGCCCTCTAACATGCTTCGACATTGCCATCAATTTCTATCTTCGGCCTCCGGAGGCCGAAGCGAGACCAGATGGGGCACTGGATGATTTCTTTGATGTCTTCCCTTGCTTTTAAATCATTTTTAACATAAAACCACTCCTCCATCTAGGCTCCAGGCCACCTCTTCCGGAATGTTGGCACTGGGTGGCTTGCGTTGGGGCAAGCAACAAATCCATAACAACCAAAGTTGTTGTGGTACTGTTCTTTGCCATTAGCCTTCGTCTCATATAAAAGTTCGTGCATACTACAGAAGCACTTTGCGCTTGGCTCCAGCCCTTGACTTCTTACAGCCCAGACGAAAATCCCATCCTAATAATATCTTTGGGGGTGATCTGATGAAGGAATATTTGATATATCTTCAGCACTTCAACCACAAACTTGCTCAAAGGGAACCGAAGACCAGCCTTAAAAAAGATTCAGTAGATAACAACTTCATTTTCCTTAGGGGCAGGGGCAGTGTTGTCTCTGCCAGCTCTCACGATAGACGTATCACGAAAGCACCTCCCTCTCATGTTGTCAAGATGACTCTGTTTAATAGTTGATTTTCTGAAGACAGTATGGCTTGGTCGCCAGGGCCGGTCTTTAGAATCTTCATCTCCACTCTCCACATCATAACTATCACTATCATCAGTATCTTCAGACAAACCTTCTAGAATCTCTTTAGTAATCTTCTCTGTGTTTGTTTTTGACATAGACTCAACAAACCCCACGATAAAAGGATCTGCAAATCTCTTTTCTTCAAACAACTTCGTTTCCTCAGTTACCTTCGTTTCCACAGTCATTTTCTTTTCCTTAGTAATCTTCTCCCCAGACATGGTGAAAACACGTCCTTAAACCAAAGCTCGAAAAGCTTGAAAATCAGGCGAGAGCTAGTAGGCAAGAGCTAAAAAGTTTGAGAAAATCATGCAAATAGTGGAAATGGCATATCAAATGTTGCCGTTGTGGCTTATATTTATACGCCCATTGTGTTGCAACTTGGTGGGCCTCATCTGTCATTGGCTATTGCTATTCTAGCAAAGGGAAGGTGTTTTTTTGGACCTTCGGCTTAAGGCCTTCGTTCATGTCGCAGTCTGAATTCGTTGCTATAACAAATTAATACTGCGAGGGGCTACTCTTGGAGGCCTTCGTCTTCCGAAGGTCCTCAAAAACATGATTTAACAATGTTTCCCAAGTGCAATGTATGTACAGGTACCTTTGAACTCGGAATGAAACTGTACACAATATGAAAAGCTTGGTCGAGACGAAGGTTGATGCTGCTCCGAAGCTACGCGCAAAGGAGCTTCGGCTCAGCGGCAAGAAAAGGAACCGACTTAAAGGGGAAAAGGCTATCGAGTCCTCGTTGGATTGTCCTTAAGTCAATAGTAAACATAAAGGACATGAATGTAATTTTACACAGGCTGCGCCCTGTGTCTATAAATAGATGAACAGTACCCCCGTACTGTTCACACTGACTTGTATTCGCTCGTGCGTCACGCTTGGACTTTTACCTTCTGCCAAGCCAAAGGTATAAATGTAGTTCAATATTGTTTCTATTTATCCATAATAATATGAAGAAGAGAGAGTAAATAATATCATATGATTATTCATGTTGTCTCTTATGTTTCATATGCTTCTTCTTTCATTAACATATGCTGTGGTGATGAAGGTAAGTCCTTCATGACCTTCATCTGAGAATCATTATATCCTAAGGGAGATAATGCTTCGAAGGACGAAGGGTATTAACATTTAACAATTTATGTTGCCTTGTTCTTAACTCATAGCATTTGAGAACAAGTCCACAACAAGCACTATATAAACAGACGGGTAGGTATGGAGTTATCACATCATTCATTGTCATTGCACTTTTGTGCTGTTAAAAAATTTAACGATAGCCGAAGCTTTTCCACTGCACTCTCGAGCGGACCTATGTTTTGAGTTAGCTTCGTCAAAAAAGAGAGCTTCGTCAAAACTGTTAACATCATCAACTTTGTAAAAACCACAAAATATCCATCGGATGGCTAGAGTACGCTCGACTGCAAAAGTGACTCGTGAAGGAGAGGAGACCGAGGCCACTGAGATAGCTCCGATTTCCGATGTCTTGAGACAGTCGGGCTTAGTTGTGACAAAGGGAACCATTGACGAAGGTACATCTGCTGCCGAAGTTGAATAAGCTGATATTAAAGAAGAAAATTCTGATGAAGAAGAGGAGGATTATGGTATTTTGATCCCTTCAAAACCCAGCCACTTAGATTTTGGGAAATCTACTGTTTCTGAAGCCGACATGCCCATGATGATGAAACTGGGCTACTTTGGAGAAGCTGAGAGGAAGCTTGTTCGTTTTGACGGGGATGAAACCACTCCTACACCGAAAGATGATGAAGTAGTGGTTTTCAAAAGTTTTTTCAGAGCAGGATTACGGTTTCCTCTGAATGAGATGATAGGAGAAGTTTTGAAGAATTTTGAAATTTATCTTCACCAGCTGACCCCTAACACGATCATTAGGCTCAGTATCTTCATTTGGGCCCTCCGAAGCCAAGGGATGGACCCAGATGCCAAAGCATTCTACCGAGTGCACGAGCTGCATTACCAAACGAAGGCTAGGGCAGATGGTTTACATGAGAATTTTGGTTGTTATAACTTCACGTATCGCAAAGATATGAAGGCTCCGGTCCTTAGCTATCGCACCAAGTGGCCAACCGACTGGAAGAGCGAATGGTTTTATATTGAGGCCGATGAAAAGAAAAAGGGGGAAACTGATGACGATGGTTATGTCCCCGTTGGCCTTAAGCTTTGGAATGACCAGACCTTTGTGCAACATGAAGATAGGGTCAGCATGCCAACTGTCTGTATCAGAATTCAGGGTGGTGGCTGAACAAATCAGCACTAGAGATCTTGTTCAAGAATACTTGGCTAATAGGACATCTCCAACGTCAAGTGGATGGAGCATGCCGAAGCTAAAGGAGACAAAGAAAAAGCTTGGGCTAGTCCAGTTGCCTTATCGCTTTAAGTTTGAGAAACAATTCAAGGAGCCCTGCGAAGAGTGGCTGGAGATGATTGAGACAATGTGCAATGAGATTTTGGGAAATTATACCAAAAAAGAAGATCAATTAATGACTGCAGCCTTCGGCACCCGACCAAAACGAAGGTTGAACCGGGTAATGGACGCTCTAAATTTTGAATACCCTGATTATGAGTGACTAAACAAAGGTGCCGAAGGGCAAAAAGGAAAAGGGTTGTTAGCATTATGAGCAGGCAAGCTGCCAGGATGGTAAAAGAAGATGAAAAAGCTTTAAAGAAGGGAAAATCATGTCCCGAACCAAAGGTGACAGCCTTGAAGAAGAGGAAAGCTTCCACTCCAGAGCCGAAGGTAGCTGAGATGGAAGAGGAAACTCCTTCAACTTCTCCTGCTGCCAAAGTAGAAGAGATTTTAAAGGTAATGACCGAATCTTTACCTATCAAGCTGCTAAGTCCTCTAGGACCGCATTTGACAAAGCTTTTTCAGAAGAAACAAGAACCTTCGGATACAAAGAAGGCAGATGGGCTGAAGAAGTGAAGGATTGGTAGCGTGATGCAAGCTATTGAAAAGATGCCACCTTCGACCTCGGTATCTAAGATATCACATATTGCAAGTACCGAGGCTACTGTCGAAGCAAAAACATCTGCGGAAGCTGTAGCTACCACCAAAACTGCCAACCTGGAGGCTACCTTATCTGGGATTGATAAAATATTGTTGGATATGGCCACTGAAGAAACAGCTGCACCTGCAGAACAAGTCATGGCCCCAGTGCTTGACAAAGGAAAGAAAATTGCTGAAGCTACTTCGGCTGAAGAAGATTTTGAGCTTCGGAACCTAATCGGACAGGAACTATTTGAGGCTGAGAAGAAGGAGCTACAGGAGTTCGGCATTTCCTGTGGCTACCAGCCAGGAGCCATGCTCTTTGGTGGAATTAATGAGGAGGTCTTGGGATGTGTTCGTGACCGTATCGGGGCGAAGGTAATCGGCACTCTATCGAAGAGTGTCGGTTTTCCGAAGCTTGTAGCCGATATTAGCAGCTACCGACGACAACATATCGTCGGCAGTTTATTTTATTCCAACTTTAAGGTAAGATTCCTATAATAAAACAAAATTTTATTATTCGTTTTATTTTTAAGACGAAGTTTGCTGATGAAGGTCCATCTTGTACAAAGCATGCTACTGAGCAAGGCGTTGCAAATGCAACAGGACCTCGAGGATAAAAAGAATGAAATTATAATCGAGGGTCTAGAGAGCAAAATAATAGAATATGAAGCTTCTCTTGAAAGGAAAGATTTCCTACTCCAAGCAGTGGAAGGTTCCCTTGCAGAAGCACAGACCGAGAATGCTAGATTAGGCAGGGAACTTCTCCAAAAACAGAGAGCTTCAAACACGAAAGAGAAGACTTGTAAACAAGATGCAAAGTTGAAGCTGCTGAAAATACAAAACTGAAACAATCCTTGGAAGAGCTTCGGAACATGTGTCTAGATTTTGGCATCCGCTGTGTACAGTGACTAAAAAAGGTTTTTAACTCGGTTGGGGCCAGTGCTGAAAAGTTTACACCTTCGGCCGAGAACATATCCAGCACCTTCGAGCATATTGAAGGCAAAGTAGAGGCACTCGACGAAGTAATAGCCAGGCACGGCGACTTCTGTGCCCTGCTAGCTTCTCGTGGTATAGCCGCAGCATTTTTGAAGGCTGGATGTACACACGCAAAAATTTTAAATAGACCAAACTTTAGCCTATCTGCATCGGATTTGGTTGACATCCCCAATATAGCCCGGAGCATAGGGAGCAGATTTATAACGCAAATTTGGGCGAAGGGTGGTCGAGAGTTGGCTAGCGACGAGGCCCGAAGCCTGCTAAAGCCGGTATGATACTTATACCTGTTGCTTGCTCTCTTGTAATCTTTACCTTACATTGTTTTGTTGTGTACAGGATGACGATGCCGAAGGCCAATAGTGCGAAGCTCATTCCGAAGGTTGCTGAAGCTGCTGAACAAAGCTTAGAAACATTTAAAGTATCTTTGTAAAAGATATTGTAATTTATGAATCGAACATTACTTTGTAAATTTGTCCATACCTTGTAATATATTTTTACCTTTCCATCCATGTATGCATTGCTTTGGTGTGGACGAAACTTGTATCTTTTGAGCCGAAGGCGAAAAACACCTTCCCTTCTTTTCGTACACAACGAAGCATATTCTTGTTTCTTTATGCTCATTGAAGCATTGTTATTAAGGTTGAAGCATCTGTTTGTGCTTTAAGCTATGCTGATGATGAACCTACGAATGTCTACATGAATGTGTATGAATGCAATGAATGATGTAATGTAATGTGCAAATGAATGTCCAAATACACACACGAAACCACACCCAGACTCTGTATCCCCTAAGGAACGTCTTTTGAGTCTTGAGCTCTGCATCCACTTAGGAACGACTTTTGAACTTCTTCACCT
This sequence comes from Zea luxurians, assembly GCA_029449295.1. Taxonomy (NCBI): domain Eukaryota; kingdom Viridiplantae; phylum Streptophyta; class Magnoliopsida; order Poales; family Poaceae; genus Zea; species Zea luxurians. Next base: position 134,518,931 of record JAOPSE010000008.1, read on the forward strand.
TCTATTTCGGTGGTATAAGTTCTGCATCCCCTTAGGAACGACTTTTGAACTTCTTTGCTTATATTTCGGCGGTATTTGGCTTTGGATTCCCTCTGGAACAACTTTTGAGCAGAAAACTTACGCTGCACTCCCTTAGGAACGACTTTTGGTAGTTTCGTCATGCCCTGCGTCCCCTTGGGGACGACTTTTGAGCTTCTCCCTATTTTTTCTTTTTGCACTCGATGGTGCATGTTCAGATTTTACATGTTACATCTTTTTTGGGGGATCCTACCCTTGTAGGGCTAAATAAGAATGAAAAATTACAAGCTATGGCCCCATTAGAAACCTTTCTCCCCTCATGAAAGGAAAAGGGTGCCATAGAAAAATAAAAAAAGATTACATCAATTTACACATAATATCGCCAAAGTTCATCCGCGTTCCAAGATCTGGGTATGTCGTTGCCGTCCATATCCTTCAATCTATAAGAACCGGGCCTCGACGAAGATACCACTAGAAAAGGACCTTCCCATTTCTATTGCAACTTTCCCACTGTGTCCGGGTTAGCTACTCTCCGAAGCACCAGATGCCCTGGCTTGATATTTTTCAACCGAACTTTTCTGTCACGCCATTTTATTGTTTCGGCCTAATATTTATTGATGTGATCTATTGCTTAAAGTTTGGTCCCTTCTATGGTGTCTTTTGTTACTTGATAATCAACTTCGTCTTCTGCCGAAGCTATTGTTCTTATTGACCCTATTTTTGCTTCTTCTGGAGTTATTGCTTCGTCACCAAATAGAAGCTTGAAGGGTGTAAATCCTGTTGACCTTGACGTAGTTGTGTTGTGGCTCCACACCACTTTAATCAGTTCATCTGGCCATTTTCTTTTGGGTTGGTTGAAGATTAGCTTCATTATTCCTGTCATTATAATGTCATTCGCTCTTTCTACTAGCCCATTTGATTCTGGATGCCTAACGGATGCAAAATGGATCTTCGTACCAATTTGATCACAAAAAAATTTGAATGCTTCGACCTCAAATTGTGTACCATTGTCCACGGTTATTGCCTTCGGGACGTCGAAGCGACAAACAATATTATGTCAGAAGAATTTTTGGACGGTAGCCGAAGTTATTGTGGCCAAAGGCTTCTCCTCAATCCACTTGGAAAAATATTCCACTGCCACTACAACATACTTCAAGTTGCCTTGTGTGGTGGGAGTGGACCCAACAAATCTAGGCCCCATCTTTGTAATGGCTAGGTTGGCTGTATTAACTGAGTTAACGACGAGGGTTGTTTCTAATTTCTTGCACATTTTTGACAATTTTCGCACTTCTGAACTAGATCTGCTGCATCTGAAGCTGCCTTTGGCCAATAAAACCCTTGTCTAAAAACTTTTCCCAACAAAGGCCTGGACCCAATGTGAGATCCACACAAACCTGCATGTATCTCTTTCATTAGCTCTATACCTTCGGTTCTGGATAAAAACTTAAGAAGTGGAGAGCAAACTCCATGTTTGTATAGCTCCCCCTCTATTATGACGTATGGTCTTGTCCTTGCTTCCATCCTTTTATTATAGACTTTGTCATCCGAAAGATAGTTGCCTTGGAGGAAAGATATGATTTTAGTCCTCCAATCTTCACTATGTACAGGTGATATTGTGAGTACTTCTCTCTCCATAAGTTCAACCGAAGGTGCTTTTATTGTCTCAAAGAATACTTCCGAAGGTAATGGGAGCCCCTGTGCTGCTGACTTGGCCAATAAGTCTGCATGCTCATTTTCCCCTCTTGGAATATTTTTTATAGAGAAACCTTCGAAAGAAGCCTCTAGCCTTCGAACTGTGTCCAAATATTTTTGAAGCTTCAGGTCCCTTGCCCTGCTACTTTTATCCACATGGCCAGAGATGACCTGGGAGTTAGTTTTAAGGATCGCCCTTCTTATTCCCATAGCTTTTAGTTTCCGAAGCCCCAACAGAAGGGCTCCATATTCAGCAATGTTGTTTGTACAACTAAAGTCCAATCTTGCTGCATAACATGTTCTGGCTTTAGAGGAGCTACTAAGATAGCAGCGGCTCCTGCACCGAAAGTTCCCCAAGAACCATCACAGAAAATTGTCCAGGCTTCAGTGTCCTTTGTTACTTCTTCCTGAGCCCCTGGCGTCCAATCAGCGATGAAATCTACCAACGCCTGGGACTGAATTGATGACCTATGCACATAATCTATAGAAAATTCATTGAGCTCAACATCCTATTTTCCAATCCTCCAAGTAGCTTCTCTATTCCTCATTATATCCTTCAAAGGCTGTGATGAAGGAACAATTATGTGATATGCTTGGAAATGATGTCGAAGCTTCCTGGAGGCCATTAACACAGCATACAACACCTTCTCTAGTTTTGTATAATTTTTCTTTGATAAGCTTAGAACTTCGTAGACGAAGTATACTGGGGCCTGCTTTTTGATTTGGCCATCTTGCTTTTCCTGTACAAGGGCTACACTGACTGCAGAGTGAGAAGCTGCTACATATAGGAGCAATGGAGCCCCTGGCGAAGGTGGAGTTAGAGTTGTCAAGTCTATTAAATATTGCTTTAACTCTTCAAAAGCTTTTTGCTGAGCCAGACCCCATTGAAACACTTCGGTTGACTTCAGTATTTCAAAGAACGGCAGATTTCTTTCTGTTGATCTGGATATGAATCTATTTAATGATGCCAATCTCCCTGCCAACCGTTGGGCCCCCTTTTTGTATTTGGTGGCTCCATCCGAAGGATAGCTTCGATCTTATTGGGGTTAGCTTTGATCCCCTTTGTTGACACCAGACAGCCAAGAAACTTGCCCTTCTTCACTCCAAAAACGCACTTCTCTGGATTTAATTTCAAACCAGCTTGCCTGAAGTTGGCAAATGTTTCTTGTAGGTCAGCAATGTGATTTTCTTGCTTTGTGCTTTTTACTATGATATCATCAACATAAGTCAACACATTCCTGCCTATTTGAGAATGAAGAACCTTGGCTGTCATTCTGCTGAAGCTTCCTCTGGCATTCTTAAGCCCCTCATGCATCCGAAGGTAGCAATAAGTGCCGCTAGGGGTTATGAAGCTGGTCTTTGGCTCATCTTCCTTCTTCATCCAAATTTGATGATAGCCTAAGTAGCAGTCCAATAGACTCATGAGCTCTGAAGAAGCTGCTGCATCTACAAGGGAGTCTATTCTTGGCAATGGGAACTTGTCTTTTGGGCATGCCTTGTTGAGGTCTGTGAAATCAATGCACATTCTCCATTTACCATTAGCATTCTTCACCATAACAGTGTTGGTTAACCATTCTAGATATGTTACTTCCCTGATGACACCGGCATTGAGAAGTCTCTTGACTTTGTTCCGAGCACCTTCAGCTTTATCATCAGACATCTTCCGAAGTATTTGCTTTTTTTACCTGAAAGATGGATCCACATTAAGTGAATGCTCGATGACATCTCTATTGACACCATAGAGATCATTGGCTGACCAAGCAAAGACATCTTTGTTGTTGAACAAAAATCTTATCAAAGTTTTTTTCTGCTCATCAGATAGCTGAGATCCCAGCAGTACTCTTTGATCTGCTATGTCTTCACATAAAAGCATAGGCTTCGGCTGATCTGCCAAAGCAGCCTTCTCTCTTTTGTGCTTATGTTGCTAGCAATCTTCGGCTTCATCTATGTGGCAGAACCACCCGAATTATTCCAGCTTAAGTGCCTATGTCACGCCTCAGGGGCCGTAACACACTTAAATCGGAATAACCCGTCAGTCCCTCAGATCTAGTCTGATGGAGCCACTTAACCAGGATCAAATTCCACAATCTCACTCGAAGGTGAGTCACAGAAGAAATACAATAAAACAGGAAACCTCAAATTAAGTGCTGAATTATTACATAAATCGTAGTTTTGAGTAGCAAATAAGAGTTCACGAAATAAAATGCAGTGGATAATCGATGTCGTCAGTATCGAGGAAATGGGCAAGGCCTAGCCCACTACTCCTCGTGCTCCTCTCCTGCCGGAGCAACATCCCACTCGACCGTCCAACCCGGTGGCAGGGTGGTAGGCCAAGTCACACCATCAACCATCTCCTGAATGATACCTGCAAAAATTATGCCACAAGCAAGGCTGAGTATGCTAATACTCAGCTAGACTTACCCGGTGTGAGGAGTCTACTCCTCTACCTCTAGACTATGCAGCTGTTTGGCTGAGGGGTTTGGTTTGCCAAAAGCACTAGTTGTTCCTAAAATCCATTTTTAGCTTTTCAACTTCTATCATCATTAACTTAGCTAGGTTTGCTCCTTCTAAGCATACATGGTAACGAACATTTTAGTTCAATCAACAAATTATCTCATGTAATCCTCATTTCACTTTTTACTCGAAGCAGTACAAGGGGTCAAGCAGTCTCATTAGCTGCGAGAAGCAGACGATTCGAATCGAGTTTTAACCTTGCAAGGTAAACCAAACACACGGCATGTCAGGGCACTCCGACCCTACACATGACAACCGTCCCCATCGATTCCCTGTTCGCATCCAGGCCTCACCGCCTTGGCATACAATGCTTCCCTGACCCCGGCTGCCGCCGTGCAGTGACCGCACTTGTACCCACCATAGCTAGCATGGGAGACCCAGTCTCAGGTCGCATGAGGGATAAAGTCCACGCCCGGCTTCACTCAGGTACTAGGTTTACCGGTTACCATTTTCCCGGCATGTGCTTAGTACATTCAAAAGCTTGACTCAGGTATCCACACATTAATCCTTAATTCTTTTTCCCGTCTCATGGTCAAGGCATCCTCCCTGGATCCAAGTCCATAGACTAACATAGATCCCGTTATCAAGATGAATACAATCAATTCCTGACCTCGCGCGAGTGCTAGAAAAATCACTCGACTTCTACCGAGATCCTGCTTAGCAAGCAGCTACTCGACCTAGCATACTAGTATTCATCTCAAAAAGGAATCCTAAGTTCATGCAACTAGAGGTTTCAAGCAACTCCTACACTTAAGTGCACATTACAATCCTACAAGCATTAAGTGTAGTAAAGTAGCATATAATGATATGGTTATGCATATAAACTGGGACTTGCCTTCAATTGCTGGGGCTGTGGGGAGATCCTCGATAGCAGCCTCGGAAGCCTCCTCCTGGTCCTCCTCTTGGACAGATTCTTGCTCTGGGATGAGCACGTACTCTCCGTCGGCAAGATTACAATCTAATGAATGCAATGCGTAAGATATATGCATGATATGATATGTGCTTTAGAAATTACAACCTTTGACGGTGTATGATCTACTTGAGTTAGACAAGGTTAAACCTTACTTATGTAAGACTTTTGGGTGGTATACTTGGTAAATTGGATCAAACTTAGCTAAGGTAAGTGGTAAGTTTTATTTTTGGGGTTCCACTGAATTCTATCTAAAGCCTTAGTGAGTTTTGACAAGAATTCAAGTTGTACTCATTGGAGCGAGGTTTATTCCTTCTTTCTTTTTCTTTATTCTCCTTAAGTTTTTGGAGTAGGTTTGAACTACAAGTTGTTTTAATAAAATTCCAAAAATTCTGCAAAAATTACAGTGGCTTATTACTAGTGTAAACTTTTCTGTCTCAAAATCTGGGGTTCAAAAAGTGAACAGTTTTCTCTGGACAAAATTACCAAATTCTAGGGCAGAAGGGGTGATTTGAACTACAACTATTACTTAACAGTAGGTAATTCTCTAAGACTTATTTTTTCTGGCTTTTAGGTGCTATAACATGACTTGGCACAAAATTTTAGCCATTAATACCTATTAGTTATTTTATTAGGGTTTTCTCAAGTTTCTAGCCAAAGGGGTGCTTTCTACTACTACTACATTTGAAAAATATCAAACAACAGATTTCTGATTTTTCTTAGTTTCTATTTTGTGCAAGAGCAATCATTCTGAAGTTTGGCATCTTTTTGCTTAAGGGAAGGGGTGGTATGCATTAATTGGATTAAATGGACTTTCTTATACAATATTAGCAATAGGTATTATTTTGCATCCTTTTAATGTGTTTGCATTTTTCTCTGGTGGCCTATCTCATTATTGACCTAGCAAAATTTTATTTGCCCATTATTGCCTTATTATGGGTTATTCATGATTTATTTAGAAAATGCCTCATTATCTTATTACACTTATTTACCCTACTTAAAATGATGAGCTAGGGTGTTCATTATTTTTGCAGTGGGGTCCTAGTGGTTATAAGTCCACTAGATTTTTATTATAAATTTTGGGTCTGGTTTTGTAATTTTAATAATTGATTTCTAGTTGGCATAATGCTAAATAAAATATTTTATTTTAAAACTGATCTGGACTAAAGGTCCCTTTATTTTTCTTAGGTTCTCTGTTACTTAAGTAGATTAGGAAAAATAATTTCACTCACTGTTCATTAATTTCTAATGCCTTTCTGATTTTCCTAAGTTTTGGGCAGAAATGGTTTTTAATGGATATCTATACTATATTCTTCAATACTGGGGTTCTTACTATTTTTGAACAGTGCTTAAATGAGGGTTGAACATCTACAATTTTTTTTAGGTTCAGCACAGAAGCAAAACTAATTTTCCTGAATTAAACAAGGTTTGGTCAGTTTCTGTTTTTAATTTTAAACTCTAAAAATTAGAACAGAAAGCATAGGGTTTATTATTTTTAAATTATAGTTCATAATATTTAGGATCTAGCAAAATTAGTTTGACAACTTTTGATTAAGAATTCATCAAGTTATGGATTTTCTAAGTTCTCTGGTTATTTAAAAAGATTAACAGAATTGCTTAAATGGAAAACTACTTTGCACTAGGGTCCCTGGCGGGTATTTCAAGTTTTTCCTCACGAATCAGTCCCTGGGCTACTATTCACATGAGACACTGACATTGCAGAAAACCCCTCGGGTTCTTCTAATCCTAACCCGAGGTCCTTCTCCTAACTTAAACAGTGCCCGCGATGGAAGAAAGGGCGGAGGGGCTTACCGGCGGCGGGATTGCTCTGGTGAGGTGGTCGAGGACGTAGGGGAGGTCTCGGGGATCACAACGATGTGCGGGTCGCCGTCGGGGGTGGTCGGAGTTGGCCGGTCCGTGTGCGCAGGCGGGGGAGCTCGTCGGCGGCGAGGAGTCCAGCATATCCAGGGCGAAATTGACCAATCAAACGGGTTAGAGAGCTTCACCAGGGATCAATGAAGGGATGCGCGCGAGGAATTGAAGAATGGCTCACCGGAGAGCTTGGTCCACGTGCGGGGGCGAGCGACCGAAGTCTGGCGAGGGTGATCTCGGGCATCCGGTGAAGTTCTGTCGGGTCCGAGGGCTTTGAGAGCTTCACGGGCCTATGGTGGAGCTAACCAAAGCACTGGCGTGACTTGAGGGCGACTGGAGTGGGCTGGCCACGGTGGCCGAAGCTCTAGCGGCAATGGCGGGCGAAAAAGAGCTCGCGGGAGCTAAGGAGGGGTGGCTGGCCGGTGATGGTGAGCGCAGGGTGAAGTGAGGCGCGCCCGGGGAGGCTTTATAGGCGCGGGCGGGCACGACCGAGGGCAGGGGCGCGCGGCGGACTTGACCGAACGCCGGGGCGAGCGCGTGCGCGGGTTGGGCGAGCGCCCGCGTGCCGACCAGGGTCGAACACGTGTGCCCATGCGTTCTGCCCAAGTTCTGGCACGTGTGGTCACTCATCCGAGCCTGCTCTCGCCTTGGTCAGTGCACAAAACCTCTTCCCCTCCCTACAAGCTACCGATCTTGTGTGGGGGTCATAGGATTTTGCCTACTGGTTGCAGAGATATGGAGCCCGGAAATCCGGTTTGTCTCCCTACACAAATCCGAGGCAAATCCAAGGTTTTGTCGTGTCTAGGGCTTGCGTCCCAATGCCATCTTCTGGCATACGACAGAGGGGTTAGCTAGGCACGTTTTTGTTAATGGGGCCATTAGGATTTGAGTTAGGGATCAAGGTGAACACGCTTGATCTTTGGCTCAAGGTCTGAAATTCAGAATTCTGAAATTCAGAATTTCCTATTGAGTCCCCTCATGAGAAGCTTGTTTGGGGTTTTATTTGAATTATTTTGGCCAAGCTTCCTGAATCTTTATTGTTGCTTATTAAATGTATTTCAATGTTTATAATTGGCCCAAGCTATGATTTTAAATTTTTCATGCCCTTTCCCCCATTCTCTTGAATTTTGCTCATAGGGCTCAATTAGGGTTTTTATTGGGGTTGCTCATGTTGCCTTTTTGAAAACCCATTTGTTTTGCACATGATACTTTTAAGTATAGGCTTGGTGGATCCTTTATTCTTAAGTCAATTTGATGTTCATACTTAAATTTGGTTCACATAAGATGATGGTTCATGGGTTAGCACTTTGAGAGAAACCCTAGGTGACACTGGGGTGTCACAGCCTTCCCCCCTTAAAAGAATCTCGTCCCGAGATTTGGGCCAGAGTCCTTCCGAGGTGAAGCGAAGGGTGAGACTTATAGGAAGTGGGTGATTATTGTTATTATCAGATCAAACTGCTCTTCGAATGTCATTCTCTTTGCAACTTCAGAAGGAAGTCTTTCTTAAATTTTGTTTCGTGATTACTTTATCCTGAATTAAGATTATATCTTTAGAATTTAGATTCGAAGGGCAGGAGGAGGGGTTGGGTGTGATTACGTACCAGCTTCCTTAGGTAGGCAATCGGGGAAGTTGGATCTCAAGAATTCCTCAGTTTCCCAAGTAGCTTCTTCCTCTGAGTGATTACTCCACTGGACCTTGTACATCTTGATTGATTTAGCCCGAGTTGATCTTTCCTTGCAATCCAGAATCTTGGAAGGGTACTCTTGGTATGATAGATCTGGTTCTATCTCCAATTCTGGCTCTGCTAAGATCTCTGTCGGCAATCGAACACACTTCTTCAGCTGAGATACATGGAACACACTGTGAATGGTGGACATCTTTGAAGGTAACTTCAACTTATATGCCACGGGTCCACATGCTTCGATGATCTCATAAGGTCCAATGTAACGAGGAGCTAGCTTGCCTTTAATTCCAAACCTCTGCACTCCCTTGGTGGGTGATACCTTGAGGTACACGAAATCTCCCACCTTGAACTGGAGAGGTTTCCTTCTTCTATCATGGTAACTCTTCTGCCTGGCCTGAGCAGCTTCTAGATTCTTCCTGATTAGTTTGACCTTCCTTTCGGCTTCTGTCACTAAGTCAGGTCCAAAAACTCCTCTTTCTCTAGGTTGAGACCAATTGAGCGGTGCCCTGCACCTTCTTCCATAGAGAGCTTTGAAAGGTGCCATCCTCAGGCTGGATTGATAACTATTGTTATAAGCAAACTCTGCCAAGGAGAGGTGCTTATCCCAGTCCTTGCCACAATCGATTGCACAAGCTCTCAGCATATCTTCTAGAATTTGGTTTACTCTTTCCATCTGACCATCAGTCTGTGGGTGGTAAGCTGAACTTCTGATTAGCTTAGTTCCCAAAGACTCCTGCAGTTGTTCCCAAAATCTAGCAACAAATTGGGCTCCTCGGTCAGAAACAATGGTCCGAGGTAATCCGTGCAAACACATGATCCGGTCAATATACAATTCTACGTATTTCTGAGCCTTATCAGTGGTGTGCACAGGAAGAAAATGTGCCACTTTTTTCAATCGGTCCACAATAACCCAAATCGAATCATGATGACGAGAGGTGTTGGGCAGACCCACATTGAAATCCATACTGATGTCATCCCATTTTCATGAAGGTATAGATAGGGGTTGCAAAGCTCCAGCTGATTTCAAGTGGTTTGCCTTTATCCTCTGACAGGTGTCACATTCCGATACATACTGGGCTATCTCCCTCTTCATTCTGGTCCACCAATACAAAGGCTTCAAATCATGGTACATTTTGGTGCTTCCCGGATGCATAGAGAATTTGGAGAGATGAGCCTCGTCCAAGATTTTCTTCTTGAGGTTCTTGTTTTTAGGAATCACCAATCTGCTTTTGAACCATAATACACCCTTTTCATCTTGGTGGAAACAACTATACTTCTCAATCTTCTGATGGAGATTCTTCTTGATAATCTGCACTCCCTTGTCACTGAGCTGGGCCATGATGACCTGGTCTTGCAAAGCTGGCTCAACAGAAATGTGAGACAACGAACCAGAAGGAATCACTTCTATTTGCATCTTGCTCAACTCATCACACAAGGTGTTGATGCGAGAATCCATCAGAATACAATTGCATTGCAACTTCCGACTCAAGGCATCTGCTCCCACATTGGCCTTTCCTGGGTGATAATGTACCTCCAGGTCATAATCCTTGATCAGCTCTAGCCATCTTCTCTGTCGCATGTTGAGATCAGCCTGAGTAAAGATGTGCTTGAGGCTCTTATGATCAGTGAAGATGTTGCAGTGGGTCCCCATTAACTAGTGCCTCCACATTTTTAATGCATGAACCACTGCTACCAACTCGAGGTCATGAGTGGGATAATTTTGCTCATGAGGCCTGAGTGCTCTTGAGGCATAAGCAATCACTCGGTTGTCTTGCATTAAGACACAACCTAGTCCAGTGCCAGAGGCATCACAATATACATCAAAAGGCTTGCTGTTGTCGGGTTGCGCTAACACTGGTGCTGTGGTCAGATGCTGCCTTAGCGCATGGAAGGCAACTTCGCACTTCTGACTCCAAACAAACTTGGCTTCTTTCTTCAGCAACTCAGTTATAGGCTTCGCAATTCGAGAGAAATCTAGAATAAATCTTCGGTAATAACCAGCTAATCCCAAAAAACTCCGAATCTGACGGACAGTCGTTGGCGGCTTCCAGTTCATCACCTCTTGCACTTTATCAGGATCAACAGCTATTCCTACCTGAGAGATAGTGTGACCCAAGAATTTGATTTCCTTTAGCCAAAAATCACACTTGGACAACTTGGCATAAAGGTGGTGCTCTCACAGACGTTGAAGCACTACATGCAAATGCCTGGCATGTTCTTCTTCATTCTTCGAGTACACCAAAATATCATCGATGAACACCACTACGAACTTGTCCAATTCAGGCATGAAAACAGAATTCATTAGATACATGAAATATGCTGGTGCATTAGTCAGCCCGAAAGACATCACCAAGAATTCATATAACATGTATCTGGTTGAGAATGCCGTCTTTGGAATATCGCTTGCTCATATCTTGATCTGATGGTAGCCAGAGCGAAGGTCGATCTTGGAAAACACCTTGGCCCCGACCAACTGGTCAAAAAGAACATCAATACGAGGCAAAGGATATTTGTTCTTGATAGTTACCGCATTAAGAGGGCGGTAATCTATACACTGCCTCAAGTTTTCATCCTTCTTCTTCACAAATAGTGCTGGACATCCCCAAGGCGAAGTACTCGGGCGAATAAATCCCTTATCCAGCAACTCTTGCAATTGCTTCTTCAATTCTGCCAACTCAGCGGGTGGCATTCGGTAGGGCCTCTTGGAAATTAGGGTTGTTCCCGGTTGCAATTCGATGGCAAATTCAATATCCCGGTCCGGTGGTATCCCTGGCAATTCATCAGGAAAGACATCTGCATACTCGCAGACCACTAGGATCTTCTTCAGAGGTAACTCCATCATAGAGAAAGCACATGACTGAGTAGAACCCTGACTGGGCAGAATTAAGGTGAAGTTCCCACAGAATGGAGAATTAATTTCCACGGTACGGCTGGCTACATCAAGCACAACTTGGTGCAAGGTCATCCAATTAGCTCCCAGAATAATGTCCACATTTTCCAAACCCAACACAAGAAGAGTGGTTTTGACAATGTGGGTCCCTAGTTGAATAGGCACACTTTGGTTTAATTGATTTGTTGAAATTTTACCCCTAGGTGTGACTATCATGAATGACCCCTTTGAGTGAGAGAATGGCAGTTCACATTTAGCACTGAATTTCTGGCTAATGAAACTATGAGATGCACCAGAATCAAATAGAATTAAAGCAGGCTGATTATAAACTGAAAAGATATCGATCATGATAGGAGCTCCTTCAGGTACTTCCTCCAGGGTAGTGAAGTTGAGCTTCCCTTGCTTAACCTGTACCTTCTGCTTTCTTCCCTTGTCTTGGCTTGGTGCTGGCATCTGCCTCTACTGGTTCCTGGGACAATTCTTGGCATAGTGGCCCACAATGCCACAAGTGAAACACTTGTTCCCATTGCCCTGGTGGAACTGCTGCTGCTGCGGAGGCTGATTGTTCCTTGGAGCGGGAGCTGGGAAGCGGTTGGGTGTCGGCTGCTGCTGCTGAGGTGGCCTGATCACCCATCTGCCTGCCTGCTGCTGGAAACTCCTGCTCTGATTGTGAGAAACAATTCGGAACCTCTGAGCCTGAGCGGATGGTGCTGCCATTGGTGCCTTTCTCTTCTTCTCTGCCTGGTGAGCTACAATGCAATCCTCCTGGGAGATGGCCAGGTTGACCAACTCATTGAAGCTATCAGCCCGGACAGTGTTGAGTCGTTCCCGCAGCTTGGTATTAAGACCCCTGCGGAAGCGGTCTCTCTTCTTTTCATCAGAATCAGCATGGTACCGTGCATACTGGCACAGGTCGTTGAAGGCTTGCGCATACTGCAGTACCGTGCGAGTTCCTTGATTAAGGGCCAGAAATTCATTCAGCTTCCGATCAAGAATGCCAGCTGGGATGTGGTGTCCTCTGAAGGCAGACTTGAATTCCTCCCAAGACACTTCACGATCAGCGGGGAGCATAGCACGGAAGTGGTCCCACCAAGTCCGATCAGATCCGCGAAGCTGCTACGCGGTGAAGCGGGTCTTGGTAGCATCAGGGCAGTCTCCCGTGAGGAGGGGAAACTTGGACTCGACGACGCGAAGCCACACGTCGGCGTCCAATGGATCCTCTGCCTTGGTGAACAAGGGTGGCTGCGTGCTCAGAAACTCCAGGTAAGTTGCCATTGCCGGAGGTCGCTGATGCTGGCCTCCACCATGCTGTTGAGGGTGGGGCTAGCGCTGCAAGAGCTGTCGCAGAATCTCATTCTGTTGGGCCATCAGCTCCTGCACTGTGGGAGCTGGAGGAGGTGGCGGGGGAACCTGCTCGTTATGCCCGCGACGCTGCCTAGCTGCCATCTGAAAACAGAGATTGCCGCCATTGTTATCCCATCTCACAGTTTCGAACGATAAGATATCATCTCATATGGAAGGAAAAATGCCATAGTCATAATATTAGGTTCGAAATTAAGATAACATGGTGACAACATCCCATAGATTTCTAAGTTCACAGGGTTACATCAATCAGGGGAAAGTACTCGTAAGCCTAGTCCAAAATCTAACATTAACTAAGCTCGCATAGGTTTCTATCCTCCTAAAAGTGTCGAAGTGACCGTTTAACCCTGAGCGGTGGAAGCGACACTGGATACAGGTGAAGGGGGCATCGTGGAGGTAGTCCCATTGGCACCAGGGGCTGGTCCTAGCTCCTCGGGAGCCTCTTCTCCCTCGCTTCCGGCTTCATTGGCCTCCATCTCCAAGTGGTGCATGTCCAGGTGGTCATTTGCTTCATCGAGTTCCCTCTGCACATCGTGAAGTTGGTTCTCCAAGACATCAATGGTGTTGTCTCGGATCTCCACCTGCTGCTCCAAGGTGGTAATGCGCTGGCTCAGCCTTTCCACCTGCAGATCCTTCTCCACTAGCTCGGAGGATAAATCGACCACAAAATCTTCTCAGCTATTGAGAGTGAGCTTGGTGGTTTGAGCGATGTTAGCAAGGTGTGCCATAGCGTCGCTCTGAAGGGCCTGAAGGCGGTACAGCGCACTCATGCACTGAACGGTGACCCTCCCAACCAAGTCAGGATACATTGCCCACACATCCTTCACATGGCTCACGTGGTTACACCACATGGGATCATCTCTCTTCTCAGCAGGGAAGAGTCCCAAGGGGTGCATCACCATCTCCAGGGGATGGTAGCCACAAAAAGTCGTCAGAGTCTTCATGGCTGCTGCTTCAACGGTGTCGTTCGTCCTGAGTCCAATTGTCTCAGAATCAAGAGAACGCCAACCTGGCTGAAGGGGATGAGCCTCCAAAGTCAGCCAGACCCGACAACGAGGTACCCGATGCTCCTCATACAACTGCACCGTGTACAAAGGGGCGTAGGGTAACCGGCGGAGTTAAGCACTTCCCACAAGATGGAAGGAAAGCCATCATGGGAAAGGAAGTCAGAACTGAAACGAGTGTCTCCTCCACTGGCAGGGGTGGGTGAATTCATCTGCGGAAGGGAACCAAAGGTAAAGATTATGGTGGAAGGAAAAAGAAAAAGAGAGCTCGGATGGTTTTAAAGAAGGTGGGTTAGCTCAAGTTTTTAATTCCTCTTTGTGTTTATAATGCATGCATGCTGAAAGTAACGTTGCCTCTCCAAAAATAGGGTGCTTTTAGGGCATCCTTAGAAATATAAGTACGGGCCCACGGGGCCTAATTAATTAACCACCTATTTCTCCCTCTATGCCTAAGGCCTTTCGTCCTAGGTCTAGCGGTCTAGTCCTGACGATCCGTAGCAGTTTCTAGGCAAGTTTTAGATTTTGAAAATGGGTATTCACGGTTTATTGTCCTTCTCTGTGGTGGAATTTGCTCCGATACCAGCTGTGGCAGAACCACCCGAATTATTCCAGCTTAAGTGCCTAAGTCACGCCTCAGGGGCCGTAACACACTTAAATCAGAATAACCTGTTAGTCCCTCAGATCTAGTCTGATGGAGCCACTTAACTAGGATCAAATTCCACAATCTCACTCGAAGGTGAGTCACAGAAGAAATACAATAAAATAGGAAACCTCAAATTAAGTGCTGAATTATTACATAAATCAGAGTTTTGAGTAGCAAATAAGAGTTCACGAAATAAAATGCAGCGGATAATCGATGTCGTCGGTATCGAGGAAATGGGCAAGGCCTAGCCCACTACTCCTCGTGCTCCTCTCCTGCCAGAGCAACATCCCACTCGACCGTCCAACCCGGTGGCAGGGTGGTAGGCCAAGTCACACCATCAACCATCTCCTGAATGGTACCTGCAAAAATTATGCCACAAGCAAGGCTGAGTATGCTAATACTCAGCTAGACTTACCCGGTGTGAGGAGTCTACTCCTCTACCTCTAGACTATGCAGCTGTTTGGCTGAGGGGTTTGGTTTGCCAAAAGCACTAGTTGTTCCTAAAATCCATTTTTAGCTTTTCAACTTCTATCATCATTAACTTAGCTAGGTTTGCTCCTTCTAAGCATACATGGTAACAAACATTTTAGTTCAATCAACAAATTATCTCGTGTAATCCTCATTTCACTTTTTACTCGATGTAGTACAAGGGGTCAAGCAGTCTCATTAGCTGCGAGAAGCAGACGATTCGAATCGAGTTTTAACCTTGCAAGGTAAACCTAAACACACGGCATGTCAGGGCACTCCGACCCTGCACATGACAACCGTCCCCATCGATTCCCCGTTCGCGTCCAGGCCTCACCGCCTTGGCATACAATGCTTCCCTGACCCCGGCTGCTGCCGTGCAGTGACCGCACTTGTACCCACCATAGCTAGCATGGGAGACCCAGTCTCAGGTCGCATGAGGGATAAAGTTCGCGCCCGGCTTCACTCAGGTACTAGGTTTACCGGTTACCATTTTTCCCGACATGTGCTTAGTACGTTCAAAAGCTTGACTCAGGTATCCACACATTAATCCTTAATTCTTTTTCCCGTCTCATGGTCAAGGCATCCTCCCTGGATCCAAGTCCATAGACTAACATAGATCTCGTTATCAAGATGAATACAATCAATTCCTGACCTCGCGCGAGTGCTAGAAAAATCACTCGACTTCTACCGAGATCCTGATTAGCAAGCAGCTACTCGACCTAGCATACTAGTATTCATCTCAAAAAGGAATCCTAAGTTCATGCAACTAGAGGTTTCAAGCAACTCCTACACTTAAGTGCACATTACAATCCTACAAGCATTAAGTGTAGTAAAGTAGCATATAATGATATGGTTATGCATATAAACCGGGGCTTGCCTTCAATTGCTGGGGCTGCGGGGAGATCCTCGATAGCAGCCTCGGAAGCCTGCTCCTGGTCCTCCTCTTGGACAGATTCTTGCTCGGGGATGAGCACGTACTCTCCATTGGCAAGATTACAATCTAATGAATGCAATGCGTAAGATATATGCATGATATGATATGTGCTTTAGAAATTACAACCTTTGACGGTGTATGATCTACTTGAGTTAGACAAGGTTAAACCTTACTTATGTAAGACTTTTGGGTGGTATACTTAATAAATTGGATCAAACTTAGCTAAGGTAAGTGGTAGGTTTATTTTTGGGGTTCCACTGAATTCTTTCTAAAGCCTTAGTGAGTTTTGACAAGAATTCAAGTTGGACTCATTGCAGCAAGGTTTATTCCTTCTTTCTTTTTCTTTATTCTCCTTAAGTTTTTGGAGTAGGTTTGAACTACAAGTTGTTTTAATAAAATTCCAAAAATTCTGCAAAAATTACAGTGGCTTATTACCGGTGTAAACTTTTCTATCTCAAAATTTGGAGTTCAAAAAGTGAATAGTTTTCTCTGGACAAAATTACCAAATTTTAGGGCAGAAGGGGTGATTTGAACTACAACTATTACTTAACAGTTGGTAATTCTATAAGACTTATTTTTTCTGGCTTTTAGGTGCTATAACATGACTTGGCACAAAATTTTAGCCATTAATACCTATTAGTTATTTTATTAGGGTTTTCTCAAGTTTCTAGCCAAAGGGGTGCTTTCTACTACTACTACATTTGAAAAATATCAAACAATAGATTTATAATTTTTCTTAGTTTCTATTTTGTGCAAGAGCAATCATTCTGAAGTTTGGCATCTTTTTGCTTAAGGGAAGGGGTGGTATGCATTAATTGGATTAAATGGCCTTTCTTATACAATATTAGCAATGGGTATTATTTTGCATCCTTTTAATGGGTTTGCATTTTTCTCTGGTGGCCTATCTCATTATTGATCTAGCAAAGTTTTATTTGCCCATTATTGCCTTATTATGGGTTATTCATGATTTATTTAGAAAATGCCTCATTATCTTATTACACTTATTTACCCTACTTAAAATGATGAGCTAGGGTGTTCATTATTTTTGCAGTGGGGTCCTAGTGGTTATAAGTCCACTGGATTTTTATTATCAATTTTGGGTCTGGTTTTGTAATTTTAATAATTGATTTCCAGTTGGCACAATGCTAAATAAAATATTTTATTTTAAAACTGATCTGGACTAAAGGTCCCTTTATTTTTCTTAGGTTCTCTGTTACTTAAGTAGATTAGGAAAAATAATTTCACTCACTGTTCATTAATTTCTAATGCCTTTCTGATTTTCCTAAGTTTTGGGCAGAAATGGTTTTTAATGGATATCTATACTATATTCTTCAATACTGGGGTTCTTACTATTTTTGAACAGTGCTTAAAAGAGGGTTGAACATCTACAATTTTTCTTAGGTTCAGCACAGAAGCAAAACTAATTTTCCTGAATTAAACAAGGTTTGGTCAGTTTCTGTTTTTTATTTTAAACTCTAAAAATTAGAACAGAAAGCATAGGGTTTATTATTTTTAAATGATAGTTCATAATATTTAGGATCTAGCAAAATTAGTTTGACAACTTTTGATTAAGAATTCATCAAGTTATGGATTTTCTAAGTTCTCTGGTTATTTAAAAAGATTAACAGAATTGATTCAATGGAAAACTACTTTGCACTGGGGTCCCTGGCGGGGATTTCAAGTTTTTCCTCACGAATCAGTCCCTGGGCTACTATTCACATGAGACACTGACATTGCAGAAAACCCCTCGGGTTCTTCTAATCCTAACCCGAGGTCCTTCTCCTAACTTAAACAGTGCCCGCGGCGGAAGAAAGGGCAGAGGGGCTTACCAGCGGCAGGATTGCTCCGGTGAGGTGGTCGAGGACGTAGGGGAGGTCTCGGGGATCACAACAATGTGCGGGTCGCCGTCGGGGGTGGTCGCAGTTGGCCGGTCCGCATGCGCAGGCGGGGGAGCTCGTCGGCGGCGAGGAGTCCGGCATATCCAGGGCGAAATTGACCAATCAAATGGGTCAGAGAGCTTCACCAGGGATCAATGAAGGGGTGCACGCGAGGAATTGAAGAATGGCTCACCGGAGAGCTTGGTCCACGCGAGGGTGCGGGTGACCGAAGTCTGGCGAGGGTGATCTCGGGCTTCCGGTGAAGTTCTGCAGGGTCCGAGGGCTTGGAGAGCTTCACGGGCCTATGGTGGAGCTAACCGAAGCACTGGCGTGACTTGAGGGCGACTGGAGTGGGCTGGCCACGGTGGCCGAAGCTCTGGCGGCAATGGCGGGCGAAAAAGAGCTCGCCGGAGCTAAGGAGGGGTGGCTGGCCGGTGATGGTGAGCGTGGGGTGAAGTGAGGTGCGCCCGGGGAGGCATTATAGGCGCGGGCGGGCACGACCGAGGGCAGGGGCGTGCGGCGGGCACGACCGAGGGCAGGGGCGTGCGGCGGACTTGACCGAACGCCGGGGTGAGCGCCGGCGTGCCGACCAGGGTCGAACACGTGTGCCCATGCGTTCTGCCCAAGTTCTGGCGTGTGTGATCACTCATCCGAGCCTGCTCTCACCTTGGTCAGTGCACAAAACCTCTTCCCCTCCCTACAAGCTACCGATCTTGTGTGGGAGTCATAGGATTTTGCCTACTGGTTGCAGAGATATGGAGCCCGGAAATCCGGTTTGTCTCCCTGCTCAAATCCGAGGCAAATCCAAGGTTTTGTCGTGTCTAGGGCTCGCGTCCCAATGCCATCTTCTGGCATACGACAAAGGGGTTAGTTAGACACGTTTTTGTTAATGGGGCCATTAGGATTTAAGTTAGGGTTCAAGGTGAACACGCTTGATCTTAGGCTCAAGGTCTGAAATTCAGAATTCTGAAATTCAGAATTTCCTATTGAGTCCCCTCATGAGAAGCTTGTTTGGGGTTTTATTTGAATTATTTTGGCCAAGCTTCCTCAATCTTTATTGTTGCTTATTAAATGTATTTCAATGTTTATAATTGGCCCAAGCTATGATTTTAAATTTTTCATGCCCTTTCCCCCATTCTCTTGAATTTTGCTCATAGGGCTCAATTAGGGTTTTTATTGGGGTTGCTCATGTTGCCTTTTTGAAAACCCATTTGTTTTGCACATGATACTTTTAAGTATAGGCTTGGTGGATCCTTTATTCTTAAGTCAATTTGATGTTCATACTTAAATTTGGTTCACATAAGATGATGGTTCATGGGTTAGCACTTTGAGAGAAACCCTAGGTGACACTAGGGTGTCACAATCTATGTTGTGGATTGCCTTTGAATCTGTCCAATTCCCTTCAGCCCTTCTGGTAGCTTCTTGACTTCCATTGACAGCAATGGCCCCTGTTCCGAAGGTATCTTCATGCATATGTATGCTGGGTGAAGTATTCTTCGAAGGCATTAAGTGTCCCTCGACCAATGATTGCATTCTATGGGTATTCCATGTCGATAATGTCAAAAACAACTTGCTCAGTTCTTGTGTTGTGGACATAGCCAAAGGTGACTGGCATTGTGATTTTGCCAAGTGCCACAATATGTCGTCCTCCGAAGCCACAAAGAGGGTGTGTAGCATCGTGAATCTTATCCTCTGGCTCTTGCATCTGCTTGAAGGCCTTTGCAAATATAATGTCCGCTGCACTGCCTGTGTACCCCAACATGTTGCACTCTTCTTTGCGCTTCCTTCTTTTGCTTCTTGTTGACTGGCTCGAAACCTGAACCACCCATGATTGGAAGCACCAGCTTCGTAGCTGAAGATGCTACAACTTGATTGCCGAACGAAGCCATCAGCTCAATTGTGGAAGTGAGTTCACCGGAGGTGAGCGCCAATGTTGGGGACTTCTTCTCAACTGCTATGAATCAAGAACAAGGAAACACAGAACTTTAATGGTTAAAGCCCTTCGTCCTTCGAAACATTATCCCCCTTAGGTTAATGTGATCTCCAAACGAAGGTTATGAAGGTCTTACCTTCATAATCACAAGGTAACATAATAGAAGTAGGAGCATATGAAACACGAAAAGTATTATGAATAATCATATGATATCATTAATATTTCTTTTGGCTGGCATCAAGAATGAATATAAACAATATTAAATTACATTTATACCTTCGGCTTGACAGAAGGTGAGAATCCAAGTGTGACGTGCGCGTGAATACAGGACAGCGTGAACAGTACGGGGTTACTGTTCATCTATTTATAGGCACGGGATGTAGCCCGGTCAAAATTACATTCATACCCTCGGTAAATAACTATAAACATGACACAAACTATCTTGGACTGATCGGTCTTATCCTCTTTGAGTCGGTGCAGCCCTTCGTCTCAAGGCATGTCACTATGCCGAAGCTCCCTGGATCATGGCTTCGGCTTGTATCTTCGTGCTCTGTCTGCTTGTGTTAACTTGCCGAAGGTGTTTTTTTGCTTAGAGGACCTTCGGCGATGAAGCATGCCCCCAAAAAGTTATTAGGCCACGTATTGTCGGTCAAGTTAAAATATAGATTTTCACTAATCAGGATATAAATTTTCGTACGTATATCACTTAATCACTTAGAATTAATAAAATATCTATTCATGTCGAAATAATCATGATTATGTTACTAAAGTCCAAAACTAGTAATTTACATTAATTCTTAGAATATTAATGTTATTTGGTTCATAAACAAACATTTTAGCAATTAGTATAATTTCTATTTAGAAAGGAAAAGATAAAACCCAAAAGGCTATTATTAGTCATAAAGAAAATAATTAATTAGTAGTTATTTTCCGTAAAAGTTGTTAAGTCATTTTATCTACGCTATATTAGATAAAATAGCTTAGTAGTCACATGCCCATATAATTTTCACCAATGATAACTCAAAGTGGAAAATTTAGTGGATTAATAAAATAGTTGTAATTTAGACATTATTTATAAGAATAGTTGTGTGATATGTGATTGTTTATGTAATGGTGAATGTTACCCATGTAATGGAGTATGTTTATTTATTTGGCGTATGTATTCTTTTGTATGTACGATATGCGAATCGATGTTAGAAGTTGACTGTGAGGTAGACGAACCAAACTCGTTCGAGGACGACCCGCAGGACATGTTCGAGCAAGGCAAGTGGATTCTCCCTCTGCATTTCTATTTGTACCTAAATAATGCATATAATAATGTTTACTTTTCGGATATTGCATCATTTGATGGGATTTGCCTAAATAGGATTTTCCTAGAATTACCAACCCTATTCCTTGATTACCTTGGGATAAATACTATGCTTAGCAATTTGTGCTACCGCTCAACTTGGTAATTATGATGTCACTCATTATTGATACTAATGTTCTGGAAATGAAGTTTTTATTATGATGTTAACCTGATGGTTAAGCAAGAAATTTTTGTATTAAATGGAACATGGAGTGACCACCTAATATAACAATGCAACCATGAGTGCTATAATGGCTCTAGCTTTGGTAATTAGCTCTATAGACTTAGTGCTTAGCAACTCTACCTGAAAGATGGGCAAGAGGGGACGGCTGTGGTTTGGTGGCAGCTCATGTTAACATGGGGTGGTAGTCTAGGCTAAGTTACCTCACCCAGAGGGCCATCAATACTGATGTGGAAACCTTAGTGGGTGGCTTCGTACTAAGGATATTTTGTGAAAGCCTCATATTGGATCCCTAGCCATTCACCTAGGAAGTGTTTATGGGTCCGATCAACCCAGGCTAGATGGGATATACGTCTTGTGGGTAAAGTTGTACCACCTCTGCAGAGTGTAAAACTGATATATCAGCCGTACTCACGGTTAAGAGCAGCTTGGACCCCCACATGATAATTGAACTTAAAGATGGAAAAAATATCCACCAGTGATTTTCTTAAGTGGTTTCACTTAGTTTTGAGATACAATCATGTACTTATGTTTAACTGGAAATTTTGGGATACACTTGCAATTAGTAAGTCAAGTGTTGCTAATAAAATATTAACCAACTAAAATGCTTACCGCTTATCCATAGCCTACCTTGTTAACTTTGCATTATTTCCCCCAGTTGCAGAGCCCCGACCATAAGTGAGCTCACCCTTGCTAATATTTTGATCAGAGGGTGACAATGAAGACATTGCAGATGATGTCGATGAGTATTAAAGTCTAACGATGCGCCAGTCACCTTCATGTGGAAGAGTGTCGATGTTTAATTTCGTCGTACTTTGATAATGATACTTGTTAAGATACTATGTTCTGGATGATATAATAAAGTTACTCTACTCCATTTTACGCCTTTATTGCATTGTCTTTTGATATATTACACTTGTGATGTCAACATATTTGTGGAAATAGATCCTGGCACACATATGCTATGCATTCAGTTTTGCCCATAAAACCTGGTGTGACAGAAGTGGTATCAAAGCTATACTGACTCTAGGTTGTTACACTAGTTAGAAAGGGAAAGCCTAGTCTATTCAAAGCATGCTTATTTTGTTCTTACAAAATTATTTTATTAATCTTAACTCTTTAAAATTCAACTAAGTTGACATTTTCTCTTGTAGATGGTGCGTACAATCCAAACCACCCGAACCAACATCAACTACATCCCTCTGCCACGACAGGTTCCCGTCTACCCAGTGGTAGTCGAGGAAATCCCTGTGGATTTCCCTCGCATTCGTGTAGAGAACAGAGCTATTCTAGAGGACATCTCGGAGGAGTTTCTGCCTACACCCACCCGGTTGGCAGAATCACTAGTCTTCGCAGCTGGATCGTCATCTTCAGCACCACCAGCACCAGCAGTCCAAGGCCCTGCTCCCGGAGGCGATGATCTGGATGACTCTGGTGATGATGATGAAGACGAAGAAGTAGAAGAGGAGGAGGAGGAGGAGGAGGAGAACATCAATGAGGAGGCCAACGGTGAACAACAGGACCACTTCGTGGGGGTATGCCATGTCACCGAACATTATACATCAATGTTCGAGACGGGGCACTTCCCTAACCTGCTGCAGGATGTTCTACATGCGTTGGGAACCTACGTCCGACCCCTGTATGAGACAAGGTGAGTGTATGAGCCCCCTCGGGCTTGCTACTACATCACTCGCATTCATGTCAGGGTGATGGATGCAGGGGATAGAGGGTTTAGGACTCTATCAGCTCATGAGTCTTTGACGCCACTATCCACCTACGCTGCTTCGGTCAGCAATGCTGCTAGGCGAACTCTGTGGTCCCTCAGCCACACTTACCGGCAGCAGCTGCACAACACAAAATACAGGCTTCTTCCTCTACGTCTTCGTGGAGAAAGCCAGACAAGCATTGTTCCAGGTGGAGCGGGAGAAGATCGCCTCAACACCCTTGTTGGTGTGGTGGCAGGTCTTAACACTGACCTGGATATTGCTACCCTGGACCTCTACAGGGTACACTTGGAGCTAGAGGATGCACACATAAGGATTGCAGCCCTAGAAGCTCAGCTAGAAGGAAGGGATCCCCCTGAAGCTCAAGTCCCTGCCATGGCATTGTCCCCTCCCCGCAAGAGGATCCGCTATGGAGAACTAGGATCCATCACTAGGTTGCTATAAATTTTTAAGTTATATTGTAATAAGTTAATTTTCGTGTTAGACGATGAACATTTTTTATAATATTATACTTATAATAATAACAACCATGTGATGGTGTGTTTGTAATGTTTGATTTGGATTTTTGCTTGAGTGCAATGGTCTTATGGAATGATGGCCATAAGAACATAAAAAAATAATAATCTTAACTTTAATAATAAGCTATTCCCCTAGAATCTTTATCTACTCCTCACTTACCTAAGGAATGCACTTTCTAACCAACCAGATGGTGAACACTCGCTCAGGTCCTAGGAACCACCAAAACCAGCGTATTGGTCAGCAATTACCACCACCGCCACCAAATCCAAACATGGAGCAATTCATCGCAGCGCAGATGCAGCTTTTGCAAGGACTCACTGCTTCTGTACAACAGATTTAGCAAAAATCAGCAGAACTAGCAGAACCAGCATCAACAGCAGAATGCACCACAAGCTAGAGACAAGCACCGGGATTTTATGAGCCACCGCTCGCCTGCTTTCTCTCATGCGGTTGACCCCTTGGATGCCGATGACTAGCTTAAGGTCATCGGAAAGAAACTGGTCATTACCCAGTGCAATGACTGAGAGAAGGTCTTGTACGCTTCAGGAAGACTTGAAGGTGCCGCGTCCGACTAGTGGGATGCCTTCACCGCGGCAGATGCTAATGTTGACGTCATAACCTGGCAGGAATTCTAGGTGAACTTCCATGCTCATCATATTCCCTCGGGAATAATGAAGCTCAAGAAGAAGGAGTTCCTATCCCTCACACAAGGAAACATGTCTGTTAGTGAGTACCGTGATCACTTCACCCAGCTTTCACGCTATGCCCCCGAAGAAGTGGACACTGATGAGAAGCGCCAAGAACGTTTCTTGGAAGGCTTGATTGGACCTTTAAACTATCAGTTGCAGAGCCATAGCTTTCCCAACTTCCAGACTTTGCTTGACAAGGCAATTGGCCTTGAAAGCAAAAGAAAAGAGTTGTTTGATCATAAGAGAAAGTTCTAAGGGCAGTCCAGTAGGAATACCCGTCAGAACAACTCTCAAGGTTCTCAATTCCACTCTGGAAATCAGAGTGGGAACAGCAACTACCAAGTACAACGCTCTGGACAACAAGATCAAAGGAGCAACCAATATCAGAACCAGCATAGGAACAACACTCAGACCGGTCAAAGGTCTAGCATTCATCAGCAGAATCGGCAAGGAAGCGTCGTGAACACATTGGCCAAAAACAACAGCACAACTACTTCAGTCCAACCCAATGGTTGTTTCAAGTGTGGTGAACTTAACCACTATGCTAACAACTTCCCAAGGCGCAATCAACAGACACCATAGAGGAACAGCAACCAGAGGGCTGATCAGAATACACCTGCTCGTGGATCTGCACAAAACAAGACTCCGTAGAACCAGAGTAAGGGAAGAGTTAATCATGTGACAGCAGAATCAATTCTTGAGGATGCCGACATGGTGTATGGTATGTTTCTAATTAACTCCATACCTGCATCAGTTTTATTTGATTCTGGAGCATCTCACTCTTTCGTAACAAAGTCATTTGTGGAAAGGCATAATATACTAAACTATCCCTTGAAGAAGAAACTATTAATTCAATCACTAGGAGGTGAACTTAGAGCCACTCACTCATGCCCTCAAACTAAGATTGAAATTAGAGGCCTAAGCTTTCTAGTAGAGCTGATAATCCTGGAATCAAGTGGAATTGATGTGATACTTGGGATAGACTACTTAACCAAGTATGATGGGGTAATATCTTGTGCTAAGAGGATGGTTACAGAGGATGGTTACATTAACCAGTCCACAAGGAGAAAGAATTGAAGTCAATGTTAGTATGCCAGCAACAGCAGAAGCAATGGTAAATCAATTAGAGGAGAAATATTTGAAAAACATCAGAATAGTGTGTGAATACCTAGACGTATTTCCGGAAGAATTACCAGGTATGCCACCTGATCGTGATATAGAGTTTTCTATTGAACTATTACCCGGAACTGCACCAATTTCAAAAGAGCTTACCAAATGGATGTCAAAGATTTAATTGAACTAAAGAAAAAATAGAAGAATTACTAGAAAAAAGTTTTATGTGCCCCAGTTCATCTCCATGGGGAGCCCCAGTTCTATTTGTGAACAAGAAAGATGGTTCAAGGAGAATGTGTGTCGACTATAGAAGCTTGAACGAAGTAACGACTAAGAACAAATACCCATTACTTCAGATTTAAGATCTGTTTGATCAGATGAGAGGAGCTAAAGTATTCTCAAAAATAGATCTAAGATCAGGCTATCATCTGTTGAAGATTCAAACCGAAGATATACCTAAAACAGCCTTCACTACAAGATATGGACTATATGAGTTTTTTGTCATGTCTTTTGGACTGACTAATGCACCGGCTTAATTAATGAACCTGATGAAAAAAGTATTCATGGAATACCTCGACCAGTTTTTTGGGGTATTCTTCGACGACATACTTGTATACTCCCAGAATGAAGAAGCACATGAAGATCATCTGAGATTAGATCTACAGAAGCTTCGTGACAATCAATTGTATGTGAAATTTTCTAAGTGTGATTTTTGGCTAAAGGAAGTCGCTTTCCTAGGTCATAATATCATCGATGGAGGAATCAAGGTAGACCCCATATAACACCCCCACTGATCCCACACAATGGATGTTACCAAATACCCTTCCCACTAAACTATGCAACACAAGAAATGAAATAAAGAGAGAAAGTATTGCAAAATCCGGCAGCACCTCCCTTGAAAGAAGCATAACAAGGGGGGAACATAGAGTTCATACAGGATATAGAAGACAGATAATTCACGTAGTATAATCAAAATGCAAAAGTAGTAAAGCACATTCATGACCAAATAAAAGATAGGTAACTCAGCCCACCCCAAAATCAGCTCAACTACCATGAAAGGCTAGAACATAATAATTCCCTAGACTTGACCCTCCCTGATTAACAACATTATTAAGCAGTGGTTCCTTTATTAAAGGTGTAGTGGTCGTGCTGCTACATCCCTTCTTTCCCAAAGCAGAAATCAGGTGCCTGCATCACACAATGCAAGAGTGAGATGACACATCTCATCAAGTAAACAGAGCAAACAACAATTGGACAATGTAAACCAACCGTGCTTAAACAACCACGTAGTTCAAAACTTCCTTCTTGAATATTAATTTGCAGCAAGTAAGCAAGTAACTAATTACTTAATACCAAGATGAATCACAATGTAAAGTGTCGGTGTTTTGGGTCCGACCGCACACCTGGGGTTGCCCCTCGAGGTGTTTTTAGGAGTAGGACGGTGTCGCCGACTGTAGCAAAATGGTTCGTGCCGGATGCACGAGGGACAGTGGACAGTGTTTACAGGTTCGGGCCGCTTAGAGATGCGTAACACCCTACGTCCTGGTGAGGATGCTTCGTGTAATGGGTTACAAGGTAGTTCTCTAAAGCGAGAACGTGGAGAGTTGAGGTGGATGGCTGAGTAGTGAGATCGATTGTTCTGAAGGGGTGCCCCCTGGGCCTTATATATTCGACCGTGGGGAAATACAAGTGGATATGATAACAACGTGCACCTAAAAGATAGTGAACTGTTTGAGTCTATCTTCCTATGATTCTGCCGACCTATCCTCGCCTGGTTCCGTTGCATGGGGCTTCAGCGTGGGAAAGTCGGATCTTCCGTTGTGGTTTCTTGCTCAATGCTGTGGGGCCATCCGGGCTTGCACCAATCCGGCCTTACGTCGATCTGCTTTACTGATTGTCCCTCCCCAGGCCCATGAAGGAATGACCTTACGATTTATTGGGCCCTTGGGCTATTCGTGAGGTCTTTTACCCTTCCAGTGGACCCGGGGGATATCTGTCCCCCACAAGCCCCGATCTTTGGGTTGATTTTGAGGTAATCAGCCCAAAGATCCTAGGCCCAGCTTGCAGGTAATTTGGAGAAAGACGATTTCTTAGTGTCTCCTTCTGCTGTGATCACTTGTAAACTGGAGCTTTGTTTCATGCTTGTGCCTTAGAGGTCGGCATTTCATATTGCAGGACCCTGAACTTCATTGGGTGCACCGGAGGTGCACCCAATTGGTGTAGCCCCCGAGCTTCGAGTAGATTTTGGAAGATAATCTACTCGAAGGTCTTCATCAGAAATTATTTTATTTTCCTCTTGTACTTTGGTTGAGGGCCAGCCTTGTCTTTAATCTTGTCTTATGCCTTAGAAGTCGGCACTATCTTGGCTTGAAATAGTGATTCATGGGGTGCACCGAAGGTGCACCCAATGGGTGTAGCCCCCGAACTTTGAGTGGATTTTTGAAAATAATCCTCTCGAAGGTCTTCATTTCGTGTCCTTCTGTTGAGAATAATCCTTTCTTTTTCCGAATGCCTTAGAGGTCAGCATTATGTCATCAATATTATGCTTTAGAGGTCAGCATGTATTTTGTCTTTTGTAGCTGAGTTCGTGATCCGCCCATATCTCGCTAGGTGGTGCAATTTATTTGCTCTGCGACTGATTGGACATTTGATGGACGTTCCCTGGCTAGTCTTCACGTCGCTTTTGTCGGTCATATTTTGTACTTCACCGGCTATATTTGGCTTTCCTTTGATCCTTACTGATATCTCATTTTTGTCTTGAGGTATTCAGTGCATGCCCTGCACGGATGTGACGGTTTTGAAAAATATACTGATAATTCCTAGGCGTCCCCCCCAATGGGTGTGAGCAAGGGATGGCTTGGTACGCTGAGTGTTTTAGCCGGCTACTTCTGAGTAGTAATGTGATGTGACGGCGGGTGTAATCATATCTTCTACGCGGTTGACTGGAGTCCCAATGGGTGTTGCATTGCGTGAAACGGCGTCAGCCGCGCTTCTTCAGACGGGTTGAAGTGTGTATTGAATGCTTCGCGACTGTTCAGTGACCGCGGTTGGAGGTGAGTGGTTGCCTTCTTCTATAAATAGTGCCTTTGCCTCTCTGGTTTTTTCACATCTCTTGTTGTTCTCCACTGCTTGCTTTCTTCCTCTCCTTGCATTTCCACCATGGGCAAGAAACGCAAGCGCGAGCCGACTCCTCCGTCCGAGGACTTTGGCGACTCGGAATACTCAGAGGAGGAGTTCTCTGAGTCCGAGGGGTCTCCAGCTCCTGTCCCTCCCCCAGCGTCGTCCGATGACTCGGACGACTCTCAGGGGATCGCCGCGGAGGTCTAGACTTACATCCGGGCCGTCGAGCGCTCTGGGCTCGCGGGCTCGGATGAGTCGGAGTACTCCTCGGACGAGGAGGACTCGTCCGAGGAGGACGGTGGCGGTGGTGGCGAAGGCAACGACGACGACGACGACGGAGGCGATGACGGCGACGACGACGGTGACGGCGGCGACGGCGGCAGTAGGGGCGGTAACAGCGGCAGCAGGGGCGGCAGCGGCGGCAGCAGGGGCGGCAGCAGCAAGGGCAGCAACAAGGCCAGTGTCTAGGTGCCACTGGTTTTTAAATATTAGTATAGATTAGAAGTAGTATAGTGAAATAATGTAGTAGTATTAGTAATGTAGAGTAGTATAGTGTAGCGTAGTAGTAGTAGTAGTAGTAGTAGTAGTAGTAGTAGTAGTAGTAGTAGTAGTAGTAGTAGTAGTAGTAGTAGTAGTAGTAGTAGCAGTAGGGAAGTATCAACTCATAATGAGTTGATTTGTAAGTATTGTTACTTCCCTTAATGAAGAATGACTTTGTCTCCTCCTGTGCCAGTTACTCTGCTTCGAAGTAAATCGATCTCTTATTTGTGAAGTTGATTCATTCGGAATAGTAACTAAATAACTCGGGCATCATATCGCCGCTTTAGGGGTGATGGTCGAGCTATTATTGTCGATATTTGCACGTTTGAAATAGAGTCCGAGTGATGACGAAACCATGTCAGTGTTGGAATAACTGTTGACCACGTCGGCGCTCTTAGATGTGATAGCCGAGTGACCTGTGACAACGCCAGCGTTTTTTAGAGATAACCGTCGAGTGACTAAGGACATCATCGGCGCTTTAGAGATAGTCGCCGAGCGACTGAAGACATCGTCAGCGCTTTAGAGATAGCCGCCGAGCGACTAGAGACATCGTCGGCGCCTTAGAGATAGCCGCCGAGCGACTGGAGACCTCGTCGGCGCTTTAGAGATAGCCGCCGAGCGACTGAAGACATTGTCGGCACTTTAGAGATAAATGCCGAGCGACTGGTGATAACGTCAGCGTCTTAGAAATGACAGCCGAGTTAAAACGGGCCGTGTCGGCCACTTTGAGGATAATAGCCGAGTGACGATGTGGCACACCGGGGTTTTGGAAGTAGCCGCCGGGTGACGACGTGGCACGCCGTTGTTTTAGGAGTAATCGCCGGGTGCTGACTGGGCGCTTTTGGAGACGATATCTGACTCGGGAATATCCCGCATATACTACGCTTTCAGCCGCCTCTGCTTTCCGTGCCCTAGTTCTTGCTTTCCTGCCTCCAGATCCTCTCTGCAATTCGGCTCTCGCTCTGTTCGCCAGTAGAGTTGAGATGGCGCCCAAGAGAAAGGCCTCGAGTTCATCTGCTACGGTGATTCCTCCCATCGACCCCAACAGCCAGTTGCCTTTCGCAGGTAACCATATGTCTGTTGTCTCCGAGCCTGACCTTCTCCACCTCGTGTCCATCGGGGTCCTTCCCCCGAGGGAGCTTTGTTCTTGGCGGATTTGTCATGGGGTCACTGTCCCGACAGAGGATACCCATGAATCCGTGATTTACGTTCCTTTTCTTCTCCGCGGTCTCGCTCTCCCCATTTCTCCCTTTTTCCGTGGCCTCCTTGATTTTTATCGCCTTAATTTGACCCACCTGAATCCCAATTCTATTCTGCAAATTTCCATTTACGTTCATTTGTGCGAGGCTTTTCTTGGCATCCTGCCACATTTTGGGTTGTGGAAGTAATTGTATCACTGTCGCCCTGGGATGGCCGGGGGGCAGCATCAGCTGGTTGGGGGTGCTAGTTTGGAGATGCGCCGTGGGAGGAAGACTGAGTATCTTGAAATCCCTCTCAAAGACAGTATCTAGGGATGGCGCTTGGAATGGTTTATTGTTGAGAACCATGGAAATTCTCTCCCCCACGGTCGGGGAGACAGCCAGATGTTCGCACTCCGAG
The DNA here is from genome assembly GCA_029449295.1 of Zea luxurians. Classification (NCBI taxonomy): domain Eukaryota; kingdom Viridiplantae; phylum Streptophyta; class Magnoliopsida; order Poales; family Poaceae; genus Zea; species Zea luxurians. The sequence goes on from JAOPSE010000008.1 coordinate 134,549,566, forward strand.
TTGGACCGTGTTCCCCACGGATCAGGAGGTAGCTGAGGCGGGGGCTTTGCTAGCTGAAGTTGCACTGCTGAAAGAAAGGGGTCTGACTGCTGAGGCTATGGTTGCTGATTTTGTTTTCAAGAATATTCAGCCGTTGAAGGACAGGGCATACCCGACTTATCTATACCGAGGCCTAGCTGACTCAACTCGGGTTACCAACAGAAAAATTCCCTCTGTAGACTTAGTGAACCGTCTTGAGATGATTCTTAGAGGCAAGGTATCAAATATTGGTGCCCCAGTGGTATACTCAGCATGGAACCTGCCTCCCCCCAAGGCCTTCACTCTTTTTGTGTCGAATCCACCTGTCGCTGATGGCGGTTTGGGCCTTAGAGTGCGACCCTCTGCCGAAGAAGTTAACACTTTGGTTGCCTCGCTCGGGGAAATTCCTGATGATGAACGGCAGGTCCACTTTGAGGTGCCCTTGGATCCTAGTGACGCAGAAATAAGTGCTATGCTTGATTTGCTGGCTGAGGACTCTCCTGATGCTGCTCCTGCCGGGACATTGGTGGTAGCGCCTCTCCCAGAAGCTAGTACAACCTTGGATATTCACAAGCCTGTCAGTGCTCGCCCAAGACGTCCTTGCCGAGTCAATCAACTTGATCTTCCTGCTGATGGGCAGAAAAAGAAAAAGAGACGTCTTCGGCAAGTATCTAGTTTGGATTGGGGCGCTGGTCCTTCGGTTCCTGCTGCTGAGGAGGTTCCCATGCCTGAATTTACTGACGCTGACCCCAATGGGTGTACTCCATCTGTCGCTGATCCCAATGGGGGTGTTGCCTGTGTTGCTGATGAAGACGACAGGGAGGAAGAAAATGAGTCCCTCTGACTCGGAAGAACAGTCGGCAGTATATTGTCAGTGGGGAAAGTAGTGGGGTTCCTTCTCCTGCTCTGTCAGCTCTCGTTGGTCTACAGAAGTTATCTCTGGCAAACTTTGATCAGACTTTAGAAGATATGGTTCCAGAGGACCTATTATCAGAGTCAGCGGATGATGGTGTGATGGAGGTTTGTGCTGATGTGCTCGATGCTCGGTTGAGGTCATCCCGCGCCTCATCGACCTTAGAGCGCGGTCTTGAGGGTCAGGAGACTGACTTGGATCGTCCTAGTCCCATGGAAGTAACTGATGGACCTTCAGCCTTAGAGGCGGCTACTGTAGAGAACCTGGCCCTCGAGGATGGTGTTGACGCTTACCCAGCCCCCGAGGGTGTTGCCGAGGGTGACTCGGCTCGGGTGGGAAGTGCAAGCCACTGCCCAGCCCCCGAGGGTACTGCCGGAGATGATCCGGCTCACGTGGGTAGCGCAAACTATGACCCAGCCCCCGAGGGTGTCCGAGCGGGGTCTCCCTCTTGTACTTCCATGGACGTTCATGCGGGATCGCCTCCGCACTCTGGCTGCATGGTGGTAGCCCAAGCTTTGGACCAGGGAGTCGCTTTAGAGGGCAGCGTCCCCGCTGGCCAAGTTTTGAGCTCTGTTGATGGTACTGAGTTGGCTCCCGCTGGTTTGTTGCAAGCTGCTTCGGGTGGCGACCTTACGCCCGGTCATCAATTGATCTCTCACGATTTGGGAGTCCCTTTGTTCTTCTCCAATCTCCAGGTACTGTGATATATTCTGTCCTGACTTTTGCATCATATGAACTGCTGTCATTACACTCATCTGTTCTCCTTATCAGGCTTTGGTGGACGGGATGGCTAGCCAGCTGAGGTTGCAGGGTGCTTCTGTTCCAGAAGGAGCTTTTTCTCTTGCACGTTGGAATCCGGTGTTACTTCAACATCGTGTCTCTGACTTGGAGGCGACCAATGCTGGTTAGTGCTTTTTTGCTTCTCTTTGTCTTCATTATTGAACTGCCTTACACTCTGACCCTTTTTGTTTGATTGTCTCCTGCTAGATATGACTCGGAAAATTTCCACTCTTGAAGAAAAACATTCTTGAGATCAGGCTGAGCTGGTCCAGCGGTGCTCTGATTTTGAAGAAAAGTATTCTCAAAGCCAGACTGAACTAGCCCAGGTCTCTGCTGCCCTAGATGACGCCAATGCACTGAGCTCTTCCCTTCGCGCTCAGCTTGATTCTGAAAAGGTGACTTATGAAATTGTGCCTTGCATTGTTGTGTTCCTATTGCTTGTTTGATGTTTGAAGGAGTTGATTCTTGTTTGCAGGAAGAAAAACGTGTTCTTGCTGCGTCTCGCGACAATCTTGACAGACTGTATCGCGACTCTAGCAACTCGTTGACCATCCTGGAGAGGAGTCATCGCTTCTCCATGGAGGAGTTAGACAATCTTCGCTGTAGGCTGCAGGAATCCACGGATGACGTGATCCGTCTCAGGCAGCTGATATCGGCTAAGGATGCTACTATCAAAGAACTTCGTGCTTCCAAGAAATCCATCGCTCAAGAGCTAGAAACCGCTCAATTGGCTGTCAAGGTTGCTGAAGAAACTTCCATTACTCTGAGAGCCCAGCGCGACAGAGCCATGGATAAGGCCATTCGGGCGGGACAAATCTTGATAAGGAGACCCGGTGTGGTTGTTCCTGAAGACATAAGGGCTGACGTGAATGCTGCTCCTGATTCCTCAAGTCGCCCTTCCTCGTCGGTTGCTCCTGGAAAGATATCGCGAAATAGAGAAATATTTTGCGTGCTTTGAGCGCGCGGTTAGCATGGGCAGACATTTGTTAGAGGACACCAGTTTAGCCCTTGAATGATATTGTTATTCTCCTATTGTTTCAGAGTTCAACAGTACGTAAATTTGCAATAGTAAAAGGCTGTGTGATGGTTTTGAAACTTGTTTACGGGATATAGAAGTCATCCCTATATGAGTAGTCGTAAGCACGTCAGATCGCCTTAAGTCGCTGCTGACTTAAGTCGATTGCTTCTATTAATAGGGCATAGTGGTCACCCCGAGCTAAGTAAGCGCGAGCATGTTGCACCGCCTTAAGTCGTTGCCGACTTAAGCCGATTGCTCCGTTAGCGGGGCATAGTGGTCACCCCGAGTTAGGTAAGCGTGAGCATGTTGCACCATCTTAAGTCATTGCCGACTTAAGCCAATTGCTCCGTTAGCAGGGCATAGTGGTCACCCCGAGTTAAGTAAGAGTGAGCATGTTGCACCGTCTTAAGTCTTTGCCAACTTAAGCCGATTGCTCCGTTAGCAGGGCATAGTGGTCACCCCGAGTTAAGTAAGTGTGAGCATGTTGCACCGTCTTAAGTCTTTGCCGACTTAAGTCGATTGCTCCGTTAGCAGGGCATAGTGGTCACCCCGAGTTAAGTAAGAATGCTAGTCAATCATGAAGAAATTGAGTATCTTTGAAGCCTTCTTTATTGATGACATATCTCCCGTTTTACAGAGTACATCGTTGTCCTGATAGCTTCTGAAATATAGCTAAGGATAAAACTTCCTGAGGTGTTCTATATTCCAGGAATTCCCAATTTCTGTGCCGTCCATTTGAGTGAGACGATATGATCTCGGCCGAGTGACCTCTGTTACTACGAACGGTCCTTCCCATAAGGGCGATAACTTGTGTCGTCCCTCCCCCGTTAGAATTCGGCGGAGGACGAGATCTCCTATTGAAAAGGATTGTTGTCGCACGGCCTTGTCGTGATAGCATCTCAGAGTCTGCTGGTACCGTGCCGACTGAATTACTGCGTTCAGCCGCTCTTCTTCGAGTACATCGACATCTTCCAGCCTGGTTGCTTCGGCCTCCGCTATACTTTCAAAGATCAACCTTGGCGCCCCAAACTTGAGATCAGCAGGTAGTACTGCCTCTGAACCATAGACCATGAAGAAAGGAGTGTTTCCATGTAGAGCTCGGCTAGGTTGGGTTCTTAGGCTCCAAACGACGTAGGGCAACTCCCTTATCCACTTTCCTGCGAACTTTTCATTCTTATCAAAGACCCTCTTCCTGAGTGCCTCTAATATCATCCCGTTAGCTCGTTCGACCTGCCCGTTGGCTCTCGGGTGCGCTACCGAAGCATACTTGATCTGAATGCTCTTTTGCTCGCAGAAGTCGAAGAACTCTGAACTTGTGAAGTTGGATCCTAAGTCAGTTATGATACTGTTTGGTATTCCGAACCTGAATATTATGTCTTGTATGAATTCCACAGCCTTTGCTGAAGTTAAAGAAGCAATGGGTTTGAATTCTATCCATTTGGTGAATTTGTTGATTGCTACCAGTACATGAGTGTATCCTCCTTGAGCTTTCTTGAAAGGTCCAATCATATCCAGTCCCCAGCATGCGAAGGGCCAAGTTACTGGTATGGTCTGATATTGCTGTGCTGGTAGATGTTGTTGCTTTGACAAGTACTGGCAAGCTTCGCACCTCTGAACTAACTCGGCTGCATCGCTTTTCGCTGTTGGCCAATAGAATCCTGACCTGAAGACCTTCCCGACTAGTGTCTTGGATGCTGCGTGTATTCCACATTGCCCGGCATGGACCTCATCCAGAAGTCGCTTCCTAGTAGATGAGAGAATGCACTTCATGAGGACGCCTGATGCACCCCTTCTGTATAATGTTTCCCCAATGAGTGTGTAGTGGGCTGACTGTCTGGTGATGCGCTCGGCTACATTTTTGTCATCTGGTTCCTCTTCATTCTTTATATATCTGATGATCGGCCTTCTCCAGTCATCAGAGTCTGACTCGGGTTGATCCATGATATTACATTCTTCTGCTTGATCCATTGAGATGCTCGGTTGTGGTATTTCTTGTACAAAGACTCCGGGTGGGACCTGAGTTCGACTGGATCCTAGCTTGGACAATACATCGGCTGCCGTGTTTCGATCTCTTTCTACATGATGAAATTCTAGGCCTTCAAATTTATCTTCTAGTTTCCGGACGGCAGTGCAATATTTTCCCATTGAATCATTCGAACAATCCCATTCTTTGTTTATCTGGCTTATGACCACCAGAGAATCTCCGTATACCATTAGTCTCTTGATGCCTAATGATATGGCGATGTTTAGTCCATGGATCAGAGCTTCATACTCGGCTGCATTGTTGGAGGCTGGAAATAACAACTGGAGGGCATATTTGAGGTGTTCGCCTCCAGGTGCGATGAAGAGAATTCCCGCGCCTGCTCCCTGCAGCTTCAGCGAGCCATCAAAATACATCCGCCATACTTCTGCAGTTTCTGGGTTCTCTGGTACTTGTTGTTCAGTCCATTCTGATATGAAGTCAACCAATGCTTGGGTTTTAATGGCAGTACGAGGTCGAAATTTGATGTCATGAGATCCCAGTTCACAAGCCCACTTGGCTATTCGGCCAATGGCTTCCTTGTTGTGAAGAATATCCCCTATCGGAAAACCGGTGACTACTATGACTTTGTGGTCATCAAAGTAGTGACGTAGCTTGTGGGCAGTTAGAAGTACTGTGTATAATAGCTTCTGAACTTGAGGATACTTTTTCTTCGAGGGACCCAGAACTTCACTGATGAAATAAACAGGGTGTTGCACTGGGTAGGCATGTCCTTCTTCTGCTCGCTCGACTACCAATGCGGTGCTTACCACGTGAGTCGTGCAAGAGATATACAACAACAGATCTTCAGCCGGTTGAGTTGATGTGGCTCGCCGTGGTGGTTTCAGTACTGGTGGGGTTGTCAAGAATTTCTTCAGTGCGTCTAGGGCTTCCTGCGCTTCTGAAGTCCACTGAAACTTGTCCACCTTCTTGAGTAGCTTGTAAAATGGTAAACCTTTTTCTCCCAGCCTGGATATAAATCTGCTCAGAGCTGCCATACATCCGGTAAGTCGCTGAACCTTCTTTTGTGATCGTGGTGCCTCCATTTTCATGATAGCTTCAATTTTATCGGGATTAGCTTCAATTCCCCGGTGGCTGACAATAAATCCAACTTTCCTGCTGGTACCCCAAAAACACATTTTTCAGGATTAAGCTTCCACCAATACCGCCGTAGACTGTTGAAAACCAGCTGCAAGTCTTCGATGAAGTTTTCTGAGTTCTCCGTTTTGATTACCACATCATCTACGTAGGCTTCCACACGCTTGCCCCAGTGATCGGCTAAGCATGTTTGAATGGCTCTCTGATAAGTCGCTCTAGCGTTTTTGAGGCTAAACGGCATGGAGGTATAACAGAAAGCGCCAAACGGAGTGATGAACGCTGTTTTTTCCTCGTCTTCCTTCGCCAAGCTGATCTGATGGTATCCGGAATAGCAATCCAGGAAAGACAGCACAGAACATCCAGCGGTGGAGTCTACCACCTGATCTATCCTTGGGAGCCCGAAGGGATCCTTTGGACAATGTTTGTTGAGATCAGTATAGTCGACGCACATGCGCCAATCCACTTTATTCTTTTGGAGTACAAGAACAGGGTTGGCTAACCACTCGGGATGTAACACCTCTCTGATAAACCCAGCCGCGACCAAGCGGGCCAGTTCAGCGCGAATGGCTTCTCTTTTGTCGGGCGTGAAACGACGTAATTTTTGCCTAATCGGCCTTGCCTAGGGGTAGACCTTCAGTTTGTGCTCGGCCAGTTCTCTCGGGACTCCCGGCATATCCGCAGGTTGCCATGCGAATACGTCTCGGTTGTCTTGCAGAAACCGGACGAGCGCGCCTTCCTATTTATCATCCAGGCTGGAGCTGATGATGGCAGTCTTGCGTTCGTCAGCGAACCCCAGATTGATCCTTTTAGTTTCTTCAGTCGGCCGCATAGAGGTCGCGGCTTGAGCTTCGTTCGCCGGTGCCATAAGGTCTTCCTCAGGCTTAGAGTTCACCTGTGATGAAGAAGTCGCCGACGGTTTGATGGTGAGGGCCGCTTGGATGGCTATTCGGAAACATTCCGCGGTGCCTTGGAGGTTAGCGCGCACAGTTATGATTCCTTGTGGTCCTGGCATCTTCAATATCATGTACGTGTAATGCGGGATGACCATGAACTTTGCCAATCCCGGCCTTCCAATGATGGCGTTGTACCCGCAGTCGAAGTTTGCCACCTCGAACCTCAGGAACTCGGTTCTGTAGTTCTCCGGAGTTCCGAAGGTGACGGGCATGTAGATGTGGCCCAGCGGGTATTCCCCTTCAGTCAGCACGATGCCGAAGAAAGGCGTGTCTGACTCGTGGAGCTCTTTGAGGTGAACCCCCAAGCCTTGGAGTGTCCGGGGGAAGGTGACGTTGATGCTACTCCCCCAGTCCACTAACACCTTCTTCACCCTGCTATCTCGGATCACCGGATCGATGAGGAGCGGATATTTGCCTGGGTGGTCAAAGTTGAGCCATTGATCCGCCCGAGTGAAGGTAATCGGGTGCTCCGACCACTAGTATGGGGCGGGAGGACCGGTGGTCGCTACCAATATCTGGCGATCGTTTAGCTTTTGTTGTCTTCTGTTCTCCTGTGATCCGTGTCCGCCGAAGATGACGTTGACCTCCCTGTCAACGCGCGGGAAAGCTCCTCCTCCTCTCTCTTCCTGCTGCTGGGGTTGTCGTGGTTCTTCTGGTCCTCCCCTCGGCGGAGGAGGAGGTAGAGGTTGGAAGGGTCGGTCGTGCCCGACGGAGTGCTTGAAGTCCCGGTAGTTCCGAAGAGTGTGGCGCATGTCCTTGTGTTACGGGCACTGGGTGTCGAGGATGTCGTCCAGCGTGCGCTCGCCTCCGTGAGGTCCTCCCCGGGCGCGAGAGGCAGGTGGTCCGGCGGCGTGCACTTCTTCGCGAGGTCTCTACTCCCCAGCGCTTGTCAGGTTGCTGGTTCGCGTCGCGTCGTGGTGCTGCCGATGCGGGCTTCGCTCCCCCGATGAGATCCTGGGCTTGCTCGTCGGCGGTGATGTAGAGGTCGGCTTCCCGGAACAGCTCTTCGGAGGTAGTTGGCGCCTTCTGCAATATGGCTCGGACGAAGGCCGAGTCATTGGATCCTCTATTGAAGTCCTCGATCACGGCTGCTTCCGTGACCTCGGGGATACGATTTCTCATGGTCTAGAACCTTTTGAGGTATGACCGGAGAGTTTCGTCCCCCCGGCGCTTGATGGATTTGAGGTCCCACGGTTGCGCCGGTTTGTCGGAGAGGGACTAAAAATTGGCAGTGAAGCGTCGACTGAAGTCGCCCCAGTTGTCGATGCAGTGTCGGGGTAGATGTCGCAGCCATTGTAGCGCGTCTTGCCCGAGGACAATGGGTAAGTACGCGGTCATCATGTCCTCAGACGCCCCAGCAGCTCGAGCAGCGGTGGTGTAGACGGCCAGCCAGCCACCTGGGTCCTGCTTAGGTTCATACTTGTCGACATTGGATACCTTGAAGTTAGGGGGCCATTGAATGGCCCTAAGGCATGGAGTAAGGGCGAACACTCCACATGTGTCCTCCTGTCGTCGGGGATGATGTCTGTCCCGGGAGGGGAGTAGTTGTTGTGGTTCCTCGACCGTCCCCGGGTAGTTCCGCCAGTCGAGGCCGTTGCCGACTCAGTTCTAGTGGCCTGGCTCCGAGCTGGGACGCCATGATCCCTGTCATACTCCTCCTGGCGGCGGATCTCGTTCTCATGCCGTCGTTCACGCGAAGCGTTGATGGAGCTTCGCGCGTCCCAGCGACTGTTGATGGCGTGTCGTAGATCGTTCGGCGGGCGAGCGAGCGGTAGAAGATGATTGGCTGCTTAGGTGAACAGTCATCGATAGCCCTCGGCGTCGGGAGTCCGAGAGAGTCCATCAGCTATCCGAGCTAGTACTCCTCCAACTTCACTCGGCATATTCATGGCTCGGGCGAAGTCGGGGTTCAGGTTGCGACCGAAGAGTGGATTTTCCCGGCACTGCCTTGCGTCTTGCTCGGCTTGTTCCTGAGCTCGTCGACGATCACGCCGTCGGGAGTTCCTTCGTTCTCTGAAGACGCGTTCCTTCGGGGTTTCTCCCATCTCCGAGACCTCGTCTCGCGAGACAGGTTGTTCTGGATCCCGTTCTCCGGCCTTGTGATGTCGCCGGATGTTTCGGCGCTGATTTCTTCGTCGATGGGACTCCCGCTGAGGTGGTTCTTCCCCAGGCGCGGTCGGCTCGTCGTCGGAGACGGGAGGCGACTCCACTCTCCCGATGAAAGAACGTCGGGGTAGAATGGCGCGGCTGTCGTGGCGATCTTCCTTCGGAGAGCTGGAGGTTGTGCTTCTCCGGTATTTTCGGAGTTTGTTGGAGGAGACTTCTTTTTTTAGCGGATCTGCAATGCGGTGTAGAGTTCCCTCTTTGTCTGCTATGGATGAGATCGTTCCAAAGCAGAATATGGATCCGGGACGGAGGGTGATCTTGCTGTGGAAGGTGACGGCCATTGAGCTAGCTTAGATCGTCGACACACCCCCTACCTGGCGCACCAGCTGTCGGTGTTTTGGGTCCGACCGCACACCTGGGGTTGCCCCTCGAGGTGTTTTTAGGAGTAGGACGGTGTCGCCGACTGTAGCAAAAATGGTTCGTGCCGGATGCACGAGGGACAGTGGACAGTGTTTACAGGTTCGGGCCGCTTAGAGATGCGTAACACCCTACGTCCTGGTGAGGATGCTTCGTGTAATGGGTTACAAGGTAGTTCTCTAAAGCGAGAACGTGGAGAGTTGAGGTGGATGGCTGAGTAGTGAGATCGGTTGTTCTGAAGGGGTGCCTTCTGGGCCTTATATATTCGACCGTGGGGCAATACAAGTGGATATGATAACAACGTGCACCTAAAAGATAGTGAACTGTTTGAGTCTATCTTCCTATGATTCTGCCGACCTATCCTCGCCTGGTTTCGTTGCATGGGTCTCCAGCGCGGGAAAGTCGGATCTTCCATTGTGGTTTCTTGCTCAACGCTGTGGGGCCATCCGGGCTTGCACCAATCCGGCCTTACGTCGATCTGCTTTACTGATTGTCCCTCCCCAGGCCCATGAAGGAATGACCTTACGATTTATTGGGCCCTTGGGCCTTTCGTGAGGTCTTTTACCCTTCCAGTGGACCCGAGGGATATCTGTCCCCCACATAAAGATCCACACTATCCACATCCACATAATAGATTCCACACCCCTCTCATGAATGCACATGGCTACAGATGCAGTAATGACTTCTGCCTTCATATCTCTAAGGATATGAAGCTGCATCATACCCCTTCTCGGGAAACATATGTTGCTCATTGTACCGGTACGGTCGGACCATAAGATCGCGACAAAACTTCAATGCAATGGATGATGAATGCATTATGCATGTCAACAATATGAGTTCTTCCCAAATAAAATGTGCTAGACATATACTTCCACCCATTTCACATAATAAACCACATGGGTAACATGATCAAACCACAACATCCACATGTATAATCAATAAAACATGAATAACTTCAAACGACGGTACCCAATTAGGAATATGAATACGAACACAAATAGCACAAACATAATCAAGTATAAGACTCTTCAATCAACAGACGGAATAATCAGCACTGTTTTACTTGCCCTCACGGGAAGTTTGGGCAAATCCCTAAGTACGATCCGGAAGTCCACCACCTGTTTTTGACACGCAACATAGTGCACCAATTTCACATAATAAGGCTCATAAACGACGCCGCACCTACGCATAATCTCAAACCCCGCCGCGGGTAACAATTCTTCCCACACCCACCAAACTGCAGCGGCGCTGCTTAACAATTCCATAACTTTAAAATTAAGACAGCAGTGGTAACAAACAAAAACTCCAGAGGCATCTACATAAAATTCCCCACAAGTTTTGTATACAATTTATAATTAAATTCCAACATCTAATTACCCCAAAATGGTCCACAAGATAAACCCTGCAATCTGTTTTTTCTCTTTTGGGCAGCGACATACCCGGATTCAAACAGCGATATCTTTTAAAACATAATTCCGAATCGAGCGCAGAAGTACTTGTTGGAAAGGTAATACAAATCTCTACATTATTCTCATACTGATTATCACTAATTACTCACAAAAAATCCCCAAAGACTGCTAATACTACTGCTGTTCGCCCACCTGAAAATCTGTTTTTTTTTTTGGACAGCCACATACCCGGATTCAAACGGCGGTATCTACTAATTTATAACTCCGAATTGAGCGCATAAATACTCATTGGAAAGGTAAGACAAAGCTCTACATGATTCCCAAACTGATTCCCATTAATTTCCCACAAAAAATTCCCAAAAACTGCTAGAACTACTGTTGTTCGCCCACCCACTAAAATTCTGGACAGCACCTCTACCAATTCGCATACGCAACATCTAATCAATTGGATTGCAGCACAAATGAACAAGAGATAAACATAAAAATCACCTTGGATTCTTCCCTTTCTCCTTCATTCTTCCTCCCTCCAAACTCCAATTCCGATCGCAGCCACACGACGGAGAACCACGTGGGAGGGCTGCACCTTGGAGAGGGGGGGAATGGGGGGGGCTAGGGTTTTGGGTGGTGTGGCTGCAATGGTTTGAGGGAGGAGGAGATGGGAGGGGGGGCGGCCAAGGGTTAGGGGAATGGGGAAGGGCGGCTGCACAAGGAGAGGGGGTTAGGGGGAGGGCGGCTAGGGTTAAGGGGAGTTTAGTGGGCCGGATAGAGGTTCACGGCCCAATTCGCCTACACGACAGCTCCCGACCCCGTCGCAAGCATCTAACCAAAGAAATTCTACTGTCCTACTGGTGAATGTTTTTCTTCCAAATTTTCCAAATCCCTAAAGCGCATCAACCGAATGGGATAAAAACAAAAACAAAAAAAGAATAACCTCCAACTTCTCTTCTTTGCAAACCGGGTATCACACTCTACCCCCCTTAAAAAGAATTCGAACTCGAATTCTGACGCTTCTATCAGAACAACAAAAGGAAAGATTAATGAATCAACAACACTTACCCACAACGAAAAGTTCTGGATATTTCTGCCGCATCAGCTCCTCAAGTTCCCAAGTAGCCTCACGCTCAGACTGATTAGACCACCAGACCTTAACATACTTGATTGATCTCTTCCTCAAAACACGCTCCGAGGATTCCATGATACGCACCGGACGACACTCCAGAGACAGATCCTGCTGCACAGCAATTGGTTCCATCTCGATCTGATGGTCTGGATCCCGCAAGAACTTCCTCAACATGGAGACATGAAATATCGGGTGTACCCTTGCCATGGAATCCAGCAGTTGCAAGCGATAAGCCAGGCTGCCCACTCGGGCCAAGATAGTGAACGGTCCAATGTATCTCGGGCTAAGCTTTTCGGAGACACCGAACCAAACAACTCCTTTAGTAGGTGATACCCTAAGAAGGACTTGGTCACCCACTGCAAATTCCAAATCCCACCTCCTCACATCAGCATAACTCTTTTGACGGCTCTGAGCGGCCAAAATATTCTGATGAATTTCTCGAACCTTCTCAGAAGTCTGCTAAACCCAATCAGGACCAACCAGGGATCTCTCTCCCAAAGTCTCCCAGAACAGAGGGGAGATACATCGCCTGCCATATAAAGCCTCAAATGGTGCCATCTTGATGCTAGCCTGGTAGCTGTTGTTATAAGCAAACTCTGCCAAAGCAAGATGATCCTCCCAGCTACCCTTCCATGACAACACACAAGCACGCAACATATCTTCTAAGGTTTGGATCGTTCGCTCCGACTGACCATCAGTCTGAGGGTGAAAAGCGACACTAAGTGAAAGCTTGGTGCCTAATGCACTGTGAAGACTCTCTTAGAATTTGGATACAAATTTGGAGTCTTGATCAGAAACAATGGACTTAGGTACCCCATGAAGCCTAACTACTTCCTTCATATACAAGGGAACCAAATCTGAAGCTGAATTTGTGGTCTTCATGGGAATAAAATGCGCAGACTGTCACACCCGGCTTTAAGGAACAAAGCCAGGTGCATCTCATACATGCGCCAAGAAGACAACATATATAATAACAGAGTGTATAGAGATAAATGTCACAATAATCAGAGTATTTATTACATAGCGGAAGACTTATTACAAAATAAAAGATAAATATAAAACGAACTATGGATCGTCGGTGCCAATGTCAACTGAGAAAACGCCACCTAGATCAGATCATACTCCTCGCCTTGTGGCTCCTCCTGAACCACCTGTTCTTCTCCTGTGGGGGTGTGAGACAGCAAGGGTGAGCTCACACATGATCATAGCTCAACAAGTTGTGGGGAACCAGTGGACATAAACTCACAAAGGTGTGAGTTCATGTGATGTGTAAGGCTAATCAATGATAGGGAATTAAAGCTGAGCATTGCTTTTAAGTAGTTGGTCAAACTTTTATTAGCAGTTACTAAGTGTAAGTAAATACCACCAAACCTTAAAATAAAGTAATAGAACAAAATTAATAATAAAACCCATGCAATGCAAATGACAAAATTGAATTTAAGTTCCATAATTTAAATATCAGAGAGTCCTGAGCCGCTCATGACCGTGAGCTCGGCTAGTATACCAGTTTTACACTCTGCAGAGGTTGTACCCTTTACCCACAAGTCATGTTACCCATCTGCCAAGGGGTCGCGACTCCCATACACCTCTACCTAGGAAGCGCGGCAGGGCAACACTACGAGGCCTTTACAAAGTTCCACTAGCTTCCGAAAACCCGCTACAGTTTATGGGAAGAGCACTTGCAAGAATCCCCCGGCTGACCGCCATCGCAGCTAAATCAACCCGAGAACCTCCTTGCATACAACTCCCCTACTGCCCTTGCCCCTTTCGGGTAAGGTAGTCTTCCACTAGCTTTCCTAATTAGTCAGCCAAGGGCGTCCCATTAAACCCTTGTGGTGGCATGTGTTACTCAAGTTAAGCTCTATGTTCCAATTAACATTAATGATCTCAACATGAACATAAATAGAATAACAAAAATAATTGGAACATAGATATAATAAATGATTATCCCAAAACCATGTAAAGCAATAGCAAACTACCCAAGTGATTCAGGGGTAAACAAGGTAATGAGATAAACAATCTAGGGTAACCTATTGGGTCCCATCAAAATTAACCTATGCATGAATAAATGATATTAAAGAACATTATTGGGTAAAAAGTGGTCAAGGGCACAACTTGCCTTCAATGAGCTCCTGCTCAGCTACTTCAACCTGCTGCTCACCAGGATCCTCAACAACGGGCTCTTCTACTCGCCACAATACAAACAAGCACAGTATACAGAGAAAATTAACATCACACCAAACATGTACACAAAATACACAGTAATAATCTACACATTAAATCAAAATCCTAGGAACAGGAATTATAATTTTTGGAGTTATAGATTTTAAGATATGAATTTTTAAAGGTTTTATGTGTTTAAAATAGGATTAAGTGTGGGATTAATTTTCTTACTGTTGTCATGATAAAACAGAGGACACTAAGTGCTAGAGAATAAAATTACAAAATTTTAGGAACTGGAATGGAGTAATTTGGAGTTCATATGCATTTTCTATGGATTTTATAAGTTCTAGTCATTATTTATACATTGAAAATCAATTTGCAATTTAAATTCTCGGGTTAAAAACTATTCTGGACTGGGCCACAAAATATGAGAATAGCAGGGTTTACTCTACAAAAATTCCTATGACTCAGACTCAACCCACGCAGGACTGCGGGTTGATTTCTGTATTGGTCAGGGTTTCTTATGCAAAAGGCTTCGGCCGAAGGGGTATTCTCTGTGTTGGGGACTTGTTCTCAAATGCTATGAATTAAGAACAAGGCAACATAAAATGTTAAATATTAATGCCCTTCGCCCGCTGAAGCATTATTTCCCCAAGGATTTAATGAACTTCGGACGAAGACCATGAGTGAAATATCACGAAGGTTATACCTCCGTGATTAAATTTACAAAATAATATGAAAATAACATATAAAACATGAGACATTAAAAATAGATGTATCATAAATAAGTAACATCATTCACATGTTTTATTATATAAACATAAAAAATGTCAGAATATAGAGTTTAAGTACATTTTATACCTTCTCCTTGACAGATAACAATTCCCGGACAATGCGTTTGCAATTACAGGAATGCGTGAACAGTAAAGGAATACTGTTCACTATTTATAGACACAAGACGCAGCCTGTGAGGAATTACAATCATGCCCCTCATAAAAGTTTACAACAATGACTCAAACACTTGTGGACTAAAAGGTCATTCTACTTTTTAAGTCGGTTTGCAATTTCGAAGCTTCATGAACAGCAACCTTCGGTCATCACGTGCCGACAGCTCCAGCCGAAGTTGTTTCTTCCTGCAGGACCTTCGGCGACGAAGTATGGTCCCAACAGTAGCCCCTTCGCGGTGCTAGATCGTTTTTCGTAACGAGCTGATCCGTGAAAAAAGTCTCTTAGGCTTCAGGAAGCCGAAGGTCCGAAAAACACCTTCCCTGAGCTCGTTGTCGAGAAACGATTCAGTTTCCGAGCGCGTAGCGGTCCCACCCTGCAGGGTTACTATTTGGTCTCTGCGGTCCACTGCGCAGCGGGTGTAAGCAGCTGTTTGCCTGGTGTGTAAATCCTGACGATTCACCTTCTTACCTGCAGCACTATATAAACAGACGGGTAGGTGTGAAGTTACCACAGCATTCATTGCTATTGCACTGTTTTTCTGCCAAAATTTTAACCATAGCCGAAGCTTGACTCTCGCAAGCAAACGAAGCTCCAATTTTAAAGCCTACTTCATCAGAAGGAAAAGCTTCGGAAGAAAAAGTTCTTTAGTTCCCAAGAAATTCAGAATTAAATGGCCAGAGTGCGCTCTACCGCTAGTGTTGAGCGTGAGGGAGGCGAAGCCGAAGGAGCGGAGACTGTCCCTATCTCCGAAGCGATGCAACGATCCGGACTGGTGACCTCGGAAGGGAATCCGTACTGCCAAGACAGAAGAAGCTGTTGCCGAAGCGGAAGAAGGAAATATTGAGGAAGCTGATTCTGATGATGATTATCATATTGCCGTGCCAAGCAATCCCAGCCATATGGACTTCGGGAAGTCGACTGTCTCCAAGGCTGATTTCTCCAAGATGGTGAAGTCGGGTTTATTTCAGTGAGAATGAGAAGAAGCTACTTCGCTTCGGGGGGGAAGAAACTACCCCGAATCCAGAAAAAGATGAAATAGTTATTTTTAAGAGCTTTCTAAAAGCTGGATTAAGATTCCCCTTGAATAGGATGATATCTGATGTGCTGCAAAGATTTGGTATCTACTTTCACCAACTGACTCCCAACGCAATTGTTAGGCTCAGTGTCTATATCTGGGCTCTCCGAAGCCAGGCAGTGGAGCCATTCGCTGACAGCTTCTGTCGAGTCCATGAGTTGCATTACCAGACGAAGGCCAGAAAGGATGGGTTGCACGAAAATTTTGGTTGTTACAATTTTGCTTATCGGAAAACCACAAAATTTCTAGTGATTAGCTACCGAAGCAAATGGCCGGCAGGCTGGAAGTCAGAATGGTTTTATGTTAAAGTTGACGAAGATAAAGAGAAGCTAGTACAGAGCCCTCTTGAATTGATCTTCGGAGAAACAAGACCCCGCTGCAGAATGGGAACCGAAGGTCCAAACTTGGGCCGCACTGGCCGAATTCAAAATTATTGCAGAAACACATTGGCACTAGAGATCTAGTGCAGGAATTTCTGGCCTTCAGAGTTTTTCCAACGATGAAAGAGTGGACAATGCGAAGCTTGAAGGGGAAAAGAAAGAGGGGGAACTCGTCAGGCTACCTTATCATTATAAATTCAAGAAATTTTTTAAAGTACCCTGCCAAGAATGGCTTGATACAATTGAAATGATGAGCAATGAATTCTTGGGAACTACTCTAAAAAAGAGGACCAATTGATGACAGCGGCCTTCGGCACTCGACCGAAACGAAGGCTAAACAGAGTGCTTGATGCCATAGGCTTTGAATACGCTGACTACGGTCGACTGGGCGGAGCTGCCAGAGGCCCGAAGCGAAAAAGGATTGCTAGCGCTACTGACGAAGAGGTCGTCAAGGTAGCCAAGAAGAAAAAGAAAGATTATGAAAGTCTTAGCGCTGAAGAGTTAAATCCTGAGCCGAAGGTGGCCACTTCAAGAAAGAGAAAAGGTGCGTCCCCGGAGCCGGAAACGTCGGTCCGAGAAGAAGATATTCCTGCTTCTCCTTCTGCTATTGAAGTAGAAGAGATTATGAAGGTATGACTGAACCCTTGCCTACCAGGCTAAGTCCACTGGCACTGGAACTGACGAAGTTTTTTCAGAAGGACAAGGCAGCTTCGCAGCAGAAAGTCCTGCGAAGCCGAAAAAAACGGAGAATTATTCAAGTAACAGATGTGATCCACCAGACGCCGCCACTGGCAACGGTGCCGAAAATTCCTTTGCTGAAACTGCCGAAGCCGAAGCTACTGGGATGAAAACTACTGAAGCTGAAACCAGCGAACCCGAAGCTACCGGGGCCGAAGCCGGGGCCACCGAAGAGTCGAACCTGGAAACTACACTTGAGGTTATTAACAATATTCTCCTGAAAATGGCCGAAGAAGAAGCTACTGTGGCTGCAGTGAATACAGCAACTGAAAAGGGGAAAGAGCAAATTGGTGAAATTTCTGAAGGAGAAGATTTTAACTTTTAGGACCTACTTGGACAAGAGTTAACAGACACTGAGAAAGAGGAGTTGAAAAAATATGCCATATCTTGCGGATATAAATTAGGCGCTATGCTATTTTGGTGGGGTGAACGAAGGGAAACTAAGGTGCCTTCGGAACCGCACCGAGGCCAAAATTATCAGAACCCTTTCCAAAAGCATTGGCTTGCCGAAGGTGGAAGCGGACTTGTGTCGTTATCAACGACACCACATCGCCGAAAGCTTGCTTTATGCTAACTTCAAGGTAACGAATATTTTTGTTATTTTATTACTGTTATTATTAACTTTTGGGTCGTGTTCTTACGAAGATCATTTCGATAGATCATATATTAAGCAAGGTTCTGAAAATGCAACAAGATCTGGAGGAAGAGAAAAATAAAACCGTCATTCAAGATTTGACTGAAAAGATTGAAAACTACGAAACCAATCTGAAAAAAGAAAGACTTCGCAATCCAAGATCTTGAAATCATGGTCAAAGAGCACGAAGGTGCATTAGAAAAGAAGTATTTTGTTATTCAGACCATGGAGGGCTCTTTAGCTGAAGTTCAGACTGAAAATGATAAATTAAAGAATGAATTGCTCCGTCAATCAGAAAAATTTGAGCAAGAAAAGAAATATTTTGAAAGAAGCCTGAAAGCTGAAGTGGATAAATACTCAAGTTTGCAGAAATCCTTTACAGAACTTCAGGAGAAATGTTTAAGCTTCGGCATCGATGTGTGCAGCGGCTGAAGGACGTGTTTCACTCTGTCGGAGCTAGCTCTTCAAAATTTACACCTTCAGCTGAAAAATCTGCCAAGAACATTAAAACATATTGAAGGCGAAGTTTGATGCCCTTGACGAAGTTATTGGTGGGCACGCTGACTTCTGCGCCCTGGTATCTTCTCGGGGCACAGCTGCTGCTTTTTTGAAGGCTTGCTGCACACATGCAAACATCATGAACAGACCAAACTTCAGCTTTCAGCTTCAGATTTGTTAGATATCCCAAGCTTAGCCAGAAGCATTGGAAATAGATTCATGACCCAGATCTGAGTAAGTGGCGGGCGGAAAATGGCTAGGCGACGAAGCTCGAAGCCATCTGAAGCCGGTAAGAAACTTATGTTTGTTGCTTTTACCTTCTCCTTTGAAATTTGTACCTTTCTTACTGTGCTGTTTGATATATAGGATGACGAAGCTGAAGATTGACAATGCTGAAGTTTGACAAAACTAAAGACGAAGCCTTGGCTGAAGCTTAAAATTGCTTGTAATGCGCTTTCCTGCAAAAATTCTTGGAGAAACTCTTGTAATATGGAATAACTTATGTAAATTTGTACATACCTTGTATATATTCTGTCTCCTATAACCATATCCAGTCTGCTTTGCTGTGGACGAAACTTCACTTTTGAGACGAAGGCGAAAAAACACCTTCCCTTCTTTTCGTACACAACAAAGCATAGAAAATTTTTCCTTCGAATCTTTTCCTTATTTTCTGAAGCACCTGTCTTTTTTGTGTAGCATGACGATGACTCTACATATGTCTAAATGGATGTTTTATGAATGCAAATGACATGATATGTTATGTGCAAATGAATATTAGGACACATGTTCAAAAGAAAACATAAGTACGGTCCTCGTCCCCTTAAGAATGATAAAAATCTTTTTGCCGTTTACTTTTCGGCTTCACCGTTTACTTTTCGGTGTATCAGCGTTGACTTTTCGCTGTAAGCCTCCCTTAGGAGCTTCTTCGCCTTTTACTTTCAGCGGAATCAGCGTTTATTTTTTACTGTAAGCCTCCCTTAGGAGCTTCTTCACCTTTTACTTTCAGCGGAATCAGCGTCTATTTTTCGCTGTAAACCTCCCTTAGGAGCTTCTTCCTGTTCTCTTTTCTTTTTTCTTTGCACTCGAAGGTGCTTTCTCAGCTTTTACATTTACATTTTGGGATATCACTCTTATAGAATTGAAATAAGGAAAAGAAAAATTACATGTTGTGGCCCCATTAAAAACCTTTCTCACCCTTTGGAAAGGAAAAGGGTGCCACAAAAAAGAATATAAAAAATTACATCAAACTAAACATAATATCGCCGAAGCTCATCCACATTCCACGATCTAGGAATGTCATTGACGTCCATATCTTTCAATCTGTAGGAACCAGGTCTTGACGAAGATACTACCAAAAAGGGGCCTTCCCACTTCAGCTGTAATTTGCCTACTGTTTCAGGGTTAGCTACTCTTCGAAGTACCAAGTGTCCTGGTTCAATATTCTTTAGCTTGACCTTTCTATCACGCCATTTTATTGTTTCAGCTTGGTATTTATTGATGTTTTCCACAGCTTGAAGCATAATCCCTTCAATAGCATCTTTTTCCACAGAACAATCAGCTTCGTTTTCACCTTCTGCGAAGCTACTGTCCTTATCGATCCTGTTTTAGCCTCTTCTGGGGTTATTGCTTCGTCACCAAACAATAGTTTAAAGGGTGTAAAGCCTGTTGATCTTGAAATGGTTGTGTTATGACTCCACACCACTTTGATTAACTCGTCTGGCCACTTTCCCCTTGGCTGATTGAAGATTGACTTCATTATTCCTGTCATTATGATCCCATTGGCTCTTTCAACAATCCATTAGATTCTGGGTGTCGGACTGATGCAAAATGGATCTTCGTGCCGATTTGATTGCAAAATTCTCTGAAGGCTTCAGAATCAAACTGTGTCCCATTATCCATAGTTATAGCCTTCGGCACTCCAAAGCGACAAACAATGCTTTGCCAGAAAAACTTTTGAATAGTAAACGAGGTTATTGTGGCTAAGGGCTTTGCCTCAATCCACTTGGAAAAATATTCCACTGCCACCACCACATATCTTAAGTTCCCCTGTGCAGGTGGTAATGGACCTAGCAAATCCAGACCCACCTTTGCAATGCCAAGTGGGCTGTATTAATTGAGTTAAAGACGAAGGTTGTTTTTGATCTCTTGCACATTTCTGACAACCTTCGCACTTTTGAACTAAATCCGCTGCATCCGAAGCTGCCTTTGGCCAATAAAATCCTTGGCGAAAAACCTTCCCAAGTAAGGGTCTAGATCCAATATGAGATGCACATAGACCTGCATGTATTTCCTTCATTAATTCTATACCTTCGGATCTGGATAAGCACTTGAGCAATGGGAACAGACCCCGCGCTTGTATAACTCCCCTTCTATTATGACATATGGTCGAGCTCTTGCTTCTATTCTCCTGTTATAAGCTTCGTCATCTGAAAGAAAATTTCCCTGAAGGAAAGAGATGATTTCAGTTCTCCAATCTTCACTATAAACAGGGGATATGTTGAGGATTGCTCTTTCAAGAAGCTTGACCAAGGTGCTTTTATTGTTTCAAAAAATACTTCCGAAGGTATAGGCAGCCCCTGGGCTGCTGACTTAGCCAATAGATCAGCGTATTCATTTTCTCCACGAGGAATATTTTTGACAGAGAAACCTTCGAAGGAAGCCTCAATCCTTCAGACTGTATCTAGATACCTTTCAAGCTTTGGGTCTCTTGCTTTGTAACTCTTGTCAACATGACCAGAAATAACTTGAGAATCAGTTTTAAGAATGGCCCTTCTGATTCCCATTGCCTTTAATTTCCGAAGACCCAAAAGCAGAGCTTCATACTCGGCGATGTTATTTGTGCAACTAAAATCAAGTCTTGCCGCATAACAAGTTTTAACTTTGGAAGGTGAAACCAACACAGCAGCCGCTCCTGCTCCGAAGGTTCCCCAAGACCCATCGCAAAACACTGTCCATGCTTCGGCATCTTTATTTGTTTCTTCCTCCTGAGCCCCTGGCGTCCAATCAGCAATGAAGTCTGCTAATGCCTGGGACTGAATGGAAGATCTATGAACATAATCAATACAAAATTCATTGAGCTCTGCAGCCCATTTCCCAATCCTTCCAGTAGCTTCTCGGTTCCTCATAACATCCTTCAGAGGTTGTGAAGAAGGAACAATTATGTTGTAAGCTTGAAAATAGTGCGAAGCTTTCTGGAGGCCATCAAGACAGCATACAGTACCTTCTCCAACTCTGTATAATTTTTCTTTCATAAACTAAGAACCTCGGATACAAAATATATTGGAGCCTGCCTCTTAACCTGGCCTTCAAGCTTCTCCTGAACAAGTGTTGCGCTTACCGCTGAGTGCGAAGCTGCCACATATAATAACAAAGGAGCCCCTGGCGTAGGTGGAGTTAATGTTGTTAGATTTATCAAATACTGCTTCAGTTCTTCGAAGGCCTTCTGCTGGAGTGGTCCCCATTGATAGACTTCAGCTGTCTTCAGCACTTCGAAGAATGGTAAGTTTCTCTCTGCTGATCTAGATATGAATCTGTTGAGAGATGCTAGCCTTCCTGTTAATCTTTGAGCCCCCTTTTTTGTACTAGGTGGCTCCATTCGAAGTATAGCTTCGATTTTACTTGGGTTGGCCTCAATTCCCTTTGTTGAAACTAAGCAACCGAGAAATTTCCCCTTCTTTACTCCGAAGACACATTTTTCTGGATTCAGCTTTAGACCAGCCTGTCTAAATTGGCGAAGGTCTCCTGTAAATCAGCAATGTGGTTATCCTGCTTCGTACTTTTTACAATGATATCATCAACATAAGTTAGTACATTCCTGCCTATCTGAGAATGGAGAACCTTTGTTGTCATTCTGCTGAAACTTCCTCCCATTTTTAAGCCCTTCAGGCATCCGAAGGTAGCAATATGTCCCACTAGGGGTTATGAAGCTGGTTTTGGTTCATCTTCCTTCTTCATCCATATTTGATGATAGCCTGAATAGCAGTCCAGCAAACTCACGAGCTTTGATGAAGCTGCTGCATCAACTAAGGAATCTATCCTTGGCAATGGAAACTCGTCCTTCGGACAGGCTTTATTAAGGTCAGTAAAATCGATACACATTCTCCATTTACCATTGGCCTTCTTCACCATAACAGTGTTAGCCAACCATTCTGGATATTTTACCTCTCTAATAACTCCGGTAGTGAGGAGTCTTTTCACTTCATTTCGAGCACCTTCGGCCTTGTCATCAGACTTCTTCCGAAGCTGCTTTCCTGGGTCTGAAGGATGGATCAACATTGAGCGAGTGCTCAATAACATCCCTATTAACTCCGCAAAGATCATTAGCTGACCAGGCAAAAACATCTTTATTGTTAAACAAAAACCTTATCAAGGTTTTCTCCTGCTCTTCGGACAATTGAGATCCCAATAGCACCTTCTGCTCTGCTATATCCTCACATAAGAGCATGGGTTTCGGCTGGTCAGCCGAAGCAGCCTTTTCCCTTCTAAACTTGTATTGCTCACAAGCTTCAGCTCCATCTATATTATGGATTGCTTTTGAGTCTGTCCAATTTCCTTCGGCCCTTCTGGCAGCTTCTTGACTTCCATGAATAGCAATGGGCCCTTGGTCCGAAGGTATCTTCATGCAAAGATAAGCTGGATGCAGAATTGCTTCGAAGGCATTAAGAGTACCACGACCAATGATTGCATTGTAAGGGTACTCCATGTCAACGACATCAAACATAATTTGTTCAGTTCTTGTGTTGTTGATGAATCCGAAGGCCACTGACATTGAGATTTTGCTGAGTGCTACAATCTGCCTTCCTCCGAAGCCACAGAGGGGATGTGTGGCATCAAGAATTTTATCTTCGGGCTCTTGCATCTGTCTGAAGGCTTTAGCAAATATGATGTCGGCTGCACTGCCTGTATCAACCAAAATATTGTGGACGAGAAATCCTTTGATAACACAAGAGATAACCATAGCATCATTGTGTGGGTAATCCTTGAGTTGAAGATCCTCTTGGGAGAAGGTAATAGGAATGTGAGACCATCTGGACTTGATGAAGGGTCCTTGCACCCCAACATGTTGTACCCTTCTCTGTGCTTCCTTCTTCTGCTTTTTGTTGGCTGGCTCTGAGCATGAACCACCTGTTATTGGGAACACCAGCTTCGGGGCCGAAGCAAGTCCAGCTTGATCGTTGAATGAAGCCATCAGCTCAAAAAAGTGGAAGTGAGTTGACCGGAGGTGGGCGCCAATGTTGGGGACTTGTTCTCAAATGCTATGAATTAAGAACAAGGCAACATAAAATGTTAAATATTAATGCCCTTCGCCCGCTGAAGCATTATTTCCCCAAGGATTTAATGAACTTCGGACGAAGACCATGAGTGAAATATCTTCGTGATTAAATTTACAAAATAATATGAAATAACATATAAAAATGAGACATTAAAAATAGCTGTATCATAAATAAGTAACATCATTCACATATTTTATTATATAAACATAAAAATGTCAGAATATAGAGTTGTACATTTATACCTTCTCCTTGACAGATAACAATTCCCGGACAATGCGTTTGCAATTACAGGAATGCGTGAACAGTAAAGGAATACTGTTCACTATTTATAGACACAAGACGCAGCCTGTGAGGAATTACAATCATGCCCCTCATAAAAGTTACAACAATGACTCAAACACTTGTGGACTAAAAGGTCATTCTACTTTTAAGTCGGTTTGCAATTTCGAAGCTTCATGAACAGCAACCTTCGGTCATCACGTGCCGACAGCTCCTGCCGAAGTTGTTTCTTCCTGCAGGACCTTCGGCGACGAAGCATGTCCCAACACACTGTTTCTGGCCGCCCGATCTTATACCTACGGCCCAGATTAGATCATAAATCGAGCGAACCGGTACGTAGCGTGGCTCCTCGGATCTAGATCTGATGGTCTCGGTTTAATGAATCCCAGAGTGATGACCATCATCCGATCCCGATCAGACAGTGGACATTCGCAGAGCCAAGGACGCACGGATCTAATCTAATTCGTTGAGTACGCGATCAACGGCCCAAGCATCTCCCTCCCCCAGACTCGGCGCGATACCGCCCGCATCCCTGACCTTAGATCTACGGCTCAGAATGGCTCACCCCAAAACATTTCCTACCTCTCATCTGAGCCACCGATCAATCAATCGACGGTCCGCGATCAATTCCCAAATCCAGGTTGTTCCGACGGCAGCGTCACACAAGGGCGCGGCGGCGCCATTGCCGACATCCAGAACCCTCGGTCCTAGCGCCCCAAACAAACCCAACGGAGTGCAACGCCATTGTCGGGGACCATAATTAGGGTACCCTCAAGACGCCTAATTCTCAGCTGGTAACCCCCATCAGCATAAAGCTGCAGAGGCCTGATGGGTTTGATTAAGTCAGGGATCAGTCCATACGAGTGACTTGACCACGCCACGCCCGGGCCTAGCCTCGGGCGAGGGCAGCCGACCCTAAGATGACTCCGTCTCGCCTGAGGCCTCCTCTTTCACGGCAGACGCATCTCCGGCTCGCCCTAGGCCCCGCCTTCGATAAGAAGAAACCCTGACTAAATCACCGCGCCAACCGACCGAGTCACCGGGGCGTTTAACGCAAAAGGTAAGACCAACGGGCGACCAGACTTCGCCAGAGGCACCATAGGAGACTCTGCCCGACCCAGGGCTCGGACTCGGGCTAAGGCCCCGGAAGACGGCGAACTCCGCTCCGCCCGACCCCAGGGCTCGGACTCGGGCTAAGGCCCCGGAAGACGGCGAACTCCGCTCCGCCCGACCCCAGGGCTCGGACTCGGGCTAAGGCCCCGGAAGACGGCGAACTCCGCTCCGCCCGACCCCAGGGCTCGGACTCGGGCTAAGGCCCCGGAAGACGGCGAACTCCGCTCCGCCCGACCCCAGGGCTCGGACTCGGGCTAAGGCCCCGGAAGACGACGAACTCCGCCTCGCCCGACCCAGGGCTCGGACTCCGCCTCGGCCTCTGACCGAACGATTTCCGCCTCGCCCGAACCCGGGGCTCGGACTCTGCCTCTGTCTTGCAGGACGACTCGACCTCGTCTTCGGAGGAGCCTCCACGACGCCCGACCTAGGACACGAGACCGCCACGTCAACAGGGAGCGTCATCATCACCCTACCCTGAGCCGACTTGGGTCGCAGAGAACAAGACCGGCATCCCATCTGGCCAGCCACGCCAGATAGGCAAATTATGGCGCCCCGCTAGACCATGACGACGGCGACTCCCAGCTCCCTTACGAAAGCAGGAGGACGTCAGCAAGGGCCCAGCCACTCCGACAGCTGTCTCCCCGTCCGGCTCCGTTACTCCTCCAACAGCCACGACGCCACACCAAACAGGGTGCCAAGATCTCTCCGGCTGCCACCTAGGCATGTACATAGGGCGCTAGCTCTCCCTCGCTAGACACGTAGCACCTTGCTACACCCCCATTCTGTACACCTGGACCCTCTCCTTACGACTATAAAAGGAAGGACCAGGGCCTTCTTAGAGAAGGTTGGCCTCGCGGGGACGAAGGGCAGGGGCAGGCGCTCTCTCGGGGCTGCTCACTCCCCTCACCTCGCGCGGACGCTTGTAACCCCCTACTGCAAGCGCACCCGACCTGGGCGCGGACGAACACGAAGGCCGCGGGAATTCTCCAACTCCCTCACGACCCGGCTCCGGCCACCGACCTCTCTCTCTCTCTGTTCCCCCCTTCGCGCTCGCTCCACGCTCGACCCATCTGGGCTGGGGCATGCGGCACTCTCACTCGTCGGCTCGAGGACCCCCCGGTCTCGGAACGCCGACAGTTGGCGCGCCAGGTAGGGGCCTGCTGCGTGTTGACGTTCGATTTCCCGTCAAGCTCCAGATGGGCAGTCTCCAACGACCTCTTCAACCCGGGACGGTGCTCCATTTCGGGAACCTCGAGTTCATGTCGCTCGACGGCGACTACGACATGATACTCCTTCCACCGCCGCGCGACAGCGACAATGGTGGCGGACAGCCCACCCGCCGTCGCCGGCGGCGGAATCGACGACGTCTTTCCCGCGTGGAGGAAGGACGACTTTCGAGCTCGCCCCATCCTCTCCCTCGCCATCGGAGGAGGAGGAGGCGGGCAACCGGGCCGAGCGGGAGATCGCGCTCCGACGGCTGTCGAGCAAATCGACATCCCCGGCGCCTCAACGGAGGACACGCCAAGCGTCGCCCTCGCGTTCAAGGCAAACGCGAGCGCCATCCCCCCGCAACACGTCGACTCCGAGCAAGTGGACGACGCCAGCACGCTCACGGAAGGCCTGCAGGACGTCGCCCTTGTACCCAAGACGACGGCGCGGTCAGCCTCCAACGTGACTCCATCGCCCTTCGTCGACAAAAAGGTACCGACTGCTCCCCATCTTTCGTCATTTCGACTCGGCCTCAGCCCGCCTGGCGATCTCGCTTTGGCGGGCACTCACATTGAGGCGAGTGCAACCTCTCTGGGGTTTCGTGTGCGGTCGCCTTGGACCGATTGACGGGTGTCTCGACCTACGGACCCTCTGGGTCCGAGGAAGATGACGACCCCAGCATCTGCTGGGATTTCTCCGGATCTGGCAACCCTAGTGCCATGCAGGACTTCATGACCGCATGTGACTACTGCCTCTCCGACTGTTTCCGGCGGCAGCCGCAGCCTTGGCGACAAGGACTACGGCCCGAGTCGCGAATGTTTCCACATCGAGCTAGGGGATCCCTCCGGAGGCGGCTATCTCGGCCTGCCGGAGGACGGTGATCCCCTAGGCCAGCGCCTCGCGCCGACATCCCGTGGGAGCTAGCTGTGGTCCCCGTTCCGACGGGGGTCACGACCCACAGCTCGAGCAAGTCCGCGGGGCGCAGGCCGGGCTCGATGAGGGAGCAGGAGCGCTCGAGGCAATCCGCCAGAACATCGGGCTGGTATGGGCAAGCCAGCCCCCGGCCGGAGAAATACGTCACTTGCCCCAGGGTCTCCAACACCGCACCACCAACGATGCCAGGGCCAGACTGCCTCCCGCATCCGCGGAACCGGTCAGGACCTGGCAGCGGCAGCGATGCTCCTCCGCGCGATGCCGGAGTCATCAACCACCGAGGGTCGGCGAATCCAGGGAGAACTCAAGCATCTCCTGGAAGGCGCTGCGGCC